>OU696531.1:63094353-64344353 GCA_916048285.2 Bellardia pandia | reverse complement strand
TATCTGATATCCGAAAGTGGACGGATCGTAAACGGAGAATATTTATATAGGAGCTAAGTTAATTAGGAAACTGATTTCAAGCATTTTCAATAAGCTTAAAATTCTTATCTGTCAAACATCCAATCCTATACATATATAATGTATCAAATGACAGAAAAATTTTTCATTGTCATTCATTAAATTATAAGTCAGGATGTTTATCAATTGGGACAATGAGGCAAAACTTGAATCACAATCTCAACCACAGTCTTCTTGTACGATAATTCGTCCCTTATAATAAACACAATCCGAGTGTAGAAAGTAGTATTGAAAATAGTAATCGTAATTGGTTTATTATCAGGAAGACAACTGTCATTTGTATTCACTATGTTAACAGTTGTTTTTATACGTGTTATTCATATTGGGTGAATAAGTGTTTCCTATCCAATACAATCTAGGAAATTTAAACCAAATTTTCAAAAATATTTCATTTTCTATCCTTCTTCCCACAACCTATTTTTCTAGATATACTACAATGTAATGTCGGAAAAATGGAAGATTTATATGCCGAATGGATATCAGGACGTGATATTTTTGGAGAAATATTTTTGAAAAATATTAAAACGATAACTGCACAATAGATTTTAATCTATTCATAAGTTAGCATTTTGTATAATTTTGTTTACTAGTTAATTTGTTTCCTAGTGCAAATTTGAGTATCAATAAAACTAGGTTAGCTTTAAATGACCGGCAGTTTGAGCACTCTTCGTTAAATTTCTAACAAAACTTAAGTATTTGCCATTTGATCAAAATTCAGATCTTTGTTGAATAATCAGTGTTGCCAGTTTAGCCTTTTTCAAGCTTTACTTAATTCTTTTATTTTAAGTTAAACAATATTTTACGTACAATTATGTATACTTTCATTAATCCGGCATCGTTTGATTGTTTCTAGAACAACCAACACAACCATTTACTTTTACTATTAATACGAAACTGTCAACTTGTATTTTAACTCATTATCATCACCGCTTTTTAATTTTTAATGTAATTGGCACAGTTTTCACATAAATATGAACAATATATGAGAATTAAAATAAAAAAACAAAATAAGGTGTGAAATTTCTGCAAAAATATAATTGGGCACAGACTAGCAGCAACTATGGAGACACTTCGGAAAATGGGCTTGGCTTCAAATGTAGACAGAATTCAAAGACGTCAAAACAAATTGCTATGAATGATCACAATTGCCCCCTGGTATATAAAAAAAACAAATATTCATAAAGACCTAAACGTGCCTTTGGTAAAAACTGAAATCCAGAAAAATACACAAAAATACTTAAAAAAGCTTGAAGCACACCCAAGCCTTTTAGCCCGCAATATATTAAATAATAGCGGTTATATTCGACTAAGAAGAACAGATACAGCGGATCTAAGCCGAATACAAGAAGGAAGAATGCCGACTTAATACAGAAAATTAACAATGGTCAAACAAATTAAAATTCATAAGATATAAGATTTGAAAGATATAAATTATTTCGAAGATTTTTACTCCCACTCTTAATTTTTAAAAAGGAGTACTCGCGAGTACTCCCACCTAAAACAAACGAGTGGAGAGTAAACTTTTTGTAACACTCGTACTCTTCGAGTACTCTTCTTCGCGAGTGTTTTTCACTCGCGAGTAAAATCGAGTAAATCTGAGCTATGGATATAATAAATAAATAAAAGTAAAAAAGAAAAATTTCGGAGAAAATTGACTTTATAACCATTGATAATTCACTAAAAATAAAAACTTAGCTGTACCATGATTGAAGCTCATCGGCGAAACCTTTCAAATTATAAATGGAAAAACGAAGAATCAACAGTGGAGAGAGTGAGTTTTCAAAATGCTCTGCAAGAAAAACCATTTGTTGACTTGCTACATTTAGTATTTAGCTCTTTAGTACTACCTTTCAGTAATATTAAAATTGTTAAAACAAAACAAAGAAATCTAATTATGATGAGATTAGATTTCATGTCAGAAACGGATTAAAAATTATTAAATTAGTTAAACAACAAAACTTTTTTGACGTCATCAAAATTTGCTATTTAAATCTTTTTAAAAGATTCATTTAAAAAACAAGTAAGAGTGGATGATTTTTGTATATATGTAAATGATCTGTGCAAAGTTTTGAGTCGGTACCGCGAAAAATGTCTTTTTCAGATGTGGTCCTTGTATGGGAGGTATGACCAGTTCTGGGCCGACCACCATAAAATTTAGTACAACAATTTATTTGTCTTTTGTATTAAGTGAATTTTGGAAGTGGACTTTATATGGGGTCTCCGTTCAAACACGGACCGAACTAAAAAAAATTTCGTTTTGCGATTTTTTTTTTTTTGCATAAAACTTATGTTTGCTGAATTTTGTCTTGATATTTCAATTTTATAGGCATTTATTTATCATTAAGCCATATTTCGGGAATATATATATTAGTATGGGTATTCATGGTATTACCTGCAATATATTTCAAAATATTGCAATAAAATGGACAAAATTTTTATGGAGGTTGTCTCACATATTGGTCCATAACTCTGGTTGGTCTAAACCGATTTTGCTGATTTTAAATAGCAAACTTCTCGAAAGCATTTCTGACAGAATTATTCAATATTTGGATCCCGAATATATCTCGGGACTTCAAAAAACTGATTTCAACAGACAGACAGACGGACATGGCTTAATCGACTCCGTTATCTATAAGGATCCAGAATATATATACTTTATAGGGTCGGAAAATTATATTGTGGAAATTACAAACGGAATGACAAACTTATATATACCCTTCTCATGAAAGTGAAGGGTATAGTAACAATATTTATAAAAATATCAGAGTATAGTTTTTCCCTATTTCTCTATAATTATCGCTAAAGAATAAAATAAGACCTAACCGATATATATATAAACTTGGATTCATATATTTTATTTTTATACATATGTACATATATTGTACATTACTCGTTATGTTTTTTGCTTGATTTACTTTTTAATTTTAATACTTTATGTTAGCTTTTCCTTTATTTCGAAAAATCTGAAAATTCGAATTAAAATTATACTGGGATTTAACTTTTTCTGGATTTTTTAAGGCCCATTTAACTTCTTTTTTCCAGCTACTGGCAACATTGTGAATAATTCTTTTTTTCTGTTAAAAATTCTGTTCATAGCAGCTATTTTTCATCCAAAATTGCTTCATCTGGATCTGTATATATGTATATTAGGGCGGGTCGATTTAATAATCGCCCATGGATCAGTGAAAATCGTATTCTAGGGATCAAAATAAGAAACCATACCTCTAAAACGAATTCTACTACCGCCCAACTGTTGACTTTTGTCCCGTACAAACATTTAAAAAAATCACCATTTTGGCACTTTATTTTATTATTTTTTAAATATTATTAAATATGGGCGATTTTTTTGTCTCCCCACAAATCGACCCGGCCTAATGTATATATGTAATTCCGTATTGTAAAGCACATATGAGTGAATAAAGCAATATATATTTAAAATAAATGCTATCTGGTTTTTTATATCTTTAGTTGCACTTTTTACTTCTAATGAGTGACCTTTTGAACGAATAGGTAAACATAATTATTCTAATTATTACATATGTACATATATATTTAAACATTTACCATTATCTTGTTGCTCTGCACATATTTATACTTTTATCTGTGTATTATATTTCATTTTGTTTATTTTTCTGCTTTTCATCCTTTAAATGCTTAATCACATTAATAAAAGAAGACAGAAATAAACAAAACAGAAAAAGAAATATTTTTACACACTTCTGCACATACATACTTACATATGTATGTATGTATTTATATATTAAAAGAGTTCCATTTGCAAGAACCTAGTTACAATTTAAGCAAATTTTTTTTCTGCTTAAACAATTTCATATTTAATAGAGGTGTCAAATGGCTCAATTGACAATGCTTTCATTTGGGTTAAAAAAATATCGACTAGTTGTTTGGGGCCATCCCCAAATACATTTAGAGTCTGATTGAAATATAGTATAAAATATAAATTCATATACGGGTACGGGCTGTACTGTACGTAAGTTTTTCTTAGTAGTCACAATTGTTTGTTTTTGCATGTGTGTGTTATAGAGTTGCCAGATGCAGGAAAAAGAAGCTTGATTTTAACTAAAAATTATTAGAACATTAAAAGTGAACAAAATTAATTAATATAGATCTTTGTCATATTTGTCAATATCAAACAAATGCCTTCATTCGGATTCTATGTGAAAAATATATCGTTTTGGTTTCATTAGCTCCCACTCATAACATATGATCGATGACTCTGTGTTCAAAATTTTGTTAAAAATAATATATATCTGAATTGACTTCCATTGTTCATGAAGCATTAAATCAAATTGTATCTTATAGAATGGTTGTCATTTGGAAATTTATTAACATGGTATTAAGAGACTTTAAATGTGGATTTGATTTCAGTTAATAGTTTTTGTAACGAGTAAAAGGAGAACAACTTTATATTTAATATAAACACATTTAAAATTTATGATTGCCGCAACTATTTTTTAAATCCCTCTCTGCACTTTAATAGAGCATATCGCACCCTAAATAAAAAAGGGTCACAAGTAAAATTTAGCTTGACAAATTCCTTTTTAACTTTTAACTAGCCAAGATTTAAAATAACTTGACAATCCAGCTCATTCTAGGCCATATGGTAACACTCGTGCGTTACCTACCACATTTGATGTCGTTAGCATAAACAAACAATAATCACCTTAATATATGTAAATGAAAAGTAGAAAAAACAGCAATAAAAACAAAGACACAACAACCACTTAATGCCACATAAGAAACATTCTTGATGCAAAACAATGTTGCGAGCGTGTGTCAGGGATGGAAAATAGTAAATATTAACGATAATGGTACTATTTTTAGTTGAAAAGTACTAAATTGTGTGTATGGTATCTTATAACTTAACAAACCCAACGAAAAATAAAAAAAGCTATAAAAACTATGGAAAACAGTACAATTTTCACAAATTATCATTCTTACTAATACCACAGTTTTTGAATGAAGTCCAGAAGAGTAAAAGCTCTTGTTAGGACTCTTGCAAAAAATAAAGCATCATTTGATTTGAAGTTTATTTGATTTTTAAATCAATTGAAAACTTAGATCTTAAAACAGAAAGATAAGAACGAAGAATGCCAATTAAAAGAATTATTTTTTGGTATTTGTTGATGTTTAAAGAAAACAAGTAAGAAAGTATAGTCGGCCACGTCCGACCATATAATACCCTACACCCAGTATATGTATAAACAGTTTTTCAGAAATAAGCGTTATATGCTTGTGTCATTAGTGTCATGATGTCTGTGAATATTAATATTATATGTGTTAAACTTTATCTCGATATAAATACTTTTAAAAGATTTATGGAGGGTACAGTGAATTACGGAGAGGGTCTTATATGGGAGTTTCGACTAATTATGGGCCGATCACAATAAATTTGTACTGTACTGTTTGTATACATATAAGATATATTTGTGTTAAATATTATTTGTATACCGACATTTTTGAGTGAGTTATGCTCTTTAAAGTGATTTTCGGAAGTGGGCTTTATATGGGAGCTACGACTAGTTATGGACCGATCTTCACAAAATTTGTAGATATGATTTAGCTTTATTTATTTCTCATTTATGGTGAAATTTGTTTGCATACTTGCATAATTCAAAGATTTATGATCAGTAAACCGCAATTTCGGGAGGACATTTGTATGGGAGCCAGGTGAAATAATGAACCGATTTCCATCAGTTTCAATCCCATCCGTCCTTGTGCCGAAAAAATATCACGTACCAAATTTTATCGACATATCTTCAAAATTGCGACCTGTACTCTGCGCACAAGCTTTACATGGACAACCAGCCAGACGGATGGATGGACGGACATCGTTAAATCGACTCAGAAAGTGATTCTGAATAGGTTATGGGAGGAAGGATAGAGGAAGAAGTATTTGTGAACGTTTGCAGAAGTTTATTCCACAGACAGACAATACGGCTAAAGAACGAATTTTCCATGTAATGTGCTGTGTTATCCATGTATTGAGTCGACAATGAATGGATGAACCCTGACTGAAGAATGTGTATTACACAAAAAATTACAGGTTTCGGGAACAAGTTTTCAGCCATTTAAATTATTGTATCTATAGAAAAGATAGAAATACAACACACATTGCGGCAATGCTTCAGTGAATCAATAGAGTTGGATACCCTACTGTCACCGACTGTACCGATAAGCACCTTCACCTTCTCCTGGACGCGGTCGAATGACTGCAAAGAGTTGTATTCCATTTTCGGTCAACAATAGGTGGTGTAAATAGTAAGGAGATCAGATAAAGTGGAGTAGCTCCACACCGTTTAAAAAACGGCATGAATACTTTTTTTGCCACTTAAAAAATTTGTTTAGACCAGCGGACATCACACTAGATTCGCATGTCTAGAACATCAAGACAGTTTGATTCATTAATATTTACATTGCGGCATTATAACGTATATAAGTGTATTAGGATGGGATTATATTAGGGAGCTTATGAATTTTAAATAAAAATTTCTTAAATTTGGTCTTGAGTTATCCGTTTATGAACTTGATCAACAAATATATTTGAGACTTTTAAAAGACGATTTTAGCAGATTTTGTTTAGAATATTGTAGATTTTCATCTGACTGTATTTTATTTTACTGGATTCATGTTAATACGAGTTGTGTTTTTTTTTGCTAAGTTTTGTTTTTTTATATGTAAGTTTGATGTTAAATGCGAAATTAAACTGCAAATGGCATCACAGGATCATTCTGGGTTATGTTTATTATATATATTGATGTACTTTAAAGCTTTTGAGGATCTTTTATGTACAATACTTTGTTATATAATTTTGAAATTATACAATAATAAAATAGTTTTGCAAAACTTTTCAACTTGATACTATGTTTATGCCAAAAAGAAATAGCTTGACGCATTTGCAAAACTTTCAGACAACGACAGTAATAAAGTGGCAAAAATAGATTGGAAAGATAAAAAGGCAGCCAAAAAATGCAAGCAAAATTTGTTATCTGCATGTATTAAAACTTTTTACAATGTAAATATGTATGTATACGATTTTTAATAACATGCTTTGACACTAACATGTATGAAATTGACAACAATCTTGAAAACAATAAAATAGGACTCAAGTAATTAGCTAATTATTTTGCAGGCATTATTAATTAACAAATAAGGTATAATATATTTACTTTACATTCTTTGTCTAAGTATGAAATGTTTGTTGTAGTTGTTGTCATTTGGGCATTTTAAAAGCTTTAGAAATTTCTTTCAAAAGATGTTTCATAATCAACTAATTGCAACATAGAGTAAATAATGAAAATATAATTTACAAATTGCCAAAAGTATAAAAACCACAGCACAAGTAATTACTGTAACTATATACATAAGTACATATATATTGCTATAGTGTACATTAATACATATGTACATACGTATATAGTATATATGAATGCATGTAGAATTTCTTATACATTCACATGATTTAAAAATGTGTTTGTATACCTTTAAATAAATTTTCTTATAATATACATTATTTATTTATCTCTTTAGTTAGAAATGTTTTAAAACATTTTACTGATACTGATTTCAACCTTCGTTATGATTTGTTTATTTTTTCTTAAAAGTTTTAAACAAAAACTTTGCCCACAAATGAAATGCGATTGTATTTGTTATATCCGTTTCGTTTTTTGAATGCTCTTCTTTTTTTAATTTTGCTAAAATAGATAATGAAAATCAAATGTTCAACTAAACTGCACAACTTATTAAATAAATAAACAGTATCAATCACTTTGAAATGAGAGGAAGATATAAGTGGCACAACAAATGTATTTTTTGTTTTCTTTCTTTGTTTTGTATTTTTAATACTACACAATATTTGGTGGTGTATTTGGTTTAAGAGCGTAAATGCAATCAATCAAGCAAGATCATTATATAAATATAATTTGTGTGCATAGAAATCTACACAGCAATCATCTTGACGATCGGTTCATTTTAAAATGTTTCGCTATGCACACTTTCTCAAATCTGAATAAATTCTTATTTATCTAAAATAGTTTCTATTGAATTTTTCGTAACAGAAACGTTGGCATAAGGTTTTTATAACCTACACCACCATAGTGGGGAGGGTATATTGGATTTATGCTGATGTTTGTAACGCCCAGAAATATTGGTCCAACACCCACCTTAAAGTATCCCGATCGACTCAGAATCACTTTCTGAGTCGATTTAACGATGTCCGTCCGTCCGTCTGGCTGGCTGGCTGTCCATGTAAAGCTTGTGCGCAGAGTACAGGTCGCAATTTTGAAGATATTTCAATAAAATTTGGTATGCGATATTTTTTCGGCCCAAGGACAGATGTGATTGAAACTGGTGGAAATCGGTCCATTATTTCACCTGGCCACTATACAAATGTCCTCCCGAAATAAGAGTTTACCGATCATAAA
Source organism: Bellardia pandia (assembly GCA_916048285.2). Lineage (NCBI taxonomy): Eukaryota > Metazoa > Arthropoda > Insecta > Diptera > Calliphoridae > Bellardia > Bellardia pandia. The sequence continues at coordinate 64,335,834 of OU696531.1, read as the reverse complement.
TGTTTGAATGATGAAAGTGTCCAAACAAATTTCACCACAAATGAGTTATAAATGAAACTAAATCACATCTACCAATTTTGTCCATATCACTCCATAATTAGCCGTAGCTCCCATATAAGGCCCACTTCCGAAAATCACTTTAAAGAGCATAAGTCTTTTAAAAATGTTGTTATGCGAATTTAATAAAAATAAGTTTCATATGTACAAAATGATGACAAACAATTTTATAATGGTTGGTCCATAATTAGTCAAAACTCCCATATTAGACCCTCTCCGTAATTCACTTTAAGCTCCATAAATCTTTTAAAAGTATTTATATCGAGATAAATTGTAACATACACAATATTTATATTCACAGAAATCATGACACTAAATTTTTGGATGATCGGTTCATAAAAGATAATATCTCCCATATAGCGCCCATTTCTGAAAACCTGTTTAATTTATATATTGGGTGTAGGGTATTATATGGTCGGGCTTGACCGACTATACTGGTGCCCCGATAGACTATGCGGTAGTGTGCCGGACTATCATTCAGAGGGTTGCGGGTTCGATTCCCGCCAAAGACTCTGGGTGTTTTCTGCAGACAAGCCAAAAGCTTCGCAGTTTGTGTTTGATTTATAAAAAAAAAAACTTTCTTACTTGTTTTTGCATATATTTGTGATGTCAACATTAAAACGTTCAACGAATTTCGTTTCGAAATTTGAAATTAATTTACTAAAGTCCAACCCAAAATCTTTATTAAAACGGTCTAAAATGAGAATATATACTACTTAAGTTTATTACATTTCATCTTAGAATATATATTTTTTTACATATAAAAAAGCAATTATTATTAATAGTTACGACTAATAAATTCTCCATTATATTACATTAATTATTTAAAAGCAACTTTTATAGAATATTTCTTTCAATTTACCAATTTCTTGGTATCTTAAAAATCAGCATAATTATTATTTTGGGTTCTTGTTTCAATTATAAATAATAATACAACAATCGATTTCGTAAATAAAAAAAAACTTTGCGGGTCTGGCAGAACAAATTTTCTTTGCCCATGTATGGAAAGCTCACCGGGGCAACCATTGCCCAAAATGAATTAAGACAGGATTTAGGATGATGACATACGAGCAGAAATCATAAAAGAAATAGGTTTATAACCCTGAATAATTACAAACTTTAAAAATCTTTAAGATTAGTAATAAGTAGAAATACCCCCTGCTATGGGTTATCAAAATATATTGGGAATATATTGAAAAACATTATACTTGACAAATGTAATATAAAAAACTCGTTAGAATTAAAGAACAAACTGGATACACTTACTTTGGACGAATATGAGATTCTTGTATCATTGGACGAGGTATCCTTATTTACAAACATACCTATGTGCTACAGAATCATACTAAAATACCAAGATCACAATTTATGAAAATACTAAAGCTTTGTCTAAATGATAATAATTATTTTATGCATGATAGCAAATTATACCAACAGACATACGGGATGCCAATGTTCAACCCATTGTCACCGACTGTAGCCGACATTATATTAGACCAACTAATCGAACAATGCATCGAGGAACTAGAAATGAACAACATACGAATAAGACTGATCACAAAATATGTAGATGATTTGTTTGCCATAATAAAATATAAACACGAAGACATAATATTGAAAACATTTAACTCATATCATAACAAATTGAAATTTACTCTAGCGAGAGAGAAGAACACTGCTATACCATATCTGGATATGAAGATATTCCGACAAAATGGCAAAATAATAACAGATTGGTATATGAAACCAATTGCTTCTAGACGCTTGATGAATTTCCACTCAACACAACCCATGAAACAGAAGATAAATACGGCAATGAATCTAATTGACAAAGTTATAAAAATAAGCGACGTAAAATTTCAATATAAGAATATGACAAGAATAAAGTATATCTTAATGAAAAACAATTTTCCAAAGGGTTTGATTAATTCATTAATGACCAAAGTTCAAAATAATATCTCTTCAGGGGAAAAAACAAAAAGGACACATCTGGCAACACTAAATACTATAGTCTACCGTTTATTCCAAGATTAATTGAGAACAACAAGCTGGGAGAGATAATAAACGACGAACAAATAATATTCGCGCATAAACACAAACACATAAATAAAAATAAAGATTGAGTGTAGGGATCAAAGTGATGTTGTTTACCAAATTGAATGTGAAGGCGATGATAATGAGGAGTGTGGAAAAATCTACATTGGTACAACAAAGAGAAATTTAGGCGTGAGATTAGACGAACATAAAGCTGATATAAAAAGAGGAAAACAATCAACTGCATTTGTACAACACTGCATTGAAAACGGACACAAGCCAAACTTTGAAAAAGTGAGAATTTTAGATCAAGAAAAAACGACAAATTTTCTGTGATATATTTTTAATTTACATTCATTTATTTAAATAATTTAAGTTTTGTATTGTGTTGTCCACCTATACAAAATACTGTGATGTCATTTATAAATGATGTAAAACTGACAAAAAAGATTATTGTATTGACTAAAATTTTCCTTTGTATTTTTAAAATGTTACCAGATTTTAATAAAAACTCAATCCCTGAAGAAGTTGGAAAGAATACCAACGAAACGTCTGATACAATTGATAATGAAATAAATAATCTTTTATTTACATTAAATTAATGAACTTGAAAGCCTGCATATAGAAAACTATATAAACTATTAAATCTAATAATGAAGTTCTGAAAAGAATAAACTGCGAGCATTAATTATATTCTAATAAATATTGAATGGAGACAAATTAAATGTCACAAATTCAAAAAGACATACAAAGCTAAACGTATCTTTGATAAAAACTGACATGTATAATAATATTTAAAAACGCTCGTGTTTCGCACAAATTCAATAGACCAAAATATATTAAATAATATTGAGTACATTCGGTTTAGAATAAGGGGCACCGTCTATCTGATACAAAACTAAAAAGGATACAAATAATATTTATTAAGTAAATTATATGACACTTACTTATTGCTCATTATATAGTAAAGATAAAATAAATAAATAAAATACAAACAAAATCTCCAATGTAGTGTTCAGTGTTCAGGTATTGTTACCTATTGCTATTATTCCAAAAATTACCCAACTTATGTGCCGGTTGTGTGTAGCATTCATGTTGTGTTTTTCTTTTTTATTTCCGCCTTGTATTGCAATTAAATTTGTTGCTTGTTAATTTTCGTTTGCTTCAGTAAAAACAATTTGCATACGGCCATAAAATATTCTGTCGAATATCAATCATTTTATGTGATATCATTTACTTAAATATGTATTGTTATTGCTAAATGTTGTTGTTATTGTTGTTGCTTTTGCTATTATGATTTATATGTGTGATTTATAGTATGATTTGATTCAAAATGCCTGTAAGTAGTAGATTTTAGTGATTGAAATCATTATTTTTAGTTGTTTGTATCTCTTCAAATATTAAGAGATCTGAAACAACAAACAACTTAGCATTTTGCACAAACAAAAGCGAGAACGATTTAAAAAATACCAACAAAACAAAAAAACAAAAATAAACAAATTTAGTTTTGTTGAAAACTCAATGGAATTCGTAATTTTTAATTAAAATATGTGCTAACATCAGCAGAAATACGCATATACAAACTTCTGTACATACAATATATTTCTAATAATTTATCACACTGCGTATGAATAATATATCATTTCAACATACATATTAATTAAATATTACTTATACGTACGCGAACACGCACAATTTCTTATACTACATTTACATTTTCACCTACGCATAATCTAGTAGATTTTAATTAAAATCTTAAAGAAAATGTTTGGCGTTTACACTACTACTTTTTGACATATTGTTGGATTTCATTTTCATAATAAAAACAGCTGATTGCAAAAGAAAATAAATTATATTGTAAATTTTTAGTAACAAAAATGGAGAGACAAAAACAAACGGAATTAACATTTTTGCGTAACAAAACAGCAGCATTTGTTAAACATCAGGTTTCACAAATTTCTGCAAATGTACACACGTAAGTATGGGAAATATGTTGGCGTAATATAACTAAATACGTTTATATGATAGACTCGCCACGGCTCGTTTTATGAGAAAGATGTGCCTATTATGCCAGAAGAAACGTTCATAGAAAATTTTCAAATGAGCCGGCAAACATTTCAATTGCTGCGTTCGAAGTTGATGTCAATGACAAAAACAGACAAAACAAACAAATGTTTATTTATTTATTTAGTATAAGGTGTAGTTTACCGCAAATTTATTTTATATCCCGCTCTTTTTATTATGTTTTTAAATTTATTTTGTCAAATTTTTCTTGTTCAGTGCTGTATTTTTTAGTACTTTAGTATGAAATTCAGAGTTGTATTGCAAGATTTTGTGAGAATATAGTTCCATATTTTGTTTTGTATGGCAAATCTAGCAGTTATGAACAAGATTTCGCTCAAAATCGCTTAAGCACTAGCTTTTGCGTAGGTGTAAATGTAGTATTAGTTTCTCATGTATGTACTCGTATATGCAAATTAAACCCCAATAAGCATTTTGGCTGGAATTCAAGTGGAATTACATTTGAAATGCAGTCACAATTTCCAAGTTCCAGTGTTGAATTACAGTTGAAATACAGTTCAATTCAATAGCGAATCCAGCAAAATTAACCATTGAATTACAGTCGAACAATTACAGTGTAATTCCAGCCTTGAATAACAGTGTGATTCAAGTCGAACCGAACCTGTTTACCGTTGAATTCAAGCATGGAATTTCAGACTGGAAAGAGGATGGGCTTCAAATATAATTCAAGCTTGGATTCACACTGGAATTCCAACATTGGAATTCACAAAAACATTGTTCTTATTGGGACTGAACCATTTACTTTCATTTCTAAAGTGAAGTAATTAAATTTTTAGGTCGAAATTAAGCTAATGTAATAGAATGATAATAAAGAGCAGTTTGCTTACTTGATAGTCTATAAAAAGAATTAAAAAAATATATGTACATATTTTGACTTGAAAGCAGTTTACAACATAACGTGTATGAATATAATTAGTTTTACAGTAAACATGACTTAAGCCACTTGCAAATAATCAGTTAAAATTCCCATTACAATGGCTGTGCTTGCAATTTGTTTACAAATTATAATTTAAACATTCTTGTTATTTATTTTCTTTCACTCTGTATTTTTCAGCACGACAAAACTAATTTGTTCTTTGGTTATTTATTTAACAATGTGCATTTTTGTCATCAAATTAATGACTTGTAATTACGTGGCAACTACAAAAGCAAGCAAACAAAAATCAAAATCTTAATGAGATGATCGTAAAAATGCATCTTAACCAACAATTAATGTGCTGTAAAAATCAATACAATAATAAAATCTATACAGGCATTAAACTATGTAAATATTTGTAAGTTAAAACACATGTTCCATCTTGTTTTTTAGTTTTTTTGTGAGAGAATGAGAAGAAAGCTCCCACAATACACTTTAAAATTTATACGAAAAACAATAAAAATTTGATCGCAAAGAAAACCAGATGAAAGGGAGAAAAAACTATTAATTCATAGACCAGTTTCGATTTGTTGAAAAATAAATAAATAAAAACAACAACAACCAAGAGAACGAACTAAATAAACAATAAACACGCCCCAATTCATGTTTAACAATCCATTTAGTCATTTTAGTAACAAATTGTAGCAAAATACTTTCATACATGTCGACAGACATTTGCTTGTGTGTTTGCGTATTTTTTTCCAAACTAAATATTTAAACAATATAAAATGACATGCATGTAACATTTTAGTTTTTAATTGTAACTGCTTAACACACAATATCTAATAACTTAATTAAGTGTTAGCAAATTACAAATCTCTCCTTAATTGGCTATGGAAATGAAAATAATTAACTAAGTTAACGAAAGCTTTGCATAAGTCGCAAAAAATCGATAATAAATATTAGAAATGAATAATGAAACTAAGAATAATAAAACAGACCTTTCATGTCCTAAGTAAGATGTTAAAAGTCAAAATAAATCAAGTGTCTGTAATTAGAGACAGTGTTTGTTGATAATAAATCTGGCATTTCTAAGCGTCTGCTCTTATCAAGATAAACGTTTGCATGGGTATAGCCAAGGAAGTTTTAACCCTCATCATACCGACATAAAAACTTACAAATCCTACCAACATGTGTCTCTAAGACACATACATACAAATTAAAAAAAAAAGCATAAGACAATTACAAATTAGTTTATGTTAAGTAATTTTTTATTGAATACACTCTTTACAATTTATAACTTTTGTAGCATGCTCATTGCAGACATTATTTTTACATATTTGGCAGCATTGCTTTATTATACGACTTATTTTTGGATCGCACATATAGCATCTTTTACGTTTATTTGTTGTAGAAGTGGTTGTACTTGGTGTATTTCCTTCTTGAAGAACTTTTTCCATGCATTGAACTATAGGACGTTGTAATTTATTTCTTGACCTTTGATGTATTTGGGGAACAATAAGTCCTTCGGCAACTTCTCGTAAAACGAGTTTTCGAGCTTTTTTTGCTTGTGTTGCTTTCCATGATGTCTCTGAGACACATGTTGGTAGTTTATGTTATATTTTTTTATTTTGGCTTATAAAAAATAGAGGAATTTAATATTTATCAACTTTGTTTTGTGAAATTATACTAAACAGATGTAAAATAAAAGTCATAAAATTTGGTGTCAATATGTAACAAAGTTTCGTTGTTTTATTGAATCAAACATCAAAATGTGTCTCACAGACACATGTTGGTAAGATTAGGGTTAAAGTGGAACTGTGGGATTCAAAAAAGAACACCTGATATATATAGAGTCCGCCAAATAACTTTTTTTTTTTAAATGATATAGACACACTACTGAATATTTTCTCAAATTTCTTTGTTTATTTGAAAGTACAATCCTTCCGGTTAATATATATTATGTCCTGTGGTTCCTAGCAGAAACAAAGGGCCGGCTAATAATGGAAACTAATTTCATTCAAATGGCTGTCTCGGCTGGCCATGCAGTAACCTACATTATCGATTGTGTGCAACTGTATTTCACTAATTTCTTGACGAATATTGTCCTTTAAAGTGTCAATTGTCTCTGGCTGGTCGTTGTAACACTTATCTTTGACGGCACCTCACAAATAATAGTTCAACGGTGTCAAATCGCAGCTCCGAGGTGGCCAAACGCTGGCTGATAATGCGATCTTCAAAAACAGGGCGCAAAACATCGAGCGTAGCTGCGGCTGTATGGCACGTAGCGCCGTCCTGTTGAAACCAAATGTTGCCAATATTCTCCTCTTGAATTTTTGTGAACAAAAATTCCTTTGTTTTGAAGTTCTCGATTACTTAAACTTCTATCATATCTATTTGAATTATACAAACAAATTTAATTGATAGCCTTATCATTAGCCCGTCTAAATTTGTGATAAAATATTGGAACATTATTTTCATCTTGGATAATATTTAATGTATCTAGGTACAAAAATGACTCTGGTGGACCTAGTCCTTTTTCAAGGGCATTTGAAATGTAAGCAAAACTTGTGTAGTATGGTGCCATTATTAAATTATTTTCGGTGCAGTATGAGCTTCTCAAAATGTAATTTCTAATTAGGTTAATAATAAAGTTATCAATTCTTATAACATTTGACTTATTATATAGTTTTTTGTTTGAAACATATTTTAAATAATTGCTTTCCGTTGATCTAAATAACGACGTGCAAGCTCTTAAACATTTTCTTTCAAACACCCGTAGTTTTTCCATGTAGGAAGGTGATATGTTGAACCATATAGGACAACCATATGTAAGAATTGGTCTTATGAGCGATTGATACATAATTATTTTTACCGATGCAATGCGGTGTGACTTTTAGTATTTGTATATACCATGTACGGTCTCAGCTGAATTTTGTCGAGTGTAACACACGGCAATACACTACGTGTTATAAAATCTTGGATGTCACCTTTGACATCTAATACCACATGTAGTGAACATGTGTATAATTGCGACTTAAAGCTTCTTAGTGATATTTGTTAAATTAAAGAAAATTAATTAAGAAGCTCTATATTTTTATTACCACAATTATGAATTCCATATTTGTTTGTTTAAAAATAGAAACTGTTTTTTATCTTACGCCCTAAATAAGCGCAAACCAATAAGCGCTAAGTGTTAAATATTTGTGCTAAATAGTTTATTAACTTTTAATATTATTTCAATTTAAAATAAAAGTTCAAAATCCAAATCAACAAATCATAAAAGTGAACAGTTCCATCAACAAGGCACGTATTAGAACTTTGGAAAATGTTTTTAATTTCAACACTTTCATTATATTTATTATGTGGGAATAAATGATTAAGTACACATAAAGAAATATTCAGATTTGTAGTGCTTTTGAAAATGAAAACAATACCATGAATTAAATTCAAGGTCAATAATAGTTTTTTCATAATTAATATTATTGTGTTTTAAAATCAATAAAATATACAAATAATAACAAATAATATTTACAATAGAATACAGTACAATACTTTTGTATATTATTTGGAATTCGAGGTGTTAATGGTGATGAACTTTGGAAAGATTTTGAGAAATTAAAAAGTTGCCCATCCCCTGTCTATTTATTTGTGCTCATTTCTGTGCCTGTAAAGAAGCATGTAACGTGTTTGTGTTTTTTTTTAATTTTTAGTATTTTCTTATTTTATTTTTTTTTTAATTTGGCTGTTCACAAAACATCAATGACACCCTTCAATATCTCATTCATTAATTTGGCATCTAAATGCACTTTTGTTATTTTAGTCATTATGTTTTCAAATGGATGGATGGCTGTTGTCTTTTATGTTTTAGTTTTGTTTTGTTTTTCTGTTTTGTTTATATTTAACATCAGCTAAAGTAAATTCAAAGTAGTTCAAGAGTACGTATTGCTTATGTTTATTTAGACAAGATACATACAACCATACGGCTATGAAGTACATAATATAAACAGATTTAATATAAACTAAATACCCGTATCGGATTGGCTTCAAGGTGGAGGTTGTGTTTTTGTGGACACTTTTCGAACAAGAAAAACTGATTTTATAAGTGTTCGACCCACATGCTTGAGTTTAGATGTGATGGCAAATACTTCTGTTTATAGTGTGCCACAGATCTTAACGTACATATAACCAGCAAATGCACTAAGAAGAAGTTAGATTGGTTTATTCATCTGTGTGGAACTTAATATATAATTTTTCTTTACCAGATTTTTTTTGTGAAAAATTATATATCTTTTTGGAAGTGAAATTAAATATTTAATTAAAAAGACGATTCTTTTTGAAAAAAAATCTAGCTTTTGGTGAACTCGAGGGCATATCTAACAAACATATTTTCGACTTAATTTTTAGAGAATATTATTTCGAACTTTTTTTTATATTTATATATTAGAGAAAATTCTTAATTCGAAAAATACCATTGTGAAAACTATATTTTTCTAGACAAATGGCGCATTAAAATGCCATCATCTGCAACCATCTGTCAGCAGCAATGTTTATTGTCCAAGATCTACTTGTAAACATCACCATTTACTGAGAAATAGATTTAGCCGAATCTAATATACCATTTAACGTAGAATATTTGTTTTTGGTAAACATATTTTTCAGAAACTTTATTCCCAAATTTACTTATATATTAAACAGACTGATGTTTAATATATTTAAAAATCAAGGTAGACCATGGGATATACTCAGGTTGTTCGGGGTCTTTAGAAATCTCATTTTAATCGGATAGTTTAACAGACGGGAATCGTATATATATAACGCTCTAACAGATATTGTACAGTGGAGAATTTTCCAAAGAAAAAATGGAAATAAATCTTTAATTTCTTAAAATATCATGGATAAAAAATCTCAGTTTTTAAATTTGGACTTTATAGATCAATAAAGTGGTAGATCACGTGGTAACTTTATAAAAAGAAAAATTACAAAATAGTGTTAGAGTTTTACAAATTAGATCCAATTTGTAAGAAATTTTAAAATGCAAGTCAAATATTCTCTAACCGCCTAACGAAATTAACTCTATAATGTAATTTTCCACAATAGAGCACCATAAAAATAAGGAAAGATTATTTGAAAAAAAATGCATTAGCAACAATGCAACATCTGTTCAAATATAAATAAATAGCAAATAATATAATCTAATGAAAATGTTTTATTAAAATAAAAACAAATATTCGAAATAACTAAAGTAAATCGCAATCTCATAAATACATAAGAAGAACAACAACGCCCACTCAAAAACAAATATTGTTTTCCAAATTTTGTTCTTTTCACCATTTGACAAATTTCGAATAAACACAAAATATTGAACATTTGTTTAAGTGTAGTAGTAAAACGAATGAGTAAATGACTGCGTCGTATGTTTAAAATAAATATTTTTTATGATGGAATTGATTTAAAAAAAAAGAATTTAATGTTCTTCGTTCCGTACATTGAATCCGGAACTGGTCCAAAATGGAAAAAATAAATATTATTGTTGATGCATTAAACAACAGCAAACAATATTTAATGTATTCAGGTAGTCATCCAACCGAGAAACCACCCACCCCATGAATATATTTTTTATGACTTTACACGATGTTCATGTTGATCATGGCGATGGTGCATGCAGCGAATTATGGTGCATTTCCATTACAATGTTTTGTTTTTTTTTTTTGCTGCAAATTCAAAAATAAATGTTTCGTAAAAATATTTAAATACAATGACCTTCTTCTTTAGCTACATACAGATAGAGAGTATATTCATGCAAATATGTAAGTACAGCTATGGTCAGAGAAATAAACCACTTTACTGTTTTAGTAGTGTAACGAGGATTGAATTCTTGGTTTTTTTTTCGATATACCTACAAACGTTTTTCCTTCAGGACCAATCAGATTAATTTTTGTTTCATCTGTGAAAAGCACTCCATTTCAGAATTTGATATTCTTGTTTCGGTTTTTTTTCTACTGACACGACCATAAAGCTGACTTTCATAGACGCGTCTTTGTAAAAACTCCTCATTTATTTCAGTCATTATTGTTCTCGATGAATTAAATGAATGGCTTACATTTTTAACTATTGCTTGACCCTTACGAACTGTTGTCTTTCGCGGTGGCTTCTTCCGATTTTTCTTTACATGAAGAATATTTGCAGCTGATTTAATACATTTAATGACATTATAAACTCATCTTTCGAGAACATCTTTTTTTTTTTTTAAACAAACACAAACTGCGAAGCTTTTTGGCTTGTCTGCAGAAAACACCCAGAGTCTCTGGCAGGAATCGAACCCGCAACCCTCTGACTGATAGTTCGGCACACTACCGCATAGTCTATCGGGGCACCCAATAATTATTTCAGCTGTCTTTGTATGTTTTGTACCCATTTAGGGAAATTTTCAAATAACCTTCTTTGCTTAAGTAAGCAGTGCGGTCCTCTTCCCATTTTGATTGACAAAATTACTGAGAAACAATGTTTTTGTTATATTACACAAGAATTCAGCACCGAAATTACCATCAACTATTTTTGTTTAAAATCGAAATAAATGTGCGTCATTTTATTGTCCAAGCAAAAAAACTTATTTTTTTAACAAAAAATTACAAAATAAAGAATATATTCTTTATTAATATATGCTCAAGTAAACAGGACCTTTTCAATGAAATTTTGGAAAAGCAGAGTGAAGCAAGAGGATAACATAGAATTCCATGTTATTATCATTCTATTTTTGAATACAATACGTTTGTGCGCTATTTCTCTGTCCATAGCTGTGAGTATAAATACTTATTAAGATACACTTATACATGATGAAATACAAAATCTATGACATCGCCTTTATGTGCCATAGCGAATCGTTAACAATTTCATGAATTTTTTGAATGCGCGTATTTAAACGAATAAAATTTTATTCGAAATTTATTTATTTAAGTCTGTTGATTTTTTACTAATTTACTCGATTCTTTTTGCATTCTTAAAATAAGAGAGTATTTCTGTTGCTTTTATATTTATACTTATTTAAATAAATAAGCTTTAATTTATAAAATAGTTTGTTCATATAAAGAGTTTTTATTTGAGTAATGTGATTGTACCTTAATTAAAACAATTGTTCAATATTATATAATTTTAGTTGATTTAAATTGGTTTTAAAGATGATGGTTTTTAATGGTAATTTCATTGGCGAACGAAGAATTCGATTAATTGAATACACTATTGTGAATGTATCAAAATATATTCGCTTATGTGGAAGATTTTAGTCACACTTTCTTTATTATAAAAAAAACATTGAGCCTAAATACAACTACGAGTATAACGTCATTGTTTTTATTTAAATTTACAATTTCGCATAGTATTGGTTAAAATCATTGTACCCTACACCACCATAGTGGAGAGGGTATTAAATTAAATATTATTATTAAAAAAATATTAGTCCAACACCCAGCTAAAAGTGTATCGATAGAATCGGTATCACTTCCTAATTCGATTTAACGAGTCCGTCCTTTTGGCTGGCTGGCTGTCCATGCAAAGTTTGTGCGTAGAGTACAGGGAAAAATTTTTAAGATATTACGATAAAATTTGGTATGCGATATTTTTGGCCCAGGACGCTTGGGATCGACACTGGTTGAAATCGCTTTATTTTTTCACCTATCCCCCATACAAATGTCCTCCCGAAATAGGGGTTTATCGGTTATAAGTATTTTATTTATGGAGGTATCGCAATAAATTTCTCCAGGAATAAGTTGTTAATGAAGCCTAATAACAGCAACAAATATTGTGCAGATCTATCCATAATTAACCATAGTTCCCGTGGCCCATTCTCAAAAATCACTTTAAATATATTGGTATCCAAAACATATTCAACTTAAGCCTGTTTCATATATACAAAAATCAGTTGGCCCAATTTTATGATGAGCGGTGAATCATAGCTCCGATATAAGGGACATTTCCGAAAATCACTTAACAACCATAAATCTTTTAATAATATTAGTATCCAAAGAAAATTGAACACAAATAAGTTTTATATATACAGAAATCATGACAACTAATTTTGTAACGGTCAGTCCATAATTATACATAGCTTCCATATAAGATCTCTTTCAAAAATCACTTTAACATTTTATAAGTATTTATAACGAGATAAAATTTAACACAAAGAATATTTGTATGCACAGAAATCATAACACTAGATTTTGGGATGATTGGTCCATATCAGAACCCATTGTAAATCTGTTTCTACACATATATTATAGGGTAGGGTATTATATGGTCACGCATGACCGACTATACTTTCTTAGTTGTTTTTATTTTAATTTTTTTTTTTAAATTTTGTTTATTCAACAAATCATAAATAAAATGCAAACATGTGTATTTTGATTTAGAAAACAAGTGTGTTTTCAGTGTCTTACTTATAGTCTTAAATATAAATTAATGACGTAACTCTTGTACGTGTAGAACAATTTTTGGTATGTATTCTTACCACAATCAAAATTTCGGTTGACTTCACGCACCATAAACTGATGGACAGATTCTGTAAAGAGTAAAAATAAATAGATTTTTAAAATAATGGTTGGTAAAAAAAATGTGTGTTGCATTTAATATGACATGACTAAAAGTTTATTTTTAAACTTGTGATGCCTTTAACAAAAAAATCTCGCACAACTGCCACTTAACCAAAAATAGTTTATTTATTTTAGCTATTCCGTCACTTGTAACAGTTTTAAATATAAATCAATTTGAATGAAAGCTGTATAAATTCAATTATGCGCATATGTTTATTATTATACAAATATTATCATATATGTATGTATGTGTTTTAAGTATCTACTGATGGCAAAAATATTTATTCGTGTAAATTTAGCTCTTCTATTCGAAGAATGATTATTCGAACAATTTCTTACGAATAATTCGATTAATTTTATGAAAAATGATCGAATACAACGAATAAATATGTTTATGTAAATTTGTCGTGACTGTTTCAAAATTTTTTAGTAAAAAAATCAAAATACTGAACGAGTTTGACGCATATTTCGTAGCAGATATTTTTGAGTGCACATTTTGGCAAAATCTTTGATATTTCTTTTATTTCGGCTCGAGTTCATTAAATTTAATTTACATTAAATTAGTTTTACTGAAGGTAGGAATTGTTACATGAAAATTATTATTAAAATTTATTGATAATTTGTCTTGGCTTAGAATTCGAACCTGGGTTGTTGGTTGAATTTACATATGTTTCGAGAAACACCACTTTCTCTCCTCAAAATTCTTTGCGTTCTCACCCTCTGCACCACTGCGGTGCCCGCTAGCCAACAGTCAAACATCAATCCTTTAACCAGTGTTTTACCAGTGGTTCGAAATTTGCTGTAATTATAATTTTTTCAATTTATTTACATGTTGCCTCCTTTTCTTCAGTTTTTTCTTTCGTATTTATGTCAAGACTTCGTCTCGAAAACCTGAATACATTTTTATTATGTTTGTTTTCCACTTTCGTCGATATTTTTATGTGTACCACTTAAAGTACAACTACAGACATTAGCTTGTGCAAAATATTATAATAACTATGATATATAATTTTGTATTTACCCCTTATTGATAGTTTCAAAGAACGTGATATTGAAAGTGATTGGAATACAAAATACTGTGTAATATGGAATGAATCCAATATCAAATACAGAAGACAAGAATATTACTGCAACATATCAATACATCGAATTAATATACATACCTAATGTACAAGAAAACATAATAAATAATATAAATGGAATATGTGGAAGAAACTGATATTTAAAATGGCATTGATGATAATAACGTTGAAATGGATATACAAATTTTTATAAGTGATATTACTAAAGGTGGCTTTATTAGGCGATATCACTTACTGTACGACTTGATGAAGGAAAAACTTTTTTGAATTATTCGATTACTTTTAAATATGTGATTGAATTATTCGAAATGTCTTGCTCGAATTATTATTTTTATTCGAACAAAAGAAAAATCGAATAATTTGGTTACCCTACTCGTAACCCGTGAAATCAATTTTATAAGAATTCATGTCATTGTTTTGAATTTGGTTTTTTATAATTCTCCAAATAGATTATGAAGATGATTGTGCTACAACCATAATATAATCATGTCAAGTACCAATTGTTTACATAAGGTGGATAAAACACTGAAAAAAACTGGAGAAACACTGAACTTTGTAACTTGTTATATATATAGGATATAGGATATAGTACTTTATGAATGATCTTATAATATATACATACATTACCTATATATAATATTGTAGCACAGATCAAAATAGTAAGATGTTATTAGATTCTTCTAAACTTTTAATAATTCTGGAAAAATGTTTTCATGAAATATTTTAATTTTACACATTCGGACTTTCTTCTTCTAATTCTACGTATTAAAAGTAACAACAACAATGTCAACAATAATTCAAAAACTAAAATATGAGATAATAACAATATTGTCGGTACGATCGAGAATAAATTATGAAGTGATATAATTTAAATGACAAAACAAAATACCACAAAAATGTGCGAGACATCAGTCAGGAGCCAAATTAGCGCATTCGATATCGAGTAAAATTGATCGTAATTTTCTTATTTGAGATTATTGCATTCGATATCGAGCAAGAAATTTAGTACATTTTATCATAATTTCGATATCGAAATCATTGCTTAGTAGTTCAAAAGCTATGGAGAAATCATTAATATATAAATTTACTTATTCATGGGTCTCTATTGTTCTCAACAAACAATTGATAAAAAACAATTTGTAATAAAATTTTCCTAATTTTAATTTAAAAATAAACATTCATTTAAAAACAAAATCTTTTTTTACTTTTATTTAAATGAAAACATAATAAAATTGTTTTGTTGTTTCCATTCCATAAAATGTTTCTTAGTTAATCTACTAACAAACGTATTCACTCGAAAAGTTAGAGAAGAAAATTATAAAAAGAAATTCACAATTAAAAAAGTAAACTTTTATAGAACACAAATCTGCATAAGAGTCTAAATTTAGTTTGGTTTTCATTTATTTTAAGAATATAAACCACCTGATAGAACGAACGAACGAACACACATAAAGTTTATGAATTTTATAAATACACTTACAGCCACACACATTCATACATAAATACAAATGTAAATAAATACAAATGTGCTTTTATAGTTTAGCGTACATATGTACATAGACTCTAAACAACATAAACAATATTTTGTGTAAAATGTCGATGATTTTAATATTCAAGATACTACAGACTCAAACACTCTCCTTAAACACTTTCACTCATTAACATGTTTCTTTTAACACAAAAAACAAAAATGAGAGTTTAGTGTGTTTAAAATTTATAATTTACAAAGTATTGTCATATCGAAAGAAGACGCAGTTAGTTCCACAAAGTAGATATTTACAAAAGAACAAATTTTTTATACATACATATATACACAAACATAAATAGAAAATATTCTTAAGTACACAAATAATTTCCAAAGGAAAACTGTAAGAAAACTTTTTTGAATTATTCTCTTCTGTCAAATGGAAAACTTTTATATTTTATGAAAAAACTCTGGAGAAATATTAAAGACTTTTTTTCATATTTTATGCAACAACAGCAATATATATCAAGAGGAAATTATGATTTTTAAATTAAAAGTTTAAACAAAAGTGTAAAAAGTTTTTTGAAGAAACAAAAAAAAAACTAATAATAATTTCAGCAATTTATTTTCAATATTCATACTATGAAGGTTTTTTTAACAAGGTTTGTTTTCTTCAACAACAGAGCAATATCATTTCTGGCGACACCTAATTATATAATTAATTTGAAAAATAATTTCACTCCGCCCTTCTGAGTTTTGTAGTAAAAAATTCCATATGATGAACCTGATAATGAAATTATCGACCATGCACTCGTTTAAAAGCTTTATTCTTCATTTGTAATTTCTTTAATACAAATCTGAAATTCCATACGGCGCGCCGCGGCGTATTTATGTAGACCCCAAAAAATAGCTTTTTATTTTTTCACTCCAACTGGTCTTTATATTAGTTCCTTGTAAATTTTCCAGTATCTTGGAAATATAGACGAAACTCAAGGTGGATTTATTTAGCTGTAGTCGCACGTCCCATTTAATTAGGGACTTTTAACTATGATTAAGTATACGCAGAGAAAATTTACCATATGTTTGTATCAAATGAAATCATTTGATGGCAATAGCCTATCAATTGAAACCTTACAGATGTAAATTTGACAACATTTCGTTGATACGTCCGTTTTTCATTTGTTAATGCAATTTAAGTAATAAATTACTCTTTAAACTCTCTGCTGCCACAGTAAGGAGGGTATAGTAATAGTTTAGTTATAGTTTTTTACTTGATTTTATTACGTTTAACACCACATGTATGGTATCATAAGGTGTTAACGTGACACAGTTGCCGATTTTTGCCATTGTAAAGAAGATGCGTCAATGCCATATATTTGTTAAAAAAGCACAATATAACTTTACAATATTTGTCATACCAAATGTACAAAAACAGAAATAATAATAATAATTTTATGAATATTGAGCTTCATCATAATTATACAAACTACACAAATCACACTGAGTTACTGAAGTTAAACAAAAAAGAGTAGCTAGAAATATATACACCAGAGAATGACAAGCAGTACTCAAAATAAAAGTTACTCGTGTATTTATTCATACTTGCAGTTATTTCTATACTCAAGTATTTTACAAAAAAAGATTCACTCTTACGTTTTTGTTTTGCAACACATACGTGTATGCACAATACACTTTACAACTTTTTATCAACGATTATTAGTAAAAGTAATAATAGTAAAAGCATTTTTTAATAAATGAGCTAACAAAGATAAAATAAGCATTTAACCATCCAAAATTTAACTCACAATATGATATTCGGAACTAAAGTACTAATTGGTCAAAAAGCTAATTTCAGTACATATTTGGTACATTTTTGTTTTCTAGTTAAAGTACTTCTAGTTGATTTTTTCCAATAAACTTTGTTAGGCTTCCACTGGTACTCTAACCCTGGTTGTTCATCTACAGTTCAGTAGACCAAACCATCAGTTTATACAAGAATTTCTATTTACATTCTTAAAATGTTAATTTGATTTTCAAACAAAGATTTTTGAAGAATTTGATTTCATTTATCATACATTCGTATTTAAAATACATTTTTCCATCGTATAGATTTCATGAGTTATGAATTATTAAAAATTAGTAAAAATAAAGATTTCATCACATTTTTCAAAAAAATTGAAAAACACTCAAACAGATGTATTTTATTGTAGAAACATTTTTTCTCACACTGAAACAAAAAGTTGTGTTGAATTTGCTTTGGTGTCACCAGAAATTAAAAAGCGCACCAACTAAAGAATTTTTCGCACCAAAAATTTAAGTTGACAACGCTGAACTTAATAAAATAAAATAGCTTTCCTGTATGAATACTAGTGAATGTAAGTAGATTTTGTTTGTCATACTCATACTATTATTTATTTAGCCTGTAGAAAAAATAACAGTTGATTGCATTGATCAGCTTATGCAGTCAGATCACTTGTTGTTGTGTTTTTGTTTCATATTTACATACATACATATTTAATTACTATTTTAGTTTAGAAACGAATGAATAAAATTCCTACATGCAAAGCCAAACTATATTTTTCTGCTGCATAACGGTTTAATATTTTTTTCTTTCTTTTGTTTTCAAAATAGCCTGAGTATATACACGAGTATCGTAAGTATATACGTATACGCATCTCATACTTATAAGTACGGATATGTCTGATACTCGATACAACTTTACTTGCATCTGTGTGTACTGCGAAAAAAAAGTATAGATCACTGCTCAATCATCAACATCGTATAGTGAGTGGTAGGTATTGTTGGTATTTGGTTTGATTTATATTGCGTCGTATGTATACAGCTTTTTTTTAAATACTCAAAGAGCACAAATAACTATACTTTTGTCATTCTCTGATATACACCCCTATCGTGAATAAAAATTCCACGTGAAATTTGTTCACTTTTCACTTTTTCCTAGTTAAATTCAATGTTAAAAAAATAAAAGAAAACAAATTTCACGTGGAATTTTTAATCACGATAGGGGTGATTAAGTATTCATGAATTATAAATCAAATTGCATTCCAGAGAACATTACTATTAAACTTTACGTGCTTTTCACAGATTTCTTAATTACTTTTAAATATCTAAAATATTCATACTAATGTTATCGATTCAAAGTTGAGCATTCGTCTTTATTTCTAATTAACTTTTATAAGCGTATTTTTAACAATGAAACATTAATAAATTTACCATAGTTTATTGTTAAAAAGTCTCTACTTAATCATCGTATTAATTTCTAAAACAAATAAACTGCTCAAATATATTTAAACGATAAAAAAAAACAAGTAAGAGTGCTATATTTGACTATGCCGAATCTTATATACCCTTCACCTTTGTTGTGGATGCATAATTATATTATATACTTATGTACATACATATATATATATATATTATATTATTACGTTTTTACCTTTTAAAAATGGTGGTTTATTTTCTTTAAATAAACCGGATTCTTTTTAAATGCAAAATAAAAGCGTCAAGTAGTTTGAAGAAAATATGTATAACGAGTCTTCATTTATTTAAATGTACACAAACACAATTAAAAAAAATAACCACTGTCTTTTTACACACTTGTATTACGGTTTAAGAACACACTTACCCCCTGTTTCACGATGTCGAAAGATAACGTTCGCTTAGATAAGACTTAAGACACAAACTTGATTGTGGAATAAACAAACTTGATTGAGTAAAAAATAGATACGATAAAAAGTTTGTGTCTTAAGTCTTATCTAAGCGAACGTTATTCTTCGACATCGTGAAATAGGCCATTAAAGTTTTTGAAAACTTTTTACACACTTGTATTACGGTTTAAGAACACACTTAAACACTTTGTTTGCTCAACGCCATCTGTCGATGAACAATATTAATACACTTAGTTTTTTTGATGAAATTTTCAGAGGTTGTCTCGGATTTTTGCTCATATCTCCGTTATTTATGGACTTTAATATCCAGACAGACAGACAAACGGGCATGGCTTAATAGACTCCACTATCTATAAGGATCCAGAATATATATGCTTTATAGGGACGGAAAATTATATTGTGGAAATTACAAACGGAATGACAAACATATATACATATACCCTTCTCATGAAGGTGAAGGGTATAAATATGGTAATTTCCAAATACAATTGATTTTTCCAACATTATATTAAAAAATGTCTAGATTTGCGTAATATAATGTATTTGCAGTTAATCTAAATTGCCTCGAGGACTTAAATATACGAACTACTTTTAATGACAAATGTTATCTTTAGTATTTATACCCTCATTACACAAATGTTATTAAATATTTCTATCAATAACATATTAATACAAACTTAAAGTAGATTTAATCTATTCAAATATTTACTATATTAAAAATTGAGACCGAATAATCATTTTCAAAGTGTGTCCCGTTCGCTTATTTCAGAAACGAATGTTATTATTATTTTAAATATTATACATTTGTGTTAATTTCCATTTCCATTAAGAACTGCACGCCGTCCTGCAGAGCCATCAAAATTGAGAGAAACAAATAATAAGCTACTGAGAAAAAGGGCAAAAATATCGTATTAGAGAGAAAAGTTTCACGATAGAAAGAAGAATATAAGTTTGATTTTTGTACATGCAAGCAAACATTGGAAAATCAGTAATTAAGGAAGACAAAAGCACAGGCTATAGGCTCAGTTATGAATTAAATTTATGGATGTATAAAATACGAATATTTTAACAATATTAAATTCCAGTAAAAACAATATATGTATATGTTTAAAAAATTATGTCCAAATTTGTAGTTTTTAAAATTTTTGTCACGTTATTGATACCATGTTTATTGGCAAAATATTGGAAACAAGAAAACGACAAAACCATAGTTTTGAAAACAAGATTCAAATTGTTAACACTTCCTTAATTTTGAATTTCAAAGGCGTTCGAATGTCGCGTACTTGACCATGGAAATGCCCATATGAATGTACATATATCGTTGTGTGTATGTACAGTTGCATTATTTTTACTATACACACGAGTCTGATATTTTTCTGTGCAGAACAATGTGTCAATAAAAACTTTATTTATTCCATGTTCATGTAAATTTCTCCAGGGTGCTCTTTTAACCTGAATAATGCTCTAAACAAAATGTCACTCGTGCGTGTTTCTGAGTAAGGATATGAACGTGTTGTTGAGTGTGTTGTTCTGTTGTTCATGTTCTATGTACATATGTGTGAATATATGTAGTTCTCATTGTAGTTTATGTGAATTTTGTTGAATTACCTCTTTAATGTCAGCAGGCTTTACACTTCACCGTTGATGTGTCACATCCGCTTCAGCAACTAAAGAAATGCCAACTTAGTTCTTTTAGTAATTCCCTTTTGGTTGAGTATATGTATTGAAAAGTTTTCCAAGACAACAGAAATTTATTAAAATCTTTAAGAATTGATGTGAACAAATACTTTTTTATAACAAAAATAACGAATAATCATTTAAAAATAAAAACTAACTGCATGCCCAAAACTAAATAAAACTGAAACTGAAACGTAATTATTACATAAAATCAATAAAACAATTAAATTGAAATATTTCTAAAACCCGTACCGTCTGTGTGTCCTTGCCATTTGTTGTCCCTCATTTAAACATATTTTGTAAAACAGATATCATTTCCATATACAACCCTTTCATGTTTACTGTCCACCACAACAGCTGCAATTACAAATGCCACAGCAGTTGCAACAACAAGAAAAGCCAACACCTTCACAGCAGCTTTTTCCACAACGTACCATTACCAGTTGCACTGCTGTGACCTCTTGCATGCTCAATAGAACTTGGAGCTCTTGTAGAACCACTAATGGCTTTTTGATGGCCTATCCAGCACAAATGTGTTCTCTATCACGACCCATTGTGCAAAATATTTCCATTTATGATACATTAGTTTAAAAATGTTTCATTTATTAATTAAATGTCAATAATTGTTTGTATGTGTACTTTGTAATGTACTTTAATCGAAGAAATTATTTTAACGTTTCTTTATGATTTTATTTTATTTTTAACAATAATCAACATTGATTACACAGGCCAACACTCAATTTGCTTCTTTGAATTTATCAACTGATTTTAGTTAATTTGGGTGCGCTGAATTCAAATCTGTAATCAGTTTGTCTCTATCAGCTCTAGTTTTCGTGATATAGCTTTTTTATACCCTCCACTTATGACCTTCAATTATGACCGTGTGTCAGTTTTTTGAAAAAAAAAAATTTTCATCAAAATTTCTTATTTACAGTTTATCTTGGTCGCCAAGTAATCTAAATACGATTTTTTAACACATTCCGAAATAGGTTTTATGTTTTCTTTAAAGGTGTATTCTCCACAAATATAACAAAATGTGTCAGCGTAATTTTTACACCGTCTTCTATTGGAAGTCAAACAAACTGATTACAGATTTGAATTCAGCGCACCCAAATTAACTAAAATCAGTTAATAGATTCAAAGAAGCAAAAATCTTTTTTAATTTTGTCGGGCTGTGTTATATACAGGACCAGTAAATACTTTACCAATAGTTTCCAATTTTTAAGATCTTTATCTTGAAAACAAAATATACATATATTTTCAATTCATTTGGAGAAAGACTTTTGCATGATTCAAAGGCTTACTTAATTATTATTGATTAGTTATTCTGTTTTCTATTTCATTTATCTAGTTTAAGCTAGTTTGAGTTGTATGAATTTATCTGCGTTTGTGTAAATTATTCTACAAACCGATTAACTATACACTATTCAAATAATCAGGTGTGGGATTCTTTAATTGCAATTATTTATCATGTTGAACATTTCTTTTTCATTACTTGTATCTTGCCCTTTGTTTTCGCAGTCAACAATCCATTAAACAGAAAAGTCTCATCAAGTATCTACCGCATTTGCTTGTTAGTGTTTGTGTTCCAGTCCTTGCTGGGTTAATAAATGAGTATTTAAGTGTTTGTTACTTTAGTTGCATGCTTCGCTATTTGTACAAGGATTTATGTTTAAATAAATATTTATTTAACAATGGGCGTATCAGTTAGTTGGTGTTTTCGTTTGTTTATACGATATTTTTGTGGACTATAGACGACATCCCGGTTTGTATTAAATACACATAGACAATAGCCATTACACAAATAAAGACTTAGAAACCGAAAAAAAAGTAAAAAAAATGTACATATTTACTAAATGACTATAACTACATATTGTACACCATGAAATGAAGAGTCAGTAAATACATTCAAAGATATATACTAAATATCGTACCCTCAGCGAACAAAAGCATTTGTTAAATTCACAGCTGATGTTGTAGTGTCGTTTGAGTCTTCTGAATTTCCTATAGTTGAACAAATGTTGTTGTTATATTTTAAAATAAATATTTTGTACAACACCTACAATAAATTTACGAATTTATGTATATTATGTTCTTCGCGTGTTTTATTAAAATTTAAGTTTTATAAATTTATATTAATGTTTTTGTTCATTATAGACCAACAATAACATAAACTCATTTTACAAAAAAAAAACACCCAAAGCGTAACACTGAATTCATAACCAACTGACGTTTTTTTGTTTTGATCTTTTTTTTGGTATTTTTAAGGCTTGTCACAAAGTTGTGCTCACAATCACAAATACAGGTAAAACCTGGTGTAACAATTCTCACTTTAATAATCTATTTATCTGTCCTCTTCAAAACATTAATGCCAAAGAATGTCCTTTCAAATGATAATAAACATT
The DNA here is from genome assembly GCA_916048285.2 of Bellardia pandia. NCBI lineage: Eukaryota > Metazoa > Arthropoda > Insecta > Diptera > Calliphoridae > Bellardia > Bellardia pandia. Next base: position 64,311,908 of record OU696531.1, on the reverse strand, counting down.
CCCCATTTGAATTTTCTGTATTTTTTTTCTTTAGAAAAGTAGAGAACCTCGAAATGGATCACGCTTTACAACAAAAAGGACTTCCAATGGGATCTCCTGCTTCTCCTATTGAGGCGGATATTGTAATGGAGAACTTATTAGATAAATGTACAGATGATTACTGCCACCTGAGGTAAAATGTAACAAATTGTTCCCTATACAAATAGGTAAAACTAAGTCTTCTTTGTTAATATCAATTATTAGAACTACTATGGAATAAATATCATAAAGTTTTTTTTTTACAGAATAACTTACATATGGTGCAGATATGGGCTCAATCAAAAAAGAAACGCGCGTATTTAAGGCAAATTGGAAATTATATTTATTTATTATTTCATCTTAAGCCATCAGATAGACAAGGTTTTTTTCTTATTTGATGTAAAAACGTATAATTTTTTTGGCGTGCCAAATTAAAAGATGAATTTTGTGCCTTGTGCTTTATTGATGGTAATAGCAAAGGCAAGACTTTAACCCTATACCGCATACAACGCCAAATATGGATTTTTACTTTTATTGTGATTTCTCTTTACGGTAACGGTACTTTTGCAAATGTTTGTCTTATCTATCATTCTTTCTATGTTGTTTTCTTCTGAAATTCAAAGTGTAGTTATTTAAAAACAATATTTGCTTCTTGTTTTTGAAATTTTTGTGCGAGCGTCTCAGTTTGTCATCAATTTTAAATATAAAAGAAAGGTATTTCTTTCGAAGAATTTTTTTTTTTTATGTAAAAAGTTCATTACATTTATAAATAAAACAATAATATTGATGAAAGGTAAGCATTATAAATACTTTTTTTTGCTAAAATTGACGAAGCTATGAATGTACAATAATTTTATGGTAATTTGAAATATACTAATGAAATCGCTGATGGACTTCAAAGTGATGATGAAAATATATCCGATACCGATGAAGAAGAAGTAAGAGTCCCACTTTCTGATCAGGACAACATTTTTGTACCGAAAACTGATGAGAGCGATTTGGAAAACCATTGTGAGAAACCTACTACTTCAAAGAAAAAACAACCTGAAAAACCAAGAGTCCAAATTTGGAAAGAAAGTCATTTGCCTCCGTATTCGAATGAAAACTTTCCGTTTCAGGGAAATACGAATTTCCCAGATATTATCGAGGAACTGGACGGACCAGCAGAGTTCTTTAATTTTTTTTTCAATGACGATTTGACTTTCCATTGAATTCCGTTAGAGCTGACGGTATTGGTCATTTTCCCAAAATGGATGAAAACGAGACAACTTTGTCAAAATAATTGCTCCTTCCGTTCCTATACTTATTGTAAGAAATGTGAAGTATTTTTGTGCTACAATGATAAGAGAAACTGTTTTACAAGTTTTCACACTGATGCATAGAAAACCATATATGGCAATTAGAAAATACCTCTGAATACATACAAAGCCATATATGGCTTATTTTTTTTTTCTCGTAAAATATCCAATTATAAAAACTTTTTCTTTCTAAAATATTTAAATACATCCTAAATAAACACTAATTTGTGGTCTAAAAATTTTTTTCATTAAAAAATCGATGCTCATGCAGTAGAGGGTTAATATATGTATAATATTAAAATATATCTTGTGTTATCGAATGATGTAAATATTTTATTAATAAACCGAAAACTCGGATTTTTGAATGCAACATTTCGAAAGTTTTAAAATTTTGATATTGGATCATTATTAACATAGGTTTTTCGTAAATATCTTCGGAATTACATAACCGATATAAGAGTTTGATATTTCGTTTTGAAAAGCATGACAACGGCTGTCAAAAAAAATTAAATTAACAGAAAGCAAAAAAATCAATATATGTATGTATATGTCAAATGCATTTTTCCACACCCCTCCTTCCGCAGACCGAAAATCAAAAATCGGAGTTCACAGTGTCACCCGCCTGAATATTCTGAAAGTTTCTTGAAAATTTCATCAAAATCGGCCCAGCCGTTTTGGAGTCCACACCGTACATACATACACACATCCTGTTTTATATACTAATAGGTGTCCCAACTAGAACGCAATTTTTAAATTTTAAATAAAACACAGATATCTAAAAACAAATCCTGAAACTTTATTTTATGGTAAAGTAGATAGAATGAGGTTATGTATGGCACAATATATTGTGCAGATGGCCTCCGCGGCTTTGCTGGCACACACGCGATATTTTAATGAAATTTTTAATGACATTTTTTCATAAATGCTGCGGTATTTTATTAATGCAGCGTCCAATTTCCTGTTTTAAGGCTTGAGTCGTCGTCAGCTTATTCGCGTAACTTCAAAAACCCCCAAAGAAAAAAATCTAAAGGTGTTAAATCGCACGATCTAGGCGGCCGATTCTGTCTCCAAAACGCGAAATAACACGACCGGGAAATGAGTGATGCAGCAATTGAATTGTTTCTCTGGCTGTATGACATGTGGCGCTGTCTTGTTGAAACCACATGCCCTCCACATTAATTTCTTCAATTCTAGGCAAGAAAAAAAAATGGTTATCATTTCACAATACCGAACACCATTGACTGTTTACGCTTGACCTGCCTCATTTGCATAAAATAAAGGTCCAATGTTTCCTCCAGCCCAAAAACCACACCACACAGTGACACATTGAAGATGCATTTGCTTCTCGTGAATCACTCGAGGATTTTCCGCACCCCAAATGCGACTGTGGTCGAAAATGCTTATGGAACGAATTTTAATTTGCTATTATGGTGCACATTCGTTGAAAAAACACTATTGTAAAAATCACTCTTTTCGGGTTATTCACAGTAGTGCATTTCTTTCAGCTGGCGCTAAATTTGTTTGGAAATTCTTAAAATAAAATTAAATTTGAAATGACTACCACGAAATTATGGCTCGATGATTCGTCTGATGGAGATGAATCCTTACTAGAACTGGCCAATAATAAATTTTGCACAGCAAATTTGTGTTCAATAAAAAATTCGTTGAACAACGCAATTTTCGACAGTGATAATACAAATTTAACATTCGAGAGTCGATTTTCGATATCCAGCAAATGTCGATTATCGAATGCAGCACATAATAGGTGCCTTAATTTATGTTTCTATTGAAGAAATATTATTGTTCACAAGAAATTATATTTTCAAAGAATTAACTAAAATAACATAAAAATGGTTGCGAAATTTACATAAACTAAAACAACATGTTGCTTTTATTTGAAAGAATAATAATTCATGGAACAAGAGGAAATAATATTTTGATTCGAAAAATAAAATTTAAGTAGAATTTCAAACGAAAATCAGTGTTGTTGCTATAAATTTTATTGAATTGTACGATAAACAAATAATTATGTTTGAAACGTAGATTTTTATGGAATAAGTTTAAATTGCGCAAATAATTTTTAATGAATTATTTCCATCACAAGCTGAGACGCAAGAAAATTTTTTTAATTTTAATTGTTAGAAATATTTTTTTTTTTAAACCAAAAACATGCAGTGAGCAAATAGACGCCTACACAACTAATTCTAAGATAATGGATTATATTGTCAAGCTAAAAAAGTTTTTAAACAAATGCTACTAATCTAAACATTTCTCTGCAGGATTTTATTAAACATATATGTACATACATGCATATGAGAGAACAAAAGCCAGAAACAATTTTAGCAATACATACTTAACTATATTTAAAACCCACGATTTCAACTATAAGGATTTCGTAACAAAGGAAATTTTTTAAAATAAGTTAGTTGGCTAATATCACACGTTAAGTACTTTTAACAATTATAACAAAGTCTGATTATTTATATAAGCAACTTTTCAAACTATATTCTCAATAATCGACTTTAAGTTGGCTCTCAATGACAACGTATTTTTTGACTTAAAAGACTGTATGGCGACTTGGAGAAATAAAAACCTTTGAATAACTTGAAATTGTGATATGCGAAAGTTGAAATGCGTCATTAATTACGATCCCACATACATATAATTCCTTGGCACTGAAAAGAAAAACTTCAATTTATGTAGACATAAACATATAAATACAACAAATAGAATAACATCTTTATACAAACATATTAACAAAATTGTACGAAAAAAGTGGGTGGATAAGAGGATGCATGTATGTATGACATATCTACATACATACAAACATTGCATGTATGTATGTTTAAGTTGAAACTATTAATTTAAGTTTGTTGTTTTTGGTTGATATGTTACAAAGAGAATCCGCCTTCGAGTGGAAAAAGCCTCATTATAACACTTGTCACATTTTCAAGCCTACTTGAAAGCTTAAAACAAGCATCATTTAAACTTAGTACAAAGAATCATGTCTGTACGAGTGGAAATAATGCTTGCATGTGTCATATGCATGATAATGTTTCATGTGGATCGCTAACATAAGACAATATTTTAAATATGTTTTAAGTAGTCTGTAATTGGAAGTGGGTTTAAGTAGTTATTGTTGTACAAAAATTAAAGTGTATTTCTTAAATATGTATAAAAGAAAAATAAAATATTCGTTGATATTTTAAAACACATTTAAAAATACTTTGAAAATTCGAACCTGCTATGTGAAAGAGTTTTCCCTTTTCCCGAACAACTTTGCATACATCTGTATCTTACAAGTGTTCTACATCTGACACTATTTTATAGCGCTAAATATCTACAGATTATCGTAAAGCTTTAATATCATGTCATTAATTGTCATGGACATCAATGATCCACAATATTTGTTTGAAGGAGTGTCACTAATGCGGTAACATCAATTAGATATTTGACGGGACTATTAAACCTTTAGTTGTACATACATATGTCTGTATTTCTGTATATGACGTATATCCTTATATACTAATTGTGCCTACCAAGACTTGGTTTACTTTACTTAATTGTCTGCTGGTTTTCCTTCTGACGTTATAAATGCCAACCAATTTCAATTCCAAATTCCTTATTAACGATGTTATTTTGGTTGTTTGCCTCTGAGAGTTATACATATGGTGAATTTCACGTCAAGTGACCCAATTTTAAAAATCGATGTCTTCCGATTTGGATGAAATTTGCACCAAGGTTAGTACTATTGAACAGTTGGCCAGACACAAATTTTCAGCTCAACTTAAAAACTACTTTTTAACGTAATTTAATGTATTTTGTTAAATTATACTTTTAAGACACTTCTGCACTTAAGATATATTTAGCAGAACGTCCACGTCCCGTACTTTACTATGGCCAATTTACCGCATACGATATCGAGTAAAATTGATCGTAATTTTCTTATTTGAGATTACGGCATTCGATATCGAGCAAGAAATTTAGTACATTTTATCATAATTTCGATATCGAAATCAGTTTTCGATACGATAGCTCAGTCGATCACTAATGCGGTAATTTGGCCACTGATCCCGTTTTGTGGTTTCTTACTGCCATCACTAAATACCGACGGAAGTCGTTTTTTAAATGTCAAAATTTCTCATGCTCATACATTTTGTATGGAGCATACCGAAACAACGCTGTGGCAACGCTTTGCTCTTGGAAAATCCTATTTTGACAAAGCGTTTCACAGTGAAGCTAGCTTCAAAAGAAAACAAAACAAAAAAGAGAAATAAAACAACAATGTCCAGCTGTTACAATAAACAGGGTCGTTTTATTTATTTGTTTGATAACCCTGTTTTTATCGTTTTGACTTATTGATGAAACAGAATACGACCGCAACTTCAAGCAAAAACGACTCTCAGTGAAAACAGGCCCATAATTGAAACGACGGTTGCAACTTCACGAACTGTCATTTAATGTTTTTATATTTCTTCTGTGTACCAACCTGTAATGCCTACGGCTTTTCCAATTTTTGTCCACAAATCTTGTTTTAAATAAAAAATTTTGTACAATGGCGACTGCAAATTATATATGCAATCATGCTTTTGTACTTCTTGAATTAATTTTTATATAATATCACTTATTTTCTTTTAAATTACAAAAATCTCACTTTTAAACGTTTCTTTTGATTTTATTTTGTATTTATTTTTCTTGCGCCAGAGCTGCAAAAACATATGGTTTTGTTTACATAATGTATAAAATTTAATGAAAGTATGGCAATATTGTTGAGAGCATTTGTCTCTTAAAGTGAGAGCATAATAAAAAACGCTGTCAAAATAAAATAGATTCTACTTTCACGACCGCATTCTCTGGCATAATTTTATGTGAAAATGTATGGAAAAAAACGTTCAGCCCCAGTTCTGTTTCATCATTTAACGTTGCCGCTTTTGTTTAGGGATGGAGTATCAGCGCTAACGCTTAGCGTAAAAATACGTTCCGTCTTCCGTCGGTATTTAGGTATGGCTGTTACCGAATATTAATATCACGGTATTCTCTCTCTCTCTCTCTCTCTTAAAAAGAGAGACATCAAACTTCATATGAAAAAAACTTTGTCCGAACAAATATTTTGTTCAGAACGAATGGGTAAATCCACCTTTAGTCTTAAAAAAAATCAAAAAGGGCTGAAGGAAACAATACAGTATACAATCTATGATGATAACAAAATCACTAACAACAAAAATCTATTCAAAATACGCCACTTTAAATGAAAGTACTTATAGAAATGATCCGTACGTATGTACAAACTTGTACCAGCATTAGTAATAGTCGTATATACATACATATGTTTGTAGGTATAATTGCTACACATAGTGCTAATTGATAATTTCCTTGCCTCCGTTTCCATTTTTATAGTATTTGAAGCCATAAAGTTGAAGCAACATTTAAGCAGAAAAGAGACATAAATACTTAGAGACCTTTTCTGTTTCTTGTTGTAGTACGTTTGTATCGAAATGTCATTTAAAGTTTATTTTAAGCAGGAAACATGCCGGTTGCTTGTCAGTGTGAATGTATCATTATTTACTAATTCTGATTGGCAATTGTGGTATTTGTGAACTATCTTTTTTTCTCTTCTCGTTTTGTCTTTTTTATTCTACAACTTTAGATGTGGTCAATAATGAACACTGTTTCCGGTAATCTAGTGTTGTAAACTTTTTCTAGCAGGTAATCGTTTGACATACATATATATTTTGTTTGTATTTTGCACACAGGATTGAGGGAACTACGAGAAAAGCTAGAACTTGTTACTTCAAAATGCATTTATTTTTCAATAAAAAACAAATTTGTCATATTGATATACATCAGATTTTATTAGTATTTATTTCATTATGTTATGTTAATGTTTTCTTTTAATTCGTATGATAATCGTGACTTTACGATGACATCTTAAATGTAAAAAGTTTACAAAAGTTACAAATTCAAAACTTGTCTAAATGTAGCATCATAAATGATATATATTCTTCCACTCCACCGTGACTAGGCAGCAAATAGTGTGTATGGTTTCATTTTGCCAAGTCTTGATGATGATGTGACGATGACAATGGCAATACTGAAAGGAGGCATGGTGTGTATGTATGAGTGTCTATCTATCTATATCTACACTGGTGAGTTAATAGCAAGTGGCTCAACGTTTTCCTTAATGACTATAGTATTAGTTCGAACTAATATCGATTTGACACTGTGAAAATGTTCATTTTATTTGTTCTTAATAAAGACAAAACACCATTAACATTTCCCATGCGATTGCAACTGAACGAACAAGTAGATAATGATGAAAAACTTTGTCATTTTGTCAAACGCTGACTAACAACAGTGATCATCAGCTGTGTTTTTGTTGTATGGAGAATAGTAACGAGGGAAGAAAACGATGGAGAGGTAGTGCTTGATGATGGGTTTTGCTCATTTCATTCCTTCATCCACTAATTGCCATGAGTGTTAGTTGTATGTCATGAAGATAAAATATTGTTTTAATTGTATAGTGTTGTTTTTATCACTTTACGTCAAGGTTCGCAGGGTGCACATGTAGGCATTCAATGCAGTAGTGAATGAAATTATGGTCAAATTTATGAACAATGAATTCACATATGAATATTCCCTGTTATCTTATTATACTACAAATAAATGGACATATCTGGAATAACAAGTTTTCAATTAAAACCAGAGATCGTTAATGAATATTTTTTTTTTACGATTCACAACTACTCACATCATTTTAAGTATAAGTGGTTTTACATCATTGAAATTTAACTACTCTGAGTTACTCAGACTCACAACAACGTTGACTTATAAATGCGGATGGATATAAGTATGAGTACAAAGCCGGCATCGAGCTCATACCATTCCCAATATGTTTGATTCATAAACAACGGTATTTAGATTTACATTTTAAGAAAAATACTCACATACTCATAAAGTATTCAACTCAGTTAAGTCATTGAAAAAATTTTTCTTCATATTCCGTTAGGTATTTATACAAAATAAGTAAAAGAGAAATATAAAAACATACAAGTAAGTTTATAGGAAAACATATTGAGGAAAATATAACATTTATTATTTTATATAATTTTTATAAGCGGACTGTAAAAATGAACGACATTCGCATGAGTGTATGCGAACCATACTTATTTTTTTATCGTCTACGTACATTGAGTTAAGGAGAGTCTTAATAAACAACATCATGCATGAGATTAAGTATGAATATAAGGAGTACTTCAAACTTTAAAGATGATGATATTGAGACAAGTATGAGTACGTATAAGTATAACAAATTATAAGTCATGATTCGAGTATACTCACTTTTTCAGTAGTCATAACTGATCTCTGATTAAAACACAACTGAATATCTATATGCTGTAGACAATCAAGAGGCTCCAAAATTGATTGAAAAACATATAATACGGATGTAAATATTAAGAATATCAGACAGAGTAAAGTATTTTTTTCTGAACAGCAAATATTTCCGATTTTCTTATATATATTTATGCTACTTATAATTGGACGTTTCTAATATTTCGGACAAGTTCTAGTTTGGAATGTCTTAATAATCACAGATAAATTATAATTATGTTTAAAGTTCTGGTAGACGTTCTTCGATATTCGTCGAGTGTGAAATGCTTACTTGAAGTTTTTAAAATCTTAAGAAAAATATAATTCATTTGTTTAATGAATACTCATGATCAATGGGCTTAATCATTCTTTAGTTCTTTGGCAAACGAAGATCGAGAAGGTTTTTGGTCTTACCGTTTAGGTTTTTCCCATTTTTTGTATAAACAGACAATTCCTCTTTTTACCCGCTTTAACCCCTTGAAGTAGACCATCAGGAAAGTATTTTGTCAATACAGATATTTGTGTATATAAAAACAAAGTTAATCATTATTTAAGATCAATATATTAATAAATATTATTGTTTTCCCCCTATATGTCCCTTCCTGATTCAAGTCTGAAAAAATATAAAGCGAACAAACGAACTTACAAAGACATTAATATGTATTACGAATTGGCTGTCATTTTCCTCATGTTTCAATGTGCGGATAAGCAGAACCAGATGTAAAGAAGAAGCTTGCAAATCAGAATTTCGTTTACCGGGGATAACCGCCATTAAATGTGATAACGTGTTGGTGCTCATACTTATTTAATTGCTGTTTTCTCAGGCGATATTTGACGTTCACATCCCATATGCACTAGCGAGTGCTTGCGAAGTAGGGGTGCAAGAATTATTATTATGTCGATACTTAGATCACAATTGTAGGGCAGAACAAATTAGCAATCAAAATTTTATTTACTATTAAACATTTTACCCGTCTATTGAAAAATGGTTCTTGTATGCAATGAATAAACTTTTTAAAAAACTTCAAACACCATTTCCTTCTTATGAAGATATTTTAAATGAATTAGTCTTTTAAATTTTCAATAAATACCTATTTCTCTAAAATGGTACCACATACGTATACAGCTAATTCATCTATAATTTTGTACTCAAGTGTTTTTTTTTAATATATTTTACTTACATAAATGTGAGTGTATCTACACCATTAAGAATATCCCAGAATACCATTCTTGGAGCGCTCCAAAAAAGGAATCAGAAAAGAGTCCAACTAAAGAGCATTTTCGGAGCGCTTCGAAAAAGGAGTCAGAAAAGAGTCAACTAAAAAGCAATTTCGGAGCGAACGAAAAATTTGCGTAAATTATTGCTTTTTTTATTTTTATATATTTTATTTAAATGAATTCCATTTTATTTTTTTTTTTTTTTTTTTGACTGTAAATACAATTTATTTAATTTTTTCCCGTTTCTAAGTTAGTTTATTTGTAAATGAATTCCCTTTTTGTTTAAGTAAAAACATTTAAAAAAAATGTGAACTTTTAATTTTTTGTATTTAAAAATGCAATGGCTCTGCAATGATGTAAGAGCTCTTTCTGATCCCAAAAAACCCTCATAAAAGACTCTTTTCTGGGATATACCCATCTTTTATGCCATTGAATATGTGGGTGTGTTCCACAATGGAAATTATTTTCCACTTTTGCAAACATGTACACATGCACGCATACATTTTACACACTCACATTATGTAAATGTAAAAGTAACTCTTGTATGAAAATGTGAAATTTATATTAAAAGAATTATACACTGCCAAACAAACAGACATACATACATATTGTACATATGTACAAAGATATGCATTTTTGCGCGTATGTATTTATATTATCAGTGAGAGACAGTGATGCAAATTTAGCACTTTTAGTGCTCGATATAGCACTTTTAGCACCAGATAGTCGATCTATTAGAACCTAGCATTTTTTAGGACTTTTTTTAACGTTTTATAATACGATTTTTGGTATTTTGTAAAATAGTTTGTGTTAATTTAAATTAATTATATTGGTTTTTAAAAAGCTCTAAACCTCAACATTCTTATAAGTCTTTATATGACCATTTAAATGGAAAAGTATTGTATTGATTATATAAATATATGGTGAATTTCACGTCAAGTAACCCAGAACTATAAGTCCAGAAGTGCCGGAGTTTTGACCCCCTCAAAGTTGGGCATTTTGGTCAATTTTGGTTATACAGGGTTTTTTTTAAAATTAGTATAACTTTTTACCTATTGGTCCTAGCAAAAATTGTCCAAAGGGCTGTCGATAGCTATTTCTTCAATCATTTCAAAAATATTTTTTTTTAATATTTAAAAATTTTTTTTTTTAATTTTTTTCAATTTAAGCCCTTTTTTCTCAAAAGAAAGCTTATATAATTTACTATAAGGCCTTTATAATGGCTTAATGGGATGCGAGTGGGATATCTATCAAAAAAAATATTTTTTAACTCAAGAATAGGATTTTTCAAAATGGAGTTTTTTTTTTCCTCAAAAGAAACTGTAGACCATTTTCTTTAAGAGCTTTGTGGTCACTTAATGGGATGCAAGTGGGGTATCTATAAAAAAATTTGCAACTCAAAAAAGAAAGTGTTTCAATTTGTACCATAAGCACTATTTTAATTTTTTTTTCTATTTATTACTTATAATACTAAATAAGAATAATAATAATAAATAATTTAATAAAATTAATATATAAATGATATAAATCATGTCCGGAGTAATTATGTTAATGTACTGAAAAGATGATTGCAACTTTTGATTGTATTCTCTATTTTATTATTTGTTTACACAATTTGTAAAAGTTAGATAACATTTGAACACTCAAAATTCAATTTATACAACACAAAGCTTTTTCGATTTTTTTTAAGAACCAACTTTTTTTATTGTTTTTGTGTGTTGTTTACTTATGTATGTGTGTAATTTTCAGTTTAAACAATAAATATGAAAATAAATAACAATCAAAAACTTTTTTAAATTTTTTTCTGAATTAAGCTTTGACAACACTGGTGAGAGTAGAACGAAATGTATATTAAATGGCATGTAATTACATACATATAAACGCATTCTATTTCTATTCAGTTTCCATTATTATAATTAGAATATAAATAAAAAAAGGGGTTGGTTGTTTTATTTTCAGTTGAATACACCTCCTCGTCGCGTTTATTTGTAAATACCTACATTACATTACATTAAATGTAATTGTATTTAATACTGCCATTTGCTTTGTAATCCTTTTTACCTTATTTTCTAAAAAAAAACACAAACAAATTCGAATTTGTCTTCTCTTCTTGAGAATTTTACAACCGATAAGTGTTTACATAAATCAATAATCTTTTATCTATTTGTCGTCTAGATATTGTTTATTATTGTGCTTAAGTGCCTGTTTTCGTTACAGTCGTCGTCGTCTTTTATTATTATTATTTTTTGTTTATTTTTTTTTTTTTTTCTTGAATAAAAGTTTCTAAAATATTTATTCAAGCAAAGATTCTTGCTAATGCCAAATGATATTTGCTCTGGTTTACTTTTTTTCTTTATACTTTTTGCCCTTTCATTTTATATTTTGTAAGTCAATGAATGTATGACAGACACCACCTTCAACATTATCAACATTTAAAAATCTCAAAAGTCACTACAAAACTACCAACAATAACAAATATCTACATAGTACTATTTAATAATTACCTATAAACATACGAGTACAGACATATTTCAGAATCTACTTATGTTTTCAAATGTATCGATATGTGTTTAGCTGTGTATCTCATATGTAACTAGCCAATCTAGAATGAATATGTGACATTATTGATTTCTTGCAAAATAAAAAAAAAATTCTTTTTTCTTACAGCATTTTGCATTTATTTCTTTCCTTCTGCTCCGTCTTTTGTTTGGCATATTTGTCTTTCTCTCTCTCTTCTGTCGACATGATATTCTTCCATTTGCCTTAAAATGAAGACTGACTTACTTTTAATATTCGATTTGGTTTTTTTCAATTTCTTTTGAATCTGCCAAAATTTATGTTCGCTATAGTTTTTTCAACATGTGAGTACGATTACATACATACATGTCACACTGATGGCTATTTATTGGCAAACGAAAATGTTTTATAAATTTGTTTAACCTAATATTTGGTTTCGCATGTGAAGGCATAAAAAAAACTTGCAATTATGATTATACAAAGCACACTTATGCAGAGACAGACACCCAACAAACGTTAATCAAATAAACCAAATGTTTGAACGGATTGTTGTATGTTACCTGCAACACTTTTGCAGAATCTGTTCATACATTACGTAATGTTATGTTTAATTAATTAATAATCCCTGACGAAATAAAAATAGTTTTCAAAGATAATATAATCTTGAATCACTTGGAAACTATTACATAAGTCCAGCTCGAATTATCTATACTATTTCGGGAAGCCAATTCCGAAATCCCTATCCCGAATTCGTTTTAAAAAATCTCAGGATTTTTGAGATTAACAAATCCCGAAAACTAGTATCTTTGGAAACAAATACAAGTTTTAATTTTAATTTTAAAACGTTTGTCGAAGAAATAAAGGTGAAATAATTAAAATTAATTTTGGATTACCAAACTCGAACGCACTATTTGATATGTCTACAGTTTTTGGAATTTGGAAATTCCTATAATTCCTATAATTGATTTAACACTTCTTGGCATGATTTTTTCATTATTGGTGGAAAAATGGTTCAAAAAAATCTTAGTATGATGAATCTTCATATGATTTATTTTAATTTAGCAAAAAAAAAAACAATATTATGGAAATGTCCTACATCATGCAATGTTAGATCAGTATCTTAGTACTAAATGTAAATGAAAGAGGGCATTCCATGTTATGAAGAAATTTCCATCATTATGCAAAGAAGGGTTAAAACCTCAAGAGAGTGAGTTTGATAAAATGACGAAAAAAAATCGTCAGCTTTATATATTGGTAACAAAATTACATCCAGATTCTCTTTAATATTTGTAAGAAGCTTTATAGATCGATAATATTTTGTTGCTTTTAAATTAATATAGAAATTAAAGGCGAAATGACATATTATTTTTCTCAATTTAACATTTCAAATATAATGTTATTATGTTTTTTTTATTTATTAATGTTTTATAAACTTTTCATCAATTAAAAATGTTTGTTTTCAAACGGTGAGTAACTTTTCTGAAATAAATTGTTATCATTAAGAAACCAATTTAGTTTAATATGAAACAAAAATCCCAAATCCCGGGATTTGAAATACCAGTCCCGTTAGGCATCCCTAGTAGGAAGCTTTCGAATAAATTGTTAATTATTCTGAAGCTATCGAAAATAATATTCCATAGGAAAATTGTACCATTATTAAATTATAAAAATTTCATCAGTTTGGTTTCTGTGAGACAGAATATAAGATTAGAACTAGAAATCCACAACGAGGTACCCAGTTGTTTTATTTACAGGAAGAGAAATTGTCCACCTGTCGTACTCATTAATGTTAATATTCTTATGTTTGATTATGATACATGCTTTTGTTATGTTTGTTTATTTTCGATTATTTGAAAACTACTGGTCTACCTCAGTGAAAATATAAAAACTTGAAATGTGTAAACAAATATTTAAATATTTAACGCATTTTCATTGAAACATTAGCATAGTTATGATTTTTTTTACGAATTTAAGGAAATTGAAAATATTCCTGAATTAATAATTTTACAAAACGGGTAACATTTGTTCTTCCATGTCTCTTTTAAGGGTATTTATACCCTACACCACCATAATGGGGAGGGTATATTGGATTTGTGCTGATGTTTGCAACGCCCAGAAATATAGGTCTACCACCTTAAATTATACTGATCGACTCAGAATCACTTCCTCAGTCCGTCCGTCTGGCTGGCTGTCCATTCAAAGCTTGTGCGCAGAGTACAGGTCGCAATTTTGAAGATATTTCGATAAAATTTGGTACGTGATATTTTTTCGGCCCAAGGATGAATAGGATTGAAACTGGTGGAAAGCGGTCCTTTACTTCACCTGGCCCCCATACAAATGTCCTCCCGAAATTGGGATTTACCGATCATAAATATTTTAATTATGCACGTAACAAAACAAATTTCATCACAAATCAGCGGTAAATGAAGCGAAATCACATCTACAAATGTTGTGCAGATCGGTCCATAAATACTCGTAGCTCCCATATAAGGCCCACTTTCGAAAATCACTAATAATTTTGGTATTCAAATAAAATTTGACACAAATAAGTTTCTTCTTGTACAGAAATAATGACACCTAATTTTATAATGGTTGGTCCATAATTAGTCGAAACTCCCAAATGAGACCCTCTCCGTAATTCACTTTTACCTTCATAAATCGTGGACAAGCATTTATATCGAGATAAAGTTTAACGTACATAATATTTATATTCATAGACATCTTGGCACTAAATTTTTGGATGATCGGTCCACAATAGATTATATCTCTTATATAACGCCCATTTCTGAAAAACTGTTTTATACATATGTATACTGGGTGTAGGGTATTATAACGAAAACGGCTTAGTTATAGATAAATACACAAATTTATTTATTACTACCAATATTTTTGAAAAACTTAAAATCCAATGTTTCCGATTGTAATCGCATTTTAGATCTTTATATCCGATCAGACACGGCTTAACATACATGTATTGATTAGACGAAGTTTTCAATGTTGCAGATTATACAAGGTGTCATACTTATCCGAAACACACTTCTCAAAATTCATAAAAATTAAAAAGGTCATAAAATAATCTAACTTACACATTGCCAAACTAGAATAAATGTAAAAAATTAGTTTTGTTCTTGTATATTTACTTCTATTTCCGTAATTTAAAGAAATTTCGAAAATTGAATAATGATTCATTTATTTAATTTTTAACCACAACCTTTCGTTAAAAAAACAGCTTTAATATCAACTTAACTTTATCTACTTTCTAACTAACTATCAATCACTTGGGATGATGTGTCCAAAATAAAAGACAAACGAAATGCAATAAAATCATGTCAGAAATATTCATTATTACAAACAATTTTATTAATAGTGTTTCGAAGAAATTTCCTTCAGACAAATAACATTTGTAAGAACTCTCAGCTTACTCACTCCCCACTCAGCTATTGTAATAATGATTGCTTTTCAACAAATTCAAAATGAAAAACCAGCACAGATAAAAAACAACAAAAGTTATTTACATTCTTATAAAGTGAACGAACGAATGAAAATTACATCAATAGATTCATGAAAATTAAGAATGATCAAAAAAATATTTACAATTTTTGCAAACAGTAAATTCATTCTCATTTCTAATGCACTCTATAACAATATTATACTTTCAGACATCAGTACGCGTATTGAGTATGTGTTTAGTACAAGTAATAATGATAATAAGATAAATCGTTTAATGTTTGTGCATATTTACTCGTAAGTGCAAATAAGTACCAAACACCAGAAAATAATAAATAACATTATGTACATGACACATTCCTAGACATGTACAGTTGATTCAGAAAGTGAGTGCTCACCCATAAATTAAATTTAAAAGTAGTACATATTTTAGACTAACTTTATTGTACACACCTCATTTTGAGCTGTTCTTTATTAATAGTTAAAACTAATACAAAAACATAAATAAAAATATTAATTAATTCAAGATAAAAAATCAAATATGAGGACTAATTTATATTTTTTCGCAATAAAAATAACATAGAACAAATATTTTAGTGTTTTGTATGGAACCCTTGTTCTTAATTATGGCTTCTAGTCTTCTGCAAATAGAATCCACTAAGTTTTGGATCGCAAAGAGTAGAATTTCATTCCACACTTCGTATAAAGCTATTGTTAGATCAGTCATATTACTTACTTCTATCTCTCTCTCTTAGTTTTCTGTTTAAATGATCCCACAAGTTCTCAATAGGATTAATATCGGGAGATGGCGGGGGAGTTGAGATCTATTTTAGAGTATTACACAATATCCATAACTTATGGCGTTTTCTTTTCTGGCAAAAATGTTACACGTTTTTCCCATTTCGCATCTTTTTTTAATTTTTTGTGTTCTTTTCTGAAAAAATGTCAACACTGCTAAAGTGGAGTGTGTTCCTTTCTATAAATGTCACACTATAAATTAAAAAAATGGTGCACCTTTCACACTCTGTATTTTTTGAGGGGGAGAATCGCACGATAAAACAGCTGACCAGTGATGCCAACTTTTGAGACTCAAAACGCGTAAACATTTTTGAAAAAAGGGCTAAAAGGAAAAAATCCATATAAAACCACATCCAATTTTCTTTTTTTTGCGTTTTGAGTGACTAAAATCCGGCTAAATCTAGCCCGAAAAGGGCTAAGTTGGCATCGCTACAACTGACATTTGTTTTGTTTATGAATGTGTATTTTTGTTAAGAAACAAAAAAAATATACAAAATGGAAAATATTACTACTTTTTTATGTGCTGAAAAAATTATGATAAAATATTTTATATGATTATGGAAAAGTGAAAGGCTTTGTAGAGAACGTAATTTGAATACTCTGAAGTTGATGTATGTCAAATTTCATAGGACAATATCTCCTACTTCTTATGTATATATGTAATGTATGTCTATACATATATATATAATTTTTATAGTTTAAGAAGAATTTGCGTATTAGTCGGGAAGGTGCCATTGGTATTATTGATAAATATTCATTCAGGTATGTGATGGAAAACGATAACGAGTGAGTTTTTGAAGTCCATTTTAAAGTATTTCTAATTAAATTTTTAAAATTTTTGTTTTAAGATTCTCTTTAATAGCAAATTATCTTTATATTTTGTGGGATAAAACTGTTTTAATACAGAAATATTACGAAAAAATTAACTTCTAAAACTCAGTCGTTATCGTTTTTCATCACATTGTCTTATTTTAAGCGATCTTACCAGGGAGCTATCTGCTTCTTCTTTTTTAACAAACAACAAAAACAGCTGTACATGATAATAAAGTGTTACACTCTTGTAATTTTATGTTCTATTCTGACCATTAAAAATGCGACATCTTTAAAATGTGGGGTAAACATTATAAAAATGTACATAATAATGGTGTAACATTTTATTTCAGAAAAGAAAACACCATTAGTATTATGAGCAGTGTGTTTGGGGTCGTTGTCTTATGTAAATATGAAAGAGAGGAGATGAGAGAACCAAACCAACCAAAAGTCGATCGATTAATTTCGATGTTCTTTGGCGTATTTTTTTTTTTGTGCTGATATAGGGTTTCTTATGAGAAACAAGACTCATAAAGCACTTTTCGTACTGTATTTGGCCAAACGCTTTTGTTGCAGTTGGTATTAAAAGTTTTTGTAATTTTTGTTATCGGTACCTTACATTTTGTATGTATTTCCCGCACAATATATGTTTTTATTCACCATTAGAAAAGGCATGAAGGTGCCTGCATCTTGGCTTATTTGCAAAATGTTTTGCTTTGTTATATTTATATTTTGTTATATTACCAGAAAGAGCATTTTAAAAAATGTAAGGTGAGCTCACACTTTCGGAATCAACTGTACATATCTGCATGTGCGTGTCGTGCTGTCCTCAGAATATAATTATTTAACCAGCAATTCACTAGTTAATTTAATGCACCCTTTCGTTACAGAGAGCCGTCCGATCCGCCAGTGTGGGTAAAGCATGTCTATGTTCATAATTTTCTTTGTAGCCTTTTTGTGTGAAAATTGCATTTGAAGGCGGCTATCATTGTGCGAACAGAGGTTCCATCAACGATGTTCTAACAACGAGTACATAACACCGATAAGAAGTTGTTCCCTGAATGAACAAATTTATGGATTATGGAATAACAACGATAATATAAGTTTGACATATACAGTAGCTGTCGCGAAATAGCTGGCAATTGCTAACTTTAAAACTGCAGGGTGTGATATGCAGAGTAGCATGTTAGTGTGTGCGTACAACATACCCAAGAATAATAAAAAGGACTGTAGTAATTGTGGTTAAAATGTCATAATGTCACAAGAAATACAGACATTTAAAATTGTTTTTAAAATAAGAAAATTTCTCACCCTGCTACCAGCATTTACGGCCATTATTTAGTGGAAACAAACTATTAATGTAAAAACTATATTCAAATTGTTTATTATAAATTCTAAACGCAGAAGCGGACCATATGATATATTTATATGTAAAATTAAAGAAAGGTCTGCCTCTGAGAACCGTCAATAGTATCATTAGTGTATGCTGGTATGTATTTTCTATCTGTCTGTTTATGTGATGTTAATGTACATTTATACAAATGTGCCTAGTTCTTATATCTGTCAAGTTTAATGTCTTTTTTCGCATACACACTTATTCAGCACAGTGTAACGAAAATGTATATTTCAAAAATCTTAAAATAAAAAAATTTAATCTGAAATTAGAAATGTATTTAACATAGACGCACCCTTCGTCACCTTTCTGATTAGCATAGTGTAAAGACATATATCTGATATATCTTTTTTTGTTGCAAAATGGGCTTGAAGAATTGTTTATAGTTATTATAACATTTATTCTTTAACCATATTGAAAATTATGAATGCTTTTGACTACATCTACTTAAAGTCGCCAATTAAGTTAAAAAAATATTTCGTTTCACGATTTTTTAAGCTGTGACTTCATTATTATTTGCATTATCAACACATATCCGTAATTATCTCTTAAAAATCATTTTTACTATTTGTATGAAAAGTGACATTTCAGTAAAACAAATATGTAATATATCATAATCTCTTTGTCAACTAAAAATGCAACAAAACGATCAAGAAAAAACTAATTTCAATAATTTTTGTTTCAGAGAACAGACTGAAAGCATTCGCTTTCATTGCATATTCACACCATTCGTTGCTTTTGCCATGCAGTGACTCGACAACATCAGCTATTGATGTTGCCATTTAAAGCATACATTGTTTTTTCTCATTGCCTTTTTCGTATTCGTTTTTTTTAATGCCTTTATATATCAAGCAACGAAATGAAATGATGATACATTAAAAAACTAAAAACATTCGCACAATTCGTACAGTATTCGTTGACCTGTTGGAGTAATTAATGTATTTGTGTATAGTTTTGGCCTACTGATATGTTTTTTAGTACTTCAAATAATGCAGCACGCAGAAATTTTGGAAAAAGTAAATAACGGTGTTTTTCATACCATTAAAAAAAACTCCAAAAGTAAAATTTGAATTTGAACTTTTCATTCAATAACACTGGTTTACAAATTTTTAATTTGGAAAAATACCAAGAACGCCACTTGCCTAGATAAGTTAATTGGGACCTCCTGAACACGAAAAACTCTGTAATTTTTTTTTCTAAGTACCGTTTTTTAGATAACGGTACTTTTGTGTTTTTCGGTGTATGGTCCCATTCAAACCCTTGTGGAGCCCAACCGAAGAGCCCGATCAAGATGAATGGCATATCGTTGGAAAGGTAATCGAATGCCTTTTTTGCCGATATGCTGCAAATTTCTATCTGATAAGAAATAGCTGAGTTATGGCACCTCAAAGTTCGAAATTTGCCTATTTTTTACGTTTTTTTCAAAAATTTTCTTTTTTATTTAATTTTTTTTCTACGTTAAAGTTAATATCTGGAATGTTTTATTTTTTATCCAAATAGTTTATTTAATTACCAACATTTTAAGCGTAATTTGAAAAAAATCGGATGAAAAATATAGTTTTTATTAAGGATTTTGTGGAACGACAATATTTTTATCTTCATTGCTTACACACTATATTCGGCGTAAATTCAAAAAATTTAAATTAAAATGGCGAGCGACTTGAACTCTTACGTTTTTTTCGGATGGATCTTCGCGAATGAGGAACCAACAATAGTCCGCCATCATTTGTTCGTCCCACCAGCCTTTGTAACGTCTCTCGATTTCTTCCATTTCTTGGTGAAATCTTTCACCTTGTTCATCACTTTCGGAGCCCAAGTTGGTGGGGAAAATATCCAAATGACTGAATAAGAAGTGTAATTTAGGTGTCATATTTGAACCTAAAGGTTAAAACGAATAAATTTTAAATCATAACGGCCTTTTTGATATACATGTTTTCACTCAACGCTTACCAATGGCATTGAATTTTTGCAGTAATGTATCGATCTTCTCTGCGTAATCAGGACTTCTGTAGTTTCCCAAAAAGTTGTGAACGATGTCCTGGAATGCTTCCCATGCCTCCAAATGAGCTGGACCTTAACACTCATTAAATGCTTGGTCACCGTACAGAGCCCGAATTTGAGGGCAATCAAATATACCAGCTTCAATTTTGCTCGCTGTGGCTCTCGGAAATTTTTGTTTAAGGTAATTCATGGCAAGACTGTTGGGTTGGGCTCCACAAGGGTTTGAATGGGACCATACACCGAAAAACACAAAAGTACCGTTATCTAAAAAACGGTACTTAGAAAAAAAAATTACAGCGTTTTTCGTGTTCAGGAGGTCCCAATTAACTTATCTAGATAAGGGGCGTTCTTGGTATTTTTTGGCTGTAAACCAGTGTAAGCATTACAAACATTCGTACCATTAGTTGTGTATTCGTTGCTTTTGTGAGTATTAGGTGACATTAATAGAAGACATGCAATGTATGGTATTCGTCATACTTTATTTTTTTTGAATGGTGTCATGTATTGCTTTTCTCAAATGATGTAAATTGACAACAACATACTCACATTTCGTGATTGCATTCGTAAGCATAAAAATCTGCATTCAAACCATTCTCTGTTTTGTTTCTTATCACAAAAATTTTATTCGAATAACGAGTTTTTTCTTGTTTCTTTTAATTGTTAATACATCAATGGTCTGTTGTATACATTTAGAATCAGTTTGCGTGCGCTTAAAAATTAAAAAATATTAAACACACTAAAGAGAAGGAATATTCCAGCTGCCGCTGATTTGAAACATATTTAGTTGTACTTTTACGACTATATTTTATTTAACACTTTTCCTTTAACACTATTCTTCTTATTAAATATACATAAGGTTTCCATTCTTTATTTGAGAATAAACTTACTTACATATTTCTTTTATTTTATAGTTTTAAACTTTCACAAAAAGAAATAATGAGAAATGTCACTTTATACTAGCCTTAAACTAGGGTCCAACCAGCTTTAATTTTTTGAAGATTTAACAAAGCTTTACGAAAGGTTTGTTTAGCCAATAATCTGTTATGAATACAACTTTAAAGAATTATGATGGTTCGTGAGCCTCTTGTAAATTTTTATGAATACGGCTGATAGAATTTAAATTATTTAAGTTTTGTTTGCCAATACAACACTATTTCGCACACTGTGCAACACGAACTTACACATACTCGTATTCACCACATCCATTACTACTCTTCTACTTTTAACAGCAACTAGTTAAAAGTATAATTTACAAGTGTTGTAATTATTTGTTTGCTTTTTAATGCATTTATGAAAGTAAACGACCACAAGCAGTTTTCTTAAAAAAAAGAAACTAACACAAGATAAGAAATTTTAACCAAGACTATTTTAATTATAGAAAACATAAAGAAAAAAAAAACTCTTCTGAAAAAATGTTGAGAAAATGATTTCACCCAAAGAAGTATACAAGGCCTAACATCAATTATTAATAACTGCGCATAAGAGATTTTCATTTCGATCGAAAATTGAATTAATTGCATTTTTTGTAACTAGTATGACTTCTAAAAAAGTCGAACTAATTGTTTGAAGTTTTTGGTTCAGATATGAAAAACTACATAAAACTGGAAGAACAGAATATTGGCAACTATTCCGAATTTACAACATTTAAGCAATATTGTGAGGAGCTGGAAAATTTGAAGCTAAAAAAAGCCAAAAGCCTGGGTTTCCAATTTAAAAGTAAAGTATCATTAAGTAATTATATTAAAATGTACTTTTTGTATAAAAACATGTAACAGTGTTACTATTAACGACTACTTACAGATAAATAAGTATTTGTTGTGGTTCTAAAACTAAAACTGCGACCTCATAAAAAGTGGTTTTAGTTCGAAAAGCATTTTAAGATAGAACGGAAAACTTGAAAATATATCAAGTTTGGACACTTTCAAAAGTCTATGTACGGGCACTACGAGTATTACACATTTTTTAATGTCATAATATCTTTAGACGTTAAATATAAATAACAGCACTTGATTTTCATTTGCAACTTTATGTTGCCATTTATTTTTAGTGCATATCTGCATATCTACTCACATAAAGCGACGACTTCCTTCGTCCGTAACAACCAAAGTTAAAAATCATTTACCGTAACCTAAATTGTACAAACTGAAAGTATGAAGAAACACAATGAAATTTTATTTTTATAATGAATAGACAGTAACTGAATAGTTTATAAATATTTTTAGTTGATTTTAAGTAGAATTACAAACATAAAAAATAAAACGAGAGAAAAACTATTCGGAAATTTGCCAAATATCGATCCAAACAAAGTTTTGTTGTTGTTTTTATTTTATTTTTGTATATGTCATTTGTTTATAATGCATTTATCTATACACTCATATGCATAAATATGTCTAAATATTTACTTCTTGCATGTTAACATATTTACTTACCTACTCTTACGTATTTAACACAAATATATGCTTTTGAAAAATACTTATGTATACGAGTACAGATTGATAGATACACAATCACAGTCATGTAGAATGTACATATATACATACATACGAGTACATACAGTTAAGGCCCAACTATAATATGCATAAGCAAGCTTAAGCAAATTGCAAAAGTTAACGAAAAGGCTGTCAAATGCATAACCAGTTCAGAGTGAACTTTCAGGTGGCTACAATGACTTTGAAACTTTTTTTCCACAGTTGCTCATTTATGTTTAAAAAAAATGTTTTTATTTTAACAAAAAGCCATTAAATGACTATATTTTATAAATATTATTATATTATTTTATAATTAAAAGAAAACTTCGTACCCGAAACGCATAATTTTTCCTTTTTTTTAATTTATCGGCAAAAGTACTAAAATGTACAGCTGTGGCAGCACTACATTGTAAATAATAATAAACGTTTACATATGTTATGTTAATTTTCGTATTGTGTTTGTAAAAATGGAGAAAAAATTTAAATAGTATAAAAATATTAAAGTTAGCGCTTGAAGGCCTGTGCACATTAAAAGAAATAAGTGAACTACACTGTAAAAGAAGAAGATGCTCTTGTTCTGTCAGAGAAATAAAACACGACAGAGACATTTTTGTTAAAATAAAAAGGGCCCTTTTATTATAAAGGCACTTATTTTTTCCACATTTTCTATTAAATTTAAAATAAATGTATTTTCTTCTTTCTCCATTTTGTTAAAAACAGAAACAAATAACAAACAGCTGATTCCGTACGGAATATGCGATCAGTTTCGCTTTTTGCTTAAGCAAAAGACCGTTGAAAAACTTAACGAAAAGTTTCGTTAAGTACATTATAGTTTGCCACATACAATTTATATGTATTCGCAGGGTTGCTTAAGCTAGCATATGCACATTATAGTTGGGCCTTTAAGTGGTTAATGTCAATATGTATGTAGATACATTTTTGGCTTTTTGGCTTAAATTCGATTTTATTCTGCATTTTGTGAAAACAACAAAACATTGTCGTCATCAACATGACGATGTGCCAAAGTAAAAAAAGCAATAAAAGATTATTTAAAGCAAATGTCTATTTACTTATTGGGGTTTTATTAAGGGTTTTATTTTCTAATAAAATCAACGCTTTAGGTTCGAAGATAAACAGAATTGTTGTATATTTCTTTGTTTTGAAGATTTCCTAAAAGTGGTTTGGGCGTTTTCCTTTTCACCCTTACGCTCGTTGGATTGCTAAAGGAGATTTTGAGAAATTTAAATCTTCGTATTGTGGATACAATTGAAAGAAGATATAGAATATAACATATATTTGGGAGTTGAATATGAACACTAGAGTGGCCATAGTGGAACTTTTTTTGAAAAGTTAAATTTTTCGCACTGAAAAATATGAGGTTGGGGATAAAAATAATTATGCATATTTAAAATTTTTTTTTTTTTAGTTCCGAGTACCTCCGGGTTGAGCCCAAAGTTTTATTGGAACAAGTCGGTTTTAGTACTGCTAAAAAAAAAAAAAAAAAAAAAAAAAAACTTCATCAAAGAGGGATTTTAAAGGAGATGCCAGCAAAAAAAAAATTGTTGGCGGTCACGCTTATTTTCGAGGGGGCGGGCCCGTAAAGTTGAAAATATGTAGGCCTATATCTCGGGAACTACTGGGTGTCTGATAATTTGTAATACATTAAATAAAAGGTATTAAAAATACCTTTCCAACGATATATATCATGATTATAAAATATGGACCGAATATGGGTTAAATCCGAAAAGAATATTTTTTGACCCGAATTTTTTTTAAAAACACTGCCAACACTTAACCGTTGTAAATGACCCGGCAGAAAGAGCAATAAAACTAATTACAGATTTCAATCGGGCATTGACATACGACGAAGAAGATAAGCAGTATTTGCTTCAAGTTGTGGAGCACTACAGAAAAAACTTTTCATCCCACAAAAAATCTTCATTAATATAATATAATCAACAATAAAAAAAATTAAAAAAATCACCCATTTTTTGGAACTTTGGTTTTATGATATTCCGGGCAAGTTTATCCGTAGTTTATCTGTAGACTATTACGGCTCGTTTTAAAGGTAATTATTATATTGATTGAATGAAAATTATTCCTCTTGCGAGTATTAAAAATTTTTTTATAAAAACTTTTTAGTCGAAGCTTACTTCTGTTAAATATAAAAAATTTATTTGAAATTTATTTTTGTATATTTCTGTTATATGTTCCACATTAGAAGAAATATACAAAAATAAATTTCAAATAAATTTTTTATATTTAACAGAAGTAAGCTTCGACTAAAAAGTTTTTATAAAAAGGTAATTATTATATGTATCGAAGAAATTAAGTTGGGAACATAGAGTCAGATTTTGTTGTTATTCAAATATAAACAGGAACAAAAATAGTGATGAATGGGTAATATAATAAAACGAGTACCTCCGGGTTGAGCCCATTGGCCATTGGTCACTCTAATGGAGGTATCCTATCCTGCATACAAAATTTTTAAAAAATGTGTTTTTTTAATTTTCAGATCTTATAATTCTATGATTATAGTACCTACAGACACATATGATACCTTAAATTAAAGCTTAATGTCTTGGCTATTTATATTAATAAACTAAATCAACACTTATATAGACATTTTTTTTAATTTTTTTAGATATTAAAAAAAATTCGGGTCAAAAAATATTCTTTTCGGATTTAACCCATATTCGGTCCATATTTTATAATCATGATATATATCGTTGAAAAGGTATTTTTAATACCTTTTATTTAATGTATTACAAATTATCAGACACCCAGTAGTTCCCGAGATATAGGCCTACATATTTTCAACTTTACGGGCCCGCCCCCTCGAAAATAAGCGTGACCGCCAACAATTTTTTTTTTTGCTGGCATCTCCTTTAAAATCCCTCTTTGATGAAATTTTTTTTTTTTTTTTTTTTTTTTAGCAGTACTAAAACCGACTTGTTCCAATAAAACTTTGGGCTCAACCCGGAGGTACTCGGAACTAAAAAAAAAAAAATTTTAAATATGCATAATTATTTTTATCCCCAACCTCATATTTTTCAGTGCGAAAACTTTTGGATTTAACATTTTTTAATTTTTCTATATAACGCTATGGCCAGTCTAATGAACACACGTATGTTTATGACTTTTAAATAGTTGGAACTTTTATATTTATACCTACGTGAAAAACCAAGGACTTAATCTTTAATCGGTAATACTGGTTAAAGGATTGATGTTTGACTGTTGGCTAGCGGGCACGGCAGTGGTGCAGACGGTGAGAACGTAAAAGAATTCTGATGAGAGAAAGTGGTGTTTCTCGAAACAAATGTAAATTCAACCAACAACCCAGGTTCGAATCCTAAGCTGAGAAAAATTATCAATAAATTTTAATAATAATTTTCATGTAACAATTCCTACCGTCAGTAAAAATAATTTGATGAAAAATTAAATTTAATGAACTCGAGCCGAAATAAAAGAAATATCAATGATTAACGAATAATGTTTATAGGTAGATTTTCTTAAGCATAATAATTATTATTTCAATTGATTATATTTGTTATGGGTAAGAAAAAAGTGATTTGTAAAATATAATTGTTATATAGATTTAACAAATTCCCAATTTCATTGCATATAATAATTAAAATAAACTTTTATTAAATACGAGCTAAACCCGATGTGCTTTGCACCCCCTCGTTATAAAATAAAATAAAACGTATTTATATATTTACAAAAATTAATTTATTTATTGCAATGCTTTAGGATATACAATATTTTTAGTTTGCCCATCAGGAGCATACACATATAAATCGGTGGGTTTTCCTACACGGGATATTAACCTTGAGCTTTGTTAACAGTCATCGCAAACGCTAACCGAACAGGAAAAAATTGTTTAAAATCGAATGGTAAATCTGTTGGTAGCATTGGAATGCGTAGCAAAAGCACATCTACCTTTATATTTTCCTGTTTTAATGGTCGCTTCTATTAAATTATTTCTCAGTTTTTTTTTTTACTGCAAGTCGAGTGCCATTGCAAAGCCATGGTGATCGATATTACGCAGTAAACAATTTTAAGTTGTAGCACATGTGGTGGAAAGTCTGGCACGTCGAGTGAATTTAAGAACTCAACAGGATAATTAATGGCCTTACGGGTTGCTTGATTGATTTGACGCATTTCAAAGTGTTATCCATCTTCTCCATATGGAAAAATAATAGGATACTGAATCCCATCATAGAGCGATGCATTTAAGTGGGCGAGGCCATGCCCCTTTGTTCATTTACAACTTTACATAGTCAAGAATTTATTATTTCGTAAGAATATCCTATTGTGAAAATTTAATGACGATCGGTCCAGTAGTTAAGACTATATTACGATTTTTATTTTGCCTAAAAAGGGGCGTGTCCCACACACTTTTCTCCTGGCACGTATTCCTAATTATGCCAATACCATATTTACCAAATATCATCGACGTACGTTAAAAAAATTCCCAAAATATTGCGATTTAAATTTTTGTAGCAAATTATTTAACATTAAAAATTAAAATATTGAATCATTATAGTCATTTAATATGTTTTATCTGCTTAAGCACAGTATTAAGTTCGATTTCGAAATTTTTAAAATAACGTTTAATTTTCTCTTAAAAAAAATGTATTTAAAATTATTCATAGACATGGTATTATTATCGCCTAAAGATCAATATATCGTTTAAAAATTAATAATTTTCCATCAACAATATTGCAAGCATTAAGAGTAAACCACGATCTTCGAAGGTTCATAAAATATATCTGAACTCTGTATAAGGTCAGTCAGTAATAATGAGGTTAATTCCTAAATTTGTCTACTTCAAAATAAAGTTTTAAATTTTTCTTCTTTTTGAATTGGTAAAATTAAAATCATGTAAACTGCTCATATGGTTTATATTTTATACCCTCCAAAATTGGACACCTCGGACATTTTTGTGAGAAATTAGTAGAGTCCGACCGAGTATTCAGTTTCTTCTAAGGTCAAAAATTGGCCGAATTCCAATATTTGGTCATATATTGACCGAAACTTTTATAAATCAAAACATAGGTTGTGATGCAGTTTCTTTTCCCAGCCGGGTTTCCCAGTCTGTCCAGGTTCTTCAGAGGTCTGCTTCCTCTGAAATATTTCTACTGTGCTGTGTTTTACCTTCAGTATAAGATCAGATCGTTACCGGGATCAATTAATTACTATGGACCGTTCGCCATAACTCCGATATGGTTACACTAACTCAGTACTACTATCCGACGAGATAAATGCTTCGAGAATTATAACATAGGATAGGCAAATATTATTATTATGGGAATTTTAACATAGGAATTGTTTGTTTTTGTAACTAGACGCAGCAATATGTTTTGTAACTACACGTTACAAGGTTATGGAATTTTAAAAGTGGATACGCGTTTTAATATAATTAATAGAAAACAAAAATTTATAGTTTATTGTAAAATATTTAAGAATACGGTAAAAACTGTTTCTTCAAAAATAATTTTCTGTTCAAGGTGTAAAAACAAGATTTATATACATTAGGACACTTTAAAATTATCTAAGTATAGTTTAAAATTAAAATAAATACCTTTTTTGGAAATTAATAGTATATTTTAAAAGTTTCGGTTTGTTGCGGATTAGGCTGAACATCGATTTTTTGGCCGAATATTAGATTCGGTTAGGTTTCGGCCTGAAGAAAAAAACGGTTTCAGTCGGACTCTAGAAATTATTATTTTTTTTTATTTTAAGAGAAGTAACACTCAGGCCTCTATATGATTGCGTTACTTTCTTTGGAAAGGAAATAGTTGAAAAAGTAAAGGTGGCGAAAGAAGAAAGTGTTTTATATCACAATTCTGCATTTGCGCATTATGTTTGTTTTTAGTGCAGAACTGCAGCGCCTCTGGTGGTGAGTAGGCGCATTAATGTTAAAGCTTGATTTTGTAGCCTTTATTTAATTATTTTACTTCGGTGGCGTTTGAATGCTATGCCACAGAAGGAGGGCGCTGTAATAAATATTAGTTATAATAGGATAGAAAACTAATAATTATCAGAAACTGATGTTGTTTGAGTGGCAGCGGCTGGGAATCGAACCCGGGCTACTCACTTTCCTCCAGCTATTAGTAATAAATACGTACATACGTAATAAAATTTTTCTCAGAATAACATCAGTAAAGCAATGGCTGTTAATTTAAATTTTTTATTGAGGCTACATGTTGTACTTTGATTAAAATTAATATACGTAATGTAATTATTAAAAATGTAATTTATGGCCAACAAATTTTGTTAAAATCGGATCATGATTTTGGAGTTCTTCCGTATATCATGAGATATAAGTATATGTTTAGTCATTACGTATAGGATATTATTAAAGCGTTCCAAAATGCACATACTTTCTTTAAAAGTATGAGAAATTACAAAAATTATAGATTTGCATAAAAACTTTTTTTTTTTAATATTGTACAATTTATCAATTATGTACTTTCAAATTATTTTAAAATTTCGTTGGAAATACGCCAAAGAAAACTATGTATGTATGTATATGTATTTTAGAAACACGCCAATAATAATTATGATGACGTAAAACTAAGCTAATGTCAATCCTTGCAAATTGCTGGTTTTCAAAGGTATTGTTGAATTTCAATGATTTAACAAAACAAATAAAACTTGGATATAAAAAGTGGTGTCATTGCACTTAAATGATTAAATAAATTCAGATTTTTAGTTATACACATGTCACTCATTTAGAAATGAGAAATCATTCAAATTATATATTACAAGTGTTCGTACATATTGAAAATTTAGGTTTTAAAAACAACAG
The DNA here is from genome assembly GCA_916048285.2 of Bellardia pandia. Classification (NCBI taxonomy): domain Eukaryota; kingdom Metazoa; phylum Arthropoda; class Insecta; order Diptera; family Calliphoridae; genus Bellardia; species Bellardia pandia. Next base: position 64,281,755 of record OU696531.1, on the reverse strand, counting down.
TGTTATTCTCACACTTGTTCTTTGTTAAACATTCTTTAAAATGCAGTATCTATATATCTACTTACATATGTATGTATGTATAGTTGGTGAATATGGGTTTTTTAATGTATTTATATATTATTTTATTTACGAATAGTTCGATTGGCAAACCGATTTGTTAAAAGGAATTTGAAATATTTCTTTTTGCCTGTAACTGGCACGTAAACAAAACTTTTGCACAATTCATTTACTATTGTCCATACCCTGCAGCGGCGGCAGTAACCAGTGATCGCAAATAAGTACTTAAATAGTAAACGAAAAGCATGAGTACTTACTTTTGATGCCACTGGTAATGCCAAAGTTCCACTTTTATATGAAAAAAGAACATAATTGCGAGAATCCAAGAAACCAACAATTTGCTATGTTTCTTCTTTGCTTTGAGGTGTTTGTTGCGTACAACAACATGTTTTTACTATAGTCTCTCTTAAGAGAGAGAATGCAAAAATGTGCTGTTATTCGACATAAATTCTAGTTGCGGCTATGCCACAAACGAAATGACTGCTGAGAGGTAATGACTTAGGTAACAAGTGACTACATCCTATGACATCCCCATGTTAAACTCGTCGCTCATGGCCGGTAAGTAGTGGTGATTATTGATAAGTAGTCAAATCACAAATCATTCAAAACTTACCCCGACTGCTGGGTATCTATAGTTCACATAGATACAGAAACATACCCTGACACATTGCATATGTAGTGCTTTATTTGTGAGTTAGTGTGTGTGAGTTGGTATGAAATGTAAAAGAAACTATTAACTTTTGACATGAATTGCAATTGCAACTTTCAAACACTGCCAGTCCTTAAGTAAAATAACTTACAAAACGAACTGAACAAAACTGAACTGAATCGAACAGAGCAAACAAAAAATTTAACTCAAACAAGAAAAAAAGCAACAAATAATTTTCTTAACTGAATTGTAGGCGTTCAAAGGAAATAAGAAAAAAGTTAGTTGTTTTTCTTCTCTACAAATTTTAGAATTGAATGACGTTTTTAAGTTTCAGTTTCGTATTGTAACTTTTGTGTTTGCTTACAGTATTTATAGTCACTGCCACCTCCCTCCCTTCATTGTGTGCAAATAAATAGTTTTTAGCTTTACTGGAAAATTCCATTTAAAATATTATTACAGTCTTTTCGCCCAAAAAAGAGTAAAGTTTAGGCAATTGCGTCACATGCAAAAGTGGGTTTTTAGTTGAAATTTTCCATTTTTGTCTGTTTTTAAGAATATCAACTATTAAATCCTTATTTAATTTTTTATGCTTTGTTTTCCATTTGTTGACATATTGTCAGTTTCTTGGAGCCAAATGTGGTGGATTCATTTTTTGGGTCATAATTTTAGGCACTAAATAAATAAAAAGTTTTAAAACATCAAATACATAAAACATTTATTTTCTTTTCTCCTCATTTCTTTTTTAAATCTTTACGATTTTGAATTGACATAACCTCCTTATTCAAAAACGATTATTAAATTTAACAAACGTTTATTAGCAAATTTGTATATGCAAATCTGTCATAATAAACGTTTGTTAAATTTCATAATCGTTTTTGAAATGTTTATCACATCTCCAAGTGTTGCGTCTGCTGTGTTGCATTACTATAATTACACTTAATGTTTGCTATTTGTTCTAAAGTTACAAACAGTTTTTAAAATGTGTAAAATTTTTTTAAAGTATTGATAATGATCTCTTGTTATCCAAAATTTAGGAGAACACTTCATTAATTTAAGAGAGAAATTGTGCATTAATATTTTGTCAGTGTTTCATAACTAGGAAAACAAATGCACAACTGTTTTCTTTTTTATTATTTTGCAATTTTGAACAATTTTCTATTAAATGCCGCGTTTCCGTTTATTTAACACGTTGGCTGCCAAAGCGTTTTTAGAATTTTGATCGTTCAGTAGCAATGTGATTTAACAATTTTGGCCACCTGCGGCCAACAACCTATTTCTGTTCTTTTTTGTTTTGTATTTTTATTATCCAAAAACATATTATTAAAAATACACAGCGGCCATGGCAAATACACCACAATGTTCACCACAGGCCAGAGAATACAAATTCCATGTAAAATTCCGTATTAAAATGTACGAAAATGTGCGACGTAGCCTCAAAGTAACATCTGGGGTCGCATGAAAACGTGCGACGTGGCAGCCAGCGTGTTAAAAAGTGGCTAAGTTTTCGAGTAATTGTCAAAAAATAAACCTGTTACATGTTGTAGTAACAAATTTTGCAAATAACCCGGATGAATATGGTAAAAATAAAAGTGGCGGCAGGAAAAAAACTTTCTGAACGGGACAATTGCAGAATTAAAACTGAGCCATCAACATAATGAAGAGTCTTAGTCAGATTATTTATGAATGTGAGGTAAATGTGTCAAATTAAATGTGACAAATTACTCGACAAACACTGTTGTCTGCGCCAAAGAAACTTTCAAACTAGCTGGAAACATGTAAGCCGATAATCATTGTTAATAGTTGCACTATTTAAACATTATTTCATCGATTGTCTCCGATGGTTTTAACAAGACCTACGAAAGGAACCACAATATTTCTCAGAAACAAATTCGGAGGCGATTCTTTGATTTTTCGGAAGCTTTTTGTGAAGACAATATGCTTGATTTTGCGTTTCCAAGCACGAAAACTAACTTTTCGGAATACACAAAATTGCTTGATGAGAAATTTATTTTTCAATAAGACAAAGCATCTATACATGTAAGTTGCCGAACAAAGGGATGCTTGTCTTTGAAATATATTAACATACTTGAATGGTCAGCATGTTCTCCAGATCAGAACCCCATTGAAAACATTTGCGAAATATTAAGGCCTCGAATTTATGCTGAAAACCAACAATTTGAAAGCATATATCACCTAAAAAAAGCTCTTATAGATGCTTGTATATATATATATGAAGATATAGGAAAAAATCTGCTGAATAGTATGCCTGATCGAATTTTTTAGTAGATTCAAAAGAAGGGTCTAATCATTTTTAAGTTATTTTACTTTCAGTGTATTATAGTTATGAAAAACTAACTGATATCTTTATAACAACGATTATCGAACACTAAACGCAAAAAAATTTATGAAACTCCCTCAAGAACTATTAGCGTATCTAAATATTGTGAGCAGAAGCTATATTGGAAACCACAAGGAAGCAAAATCAATGCAACTGTTTCCAAACTCAAAAAAAAAATTATTTTTCTATATGACAACACTTTCGTTTTTTCAGTGATTTGTGTTTGTTATTTACTACAGACCAAAAATTAAATCACTCTGAGACGATTTAACTTTACAGTAAAGTTTTGGAACGATTTCGCAACCTGTCATTAAAAAGGCAAGGCAATTTCAAAGCCGTAATTGTCCCCAGCTTCGGCCAATTGAACAACTGGTTCATTTGAGGGCTTCATTTTAGTTTTTTTTATATAGTAATAAATGAATATAAATTTGCGGTTCAAAAGTATCCAATCGCTTTTTTTATTATATAAATATTAAAACATATACAATATGCGACCGGATTATATAAGAACAATTTATGAATTACACTGTGCTACTGCAAAAAATTACTCACATAGTGTATTTTTGTAATTGATGGTATAGTCGCAAATAAGCGATATTTATAACTACATATTGTTACATATACAGTAACCACCCTAATGTTACTAATAAGTTGTATATGACAACACCGTCATTGCTAACTAGTAACCAGCATTTTAGTACTAACTATTTTTAAGATCACTAATGTACATCCTTTTTAATTAATTAATAAAATGTGCTTTTAAAGACGAAGCAGACATATATAACTAAATATATGCTAAACATTTAACATTGCCAAACCTTTGACATCTTCACAAGTTTCCACCTACAGGATACTTATTTACTAGATTAACTACAAACCCAAAAAACCACCAAACAATACCACAATTCAATAGTGGCTCTATTGGTTATCGGGTTTTGTACGTTTAACCGTATCGTTTTTTACACTTTTTGAAAAGTTGAATAGATATTGTGACGATTTATTTAGAAAGTGTGTATCCGGATAGATATGTATTTGCATCTATGAGTGTATATGCGAAATGACTAATATAAAATTCTCTAATAAAGCGAAAACAAATTCTAAGCTATTAAAAATATAAAATATCAGTATCTACAACAACTAACTGATAGATAATAATAATAGATACAACAGCAACAACAACATAACCACAACCCGCATGTTGGGTTCATTTAATTTGTTGTTGGTAACTTAGTTTGGAGTAGGTTTTTTATAAATTTTTTATACCCACCACCAAAAATATGGAGGGGTATATTACGTTGCTCATTCCGTTTGTAACACATGGAAATAATGGTCGTATATTCTGGGTCCTTATAAGATTCTAAGACAATTTAGACATATCCGTCCGTCTGTTGTTGGCACGATAGAGACACATAGAGCACCGAAATGTTTCGATAGATCAAAGTTTCAGACTACCTTGATATTTTTCAAATGTTTTTGCTAATTTTGTCAAATATATGTATAACATAATATTATGAAATTTTGCACACTTTGTTTTTATTATAGAAGGACAAGCCCTGTTAAAAACGGTAGCAATCGGTCAACAATTTGTATAGCGCCCATACAAACGTCTTCCCGAAATATGGCTTTATGGTTCATAAATGTCTTTAGAAAAGCCGTATCCATACAAAATTCTGCAAAGTTTCATGCAAAGTGAAATTTTAAAACGATATTTTGTTTGCATCAATCCATATTTTGACATAGCTCCATGCAAAGACCACTTCCGAAAATCACTTAAATTTGCATAAATCTCTTATAAAAATCGCCATAAAGTTAAAAATCAATAAAAATAATCCAAATTTCATTATGATCGATCCATATTTGACCATAGTCCCCATATAAAGTCTATTTCAGAAAATCACTTAAATGCGCATAAATCTCTTATAAAAATCAGTATAAAGTCGAAATTGAACACATATGCATAAATTTAAATTGGCGTAATAAATTTCATGATGATCGGTCCATACTTCACCATAGCCCCCAAATAAACTCCAGTTCCAAAAATCACTTAAATGCGCATAAATCTCTTATTAGCATCAGCAGCATAAAATATTCATACCCAATAATTCGCATACACATATAAATCGTCGTACAGAATTTCATGATGATTGGCCCATAATAGGTCGTAGAGGACTTATGAGGACTATTCCCAAAAACTCATTAACCTAAATAAACATCTATATTGCACCGAAATTGTACACAGATCAGTTATAAGTATGTAAAAATTATACTATTGACTTTTGTGAAAGTTGGTCCTTAATTGAGCATAGTTTCCGTACAAACTCCACTTCCGAGAATAACCACAGAGTATAAAGAGGTGACAATTTTTGCGTTTCAATAAACCAAACTCAGTTTCCTAGGGCTTGTAGGTACTTAATTTATTGTGTGTTAAAGTAAATCGCTTAATGTTACACACTGCAAAAATATAAACAAAGTGCAAATTGTTGATTATAACTGGAATATGCATAAAATTCTTATAAATATCGTTATTAAAATGTAATTCAACTAAAATAAATAGAAATTACGTTACAATATTTTATGAATTTTGACCCAAAAAAAGGTGATTTAGTGGTGGGTATATAAGATTCGGCATAACCGAATATAAAGTCTTACATGTTGTATTTATTTATATTTTATTGATAATATGTACTCGTATGTATGTATGTATATATAGGGCGTTTTTTTAAGTATAGAACTTTAAATTGGCAACACTTTTTTAACTGGGGGAAATTTTGTCAGCTGTCAAGTGATTTATGTTTAGTTTGGTTTGGCATTTCAACGTGAATATATTGATGCTAGAACAATGTTTCCAAATTGTGCAAATTTATTTTGAGAATCATGGTTCCGTGTCTCTTTTTTTTTTAATGAAATTGACATGAAATTTACCTTATTCGATAGATAATCTTCTGATATTATAATTTAAATATGACTTCTGGCATGTGTCTGGGTCGGAGGTCCAATTTTCGATGACTTTTTATAACATTTGTGGCTGTATGTCACCAAAGTGGTCAGTCGTTTCGCGCTTATCTGCGTAGTCTAGCTACTTCAGACATATGTCACTTGACAGCTGACGAAATGGCAGCCAGTGCTGCCAACTTAAAGTTTTATATTTCTAAAAAAACACCCTATATTATGTACAGTTAAATAGTACTTGATCGGTATATTTCCCTATAAAATAAAAGAAAAACAAACGCTGCAATTTTAAGTTACGATATATTTTTTTGTTGCCAAAATGTTTCCTAAATTAATATTTGTCCAGCATTTCAGTATTGTTAATGTTTCTGTTTTGTTCTGCTTCATGTTAAATTGACGAATACAAGAATTTGTACTGATGTGTAAATATACATTTGTGTCTACATCAGTGATGGAAAATTGAAAAATTGAAATGGTACTGACCGTCAACAAAAAGAGTACTTTTTCCAACATTTTGGTACTTTTTAGGAAACATATATTTTTATTCAAAAATAAAATTAAAAATCCATTTAAAAATGATTCAAAAATAAAATTAATTAAGTTTAATAAAAAAAAAACAACAAACTAAAAATCAATCAATTTTTAGGTACAAATATATGTTTCAAAAATTTTTATTTGTTGTGGGTTAAGATAATAAACTTATGAGCATGCGTGCATTTTGTAAGTGTTAATGTCATATCATTAATAGATCGTTCATCAATATGCTGGAAGTTTTCAAACTCATATGATACACAAAAATCTCAAACAAGAAATGAGAATTACAAAAATGTATGAAACATAAGAAATTTAAAAAATTTATCAAAATACTACTACAAACAACTTTAATTCTTTGTTAACTTATCCCAGATAAAATAAATGACATGAATAACGAATTTGTGCATTCATTATGTTCTTGTTTTGAAGCCAATGTTGTCAATGATTATAAAAATAGTAACGCTGGATTTCTAAACAGGGAACAAAGCAAAACAAACAAAGAGTACTAAATATAATGTGGGTGTACTGTGGTGTTTTTGTCTTGAAAAAGTACTGAAAATAGTACGATAGTATTGAATTTTCCATCACTGGTCTACATAGAAATCTGTTTGCGTGCAACTCTACAATAATAAAACATCAGAATAATGCTAGTGTGTATGTGTTTCCTTTTGTTGCAATATTATAATATTTAATTGTAAAAGTCTACCACTTTTTAAAAAACATAGTGAGTGCTATATTCATTTGGGTAATTTCTACTAATTGTACATTAATCCACAAGTTTAATGTAAGTTCTCCCTTATTTGAAATTAGATTGTATGTTATGTCATACTGTCATCTTATTTTTAGTCAGTATTCAGCTCTATTACAAAAATCAGCATTCTGTGAGAAATATGGAAAATTTTGTTTGTAATGAATCTAATTTCACGGTCCGCACTTGTTAACTGGTAGCCTAAAACTTGTGATGCCACACCTCTGCTTTTTTTTATCACTGATAGAGTCGTAATTCGCGAGTTACCGGTACAATTCCTGGAAAGAGTAATCGAATACTAGACCTTCCGTCCAATTACATTTTAAGTGTTTTATATGGGTATAGTATTAAAAAAAACTTCTTAATAACCCACTGTATCGAATTTTACTAAAGCTCTAATTTACCGGGCTTATTCCATTTCCGGATAAATAAATATTTTTTTATTCAATCTTGCGAATTTTACCAACTATTAAAAATCTTAATTTCATTGAACAGTGCCAAAGTGACTAATTATTAAAGCCTTTTGGTCCTTCTATTAAATTAAACTTGCTTTTGTTTTGTCGAAATGATATTTTTCACATGAATAGGTAAACTTTTGTGAAAACAGTTTATGTGTTGGAATATTCGATATTAATTTTTCTTCTGTAATATTTTGCCATACATTATTAAGAAAAATGTATGCACGAATATATAAAACATTAAAATTTAATAAACAAATTGTCTTCTTATAAGAATAAATTCAGAGTAAACTACAACTCCATTTGTGTTGCAATGTTTTAGGCAAATTTTGGAATATACAAATTTTATTAAAAACAATTAAGAAAGTAAAGACATAAATTACACTGCACCGAGTTGAGAGAAAAACAGTTTTTCAGATGGACCGAACATCAGGAAATTTAGCAGCAGGACTTCTGTACTTACAAATATTATTAGTGTTGAATTTTATCTCTATATCAATATTTGTAAAAGGTTTTAAAATGATTTCAAGAACAGTATCCTATATGGGAACTATGAATAATTATGGATCGTTCGCTATAAAATTAGAAGACATGATTTTTGTATATATGAACTTATTCATGTGAATAATCGTTAAAGTTATTTTCTTAACCAACCTCAATATTAAATCGACTCAGGAAGTGATACTGAATCGTTCGGTATACTTTAAGGTGAGTGGTAGACAAATATTTTTGAGCTTTACAAACAAATCACCACAAAACCAATATACCCTACTCAGTATAATGATGTAGGATGTATATTTGGAAAGACAATTAATTTTGCTAGATATATAAACAAAATCCGTACTATCTATTGTAGGTTTTAATGGTTTGAAACTTTTACGAAAAAGTTTAATCGAATACTCGCAGTTTAAAACCGAAGCCAGCACTAAAAAATACAGATACACTTTTACCCATTATATCATTAAGGCGTAGTCGTTTGTTACGTTGAATGAAGCGAATGATTGTCTCCTATTTTATCCACTTTTTTATATGTGTGTCTCCTGTTTTTGCTTTGTTTTTCTATGTGTTCGGTTGAGTGACCAAATTGTCTCAGTATTTGTAACACAGTGATGAATTATAGGCTCCATTTTATATGCACACACACACACAACACATGTTTGTGGGCTTGTTAGTGCTAAAATGTATCTGAGTATTTGTGTAATTTTTCTTTACGGATGCTCAGACATCCGTGCAATACACACACACACAAGAAAAAGAAAACTGAAAATTGTTCTTATTTTTTTCAGTTGTTTGATTCATTTTATTTTATTTTCTAAAATAACGTTTGTTGTTTTATTTGTTTTATTTGTTTTTTTTTTTTTGTTTGCTCATTCTGTCATAAAAAGCAGAAAACCAGCAACTATGTACAAAAAAAAAAGAAACAAGAAATAATTTTATGAGTTGTTATCATGACTCAATGCTTACAAGATAAATGCGGGTATACCATATACATTAGGGTGGCCACTTTTCAATTTGTCGCAGCTCGCAAGGACTAAAAAGAAATACCGCTAATTTCAGCAAACTCGGATTGAGGTTACCCGTTTTAGTTGATATTTCGAATTTTGGGTCGAAATGGCAGCATATTAAAACCATATAAGGCACACCCTAATATATGTATATATATATATACACACATATATACGAGTATTTATGAACATATAAACACTCGTACGAGTTTACATCTGCATAAATATAATTATATTTAATTTTCGTTACTATTTGACGTCTATTTATGTTGTACATACAAATATGTCTGAATTTAAATACGAATGTTTATGTATGACTGCACAAACATTTGCTCCTCTGAAATATTGTGTTTCGAAAACAAACCGCACAATTTTCAAAAAAGAAAAAGAGGTTTTGTCACTAAAGTCTCTTTATAAAAATAAATCGTAAATTCTAATTTTTTCTAAATGGCTAAAAAATACTAGGGGAGAGGGGGCACCTTAGAACACCTTTTTGCTTTCAAGCCACATAAAAATTTATATTTTTGAATTATTGACTTTTTACATAATTTAACTAATATACATATATGGAAATAAACTTTAGCTTAAGTCTACAAGTAACTTATTATTAGTTCGATTTATATTCTTTATTTTTTTAATGGATGAAGTCATTGTGTTCAAATGTGCCCCCCATACGGAGCAGCTTTAAGCTAGGCTGGGGCAGTTTTGAACGGCAATTTTTTCTTGTAGCACTTATGTCCAAAAATAACATAAACAGTTATAGTTTTTATATATATAATAAATTCGATTTATTTATTAAGAAAAACATAAACATTAACAATTAAAAAATAAACAAAAATAAGATCAAAAATAAGTTTTATATGATTAAGACGAAAAGGCCTTGCGATTTCAGGTGACATTACATTTTTCTTTAAAGCATCATGATCAGCATTGGATTCGTCATTTTAGAAAATAAGGGAGAATAAACAATGCTTGGTACTTCGGTTGATAAATTAGCATGTTCAAAGGTGCCATCTTTTTCTTTGTTCAAACCTGCCATTTCACGGAAATTTATAGTAAATATTTTTTTTTACATAAATATCAAATAACTTCCCTTAATTTTGTTTGAAATGAATTTTGGACTGCAATAAATTTCTTTCACGAAAGAAAACGATCACTCAATACTTCTTACACTCTTACAAAAAAAAATTTAAAAAAATTTACAATCGCACTGCGAAAATTTGTTCACCCAACTACATTCAGTCTACGACTGAGAAAACTAGTAAAAGTTGTTAATGTTGCTAGAAAACAAGGTTGTCATGTGAAAAGCTCGGTTAAGGGTCGGAAAAAATGTTAAACTGAGATTTTATCAACATAGTTCAAAGGTGCCTCGGGTATAAACGTGCCCTCCTCTCCCCTACATATATCATTATATGATTATATGAATTTAAAAACACCTATACCACTATAGTTTTTGATAACAGAATATACAAATTTATTATCTCTATAAGTAAACCAATTGTGACATTCTCGAAAATTTACTTTATTTGCCGAAAATGTTTTTGAACTCGCAGATATTTTTCAAATCAGCTATCAAATCGTACAAACACAATTTATTTATTTAAAAATGTTAAACATTTTAAAACATACAGTGACTTTTAGAAATCTTGCTACCCCTTAGTTACATTTTGAAAACTTATTATAAAACAAAATATTTGGGACAATTAAACAAAATAACTGAAGGGTTTTATTTGTTCATCTGTTATTTATAATAACAAAATTCATTACTTACAGTGGGTGGCCATATTATTAGTTACACATGCAAAATTGTTTAGTTTGAAGCCGTATAACATTTTAAAATAGTAGAAATTTATCCTTTTATTTGTTCTTTTACGTAAATTAAGTGTTTCTAATTCAATTTAAAATAAATTCTTTTGTTTTAAAAATATATATTTGAGGAAAAGAAATATTACAAAATTTTTAAAAAAAAAAATCTTAATATTTCGTAGAACCTTCTTTGGCATCAATTACAGCTTGCACCCTTTTTGGCATGCTCTGGATGCATTTTTGAACATTTTCTTTTAGTTCTTAATCGTGATGCCAGCCTTTAAGCAATTTTATCAAAATTGCATATTTCACACTTCAGAGCAGGATGACAGATAATGATCTACAACTGCACTCTAATGTCACCAATCATTGTTGACACTGCACAAAATATTTAACAGTATTACCAGAATTAAAATACGAAAACATCTGGTACAAGATATAAATTTATATACGTATTAAAATCGGTTGAATCTTAATTAATAAGTGTAACTAATAATTTGGCCACCCACTGTATAACAAAATTATATAAAAGCCATATGCAACATGGCATAACTTAAACAAATTCAGTCTAAAAACTCATGATACCATTACAAAGTTTTAAGTTTAATTATAATTTTTTACGCAAGCATTGCAAGTTTTACTTGATTACTACTTTGTAGGACTTGCCTTTAGTTCTATTGTTGCTTTCAATTCTTTTTTAAGAGCTTCCTTCAAGTCAGTTTTGTTTTTAATTGCATGTTTTCTTATCTGTTTCTCCAGATAATCCCACAAGTGTTCTATTGGGTTGTAAACAAGACTTTGAGGGGTTTGAAGGATATGGGGGGTGTTGTAGATGATCCATTTTAACAATACCGGCACTCTGTTTTGGATCGTTGTGCTGCTGAAAGTAAAATCGGCCAAAAATTTCAAGTTTGCATTTTGAGACAATTTATTGTTGAATTTTATTTGTCGATAAGCTTTTAGAAAATACTTACAGTGAATTACAAGACTATTTTGCATAAAAATTTTTAGGAAAAACTAGCTTTTTCAGTCATATATAGAATGGTAAATTGGAAAAACCCAAAAATTTTAAAAAAATTACCAATAATAATTTTTGTTTAATTGTTGTTGCATTTTATTATTTCGTTTTTTTTTAATTCCAGCTAATGATTTGAATTTTTTATTCTTTTTTATATTTTTCGTGGATTTTTTTTTATTTTTTGTTAAACGGATGCAAATTAATAAAATGCAAAGATTTCTATTAGTAATGAGTAGGAAATTTTTCTAGGAAGTAAGACTAATATGTTGCAAATTTCTTAACAATTGTGAATTTTAACTTAATCTTTATATTAACCGTTGTATAATTTCTTTAATGCATACTTAATCAAATTTGTGTCGAGTTTTATATTGATGTTGATATTTCAAAGATATTTACAAAACTCGAATTTCCGCTACCAGAAATCATAGACCGATTCCTAGAAATTAACCCCGTTATTCATAAAACTCGTCATCGGTTTATAACAGGCTTATAAGCAAAATTTGTATAGATAAAACAATAAAAAACGTTGAACAATCTTAAATGCAATTCAAAATGGTTTTTAAAACGTAAAATAGTTAATAATAGGAGGAATGAATTTGCAACTAAAAAAATCTATAGAAGAAAATTTAAACAAAAAATGTATATATCGTTGGTCTCATGTAGAAAGGCCCTAACTCGCTATTTTTTCGAAATTAGTTTTTTTGCGATTCCAATACATTTAACGCAAATGCACCTCCTCACAAAAATTTATTGCAATAGTGTAAAAAATAACGCTTTTATAAGCAGTTGTACAAAAAAGTTTCATGTTGAATATTACAGTTTCTATTGTGTTTTTACCTTCTCCTGTAAAGGTTGAAATATGCTAGTTATGGCCTTTCTATATGAGACCATCGATATATAAAGAATGCCTTTTTTGTTTAGATATTTGCTTTATAAGCCTATTATAAACTCTTGATAAGTTTTTATGAATTAGACTGTAAGTATGCAAAAATGCATGGTATTATCAACAATACATTAAACAAAATTTTGAAAAATATTAACCTTTTGGAGGCTCATCTCATATTTTTGTTTATAACTATAATTCTACTGGGCCGTTATATTACAGATAATACCATGAAATTTTGTGTACGTTATTTTAATGATAAAATACGAAAGTGTAAGGAAAATAGTAAGAATCGGTCCATGATTTCTCATAGCCCCCACACAAATAATTTCCCAAAATATGGCTCAATGATAGATAAATGTGTATGAAATTGCAAATTCAATACAGCAAACAACAAAGTTTCATACAAAAAGAAATTGCGAAACGAAATGTTGTTTAGTTCGGTCCATGTTTGATCATATACCCCATATAAAGCCCACTTTCTAAATTCACTTAAATACGTACAAAACTGGCATAAATATTGTTACCAAGTTAAAATTTTACATAAAAAATCATAGCTCCCATATAAAGATCACATCTGGAATAGTCATCAATCATCGGTACCGCCTAAAAACTTTAAATATATTATTTAAATATACAAAAAAATCATTCCACATAATTTTGTGAATTTCGTTCGAAAATCACTCCAATGCTCATAAATCTCTTATAAATAACGGCACGGGGTTTGTAAAATATCAGTCCATATTTGTCTATAACCCCCACATAAGGTCCACTACCGAAATCCACGTTAATTCTAATATATATCTTAAATATACCGTTATTATGTTGAAATTCGACGTTAGATATCCTCACATGCATAAAATTCACTGTTTCAAAATTTAAGAATATCGGCCGATGATTTCTCATAGCTGCTATTTTCGAAAAACAAATAAACCCAAACAAATGTCTAATAAATATCGATATCGAACCAACTTTTATATAGATCAGTAATTTTAATCCAGAAATCATACTAATATCGTTTATAAGGCAATTATGTTATTGGATTTTGTAGCTGTCAGTCAATAATAGCTCCTGAATTCAGTCCACTTCCGAGCATAACAACCAACCATTAAACTCATGTACATAACGCTATTGATATGAAATAAATCCAAAATAAGCCTAAAATTCATAGAAATCACATTAGTGGATGCTGGATTTAAAATCTATCAGTTCATAATTGGTCCACTTTTACTATGCCACCCATAAATCTTTTGTAAATAATGTTATTGAGATCATATATTCTTTAAATTTTCAAAATTGTTAAATTACAGTCCAGATTATTATGAAAATCAAACAAACTCTGTGATTAAATCAATTATAAACGGTCAAATTTAGACAAAATTTCAAAATATTTGAAATAAATAATCCCATACCATTCTAGGAGCGCTCCGAAAAAGGAGTCAGAAAAGAGTCCAACTAAAAAACATTTTCCGAGCGAATGAAAAATTTGCTTGTTACTGTCCTGAGTCGGCACGCAGTATGACTCAGAAATTCCACTTAATTATGTGTGTACTAAAGCGTTGTTTTCCTGTTATTTGTGCTTTGAACAAAAAATAACAATAAAAAATAATAAATGTGAACTTTTAATTTTTTATATTTAAAATTTGCAAAGACTCTTTTCTGATATTATCTAAGAACTCATTCTGACGTACCATTTTCGAATGTAATGACCATATTTTCTGAAGGTTTTCGGAGTAATAATGGTTGTTTTTCAGGTGGAGGGTATTTAAGAGTCGGCACAGCCGAATATTGCACTCTAAGTTGTTGAAATTAAAGAAGTAATGCAAAACTGGGACATAATTCGACATTTTCGAAGCAAAAAAAAAACTTTGTTGTTACACTATACCGTTCAATAGCTAAGTGAGAGTAAATAGTATGTACCATTCAATATGACATATAAGTTACTAAAGACATAAACCACGTTCAAAAGATACGCCATCTGTTATGAATCCCAATATACATACACACATCCCTGCCAACATTTTCTATTGCGGAAGTGACTCAGAAGTGACGCTAAGAAGTTGAAACTCATCTTCTGCGATACCATTTTCTGGTCGTAGAAGTGTCTTCCGTATTGAGAAGTTGTACCCCCCGGAAGTAACTTCAAGAAGTCACTTCAGCGTAACTTCAAGAAGTCACTTCTGCTTAACTTCAAGAAGCCGCCTCTCTTTTGCTTTTGATTTTTTTTTTGCCTTTACAGATAATACACTCATATTGATTATGGGATAACAATTATGTAAAAACTACAACAATAACAATAACAAAACAAAACCACACTTTACCAATGACCGACCACAGCAAATGACAAAATAAAACTAATTTCAATGATGTCGAAAACTTCTTTTTTGCATTCTTTTCATTTCTTTTATAACGGGACATGTCATTTTCGGCTGGTGTTGTAAACAACAATCTTCCCAACATCGTCTGGATGACTAAGAGACGACTGCAATGTAAATTGTTATTGTTGTCTTCCAATTAACGTCTGGAAGTGAGTAAGACGTAACGCCTTTGACGATGGACGATGAAAGAAACTTCCAATTGCTGGCAGGGATATGTTGTAATGATTCTTCATTCGGATGTATCCAAATGTACTTATTCTGGGAACGGGGCTACCTATTAAATTCGACCGTGCTCGTCGGATGGCTGGGTTGTGTTGAGTTCCCAATCAAAAACAGAAATAATATTTTTGGAATCGTTAAAGCATATTAAAAAAAATGATCTACACAAACAAACAAAAATAATAACAAAATTAGGAATTTGTTGCTGATGGTAGGGTACCTTGAGATGGAATCAGTACCCTATGTCCTTGCCTCGAAGTTCCACTTCTATTAATGTATATAAATGAATTTCATCAAACACAACTCTTCTGAAAAAATAATTCTTGAAATATTTATATAAAGAAAATAATTCAGCAAAGTGTGCGTACTAGGTGGATAAGAATGGCGGTGATGATCCAGTCCTTTCTTAAACTAAAGAACGCAATAAAAAAAAGAGCAGATAAAGGACTTGTTCCACATTTACTTATTTGTTAAGCATTATTTAAATTACTTAAAAATTACATTTTTCATTCCCGTTTCCTGGGGAAAAAATAGTCCGAGTAATCCCAAATCCTAGTCTGAACCAAATACTCTGAAGTTAATAATAAGAGAAAATCAATAATTGATTTTCATGATTGAACATGATTTTGAATAAAGCATGTTTAAATTTGTGGCGTTTGTTTTCAAATAACAAATAAGAAAGTATAGTCGGTCAAGCCTACACATATAATACTCTACACCCAGAGTAACAATAGATTTTCATAAATGGGCAGCTAAAACCTATTATGGACCGTTAATCACAAAATTGGGTCAATGATTTTTGTACATATGAAACAGGCTCATCTTGAATATAATTTGGATACTAATAATTTTAAGAGAGTTTTGCTATTTAAAGTGTCCGATAAAGACCAATCTGCACAAAATGAGATTAGGCTTCAAGTACAACTTATTCCTGGAGAAATTTGTTGGGATACGTTTATAAATAAAATATTTATGGCCGATAAACTCGTATTTCTGGAGGACGTATGTATGGGGGCTAGGTGAAATAATGGACCGATTTCAACTAGTTTCAATACTAAGCGTCCTTGGGCCAACAAACTATCATGTACCAAATTCTATTGAAATATGTTGGAAATTGCGAGCTGCTCAGAGTTTACATGGACATCCGGCCAGCGAGACGGCGGACTCTTTACATCGAATCAGGAAATGATACTGAGTCTATCGACACACTTTAGGGTGGGTGTTGGATCAATATTAATTGGCGTTACAATCATCAACACAAATCCAATATCCCCAGTATGTGTAGGGTATAGAACATTCCAATGGGCAGTTGTTTAAAATTACAATATTTAATAATTTTATTAGATTTAAATTTAGAAACTATCAACAACTTACCTATAAATAATTGTATGTGATGAATATCTAATTTGAGCAGCCAAATATGTAAAAATGTAGTTGTTTTTTTTTTATATATTTTGTTGTTAATTTGTTTGCTAGTTATTATTATTTTTTGTTATATATATGTTTTTTGTTATTTGTTATTTAAATTAATTTACAGCTTTTTATTGTGTATTTATTTGTATGTTTTAATTATTTAACTTGACTTGACTATTTTTTTTTTGGTTTGGCTTAAAAGCTTTTTAATCATTTAAAACTATTTTAAGGTGACTTTACAAGAATGCTTTTATATTTTTATTTCTTTAATTATGTTGATTAAGCGAGCGGAGCAAAGGAGCAGAGTGGAGTAAATAGTAGTAGTAGATGTAGTAGTAGTAGTAATATTTTGCTTAAGAACGTAACTATAATAATTTATCACTTTTAACGTTACCAACAAGAATATATGTATGAGAATATTGTTTTTAATTATTTTTACAAGAACTTGGTTTCCTTTGTTATTTGTTTATTAAGTTTTCACAGTATAATTCCGTTGAAAGGATTCTGCAAAGAAAAAAGCAATAGAATCATTATTACTTTTTTCATTTTTAATTGGGGTTTTCTAAACACTATAACAAAGCAAAAACAAAAACAATAAATAATTTTATTTAAATTTATTCCTTGTGTTCGCACTCAAATGAAGTTTTTCTCTTTTCATTTTTTTTTTTGTTTTTTTGTTTTGTTTGTTCTGTTTTTATAAACAAAATTTATTTCGTCTGGAGAATGAAAATGAAAATTCTATATCCTCATAAAAAAAAAACAATAAAAAGCAAGAAAATTCTGAAAAATATTACGAAAAAAATTAAAATAAACCGAAAGCAACAAAAGTTTAAAATATTAAGTGCTAAATAAACTTGACAATGAAACTACAAAAAAAAAGAATGAAGAAATGTCGATATTAAAAATATGAAAAATACTCATAAAATTAAAACGCAGCATGATAAATAAAAAATATTTAATATAAGTATACGAGTATGAAAATGTGTTTGCATATTCATTTATCTACAAGTACAAGTATGTACGTATTTAATAATAAACATTTACTTATCGTTTACAGAAATGAATGTTTCTCAAAACATAAAGAAACATTTATATCTTCTTTCTTCCCAGCCAACGATAAATGTTTATAAATACATTTTGGATAAATGCGAATTAATGCAAATATGTGTGGATCATAAACATTTAAATTTTACACACAATTGATTAAAAAACCCTCTTCAGGCGTTAATTAATTAATGAAAATGAACTATTTAATTAATACACAAAGTTAAATTGAGCATTAATCATACGTACTATGGGTCTACATAGCAATACCCTGGGGATGCCCTCGACATACAAACATATGTACATGCATAATATTGTACATACAAATGCAATGACTTATATGCCAACAAATATGTATAGGGAGATCACAAATTTATGGAAAGTTGAAAAATAGGGGTTTATCGGTCATAAATGTTTGATTTTGATTTATGAACTTATCCCAACAAATTTCTCCAGAAATAAGCGTAATGTCATCAACATTACAGATCGGTCCATAATTGACCATATCTCCCATATAAGCCCCGCTTCCGATATAATAATGTTAGTATCCAAATAAAATTGCATAGAAATAATTCTCATATAAGATCCTCGTAACATCGATAATTATTTTATAAGCGATTATATTGAGATAAAATTCAACACACAGAATATTTATATGCACAGAAGTTCTGCCACTACATATTTGGATGATCGGTCCATAGCTCATATGTAGAGCCCTTTTCTGAAAATCTGTTTTTAGACAATTGGATACTGGGTGTTGGGTATTATGTATATGGTCGGGCTTGACCGACTATACTTTCTTACTAGTTCTAATACAGTTTTAATTTTCTTTCGAAATATGGAGTTAATCCAATTTTTGTAACAAATGAAACGGTTTATTTGTTATTAGACCAAAATTAATTGAATAGTAGCAGGTTTAAACAATTGAGTACAAGTATATTTACACAGCAGACATACTATGTAGTTGCCCTGTGAAACTAAATTCATTTTATTTTATTTGTAGTGGCATTATTTTGGTTAATTTCAATGAAAGTCTTTTGAATTATTTATAAAATTTCATGTAAATTATTAATTTGTAGCTACACATGTAACATGTGACATAAAACCAGCATTTAGATTGTTATAAATGAACTTATTTTTTTTCTACATTTGTTTTACGAAATGTAACTTAATTTACTTTAATTGTTAAGCCAGTGTAAAATTTGTATGTATTTGTTACTTTTAACTTTTTTCTGGTTAAAGAAAAATGTACAATTATTTCGCATGTTGTGGTTATTACTTCTTGAATATATTTTTCAACTTTCTCTGATTTAATACACTTTTAATTTTTTTTTTTGTTTATTTTTTTTTAGTTTTTTTAAAGATTAAATATTATTGTTCAAAGTATATTTAATATATCTTCTTACAATTATTTTTTTAACGCTTTCTAATATCTGACGTGTTCGTTGGAACTATTTGCAATGACTTTAAATTCTTGATTTCAAGACTGTAAAAGAAAAATAAAAGCGCAAAAGCATAAAAGCTAATTTTGGAAAACTCTCTGTTAAATGAGAGTTTCTCTTTTCACATGTGTATTTCCAAGTCTTGTTTTTTACACTTTCTCCCTCTCTCTCTTTTCACTATAGAAAGCATCCAAGTCAGAGGTGGACAAAATCGTTTTACACTTGTATTAGTGAGATAATGTGAGAGTTATTTAAAGTACTGTGACAAGCAAAAGTTGACACAAAGATTTTCGTATGAGGAATTAAATTAAACGAAATCGTCTACATTAATGCTGTCATGAGAGTTTCGTAAGAGCAGTATATGTTTCAAAGACATAGAACTAATTTTATTACGTTGTTTACTACAAATTAATTTTAGGTCCGAAAATTTTTTTTTATATTTTTGAAATATTTGATGACATAAAAGACATTGTACGTTTCCAAACGCATTGTTTATCATAAAATAATCTTTTAATTGCATTGCCATTTATATCAACCACTGAAATTGTAAAAAAATCTTTAAGCATCAAGCTAACATGTGCATTCGCCAAAGTCTGTTGAGCGACTAAAGTTTATATTTTCATTTATATTACCGACTGTAATTGGGAAAAAATCTCTCTTTTGAGCGACTAAACTGAAGAGCATAAGAAAAAGGGGGCGTTGATTATAAACAATTGTTTGGTGAAATGTCCATCAATGATCCAAGTCTTTTTTGGTATTCAATTTACTGTTACACTTTTATCAGCGTTGTCAACTTTAAAATTTCAAAACGCACCAAAATGGAGGAAAAAAAATCGCACCAAGTTTAGATTTTCTTTTATATTTAAAATGTTTATTGAATTAATTTCATATAAAAATTATAATATTTTTGTATTAGTTATAAATATAACATTAAAACAGTCTTCAACAGTTCAGTGTTTAAAAAAAAAAATAAAATTTAACAAGAATAAAAAACAAACTAAACAAATTTGTTTATATTCCTTTGTACTAGATATGTAATTAATTTCTTCTTTTTTAACTTTTTAAAAAGAGATCAACGATCAATAGTAAAAGTAATAATATTAAAACCTTTATTTTAATTAACAAGTTAATAAGGATAAAATAAGTATTTAACCACTGAAAATTTAACTTACAATATGTTATTCGGAATTAATTGGTAAAAAAGGGCTGATTTCAGTACATATTTTTTAAATACATATTTTTCTATTCTATTTTAAGTACTTCTAGTACTTCGTTCAATAAAATTTGTTAAGGCTTCACTGGCACTCTAACCCTAGTTGTTCCTCTACAGTTCAGTAGACCAATTCGGCTACACAAGAATTTTTATTTTCATGTTTAAAATGTTAATTTTATTTTCAAACAAAAATGTTCATCCTATTCAGCTTTAGCAATAATCTTCATGTGATGAATGTTTGATTATCATATATTCGTGTATAAAATGCATTCAATGGGGTCCTTTTTCATTGTATAGATTTCATGATAATGAATTATTAAAAAAAACTGCAATTAAAAATTAGTGAAAATACAGACTTCATCACATTTTCGAAAAAAATTAAAAAATAAATTTTTCGCATCAAAAATTTAAAAAACCACCAAAAATGGTTTAAAACGCACCAAGTTGACAACGCTGACTTTTATGTATGTTTGCCTGAGTATTTTAATTATTTCTCTTGTTATTTCCATTTCCCTCTCTTCATTTTGCATTGTGAACTTTGTGAGAGTGAAGCAGTTTTGAATGTCCTGTAAATACTTGAGTTTTATGAGCAATTTTGTGGGTTTTATTCTTCTTTATATTCGTTGTAATTTCTGTTGTTGTTGTTGTGTTGTGTTAAGAAAATTGTAAAACTGAAGTAGGAAGGTCGCACGAGAACCACTAACATTCTCCCAGCTGCAACACACAGGCTCGCACCCAAAACAACAACACCAACGGAGGAAATTGTATGGCTTTTGTTTTATCAGCATGTCGCATGTTCACATTTTCCTGTTTATTATTTTTCTTTTTTCTTTGCTTCCCTTTCTGAAAACTTTCCAACTCGCAACAGCGAAAGAGTAAATATTTGTTTGTGTGTGTGTGTGTATATATGTAAGTGTGAACTGAGTGCGTGTGCCTTTAAAAGTGTGTCTGTGTGCATTTAGCCAAAACTTAATTCATTTACTAAATAAAGTTCTGTTTTTCATTTCCATTCCTTTTTTTTTTTTTTGTTGTTTTTAATGATTTTTGTTTTCCTGAACCCATTTTTCTTTTTCTAAACTTCTTCTGTTAACACTGACCTACATTATTTTCGCAAGGAACACATACTTGGTAGCGTAAATTAATTCAGAATTTTATTTCTTTCGTTTTCTGTTTTGTTTTGTTGTTTTTTTTTGCTTAAGCTTTGGAATTTTAATCTTATTTCGTGACATAGTGATATGGAATTGTATTAATTCTAAAAATAAACACTCTAGAATAAAATTTTATTTAAACAGAAAAAGAACCAAGATTGTGGTATAATTCAAACTGAAAATCAATTGAATAGTTATTGTATTATAATACACCAGGAGGCAGTGGTTTAAACTTATAATACTTTGATAATAAATCATCAATTCATTATTAGATTTCTAAGGAAACATACATTGAACAATATCTCGTAGGAAATATCAGCGAAATCAATGGAATTTTTATAAAATTTTAACAAAGTTTTGTAGAAAAAACAAGTAAATTATAATTTTTTTGACTGAGCCGAATATAATCCTTCACCTTATGTTATATTTATCAAAACTGTTTAATGCTCACATAATTTCTATTGTAAAAGGACAAGTCCTATTGAAAATATTAAAAATTGATTCATGATTTCTCCAAGACCACATACAAATGTCTTCCCGGACTCTGTAGTAGCAATTATAGAAAAAAAAAATCCATACAAAATTCAGCAAAAAAAAAATGTTTAATGTAAAGAGATAGTTTGTTAAAATATATCGGTGAATCGGTGATCGTTTTATATTGACAGTGGGTATATAACATTCGGAAAGGCCGAATATAACAACCTTACAAGTTAAGCCTACAAATTAGTTTTGCCGACAATATTTCATTGTAAAAGAAAATTCAGGTTAAAAATATTTTCCTCGAAACTGTTGATACAAATTTCTATGTCGTGTTGCTGGAAATGCCTTTGAAATGCTTAAAAGCATTGCTTTTCACTTAATTATCATCTGGGTTCTACATTTGTTAAATAAAGTGGAAGTAAAATTTTCATTAAGTCCTTGTTCTAAATTTCATGAAAATGATTTGAAAAGTAAAATATAATTTTTAGTTCATTGTAGTACAAGTTTCACTCGCTTTCTATAACGCCGTGAAAATGTATATGTGGAATTGAAAACGAAATCAGTTTCACTTCATAGTAGAATGTAGAACATAGGGCGTATATTTATATAACTAATAGAGTTAGAGAATTTAGTTTACGAAATATTGAAAAAGAATATCCAAAAATTGAGGTTGTCGTGGTTTTTTCCAATTATATGCTAATTTTCAATATTTATTATGAATTTATTTATTTGTTTAATAGACATTATTTACTTTACTATTTCTATACATGTATTCTTGCCATATATGAGTGAAACAATACGAATTTTAATGCACACTATTTTGTTGCTGCTTCACTATGCAATAGACTTCATTCAAACACGTACTTATAACAATTTGCATTAATAATGTACAATAATTCAATTTAATAAAATTATAGTTAGGCACGAATTTAAAAACAAGCGTCAACATATTATGCATAAAAAAAGAAAAATTTTATCGCATCCTAAAAAAGAAAAACAAAAACAAAAAGGAAAAGTTAAACAATAATTTAAGGAAAATGTAAAAAAGACTTTAGTATGAAATTATGAAGAATAATGAATGTATGTATCTACTATTTATGTATGTCGTATTGTCATTTTAACCATTTTTATCTCTCTGTTTTATATTTATATGTATGTATATCCTGTTATTTGTTTATATAGCCGGCCAAGTTTTCCATCAACACACAGTACATACATGTGTATGTAGATACATTTAAGTTGTTTATTTCGTATTTAAAGAACAATATTAATTTTGTTAAATTAACAGATTGTTTGTGTATATGTATATTTAAAACCACGACACATCAATAACGCACCAAGTTCAAAAAACAACAAAAACACAAGATCAAACTTGTTCATGCTAAAAATAAAAATAATACCGAAACAAATTTAAGTACTTTATCCAAGCAATTTTCAGGCTGACCTTACACAAAAACAACAAGAGGAGTGAGTACACACGAATCAGTGTTGCCAAGACTTCATGACTAAAAATGGCCAAATCATTGTATGGAAATGGCTAAAATATGGCTAAACATTATTAAATCAAAAAGTCTGATGAGTTAAACAAAAACCAAAAATAATTCATACTTTATTGACTTATAGTAATAATTTTATATAACAAAACAAAGATAAAAAAAGCTTTTAAATAGTTCATAAATAACTATTAAAATAAGAAATCAATACCGTAGAGCAAACGAGGTTGCAAAAATCAAAATTTTCAAGAGCGCCGACGAAGTTTTGAATAAACCCATGTTATAGGAAACTTTTCAACGATTTTAAATATGCCACTCTTTATAATATCACATTAGTTTAGAAGATATAACCGTTCAAATTTGACCGACTTTCGGTTTTCAAAAAAACACACAATTTTTAGTCAATTTGTTGCGATTTCATGTGTAATATCACGAAAAATGGGTAACGAATCGCCATATTTTTTTCTTTGTATTGATTGATGTATTTATTAAATTTATAATGATAAAAAAATTACCTGTTTGCTTTGTGTTTCTCCTGGTAAATAACTATTTAAAAACTATCCGTTTTTTTTCACTATTTTTCAACTTTGACCGAAAATAAAAAAATGTATATTTTTGTATATTCAAAACCTGTTCTTTGATTATTTCTCTACATAATTCAAAAGGGTTTATCTACCCGTACCATTTGGCACCATTTGGCTTCTAGAGGTAGAAAAGGTTAAAAAGACATGGTTGCAGAAATTGTATGGCACATTGACGCCATTTGCGTTTTTTCGTTGCAAAAATCATATCTTTTGAACCGAATAAGATAATTGAACAGTTTAAACAGCATATGATAGATAACTGTTCAGCCTATGAAATGAGCGTTTGGAAAGGGTGCTACACGTTGTAGGGATATACTTATGGGTTATCAAAGTTAAAATTAGTAAAAAAATCAATTTTATTGTAATGGATGAATATTTTACCGAAAATTTAAAAAATAAATTTAAAAAAAAAATAAAAACAATCTAAAAATGTAAAAATAATTTTTTTTAGTTACCATAAAATTGATTTTTCTACTAATTTTAACTTTGATAACCCATAAGTAGGCCCCTAGAAACTCCGTATCTAACAAACATTTCGAATTCGTGACTTAAACTTTTTGAGTACACAATTGTCTCTTTAAAATCGGAGTATAAAATATCAATATTTTCCTCATCAATAACTCTTCTTTTCAAAAAAATTATAAGTAATGAAACTTCTTTTAACAAGCCTTGGAAAATTTTATTTACGGTCTGCACTTCTTGCAAAATTGGTCTTAAGCTAAGTATGTTGAATCAGCATATTTATGCTGAAAAATTTGTGACAAGTGCTTACATATCATGTAAACGCAAAATTTTTTCAGCATACGTATGTTTAACAACATTTGCTAACACTTTGTTAACAATGCCAACAAACGTATGTTGGTAATTTTAGCATATCGTGTAAACAGCATATTATTAGTGTTTGACAAATTTCCTGCGTATGTTGACAGATATGTTATTTGTTGAAAAGCGTATGCAAGCTGTTCCGCATATGGCAAATTCATATGCGATCAGAGTTGTATTTTCTAATAAAGCTGATAAGAAAACAACAATGTCGGCTTCATTGATTTAAATCACAAATTATAATCTAAAGGACAGACGACGTTTAACATTTTTTAATTGTTTGTATAGTTTATACAATTTATTATATTCACATATAACAACAAAATAATTGAACACAAATATTAATTTAAATGGCGGAAAACTGCGTTTGTTGACATTAGCAAAAACATATGTTTTTGCATCTTTTTTGTGTAATAGTGTGGCACCTATGGCATACTTTGTTGCGATTTTTTTTTTGAGTGTGATAGAAATCGGTCAGATTTTCCACTGAATGAATCGTACGATTGTGTAAGATAGTGTATCACGACCTTTAAGCCCACCCGCCGATAGTTTTTTTATGTAAATACAATTCTTGTTGCATATGTACCTACACACATACACACACAAGAACACAAAACGCAATATAATGGCCGGCGGCATTGTTCAAATTAATGAACAAATTACCGCATTCGTGATCGAATGAGCTAACGTATCGAAAAATGATTTCGATATCGAAATTATGATAAAATGTACTACATTTCTTGCTCGATATCGTATGCCATAATCTCAAATAAGAAAATTTCGATCAATTTTACTCGATATCGAATGCGATAATTTGGCCCCAGGTCTCTAGAAATAAACAATAACCCCCTTATTCAAAAACGATTATTAAATTTAAGAAACGTTTATTAAGACAGATTTGAATATAAAAATTTGCTTAAAAACGCAATAGCTAGACCAATTTCCTCCCACGTCATCATTTATGTTTTTTTATTGATATTTTTATTATTTAATTTTATTTCAAAAATTTCACATAAAATACAGAAGTTGAATAATAATTGAAAAATGTTGCCAAACTGACTAATTTCACAAACAAATGTTTATACGACTCAGCATATGTAGCACCACATAAAATTCAACATATCGTATAAACACAAAAATCGTATGCTAACTCTTATGTTGACATTTCATTTGCTGACATATGCTGACATCAAAAAATTTGCTACTTTCAACATATCGTGTAAACGTCTAACATATGACATAGGAATTTGCTGCTAATTGTAATCATATGGCTGTCAGCATATATATGCTGATTTAACATATCGTCTAAACTTACCTTTAGAAGGATGAGATGTAAAAGAATTATGTCATCTTTATACATTTCACTTAAAATTTTTGCATTATGACATTTTTCATTATTATAAGCTGTTTCAAAATGAAATTTGAGCTTGATCTAGAGAAAATGGCTAAAAAATAGCTAAATAAAATCAAAAATGGCTAAAAAAAAAAGTGGCTAAGAGCTAAATTAATTTTTTTGTGGCTAAAAAAGATTGAAAATGGCTAAATTTAGCCACAAAAGAGCTAAATTGGCAACACTGACACGAATACACATTATATCGCTACATAGCTTAGGAATGTCTAATGAACATTGAGCCAATTAACATTAGACAGGTACATATTTACTTATATAAATTTGCAAATATTCTGAAGTTCGCCAACGATATACATAGGTACATACTTATACGAGTATATACAGCTTTGTCACAGAATTTAATTCCGTTCGGAAGTGGAATTGTTGCCGTTTTTTGCTTTTATAGAAAAGTTAAACAAAGAATTTTTTCGGAATGAAACCTAGAAATTCTTATAATTACAATTCCACATAGGAAATTAAAAGTGGTTTCATTCCGAAAATATTTATGCATTTGCTTTTTCTATGCAAGCAAAAAACGGAATCAATTCCACTTTCGAACGGAATTAAATTCTGTGACATGGCTGATAGAAACTATTTTCGTTGTCTACACGTATACAATTTCATGCCAAAAATCTATTGTTAGAA
Source organism: Bellardia pandia (assembly GCA_916048285.2). NCBI lineage: Eukaryota > Metazoa > Arthropoda > Insecta > Diptera > Calliphoridae > Bellardia > Bellardia pandia. Next base: position 64,254,539 of record OU696531.1, on the reverse strand, counting down.
TCAATTTGATCTATATGGAACAAGGATCCATTATGTTCCGATCTTTAAAAACTTTGTACCCTAAAGATATTTATTATCTTTAAAGTGGAAATATTAAAGACCAATTTGTGTAATTTATGTGCAAAGGTGCCAAGTCAGTTTTTTCTAAAATTTAGATTTTAACGCAAAACGAGAGAATTTTAAAAATATACCTACCGTAAAGAACATTAATAGTTTTTTTTTTGATATTATGCTTTGATACGCAAATGTGTTACCAGTAAAGGAACTCCTGTTAAAAAATTGATAATTTTAGGTTAATAGAATTGACTATGATATTAAAAATAAACGCTTTAATTTCTATGTATAAATTAATATTTTACAAAAGATATACAAATCGAAAACCTATTTATTTGAAACCGTAAACCTATATATTTTCTGTAATATATATATATATGCATATATAGAAATGAAGTTAGCATGTTTCCGCACTAAGCTAACTATATACATTAGGATGGCCCCGTTTGTATGGAGAAAAAATAAGGTATCGATATTCCCGCCTAATATGAAAATTTGATTCATTTTAAGACTACGTTTCTCAATTTTTTTCTTCTCTGGTCAATATTTGGTGAGCTGTATTAAAGGATAAAAATATCCTTTTTAGAGTTTTTCTGATTTTTTCACATTTCTTCCAAAGGAACTATATGTAAATTTGGTATCATATGAAAGGTCTTTGATGGGTTATCAGTAATTAAAAAAAAAATTAAATTCAAAAATGTTTAAAATTTCAGACATTTTTTTTATTTTTTCATAGAATTTACTTAAATAAATAGTTGAAATTTCTTTATTATAAACACCATGCAATTTAACCCAAATGGGTTTTCCCGTTTTTTAAAATTCTATCTATTGAAACTTTTATTATTTTTTTTTTTTTAACCTAAATTCTTCTTTAACTGACAATCTCTGTTAACTCAAATCGTTAATGTAATGGGTATTGAAATAACGTCAATTTTATAAGCTAAAAAACGGGAAAAACCATTTGGGTTAAATTGCATGATGTTTAGAAATTTCAATTATTTATTTAAGTAAGTTCTATGAAAAAATAAAAAAAATACTAAAATTTTGTAGGAAATTTTCAAAATTTTTGAATGAAAAAAAATTGTTTTTTAATTTTTGATAACCCTCTGAATGCACCTCTCAAAGGCCTTTCATATGATACTAAAATTACATATAGTTCCCTTGGGGGAAATGTGAAAAAATCAAAAAACCTCGTAAAAGGACCTTTTTATCCTTTGATCCAGCTCACCAAATATTGATCCCAGGACAAACAAATTGAGAAACGTAGTCTTAAAATGAATCAAATTTTCATATCAGTCGGGAACATCCACAACTTTATTTTGGGGCCACCCTAATATGTGACACATTTTGATCTTTAATTTTGTTACAATACAAATATTATTCCAACAGATTTATTAGCGTTTAACTGAGTTTGTGACCTAATGGGTTTACTAACTTATATGCGCTGAACTTTTGCAGGATCTTTTCGCTTTTGAAAGATCTTAGGCAAAATAATGGACCTATTTAAAAAAAATATCAATACGGTCCAACAGAATGTCACTATCACACCAAAGTGTTGTTTAATCATCGTGCGACTCCAGGTTTGATTGCAATGTTTATATGGGTGAAGTGGATTTTGACTCGATTGCTATACTTCCAGATAGGGTTCATAAGCAATATTAACATCAGTATAAATACAAATACCTACCCCACTTATGTAGTTATAAATAAATTGATGTAATACTTAACATCGAAAAGGTAAATTCTTTGTCATTGTGTTGCTTAGTTTAGTCGACTTTGCGTTTGAAAAACTATGAATTTTATATTAAAGAAAAACATCAAAATTTTAAGGAAAACTTTCGTGTTGATATCAAAAGCCAAAGCTATATGGGGATCAATATTTATTTTTGTAATTTAGCCTAATTCTGTAATTCTGTAATAAATAAATAAAAAATAAGATCAGAATTCTGTGTTACCGTATTTCGTTTAGATTTAACGTGTTTCCATATATTTTACTAGAAGAAGACGTAAATAATTATGCCCAACATTTTGTTAAATAAAAATTACTATTCATTAGGATGCCGCAAAAAAGTTATAATTTCACTTAACTAAAAAAAATATTCAATTTAAAAGTATAATTCCAAATAATCTGAGTTATTTTACAGGTTTATTCGATTTTTTTTAGGTTTGCTCTAAAGGAATCATGTGCAATTTATGTGTGTTGTATATAAAAGGCACCCGGAAAGCTAAAACAAAAATTCTAGAATTTTCAAATGGTTTCAAGTATCCATTCTACAATATAATTTTTTGTTGAAATAAAATTCAATGATGTCTTAAATGTAAAATTGAAAACATCAATCCGGACAATTAAACATCTCCCGCAAAATTTTGACAAATGGTAAATTGCCTTTAAGGAGTTTCACAGTATAGACTCACTATAAGAAGAAAACGTGACAGTTTTTCAATAAGAATTAACAATGTTAAACATTTTTAAGTTTTTCTTCTTCACATCATTGAACATGAAGAAAATGTCGTAATTCAACCAAGTAACGCTTTTTACAAGTTATGAGTATTTAAGGTATTGTTAAATATGGTCAAAGACATCAGTGCTGATATTCAGCCGGTTCGGACCGGTTCCCTCTAACCGGTTGTTAAAATTTTAAAAATGTTCCGTACCGGTTGTTGCATATTCAAAAAAAAATCCACATGAAATTTGTTCCCTTTTATTTTTTAACATTGAATTTTAATAGGAAAAATGTGAAAAGGGAACAAATTTCATGTGAAATTTTTATTCACAAACAAACACAATATTGTTCAGTTGTTCATTGTCGAAAGGTACAAACAAATGATTTTATTTTGGTCATACATTGGATTCTTGGATGATGATGTTTTCGATAGCGTTTTCTTCAATCTTTTGAGAAAAAAATAAAACAATTTTTTCATCATTTACTTCAAGAGGCTTGTGGCCTGTTACTGGGATGCGGCTTTAATATTTTCGCTATTTTTATCAAAATTTGGCAAAAATATAATTTTTTAAGCGAACCGGTTGTTAATTGTTTCGAATATCACCACTGAAAGACAGTATAATTTTTGCTCTAATTTTTCAAATTTATCCTTACATGAAAGCTATGATCAAGACTATCGATTTATTTCTTAGATATAAAACTTATTTTTGTAGAATTTATTCCGGGGAAAAAATTAAAAGGGCTAGGAGAAAACATTAACCTATTCATAACATTTTCCACAGAGGTTGTACTTTTAATACATTTCCAAAATATCTCAACAGTCAGTATTCTTTAACTTTAGGTTAAAAAATAAATAGACTTGGTGAAAATGGAGGTTAAAGAGGTTGCCTCAATACCAAACTGTTAAGCAGAACTATTTTAATAGTAAGAGTGTTTTACTTTGTTCGATATCAGATGACTATTTGTTAATGTTGCATTCCGAATGGCAAATTTAAATATTTTGCAACGTTCCAATAAAGTATGTCAGCCATTGAATTAAAAATCGTATCTTCTGGCAGTAAAATTTCAAACCCTTCCACCATTTTGCATTGTTGTATATTTGCAAATGTTTAATAAATTATAAAATTTTATTATACACACCACCAAAAACAAGGAGGTATATTGAATTTGTCATTCCGTTTGCAACACATCGAAATATTGGTTGAAGGCACGATTGAGCTACGAAAAAGACATAGAACAATGAAATTGTTATCAAACAATCTTTGTTACACCGAAATGTTTGGTATTAAATTGGGCAAAATCGATCCAGTAGGATCCGAGTTATTAGCCAATGTTTCAGACAACCTCGATATTTTTAAGATATGTTGCTGACTTTCTTCAAATATAATGCAGATAACATCATGAAAAAAATGGTAAGAATCGATTCACGACTTGTCATAGCCCTCATACAAATGTTTTCCCGGAATATAGTATCCATACAAAATTTAGGAAAAATAAGTTTCATGCAACGAGAACTCTCAAAAGGATATTTACTTTACATCGGTCTATATTTTAAGACAGCCTCACTAACAAGTCGAAATTCAACACAAATAATACATGTATAATACATAGTTCCATAAATCTTCGTACGGAACTTAATGATAATCGGTGAATATTTGGCCGTTGCCTCTATAAAAACTCCATTTTCAAAAATCACTTGAATGCGCATTAATCTCTAATAAACATGAATATCAAGTTGACATTCAACACAAATTATTCACATACTTATACATATACATAAACGCGTCTTACCGCATTTCATTGCTTTCGGTCATAATAGGTCATAGGACCCATATAAGGACGACTTCCGAAAAACTCAAGAACATGCGTAAATATCTAATAATTATCGATTTCGAACGAAAATTCTACAAATATTAATTATATGTATGCAAAAACTATACTTTTGTATTTTATGAAGGTTAATTCATATTTGGCCATAGCTTCCATATAAGAACCACTTCTGAAAATAACTGGAATGCCTATAAAATGTTTGTATATATCGTTATTAAGATGAAATTTAACCGAAATAAGCATCAAACACATAGAAATTATGCGAGAATATTTCAAAAGGATTGCCCCATTATAGGTGACAGCTCCCATCTGAAGCATTCGAAAAATAAAATAACTCGTATAAATATCTTTATTGATACACAAATTAGTTTCAAGTATCAATAAACAACACAAATGGTATATTGGTGGTGGGTATATAAGATACGGCAGAGGTTGATTTTCAAAGTACAAATAAGTACATTCATTTACGTGACGTACTTAAGACTTAAACACGACAAATTACACTAGACTTGTTTTTACAAATGTTCCATTCGTAGGTTTTTGTAGAGCTTATAGGGGAAATTGATTAGCTGTTAATTATATTGCAATAATGTATACCACTGACTTTTTATCAAGCTCATTTTGAGCCATTTAGAAATAAGTTTTATTTTATTATGACTGGCTACCAAAACTGACAACATATTTTTGTGTGAAACTCTTCTACTAGTTTAGATCTCCCTAATACAAAGATTCTTATTAATGCTGCAGTGTGTTACAACTTTGTTTAAAAATACAATTTTTTAAAATACAAATGACATACAGCAGGTACACGTAAATATACTAGCATTAATGAAAATGTGTAAATTGAATAGTAATTTTTTTTTTTTTTTTTTTTTTTTTTGAAACACAACATTTTAATTGTTGAGCCTTTTTCCGACGAATATGGCCGACTGGGGAGTTTAATTTACAAACTTTCGCACACATACATTAATATTTATGTATGTATAAGAGAGCAAGGCAAATAAAATTTCTTTATTTTTAAGTTTAAAAATATAAAAATGGAAAAAAAAATAATTTTTTAAGCAAATTTTTCTTTCGCTCCGAAAATGCTCTTTAGTTGGTCTCTTTTCGAAGCGCTCCTAGAATGCTCTTTAGTTGGACTCTTTTCTGACCCCTTTTTCGGAGCGCTCCTAGAATGCTACACTGGGTTGTTGTGATTGCAAATTCAAATCTAGCTGAAAGAAATGATTAAAAAGTTTTTTATGAATTTGGAGCCGTTCAATTAAAAACTATGTTTAAAAAGCTTTGTTGTTCCCATTTTTCTACTACCAGTAGGGTACAACAGTACAAAATCGTTTATAGTCCTTGCTATATAACCGTCAAACTATATAAATATTTTTAGAAGTTGAGTACCATTAAAATATACAGTTCATAAAAGATATTTTTTAAAAGTTGTTTAATTTGGCGTACGTTTTTTAGAAATGTTTAAACAAAACTAAATACGAAGATTCGAAGATACACATTTTTATAAAAATGGTAAAAATTGCTTTAAATTTTTCATCAGTCTAGTATTTACATTTTTCTGGTAAACACTCATCCAAATTTAGTACGTTTGATTATCTACGAATTGTAATCGAATTCGTCAAGAAAAATATGTTTAGTTAGATATTGTATTTTGTGTCCAGCCATGCAAACTAGGGATGCCAAACGGAACAGGTTTTCCTAATATAGGGTTCATAAATAAATTCCAGGATCCCGGAATCGGCATTTTTTGGGATTTTTGGGATTTTTGTTTCATATTAAAATAAATTGTTTTAATTATATTTATATTTAATAACAATTTATTCCAAAAAAGTTACTTGTGTTAAATATAAATATGTTTGAGAACAACAATTTTTAATTGATTAAAAGTTTATAAATCATTAATAAATAAAAACAAAATAACATTACATTGAAATGTTAGATTCGCAAAAATAGAAGCAGAAGTTGTTGGCCCTCTAATTTAAGGTGTAACTTATATTTCATTGTAAGAATCCATATTTAGAACTGCAAGTCTGTTAGTGATTAATTTCCCATTTGTTAAACCTTATTACTATTTAGGTGTCGTATTGTGAAAAATTAATTTCTCAAAAATTTCATTGTCCTAAAACAACAGATACAAATATTACCAAAAAAGTACAATAACATAAATATTTACCCTTTTTAACCCTTTCATGTATGTATGTTTTTAATAAGATTTGTATCTTTTAATATATCAATATTTAAAGGTTCGAGTCTGTAGATCACTTATTAAGATTAAGCACAAAATTCTACTTCTTATTCATTTTTATTCCCTTGAAGATAGACTTACAAAGAACTACTAATCTAATACACAACTTTGTGACAACAGAAATGTAAAATAAAAATGCTATTTCTTCATAACAAAGACAATCATTATTTCAAAAATGAATTTTAAAAATGTTCCTCTTTTTGTCCCTTTCCGGTATCAACATTATATTAAATTTTAGCGGTTTCTACCCAATTTAGCACTTTCTAATCCAAGTCTTGCAAATAGATCAATCTGCGTTCTACATTTCAATAACATTATTTTAGCTGTTAGGCTTTACCGCGTTTCCCCATTTTATCCCGACCTGGTCTAAGTATTGAAAAATAATATAGACTATTGACGCTTCCAAGCATACTACGTTATAAATTTCATTAACATCGGTTCATTTCATCGGACATTTTTAATATATACTCGTATATATGGATTTCCAAATTCCAAGTAGACACATCAGGGGCCAAATTACCGCATTCGATATCGAGTAAAATTTATCGTAATTTTCTTATTTGAGATTATGGCATTCGATATCGAGCAATAACTTTAGTACATTTTATCATAGTTTCGATATCGAAATCATTTTTCGATCACGAATGCGGTAATTTGGCCCCAAATATTGCGTTCGAGTTTGGCAATTTAAAATGAATTTTAATTCGTTCACCTTTGTTTCTTCAACAAACGTTTTAAAATTTAAATTTAAATGGTTTTCGGGTTTTTGGGATTGGCATCCCTAATACAAACCCACAAACAGAGACTTAAATATCCGCAAACAGTTATTCTTTAAATGGTTGACTGGTTCTTCATTCAGTTTTTTTTTGTGTGTTTCTGTTTGGCGTTGGTATGTTTCGTAGCTGTATCGACATTTGAACACTAAGTGGCCACATTAAACAAGTTTTTGTCATCCTGTGTGTCTAATTTACTAAAAAAAAAGAAATTGTCGAGCAGTAGGAAAAAACAATGGTGCATAAAAAAGTTTCCGATAATACTTTTTCTTCTCCTTTACCATGTTCTGTTTAGTTCTGTTCCCTATGTATTATAACACATTCGTAAGTATCAATGTTGATATTTACACAGCCATAGATATAATGGATAAAATTTGGAAAAGGATACAAAAAGATGGATGGTAGATATGTCGTTACTAAATATGCAGTAATCATTTTAAATACAAAACCCTTTCCTCAATTAAAAAGTAGTAAAAGCAAATGTAGCAATAGTACTTGTACTCATATTTACATATGTATTCACACTTTTGTTTCGTTTTTGTTTTAGTTGTGTTTATTGTTGTTGTCGTGGGTACAAATTAGCCCTTAGTTGAGCATGTTCAAATTTAAGCACATGCACACATGTACGTACAAGTCTCTCTCCCATAAAAGCACATTTTCAAACGAAGTTTGAAAGAGTAGGTTTTATCCAGGGCTGATTTGTGTCATTTAAAAAGGTCCAGTGCCAGAAAGTACTTTTTGACATATTCGAAAACTTCTATTAATGGATTCATATTGGATGAATGGTGAATAATGTATATGGTTTTAAAAGGGCAGACTTTCTGAAATGTTGTAAAATATTCCAAGTATAACTGCTTAATGTTTGAATTATTATTTCATAAATAAAGGAAGGAGCGACTTTTATATCTGCGTAAGTAACTAACGAGCAAATTATAGATGTAAAACATTTGTGTAACGCGTTCTGATAAACTTTCATCAAAATGTCATATAATCTGAACTTGACGACAATGACAATCAGCTAAACCGATCATTTAGCCAAACCAGCCACACACTTTGCTTTAATTTATTAAATCTTTGAATAGAAAAATAAATTTATTAAATTTCAATTTAAAATTGATTTAAATTTTAGTGTTTTGAACCACTAAAATGTTTGTAGGTAAGTGCCCATTTTGATCCGATGTTTCTACCAGCGAGTGAAAATCTCGAATATTTCTAGCAGATCTCAGTTTCTTTTTTCATTATCTGGGAGATTTGCAAAATTAAATTTGACATAGCGAACTACAGGCGCAGTTCTCGTAAGTATATCAACGATGCAAAAAATCAGTTAACTGGTCGTCATACAAGTCAGCGTTGAACAAATTTCAAAATCAGGTTAGGCATACAAAGCGTAAATCATGAAGCTTTGGAACAACTCCTTCGGTAAACAATATCTTTTAAGCCTATCTTTCATACATTCCTAAAATCCTCAACTTCACACATTAAGGCAAAGAATTTTAGCTCGATCAGTTTATCATCCTTGAAACCTTGGCACTTTACTTACTAGTTAGTTATATTGATAAATCACTCAAATTCGGCAACATTACACTATTTGACATACTTTCTTACTTATTTTTTATGAATAAGGGCATTAGTCAATTCGCACTAGATGTAAAAATAATACAAAATCTTGAAAGATATTGAACAGAATACATATTTTATGCGATTTGGTTTACAATATGACAATTGAGATTACATGAAAGAATTTGAAAAGTGAAAAGTATATGAATTATATGACATTCCCTAAAGATAATTTTGGAAAAGTAAAGAAAATTGCTAATGAAAAGCCTTATTAGGAACAGACAAAAATAAAAACTGAATTTGGTAATGTTCAAAACAAATGTTGCATTCCATTAAAAGAATACTAAAAAATATTACCCGCACTACAAAAAGTACTAACTTTATTACACTACTGTTAGTACTTCAATTGCAAGTTTGGTACTCAATAAACAAATGAACATTTGTGGTCATACGAACATAATTGGGGGTGGATTTTTTGTTGGGGGTTTTTATGTATTTAGTTAGTTTTTTGTGTTTTGTTATTTTTTAAATTTCTTTTGGTATTTATTGTAATAATTGTCATTTTATTGTAGCCTTTATTGTTGTTGTTGTTGCAGTGGGTTTATTTTTTTCGAAATTTTGTTTGTACAAGTCATAAATACAATACGAGTATATATTTGTATTTTGTGTGTATTTGAAAAATTTCAAATGGCCATATGTACTCGTTTGTATGTTTGTATATTTGTATTATGTACATATAGTTATTATTTTCTCAAGCCTAAATATTGATTGATTTTTCAGTGTTTTTATTTCATTTTTCTTCTTTTTTTTTTTTTTGTCATCCTGCACACTACGTCTTATACATTTTTCAAATGGTGTAGAATTTTCATGTTAGACCTAAAAACCCCAAAACGAAATATAAATTAAATAATAATTGTAGTTTGGATTTGAATTAAGTGTTTTGAAACTAGAACAAGTTTTATGAAGCATTTGTGGTGTAGTAAATAATATATAAATAAATAAATAAATTGATATCTATCTTTATATGAAAAAATGTATGAATGTGCTAGTAGAGTCTCGTAAATAATTAAAAAAAAAAAGTATCGCAGATTGTAATTTTTTGTTGCTAAAAACAATTTGTAGAAAGAATTTTGTTTCAAAAAACACTGTGTATAATTTGTTTAACTTTGTTTCCAATTTAAATTCTGTGTAATGCTTTATTTTTAAAGATTTCTTTTTTACATTTGATTTCTTTTCTTTTGAAAATACGAAACTTCTCTTTTTTTATTTTCACAATTTTTCGCACGAAAATTATTTCATCACTTTATAATCACCTTAAATCGCAATTTTTTGATTTGTTGTAACGACTAGATTTAATTAAATATAATTGAATTGATTTGAAAGTTAATTTTAACATTAATTTCATTAAAGATTTCTTATTTTCTTCATCTACTTTGTATATTATATAAATTTTTTAATTTATTAAATTTTATTATATATTTCTTTTACAATATTTTTAAACAATTTTGTTAAAATTTCTTGTATTTTTCAATGAATTTTTTCACATTTTACTTAAATTTTTCGAATTGGAAAATTTTTTTCATTTTTTTTTTCAATTTAGTAGCCACTTAGTATATATTTTCACCCAGTTTCAAGGTAATGCCAAAAAATAATAATTAAATACAATTTTATTTGGGCGCTTTCAACGCGCACGTACTTGTGTTTCGAATCGATACGTCCGTTTTCAACTGTGGCCGTTACTCCACTGAAAAGTGAAAATGTTTTCCAATGAAAATTTTGCATTCGTCAAATAGTTTGTTGCTGTTTTTGTATTTTGGCTGGTTCGGCTGCTGCTTTCCCTCTCTGTAGAGCGAGTACTGTTTGCCATCACAAGCATGTGCGCACAGTGTTAAGTTTGTTTATTATTATTGTTGCTGTTGTTGTTGTTGTGTAGTGAATTTTCACACAAATAATTTCCTTCCGCTCTGTTTGGATTTACTTGTTTTGTTTTTTGTTTGGCTTTTCATTTTGGCCACTCTTTGAATTTTTCTCTTCGTGTTTGGTGCGTTCGTCGTACACAATAGTTTTACTGTCAATTTAACATGTGGAAAAAGCTTTGAAGATTTGTATTTGTCTACACACATGTTTTTGTAAATGTTTTTGTTGTGTTTTTATTTTGTGCTTATTTTCTTACTTTTTGCATTGTTATTCGTCTACTTTTTGCCATTTGTTCACATTACTTTACAGCGATTTTTTCTCAAATATTTTTCATACAGTGGTGTAGATTTGACAAGCGACAGATGTGGAAAATTTCATAACAATTTTCCGTCACAAAAATGTTATTTTCATTAGTTGTACTGATTTTGTGACATCCGATGATTGAAAGGGAAGACTTGTTTACATAATGTTCCCATACAAGGTGAGTGCAGTAGCACAGCTAACTGACTTTGTTTAAAATTTACTTATGTCAAAAGTAATACTTTTACAAGTGTTTTTAAGAGAATTCAATTATTTTACACAAACAAAAATGCCTGCTGTTTCATCAGTACTCAATATTTGAGTTTATTAAATAAAACAAAATAAGTTATTATTCTTTTGTTCTTTCTAATTTTGAATAATGCGATCAAACATTTCAAATTAATCGAATTATTCAAATAATTTATTATATTCGTCAACTCGTTAATAATGGCATATCTTCTACAGTGACCTCTAATAACATCACTATTAAGACCGCACAGTCATATGTGGACCAACTGTGGGCCCACTCCCTTTCTATTTTTTTTTTTGTTTTTAGAATTATAAGTTAAATATATGTACTGTCCATTTATATATTTGCAGAAGGAGCTATCGGACCATATATCTACAGTGATTGAAAGACTTCCCTTAATTTAAATATTTCTCGAATTTTAGAAATTTCGTTTAAAATATAAATTTTCAATATAATTTCATTTTGTTGCGTTTAAATGTAGATAGCATTTTAGGCCTGCGCATTTTAAATATGCCGTCGTCAAAAAATTAAAAACATAGATAGTAAAAACTTACATTTATATGTGATAATTTTAAAGAAAAATACAAATTAGAACAATTATTTTATATATTTATTTTATATGATTATTTTATTAAAAATGTTTCCCTTATATAAAAATGGAAATTTTTTAATTATTCTAATGGATATAATGATTTACTAATTTTTCCCCAAAATTAAACATTTGGAAAAAGTTTTTTCCTAATGCAAATTTTTGTGAATGTAGAAAGAAAATAATAGCTATATGTATATAAGTTTGAGGTGCAGGATATAAAGAGCAAAAAAGCTTTAAAATTTGTATTTTTATACCCACCTCCAAATGGATTAGGTATATTTAGTTTGTTTGCTATTCTTTCGAGGACACAGAGACATTTATACTTACTCTGCGGTCTGTAGAAAAATTATTGGTTTTGATTATAAAAAAGATTATTAAAAATATTAAGGCATATAAAGTAAAGAGAATTTTGATATTTTTTTTAATATTTTATATAATTTACAAAAACAAACTGCGAAGCTTTTCGCTTTTCTGCAGAAAACACTTTGGCGGGAATCGAAGCCGCAACCATCTGACTGATAGTCCGGCACACTATCGCCTAGTCTATCGGAGCACCCGTTGCCAATCCACAATCAACGCTTGTGAACAAAATGTTTAGTAAATATTGCATGCAGATTGCATTAACAGTCCTTTCTTATCCTCCGAAACAAATATGTAATTATATTTCTTATTCAATATTTGTTTTAATATCATTACAGACATTATTACACTCTAAAACTTTGTATCAAAATTACCATCATATTTTGTTTAAATTCCTGTTGAAAAATTCTTGTTGTCTAAAATGGCATCGATTTTGTTGTTAAAACAGATAAAAGCTCGAGAAAGAAACATACTTTGTCTAATTTTAAACAAAAAAACTAATTTTATATTGAAATTGTTCAGTTTTAAACAAATTTTGTTTAAAAATAAGTTTAATATGCGTAAATAAAAAGAAAATGTTTAATACTAAGCTTATCTGTCCAAAAAAATAACAAATAATATATTATAGACGCTTTATAATGAAGAAGAAGCATTAAATAATTTTTATTTCAATAGCGTCATATTTTCTCTGAAAAAAAAATAAAATTTCGTTGTGTTTTAAGTATTAAAAATATTAATAATTGGTTTTCGATGAAGCCAAATTCATACACTTAAATTATATAATAAAAATTAATCAGAAAATATTGTTTAAATAAAAAAATGTTAGTGTGCCAAATTTGTGAAAAAAAGTTTCAATGTTTAACCCATTATTGGCCGCTACCCTAAAGCGCAGGAATTTTTTGAAACCCTGGCAGAGGGTTGCTTTAGATACTCCAATTAAGGATATTTTTCACAAAATTTTCCTTCCCGATATGTAGTTTTGTAAATATGGACTGGTCGAAAAATCGACCACTGGCCAAAAGCAGTTATAATAAAAAATATGATTTTTTTGTAAAAAGAAATATTTCCTTAGGCTTTAATTATGTTAAATAAATAAAAAAATTATTTCATAAGTTTTTCTTATAAATCTTTATGGTACTCATCAAAACAGTTTGTATATAAATATATATTATACTTCTTGCAGGTAAAAATTGTATGTTTTTTGAACAATTTGCAGCGCCGATATTTATCTTCAGGACTTCTAATAATTGAGTGTACATTTTTGTTGGTCCTGGAATCATTTGGAAATGAATTAATATCCTCACTGTTGATCTCCATGTCATATTTTAACAAATGTGTTGTTACTTCGGAACGAAAATCTATTTGTGAACGCGGTTTTGCCTTTTGGAGCTTTGCCAATATACAGTGAATCTTCCATGCATTCACCATTGCGTTACCTAAAGCACTAGTTCATATTGGCCACCACCACTTCTTACCCTTAATGCAGATGCGATAATTGGCCACGGCATTGTCATGGATGTCAACACCTCCCATTCCGTTGTTATACTCTTGGATTACTTTTGGATGTGGAATATTGATAATCTTCTTGTGTTTTCGGCAATACCGTTTAGCATTTGCCATTCGTTCAACTGTGGAATTATTCGTGATAACATTAACAACCGAATTGTCGTTCCAACGCACTAATATTATTTCTTGCTAATCATCGAGCAACTGATCAAATTCTCCGCGCTTGCTTTTTTTAGATTTTTTAACGGAATTTTTGACATTCTGTTTTCTTGTATTATAACGGTAGCATAAAATTTTCGGTCATTCAATAAGGTGATAGGATGAAAAAAAATTGTCAAAAAAACTATATGACAATCGGGGTCTGACACGTTAGCCAATAAATCCAGAACAGTTTGAGCCCCAATACCAATGTCCTTATCGCCATTTAGGTGTATCATAATCCGATTTTTTTTGGGTCTTTCCTTTTCGTAACGTTATTGTAGAATAACGATATTGAGGACTCTTCAGTTGCATTTCTGTACTTATCATTTAAATTCTGTACATTGTCTGTTTCTACAGAATATTGTAATTCTACACTACCAGCAATTTCTTTCAGGGTCCTCATTCTTGTCATTTTGATTTATTTCATTGTCGTCCAAATCTACTTCATCAGTTATAGAGCCCATATTTGGTGGTGGTATATAAACTATATCCACATATTTGGCTGCCGCAATAGCTGCATCTTGTTCGTCATCTGAATCTAGCTCGTTTAAAATACTAATAATTTCCGATATTTTTACTGATTTATGAATCGGCATACTGATCAACAAAAAAACTATTCACTTTCACTGTCATGTACATACTGATATTTTACCTAAAATATTTCAATCACAAAAGAAAATCAAAATATTCGGGAATTCCCCTGATTAAAAAACACAATGTAATAGTTAGTAAGCGTAAACTTCCGGGTGACACATAGAAAACTATTGTCAGGTATAAAATAAAACATTCAAATTTAAAAAGTTTTCTGAATGAGACTGTATGACTTACGGCCAGTGGTCGATTTTTCGACCACTAAAGTTTGTGGGAATTTAAAAGTGAGAAATCTTATAACTCACAAATTGGTTTTCTTCGATTCTTAAAACATATTATTTAGGCTTTAAAAAAAAATAAAAATAAAAAACAAAATTTTTGAATTTTTCATATATTTTTAAATTTGAAAAAAATGTGAAAAATATGCTCTTTTTTGCTGTTATACCAAAAAGTTTTGGAAATTCTTCAGAAAACCAATTCAATGCAAATATTTTAAACACCATTACAAATTTTATATTTTTGAAAATCGATCTAAAAAATCATAGTTAACTTTGGCAATAAACAACAATAAAATAGGTGGTCGAAAAATCGACCAGTGGCAAAAAATGGGTTAAAAACATATCATTTGCATTTGTACACATATAAAAATGAAAAAAGCAATGCATTTAATTGTTTGTATTCAAAATGAGGAAAATGTTTTACTAATTATAATTCTTATGCAGTGCATTTCACACGGTATAATACTTCTAAAGTGCGCAGACAAAATTTGGAGTCTCATATTCAGATAAGGTGTTTAGTGAATTCTTGTCATTTTACTGGAAAGAGTGTAAATGAAATTTACTCCCACGTGTTAAAACATTTTCCTTCTAGTAAGAAAGTTCCTGGTCCGATGTTGAAGTGCTTCTAATTGCTCGGTAATCAGTCTGCCTTTCGGTCACATTTCTTCCGCAAGCATAGCTCGGATAAAAGCGATTTGCAAATTTTTAAGGAGGAAGATGGTCTTATATTCAAAGAATACAAGGTAACCCAAATTTCCTTAAAGTTATTATATAAAAACTCTTATATGAACTTGTTTTGTTCAACTTTCAGTTTGGTTCAACACTTGATGAGGTTAAAAATGATATATGTACATGAATGAACTCTGTTGGTAACTATAGTTGGTAAGTACCATTATCGATAACAAAATTCTCGCCTATAATAATTTCATATTTGTTTATTTATATACAGAAACATCAATAGAAGAAAAATCCACAGCATATATTTGATTTGAAAAGGAGATTACGTCGGTAGAAAATAATTTTAATTTGTTGCATCTTGTTTTGCAATTGCTTTGTTACTATTATATATTTAACATCGTCTATCCTAAAGATATATCTCAAACCTTTGAATTCATGATTAGATGATGAGATTTTATCCTTCGCAAATGAGAGGCAAAAAGCTTCATATAAATAATTTAAGAAAAATTAATTCTTTAATACATAATCTAGACAAAATTGTCTAGGAACTGTAAAAAGTATTTTTATTATTTTTTTTATTAAAAAGAGGAAACTCCGTACACTTTATTTGAATTAAATCTATAATTTTTATTTTAATATATGTTTTTAATACAAATTTATTTAGTTAATTTTTAATAACAAACACAAAAACTGTTATTCCGGTTTAAATGAACAGGCAGTAATTAAAAAAACTTCACTGAAAATTTAGTTAAGTTTATTTTTCTTATTCCTTTTTATAAATTTAATTAAATACAAATATAAATTTGAATAATAATATGTACACACACATACATATATATTTTTATTTAAGGAAACATGATTAAAATCAAACATATATATACGTAAAAAGGGGGAAAACTAGACATAATGTGTTTAAAAGAATTGAACATTTTTTGTTCAATGTTAAACATATTTTGTTCAAAAATCAACAAAATGTTTAAAAAAAGGTATTGTGTAATTTTAGGTCGATAATATTCGGTAAAGTGTTGCCTACTAATATTGACCTAATTTTCAGCAAAACTGTTTTAGAGTGTAGGTGTTGTGGGGACTTAAGTAAAACAAATTCTTCATCTGCCATCTTTTAATTCCAAAAACCGTCAACACAATTAATAGTGTATTCGAATTTAACAATATAAAATTTTGTTAGCATCAGTCCATATTTTGGCATAGCCCCATATAAAGTCCATCCCGAAAATCCCTTAAATGAGCATAAATATTTTATAAAAATCACTTTCAAGTTGAACATATAAATATACAGAGCAATTCCATATGAAAGCGATCAACTTTTGGACGACCCCTCTCCGATTTTAAAATAAATAGTCTCAATCGATTGCCCAGCAAAAAATAATGTACCTACATTTTTTTTTTTTTTATAGTGACTGGTTTAGTGGTGGTGTACACCACTGTCTGTGATAAAATTGAAGAATTCTTCATAAGGGACCTCATTGAAAATTGTTTAAAAAAAAACTACTAAAGCGATCGCAACGAGTGATAGCTCGTTGGAAAGGTATTGAATCAGGCTTTAATTGAAAAATAAAATCTTCCTAATTTTTCTTAGAAATTTACCTTTAAATTTTCCCATGAAAATTAAATTTTCCGATTTTCCACAGAAGCTCCTAAATTTTCCGGCTAATTTTTTTTTTTTGAATTCCTCATAATTTTTGCTTTAATAATCAGCAATAAAAAAATGGGCCCCGACTCCTTGTTTGGACAGGAGAAGAGCATTTATGAGACCACCTTGTTAAAAATACATTTTAAAAATTATTTTACAGTTAAAAATACATTTATGAAAAAAAAATCAATTTTTTTTTAAGAGCCCCAAGTTGAGTGTGTAGTGAATATGGTCTGCCTGCCTTCAAAAGATCGGCCATTAATCCATTTTTTAACAAAAAATAAATATAAATACTTCCACACTCTGAGTCAAATTTCAGTTGAATACTAAACGTGAAAGTGTTAAAGTGTTTTTTTGTAAATTAATGAGTGAAGCTGTAAAGACAATTTAAAGTAAAATGAATAAATTTTGCTGCAATCCGTTTAACAAGAATGGACATCGTTCGAAAAAGATAAAAGTATTAAAATTAACTGGTGTTTCGAAGCGATACATGAATGAATTAAATATACAATACGGTGAAGAAGCAGAATTCATTTGCCCCAAGTGTAAAATCGATTTGTCTCAACAAGCAAATGCATTCAAACAAATGCAGCCACAATCCGAGAGTGAAATGACAAGTGAACAAAATGTTTCATCTGATAGTAAGGCAGACATTCCGATGGTCAATATGTCTTTGAGTCCTTTGAATGAGGCTATTACCACTTTAGGTGAAACGCCTATTAGAAAAAGAAAGTTGCGAAGTGAAACATACAGGAAAGAGAAAAAAGGCAAGGTTATGAGTGCAATCGCGACAATATTTGATGAAGGCTCTGACAATGCAGTCAAGCAGATGACGTTGATGACGGCAAACAAATGATTGAGCAGTTGAAAAGAAAATTCAATTTAGCGACCATTCAGTCTCGTCTCATCGAACTGTTCGGACGTGTTAATTTTAGTGCGGCTGAATTATCGGTGAAAAAATCGTAATAGGTGAAAAATTGTAATAGGTTGAAATTAAACAAAAAAGTGAAAAAAATAACTTGTAATAGGTTAAAATATATAAAAAAAAAAAACATTAAAAATCGTATAAAAACTGTATGAGTGTTCCTCTCAGATGTAATTCTGAGAAAGAGCTTAGCTCGACTAGAAAAACTAGATGCATCTCTGAGGAAGAATCCATAAAAAAATCTTTGGAGAATTTTCTCACTGCAAGAGCCGTGGAACGGCGTCGTTCCTGTTCGCCCAATATTGTGATTTCAACAGATGTAAAAACATCATCTTCATCAAATAGTGCAGTCAAACCCAAAAAACAAGTAGGTATGGATAAGTACATAACCGTTCTCAAGCGACAGAGGAGCCCGAAGTCTGCTCAAGTGTCATCAAATGCAAAAGCTCCTAAGACCGTGAGTAATGATCAAAATAGGTTTGCTCTCCTCCAGACGGATGAGCCAGAACTTCCGAAGAAGACGTTTAAGCCCCCACCAATTTATCTGAGAGAGCCGACTTCCAGTAAATTGGTACAAGGAATTGTTGCTGTAATAGGTGAAAACATGTTTAGCGTAACCTCAATGAAACATGGAAATATCTGCGAGACAAAGATTCAAGTGAATAGGGAAGATGATTTTCGAAAATTGTCCAACCAGCTGGAAAGGGAGACTAGGGATTTCTATACCTACCAGCTCAAAAGCGCAAAAGGACTCCAAGTCGTTCTAAAGGGTATAGACCCATGTGTTGATCCCGCGGAGATAAAAACCGGTTTAATGGACAAAGGGTTCAAAATCAAGAGCGTAGTGAATATTAGAAACCGTGAAAAGATCCCTCAGCCCATGTTCAGGGTAGAATTGGAACCTGGAGATGTTGTCTTAAAGAAAAATGAGTCCCATCCCATCTACAATCTGATGTACCTTCTGCATCGTAGAATCACCGTGGAAGAACCACATAAGCGTCAGGGACCCGTCCAGTGTCTCAACTGTCAAGAATTTGGTCACACGAAGGCGTATTGTAAATTGCCGACAGTTTGTGTTGCGTGTGGGGAGCTACATGCAACTGCTCAATGCGATAAGTCGAGAACTGACTCAAAAATCAAAAAATGCAGTAACTGCGGAGGTAATCATACCGCAAATTATAGAGGTTGTCCAATTTACACTCATTTGAAAGGCATAAGAACCAACAAGACGTCAGTATTGCCTAATCGCCCTCAACAGCCAAATTTAGCATCGAGTGACAATTTCCCTCAAGTATTACGGTCCACTAGTCATGTAAACGCGCCAAGTTCTAGACAAGTTTCTTACGCAAACGTCGTTAAATGTAATATGCCAGGTCTGGAGCAGGAACCTAAACCCCAATATTCTGAGCCGCATATCAACAATCTAGAGACAACATTGCAGACACTTGTCCAAACTATGAACACTTTCACGACCACCATGACATCCATGATGCAGGAAATGCTGAAAATGCAATCCACTATCTTGCAAGCCATTTTAAAGAAATGATTTATTTAAAAATTTGTTTCTGGAACGCGAACGGCCTCCGCCAACATAAAAATGAACTGGAATACTTCCTGATGGATAAGCAGATTGATGTTATGATGATTGCTGAAACTCACTTGACGTCGACAGGGTACTTCAAAATTAATGGCTACGAGTTCTACGATACTAAAGACCCCCGCGGTAGAGCTTGTGGAGGTTCGGCAATTCTTATAAAGAACAGAATAAAGCATTATCTAATGAATAACATAAGTGTGGATTACCTCCAAGCAACAAACATTTGCATTGAATTCTGTCAATACAAATTTGTTTTATCATCGATTTATTCTCCGCCTCGATTTTCAATAAAAGAACACCAATACCATAACTTCTTTAAATCCCTTGCAGCTAGATTTTTAGTTGCTGGTGACTTTAACGCCAAACACACATTTTGGGGTTCACGTCTGGTAACCCCAAAGGGTCGCGTACTCTTCAACACCATTGCTAAAATGGGCTTAGATGTACTCTCAAGTGGACATCCCACCTATTGGCCGACGGACCGACGGAAGATTCCCGATGTTATTGACTTTGGGGTAATGAAAAATATCCCTGTAGAATGGATGCAAGTGGATCCTTCACTGGACTTGTCCTCAGATCACTCTCCTACTATCATTTCAATGCATTTCCCTCAAGTGTGTGGTTCTCCATTTATGAACATGACTAAGACCCGAGTAAGTTGGATAAAATACAAAAAGTATTTAAGTTCTCATTGCACGGAAAATGTTGTGTTGAGAACTACCGACGATATTGATGAGTCGATTGGCAACTTTACCGAGGACCTTCGACGAGCTGTGCATCACGCTTCCACTTATCACGTTGAATGTAGAAATAGGACAAACAGAACTTATTTCTCTGAACTCGAACATCTCCTATCAGAAAAAAGAAGAATGAGAAGAGAGTGGCAAATTCACAGGTCCCCTGAACTGAAAGCTAGGCTACGGGAATGCAGAGATATACTAAGACATTTCTTAGAAACCCAAAGAACGGCCTCACTTAGATCTTACTTGGAAGGTCTTGATAGTACCCCACAATCTGACTACTCGTTATGGAGGGCGGCAAGAGGTTTAAAAAGACCAGTAAGAGGAAAACCTCCTTTGCGAAATCCGACTGGTGACTGGGCTAGAAATGATTCCGAGAAGGGGACTTTATTTGTTAACCATTTGAGAAATGTGTTTACTATAAACAACTCAAATAATAACGAATCTGATTTGCCACCACTTGTTATAAGGCCTCCTGTACCTCTAAGACTAAACTTTCGTGATGTCCAAAACGCTATTGGTACTCTGAACCTTAGAAAGGCTCCAGGTATGGATAAAATCAGCAATAAAATGCTTGTGGAGTTACCTCGTGTAGCAAGAAGAATTATCCTATTTATCTTCAACGCTATTTTACGCCTAGAATACTATCCTGCAGATTGGAAGGTGTCTATGATCACTATGATTCCTAAGCCAGGGAAGGACCATACCAAAGTGGAGTCATATAGGCCAATTAGTCTACTGCCGACAATTTCAAAACTGTTTGAAAAATTGTTAATGACTAAATTGACTCCAATTCTGAATGACATTGAATGTATTCCTAATCATCAATTCGGCTTCAGAGCTAAACACAGCACCATCGAGCAAACACACAGATTGGTAAATGTGATAAGAGGGTCGTTTGAAGACAAAAAATACTGCTCCGCCCTTTTCATTGATGTGTCGCAAGCGTTCGACAAAGTTTGGCATGACGGTTTAATGCACAAAATAAATTTAACTCTGCCTGCTAACACCCATAAACTCATGGAAAGTTATTTATACGGTCGCAAATTTAAAATCAAAGAAGGTGATTTTTTAAGTACCGCTCAGCCAATTGAATCAGGTGTGCCACAGGGTAGCATACTGGGTCCTACTTTATATTTGATATATGCCTCCGACATGCCGTCAGACCCTAAAATCCATACGTCAACTTTTGCAGACGATACAGCCTTTATCAGCGTCCATCAGGACCACCAAGTTGCATCACAGAATTTGCAGAATTATGTTTATAAACTAGAGAATTGGCTAGAGCTTTGGAAAATCAGGGTTAACGAACAGAAATGTATTCATATAACTTTCACATTGCGAAAAGATACCTGCTCGTTCATCAGAATAAATAATCAAATTATCCCGCAACACAATGAAGTCAAATACCTCGGCATTCACCTCGACCGCCGTTTAACTTGGAAGTCTCATATTGAAGCGAAACTTACACAAATGAGATTAAAAGCAGTGCAACTTAATTGGCTAATCGGCAGAAACTCTACATTGAAATTGGATTGCAAACTTTTGTTGTACAATGCAATACTAAAGCCAATCTGGTGCTATGGAATTCAATTATGGGGCACTGCCTCAGCATCCAATATTGAAAAAATTCAAAGGGGTCAAAATAAAATTCTACGTATAATTACTGCGGCACCATGGTATGTTAAAAATTCTCGAATCCACAAAGATCTAGGCGTGCCATTAGTAAAAGTCGAATTTACAAAATATGCGTCAAAGTATGTCAGCAAACTTGAACACCATCTAAACCCCCTTGCACGAGACATCCTTAACTTTAGTGGCCACAATCGGTTGAGAAGGAGGGATACCCTTGCTTTAACTCAAGCGCAAAATAGATGATTGGATCAGTTGATGTGAAATTTTTTTAGTATCATAAAAATTTTTGTCTAGCACTGGCTGGGCTTATTATTTTCTTTTTAGTATTAAGATTTGAATACTTATTGTCATTTCATCTTGAAGATTCAATAAATAATTAAATGCAAAAAAAAAAAAAAAAAAAAAAAAAAAAAAATTTAGCGACCACTTTTCCGGAGAAATATCTCATTTTATCTGTGCTGCCTCAATCATGGTCTATACGCAAGATTTCTGAACAGTTTCAAACATCTTTTTACATCGCGAGAAGAAGCAAAGAATTAGTTCGACAGAAGGGCATATTGGCGACTCCAACCAAGAAATTTGGCTCAAGGACCCTCAGCGAAGCAACGGTGAAATTGAAAATTGTCATCTGTCCAAATGCGACAATTGTCCGAAGATTGACGAGCTAAAGCAATATTTGGCGAAAAAGTTTGAACAGCTGTTAATTCAGGAGGTGCATTTCAAACAGTGGATAATTAGCAGCGGCAGATGTTCGCTTGAGACCGTGGTAAAGCAGATTCCGGAATTCATCGAGGAATTCGGATTCAAGTTGAATGAACTGAAGGCGCACCATTTCATATCCGAGATGCAATCGAAATTTCTAAAGGAAAGTAAGGAGAAATTAGCCCAAAATGAATTCATTGTGATAAGCGACTTTGCCGAGAATTACACTTTTCTCGTTCAGGATGAAATTCAGGCTTATCACTGGGCAAACGACCAGTGCACGGTGCATCCTTTTTGCATTTATTTCAAAAACGAACATAACGAACTGCAGACCGTAAGCCTTGTTGTTATCGCGGAGAGTTTAGCTCATAATTATGTGTCCGTTTATTTATTTCAAATGAAACTGTTTGAATTCTTAAGATCAAAATTCGATGCAATCGACAAAGTAACGTTTTTCTCAGACGGCGCGGCTTCTCAGTACAAGAATAAAAATAATTTTTACAATCTTTGCATAATTGAAGAAGAACAAAACTGCAAGGTCGAGTGGCACTTTTTCGCGACGTCCCACGGTAAGGGCCCATGCGATGCGTTAGGGGGAACCCTAAAACGCATGGCGACTAAGGCAAGTTTGCAAAGGCCATATACTGACCAGATCTTAATTGTACAACATTTGTTTTCGTGGATTCAAAGCAAAGAAATTGCCATTAACACAGTTTTATGCACTCAAAAAGAACACGATGCCATGGAGCGACGAATTCAAAACAGATATAATAATGTCAAAACTATAATATATGTAAAGCGGTACTCTTCGTCTGCCGACGTGCTAAATTTAAAGTTACTTTAATTTTATAATGATGCCAAGACAGTTGAAATTTTTAATAAATATTGTAATTAAGTATAAGCGGCAAAATAAGAAAGATTTTTTCTTCATAAATGTATTTTTAACTGTAAAATAGTTTTTAAAATGTATTTTTAACAAGGTGGTCTCTTAAATGCTCTTCTCCTGTCCAAACAAGGAGTCGGGGCCCATTTTTTTATTGCTGATTCTTAAAGCAAAAATTATGAGGAATCCAAAAAAAAAAAAAATAGCCGGAAAATTTAGGAGCTTCTGTGGAAAATCGGAAAATTTAATTTTCATGGGAAAATTTAAAGGTAAATTTCTAAGAAAAATTAGGAAGATTTTATTTTTCAATTAAAGCCTGATTCAATACCTTTCCAACGAGCTATCACTCGTTGCGATCGCTTTAGTAGTTTTTTTTTAAACAATTTTCAATGAGGTCCCTTATGAAGAATTCTTCAATTTTGTCACAGACAGTGGTGTACACCACCACTAAACCAGTCACTATAAAAAAAAAAAAATGTAGGTACATTATTTTTTGCTGGGCAATCGATTGAGACTATTTATTTTAAAATCGGAGAGGGGTCGTCCAAAAATTTGCCAATTTTGATCCGTTTCATGTGGAATTGCTCCACATTTAAATTGGACCAAATTTTATGATGATCGTTTCATATTTGACCATAGTAAATTCACTTCCAAAAATCACTTAACTGTGCATAAATCTCTTATAAAAATCATTATTACATTGAAATTCAACACAAATAATTCGCATATACATATAAATCGTCGTACAGAATTTTATGACGATTGGCCCGTAATAGGTCATAGCTCCATTATGTAGGCTACTGCCGAAAACTGATTAACCTTCATTAACATCATACCGAAATTTTACACAGATCAGTTATAAGTATGTAAAAATTATACTATTGACTTTTGGTCAAAGCTGCCAGTTCTGAGAATAACCACAGAGTATACAGAGGTGACAATTTTGACATTTCAAAAAACCAAATCAGTTTCATATGCCACCATATGACATATATTTGAACTCGTTTATTTATTTAAAAAAAACTTTTCTTATTTTGGCCAGAGCACAACAAATATTTAGTTTTAATTTATTTAATACTGTTTGATCTTGCAAAACTCTTGTAAGAGTAAACAACGTCAAACAAATTTGTGCTAAAACAAGTGGTTACGCTTTTTTGATTAAATATTTTCCAAATGTGACCATACCTTGAGTATTACAAATACTCTAGTTATACTCGTATTTGGAAACATGAAAAATACCATAAATTTTTACATTTCCTAAAATTTTACTAATACTTTTTACTTAACACCAACAATTTGCGTTTAAAATCAATACAATCTTTCATCTCCTTTTTCATTGAATGCGAATATTTAAAAATACAAAATACCTCCTAACAAAATTGTTTTACAAAACTTTTGTAAAAAATATTTCGGTTGTAGCTTTACGTTTAAAAAAAAAGGATTTTTTCGAAACATTTGTTATTCATTTTCGAAAACAATAATCATTATTGTTCTTATTATTAACTATTGCTTTGAACATTTGTTGGAAATTTCGTTTATTTCGTTTTATTAAACATATTAATTTTGGAAATTATTTTGTCACTCCTGAACGATTGCAGATAACTTGATGAAATTTTACTTGGTTTGAGATTTACCATTTATATACAGTTATACTACTCGTATTCTGGATCCTTCATTACGATATCTAATACTTGCTATACAATTGTTTAAATAACAATTTAACAAGCATGATTGCAAATGATTTACTTTCGCAATAGTTTTATAAGTGTTTCTGAAAATAAAGTACCATTGTTTGGCATGTGCCTCAATTTTGATGCATTAGTTAAAGTTTTGAGTCTGTGTTTTTTCAGTGAAAAGTAAAGTGTCTTAAAAAGTGGACAATTAAAAAAAGGAATTATATATTTAAATTTAAAATAATTATTGTAAATATGCCATTTAAATAAATTAGGTAAATAATCAGGCTCGAGCCTGTCGATATCGGCATAACTAAATATGTCGAAACAAAAACATATTTAGTTATGCCATTTAAATTTAAACTTTTGTGAGTTAATAAAATACTTGTTCATAAGAAAGAGTGCTCTAAATTAAACTATTTTTTTTTTAAGGAAAAAGAACTGCTTACGGTGGCCAAAAGTACAATTTTCATAAAAAACTGGTGGCGGAAATTATTGCAAGACAACCTTGCAAAGCATTTATATTAGAAAGGAACTGCAGATGAAAAGAGTGTGGGGAGCCTAAGTGCAGCTAAAGCCATAAAAAGTAAAATGTTTCACTTATTTTGTTTAATTGACATATTAATATGCTTTTTTCAGATCCTGCAATTTCTATTAGAGTGGGGGAAGAAGAATTCGTACGAAGAGCAAAATCTTTTTTCAATTTGCTAAAAATAGACAACAGTCACAACAAAAGAAAAATATAAATATCTAAAATTGTTTTATGAAATACAGATACTATAAATATTTAAATAATACATATTTTTTTAAATTAAAACCAAATCAAATTCTTATGAAACAATTTACTACCGTAGTAAGTGTAAAATTATTAATAGGTTGTATTCTTAAGTTTAGAAAAATAAGAACAATTATTATCTTTTTTTTAGTTGAACTGTTAAATTTTTAAATTTTTGATAATTTTTAGTTAGGCTTGAGTTCATTAAATTTAATTTTCATTAAATTATTATTTTTACTGAAGGTAGGAATTGTTTTTACAACATGAAATCTTATTAAAATGTTATTGATAAATTTTCTTGGCTGCGCTGGAAATCAAACCTGGGTTGAATTTACATGTTTCAAGAATCACCACATTCTCTCATCAGAATTCTTTGCGTTCGAACCTCTGTACCTCTACGGTGCCTGCTAGCCAACAGTCAAACATCAAGCTTTAACCAGTGGTACTGGTGGTTCGAAATTTGCTGTAATTATCATTTTTCAATTTATTTACGTGTTGCTTTCCTTTTTCTTCAGTTTTTTCGTATTCTTTCTGTCAAGACTATATATACTTCAAAGCTTACTGTATATTATATCCAAGTAACATTATCGCAAGGGTTCAGTTTTCATTAATAAACTATTTTTAACAAGACTTTTATATTAGTAATTAATCACAACACCTTTCTAAGCTTAACGATTATGTTAGTAAGCTTGCTACAAGTTATTTCTTAATCGTTTTGGTTTGTTGGGTTATACTTCACTCGTTTGGCACACCGACGCATACAAAAATCTTAATTTGCATTAATTTTTTCTAAATGTGGTGAATATGTTGCAAAAATTTACAACGGAAATGAAAAGCAACTATCCATTTAGCAAAGACAAACACCACTACAGAGTGGCTCAAAATGAATTAAAGTGCAATGTTCTCTTCAGCTACAATATAAAATAACTTTTGAAATGATAATTATCATTATAATTTATTTTTATAGTTTTTTTTTTATTTTTTGATACTAATTGTTCAATTTTGAACCGAAAATTAAGGTGAATAAGCTTTACCGATATGGAATTCATCAATAAAATTGAACAAATGAAGTTTTAACCACTATAGTTTAAGGTTTATATTACTGAATTCAAGTAAAATATTGGTGTTCACTACTGTTAAAGTTGTTACTAAAATGAGTTGAACCAACACGCGATTTTTGATCCAATTTAATAAAAATTTATTCAGAAATATATGCCAAACTGTTAAGAAACGAAGAATAAAGTTTTATAATTAGTTTGTACTATTTTTAAATAAAATTAGTAAAGTGCATACACACGCACATAAATTTCAGTTTTCGTCCTTAATTTCATAAAAAACGATATATGTAGATTAATGTATTAATTCATAACTTATTAATGATGATGTAGTCAAATGACGATGTAAATAAATGTATCCAAAAAATGAAAATATAAAATAACTATTTCCAACAAATATTTATTTATCTGATGCATTTTATAAAAGAACACAACGTTAATTGATATTTTCAAAACTGATGCTTATTAATTATAAATAAATATAAACGTGATTTACACGATTTCAAACGTGTAAATGTAGCTTAACACTGAGAAATACTCATCTGAGACCCAACAAATTATAAATATTCTTGATTGGAATTCCAAGTCGATTGATCTATGTCCGTCTGTTTGTCTGGCTGTGTAAAAAACACTCAGGTCCAAAGGACACAACCGAAATCAACAAAATTTACAAAAAACCGTATAAAGTTTTTATAAGCAGTTTGATATTGAAAATCAGCAAAATCCGTATAGCAGAACCAGTGTTATGGCCCAAAATGTAAGACAACCTCCATAAACAATTGATATTTTTAAACACTTTTCTTCCTATTTTTTTTTAAATATTTTGCAGATATTCCCATGAAATTTTGTAGACGTTGTTTTTCTGATAAAAGAGGAAAGTGAGAGGAAAATAGAAGAAAAGGTCAATGATTTCTTATAGCCCCCATACAAAAATCTTTCCGAAATATTGGTCAATTATACATAAATGCCTATAAAATTAAAATATCAATACAAAATTCAGCAGGAATAAGTTGCATGCAAAACGAAATCGTCAAATGTTTGACCATAGACCCCATATAAAGTCCATATCCGAAATTAACTTATATAAATAATAACAAAAATATCTTTAACTTTATATATATCGTATAAATATCGGTACCGACTCAAAACTTTGCACCGAATATTTGCATGTATACAAATATCATTCCACAAAATTTTGTGAATTTCAGTCCATTTTTAACCGCATCTCCCATATAAAGCCCTTTTCCGAAAATCACTTCAACACTCATAAATCGCTTATAAATAACGGTACCCATCCAAAATTTTACGCGGATCAAAATCAAACGACTGGATTTTGAGAATATCGGTCCATATTTGACTATATCGCCCACATAAGGTCCACTTCCGAAATTCACGTTAATACTAATATACCGTTATTATATTGAAATTCGACGTGAGATATCCTCACTGTTCCAAAATTTAAGAAGATCGGCCTATGATTTGTAATAGCTGCCATATAAGAACCATTTCCAAAAAACAAATAAACCCACAAAAATGTCTAATAAATATTGATATCGAAACAACTTTTATACAGATCAGAAATTTTAATCCAAAAATCATACTAACATCGGTTATACAGCAATTATGCTACTGCATTTTGTAGCTCTCAGTCAATAAGTGGCAATAGCTCCCGAATTAAGTTGAGTAAATTATTCGTTTGGAATTTCTGAACGATCATTATTCATTACTCGAACGATCATAATTCGAATGGATACCCTACTACACACCGATATATGTATGATCGGGCATAAAAGACAATATTTTCTTAATTGTTTGACCCATTTTTAATATTATTCTCTTTGTTTATATTTAAAATGTGTAACAGATGAAAAGTTCTCCAAGTACGTGAAATATTTAACTAAACAAAATATGTAAATTTCTTAAGTAAGGGATGTGAAATTTCCAACTTGAATGTTTACTACTTACTCGTACATATGTATACGAGTATATAACTATAAAAATAACAAATATTTTACTACCAAATCGTTAAAGAATAAACAAATTGTTCCCATTTTACTTGATTGGTTAATTGGTTAATTACCACCAATCTACACTCTATTTTGATATTGTATATCATCACTTGGATAATCCGTATGTAAACAATATTTAACGTAGACATGGTTTGATATTAATTAATGATGGCATTTGTACAACACTTTATTATGTTTTAGATGGTAGTGAGTTCTTATATTGGTAAAATTCCCTATGGTTTTATTATTTCAAAATATTTATGTTTAAGTTTTTTTTTCTATATTAACCCAATGCTAAAGAGCAGGTGAAAAGATGAAATTTCGTTAGATCGAGTAGAAAGAAACAAATAAAAATAAAACTATAAAACCATTTAATTACAAGATGCCTTTTTTGTTTTTTTGTTTGTGATTTTTTAAAATTGTTTGCAACATTGTTTCTTCTTATGTCCAATCCATTAAACTTTAGCAAATAAATTAATGAATGTAAAAAGAATCTATCCACAAACGTGTTTGTGTATATCGATGGCTTAATATAAAAAAGGCCTAACTCAATTTTGTTTCAAAAAAAATCAATAAAAAAGCCTTTCTTCGATACCTTCATTAAAACAAAAATAAAAAAATTAAATAAGTAATAAAATGTGTTGCTTGTTTTTATTAAAAATTGTATTAAAATATTTGTTGTATCTAAACTTTTACTGATTTTATTAAGTTTTTTCCTTCGTCCGCAAAGTAACAAAAAATCGAGTTAGGCCTTTTTTATATTAAGCCATCGATATATGTGATTTATACCCTACATTCTAATCGGTCACAGTGGCTTCATTTTATTTACTTTCACTGGTACAAACATGATTCAAATTTAGTTTAAGATGCCAAGATCAATCTTGTGTAAGATCGGAGTCACAGAGAAAGTAATTTATGTTAATTCTTATGAATATCATCGGTTGGTAATACCAGTAGATGGATGACTCACCAAGCCTCGAAAAGAGCTTAACATCGTTGGCATACTTCAATCCTTTTCTAAACGACAAATCATATTTTAGAAACAGATCAAAAATATGACCAAGAACACTTCTTACCAGTATAGACAACATTAGTTTACTATTAGTCAAATATAAAGCTACAACTGATATAAAATTAAAATTGAAATAAATTAGAACCACTGGCCCATAATCATAGTCATAGAAAAAGCATACTTTAAGTAAAAGTAGACTTTTAAACAACAAAAACATATAAATTTTGTTCTGAATTTAAAACAAAAGCATGCTTTTGCTTAAAGTATGCTTTTTCTATGACTATGATTATGGGCCACTTTGAATTACTCAAACTATATCTATGTCTTCATGAAACCGATGCAACTAAGTACTTAACAAATATGTTAGAGGAATTTTTTTTTTATAAGAACTGAGAAACTTAGAATTGTACACTTTTTTAGATGCTGCACACTTTCGTTAGTCAGTCAGCAAAAACAACAAGCAAGAAAGTAAAGTTGGTCAAGGCCGAGTATATTATCGTACAAGTGGTATATTTAAATTATTTGCATTAAATTTTATCTCGACATCCACACTTGTAAACTATTTATGAAATCTACAGTGATTTTCAGAAGATAGTCTTATATGTGAGCTATGACTAATTATGGACCGCTTACGCCAAATGATACAAGACATATTTGTTTTAAATTTTCTTTGGATACTAATATTTTTAAGGCTTTATATGGCTTTATATGGGAGCTGTGAACAAGTTTCGAACGATCCTTAAACAATTTTTAAATATGATTTATTTTTATAGAAAACTTATTTGTAACGAAATTTGTGCGGATACCTATATAAATGAGATATTTCTGACCGACAAAGTTATATCTTATGTGAGGGCTAGCTGATATTTCATTACCATTCGTCCATGGGCCGAACCAAAAAAATATTAAAAAGTGCGACCGGTATTTTGCGTACAAGATTTACATGCACAGCCAACTAGATGGACGGAGGGACGGACATCGTTTAATCCACTCAGTAAGTGATTCTGATCCGATTGGTATTATTTATTTTTATTCGTTTCAAAGCAATTATAAAAACATAAAGACAACGTGATTATTAGTTATGGAAGTTGTTTATGACCGATGACAATTATTTTAATCATCTAGTAGTAGAGTTCATTTAATAATTAACTATATCTAAATTCCAACAAATTTCACAAACTTTTATATTATTTATTTAGGGTGCCCCGATAGACTAGGCGATAGTTTGCCGGACTATCAGTCAGAGGGCTGCGGGTTCGATTCCCGCCAAAGACTCTGGGTGTTTTCAGCAGATAAACCAAAAAGCTTCGCAGTTTACATAAAAAAAAATCTAACTCAAAGAAAAAACAAGTTAGAGTGCAAACTTGGCTGTAACGAATCTTGAATACCATCTACCTAAACGTAATAAGAAATGCAAAAATTATTTTCATAGCCGCCATCCCAATTGTATTGGCATTTATGTACCATTGAGCTATAATTTGTGAAGATATATCTATAGGGGCTATGATAAATCAAGGATCGATTAATCCTATTTTCATCACAGTTTGTCCTTCTATCGTATAAATAAATCGTATAAAAAATTTTCGTGGTAATATTTTCAAAATATTAAAAAAAAATCCAAAAAAATAGATAAAAAATATCAAATTTTTATTTTCTACTACTCGTATAAATAGCTTATATACTTCTGGGTTTTAAAATTGCTTTTGGGTTTTCAAGACGACATATTTCCTTAACGTTTTGAATTTTGGAAAGTTACGACAATTTTCACGAAGGTAGTGGAAAAAAACTTTGTTTATTTCTAATATAAATTTTACCCATACGTATGTATGTAAATTGCATTTAGGTAAATAGTAAATACTATAATGGCTGATATAAAGTCTTCGAACTCGAAACACTAAACTTTTTGACCAATTAAAAAAAACATATTTAAATAAAGTAAAAACAAATAGCCAGCCACACACAGCATCCGAAGAGTTTAAATAAATAACATTAAACAAAAGAGCAACATAGTCCCCCAATAACAACAGCAAGAGCCACATATTAATTCTTGCTAAAAGCGCTAAACGGACGACCTTCACAGCCAGATACAAGTAATAATTGTCAAAAATAATAAAAAGAAAACAAAACATAAAAGCCAACAAGAACAGTAACAGTAACAGCGACTGTGACAACAAAACAAATACTCGTTCGTACGTTTGGCGAAAAAGAGACAAATAAAATAATCAAATCTACGAGTATTTATTCATTTTATTACAATTTGAATGCTGGCAACAAAACGATCGATTAATAATAACATGACAATATATTTTGTTTGCTGGCTTTGCTTTTTAAAGCAGATTCAGTTTTATTTTTTTTTTAGCTCTTGATGTCCATTGTTCATTTTTAACTTCCGGTGTTTTCTAGTCTTTTTGTTATCTGGCTTTTTATCATCATCTTTTGTATTGTGATTTAGTTATTTTTGTTGGTTTTAGTTTCTTTTATTGCTGCATAAAAACAAAAGTCCCAATTTACACGAAGCAATTCTTTAAGCTAAGCTGATTACCTTTTAGTACTCGTGGTGAGTGGAAGATAAGACGAGTACACACTTGATTGTACTAGCAATTCGCGTTATTCGTATTATATATGTGTATAGAAATGTGTATAAACCCTCAAATGAAAATATGAGCAATTTAAACAATACGATTTGTGCTGTGTGAACACCAAAGATATTTCAAGGAAATAATTTTATAAATCTTTTCAATAAAAATTGCTTCGTGTAAATTAGAACAAACTATTAATAATCGCAACGACATTCGTCATCTCTCCCACAATTCCTCACTAAAATACATTTTGACTATCACATCGTTGGAAATATAAATTTACTTTTTCTCAATTGATATTTGAATAAAGACATAAATACCACTTTTTCAAAACACACTTCTTACATAGTTTGTTATACCATAATTGTAGTAATATATATATGTACTCGTATATATAATATATTATATTTCAAATATATAAAATAGAAAATACATTACTATAATTACACTTGATGTTTGCTATTCGTTGTAAAGTTACAAACAGTAAATTCTTTGAAAGAATGTTTAATGATCTCTTTTTCTCCAAAATTTAGGAGAAAACTTCATTAATTTACAAGAGAAATTGTGCATGTACTATTTCAGTTTATAAAAACTAAGTTGAGATTTCGAGCAATTGCCAAAAGAAACGGTCACATGTTGTAATAGTTTGCAAATAATCGGGGACAATCGCAGAACTATAAACTGTGCCAGCAACACAATAAAGAGTCTCGGTCAGATTATTAATGAATTTGAGGTAAATGTGTCCAAATTAACCATAAGTAGACTGCTAAAAAATCCCAGACTATTACTCGACGAAAGCTGTTTTCTGTGTGAAGGCTAAAAAAAAACTTAAAAACAATCTGGAATCAGGTAAACCGATAATCTTTGTTAATAGTGACACTATTTATTTCTTTATTTAATTATTAAGTCAATGGATTAAATCCTTACAGACTAATAAAAAAAAGTATATTGAAAATTATAGTTAATTTACAAAAGATTAATTATTTAATAAACTTTATATTTTAAGCTTTATTACATTTGTTGAAAGAGAAAAATCAATTATTTCTTGTAGATTGTTAAATTCACAAACTAATCTTCTTAATGAGTCAGCTTGAGCATAATTAGTGATAATATGTTTGACATACAGTGGCTTAAAATGGCGTGAAAATCGTTGAGAAACATTAAAAGTAACATTATTTACATGGAACTCGGAGCACACTTTACCATTAATTATATTGATCATAAATGTTACATTAAGCATAGTCCTTTTACTATATTGAGTTGGTAATTTAATCAATTTAAATCTATCGATGTATGATGGAAGGTAAACATCAGGATTCCAAGGTAACCCACGTAGACAAAACAGTAAAAATTGTTTCTGTACAGACTACACAGAAAAAATTAAAATTGATTTTCAATTAAAATATTTGTATATTTAATTAAACATTTAATTTGTAGTATCAATTAAAATATTTTGTAAAAATTTAATTAAAAGTAGTTTCAATTAAAAAAATATTATATTGTTTAATTGAAAATTGTTCTGAGTTTTAATAAAACTTTTAATTGATACAATTAAAAGTATAATTGAAACTCAAACAAAAAATTAATAAAATCTTTAATTAAAACTCTAATCAAAAATCAATTAAAATTTTAATCAAAACTTAGGCGAAAACCAATTAAAATTTTAATCAAACTAATTAATTAAAAAAATCCAAAAAAATAAGATTTTAATTTACCGCCAAAAAAAAAAACTTGGATTTGAATAACAGTTTTTATTTGAATATATAAAAAGTTTTTATAATAAAAAATAAGAGAAAAAGCATCAGAAATTATCAATTAAAATAATTAACCGTTTTCTACACAAATTAAATTATATATTTTTTAAGGGGAATTTACATTTTTACTATTTCATGTTTAATTGCTGAAACTTTAATATATTTTTTAGAAATAGGCATATCGTAAAAAAGGGACTGTATAAAATTATAATAGCTATTTGATTCCTCTGGAAATTTAATATTAAAAACATAAAATATTTTAAATAAAATATCGAGAGCTCCTAAAACTGTTAAACACGGAAATTTTAATTCATCAAAATATACAAAAATTAATTCCATTTTGGTGAATTCTCCTATTATCAATAGCATTGGCTGTATATTTTTCCCTTGAATTTTTACAAGTTCCAATTTGGTTTTCAGTTCTTCTTCTGACTGTGCCATTATAACAAAGGACTGCTGGGAGTCATATATCGAGAATCTTTTACGAAATTTCGCTCCTTTTTTGTCTGTTTCAATTTTCTGCTGAGGAGGAAAAAGATTATGCAAATACCACAAAATTGTGAAAATTTTGGACTCTGAAATTATAATAAAATAGAACTAATTGTAAAAAAAATAAAATATTTATTAAAGCATAAACAAACCTTCATTGCTTGGTTCGATGGCCGTCAGTGTTTTTACAAATGAGGATGATGATACCTTTGCCTTCAGTGTTTTTAAAAGATTTTCCGAAAAAACAATCCATCTGTCTTTTAAAATTTTAGCATTCGGATATAAAAGGGAAAAATCAATATTAATCTAAAAAAATATATAAAAAGGTTAATTACAAGTTTTAAAGAAAAGCATTAAAAACTTACTAGTAAAGAACCAGACGGTTTTTTATATTCTGGCCATAATTTAAAAATTTCGGCTGTACTTGTTGAGTCTTTTATTTGCTGAAAGCGATATGGTGCACATTTACGCCAGTATATATCGAACTCTTCATTCGTTATTGATTCACTTCTAAGAAATTGTATCAACAAAGCAAAATCTTCCACTGGTCCTAAAAGATAAATCAAAAATCGTTTAACAACTTTTTTAATCAATATTTTATTTTTTTTTTAAATAAAAAATATCTCTTATTAACAAGTATTATTTTAAATAGTACCTATTATTTAAAAGCATTTTTTTGTAAATTACCTTGTATTAAAAAGTATCATTTATTAAAATGTGACTTACAATAAAAAGTACGTTTTATTAAAAAAACATTTTATTGAAATGTACCTTTTAATAAAATGTACCTTTAAAAAAAATTGACTTTTATTTAAAATTACCTTTTAATAAGTTACCTGAGGAACTAGTAGATCCGGATGGGGTTTCGTCAGATTTTAATATGACCTTGGCTTGTCTTTTCAAGTTGGAAAGTTTGTTATAAATTTTCCCCCGCTTTCCATTGTTGTAAAAATCCTAGAATAACACGAATGATTAATGATTTGTTTTCCATTAAGACAAACAAATTGTAATAATTACTATTTCTTCGGTGGTAAAAATTGAGCATATTTGGTGTTCTATTTGAATGCAATCTGTTATGCTACATACTATTCCTTGGGAGTCAATATACTTAGCAATAGTACTTATAAGTAAGTTTCTTTGTTCTTCTTGCAGAAACTTGTTTTTGGCGTAAAATTTTAGTATTTCTTTACCAGTGTATGTAACGCCCAAAATGTCTATAACAGAAACTAATGGCTCCTTTGGAGCTCCAGTAAAAATGTTTTTTAAATTTTGATTTATAGCCACATTTTCAATGTTTTCAAAATTTTGTTTCCATTTTTTCAAATGGGATTCAAACAATACTTAAGTTTTTTTTAAATAATTTTTTTTTGTATTTTTAACGTATAAAAGCATTAAATTTCAGACTTACCTTCGAGTCGTTTATGCATATGACTCAAGTCCCATTCTTGCAACAGCTCTTGTATACTAAAATCCATGGTTTCTTCTTAGCTTTTACAAATTTTATACGATCGCTTTTGTTTTAATTTTTTAGTTAATATAAATATGCTTATAAAATTCTTTTAATTTTATAAAAGTTTTATTATTGTTTGACAACATAAGAGAATATCATTCGATGTTTTAATAATCAAACAAACTTTATATAGTTTGAAGTCGTTTTCAAAAACTGACACAATTGTTTTAGTGGTGTATTTATATCCCCATATCTCAGCCTCTAAATAAAGCAAAAAATTTTGTATTGGAATTTTTAATTTATTGCAAATTTTTGCCTTAACAGACAGATCTAAAAGCGGTTTGTTCAAAATAATCATATTTTCTGGATTTGTATCAAGTAAAAAATTGGCAAAGCTCATTTGCTTTTTAAACGAAAATGTTGTTGGAATGTTTTTTCGATTAGTAATAACGTGAGCATAAATTTTGAACTCTTTATGTTTTCCTTCAAACTTAAAACTCCATAAATGTCTAAGGGGCCCACACTGGTTCATAGTTGTTGTATAATGGAGAAGAAAGTGAAACTTGGGTGTCAATCGTTTTTTAAATAAAGTAAGATATGTTTTATTTACGTTCTCAACTTTTGATCTAATTTGGTTAATTAAAGCGTCGGAAACCTCGTAGCACATAACATCGTTTATCATTTCAAAAAACAACAAAAAAAACTCCCAAACTTGATCACCATTTGGAATGAAATCTCCTATTAAAAGTCACTTTAATATGAACACTAGATTTCGTGTAAATTAATTTTTTGTTGTTGATTTCTTCTTTATTTTGTTTTCATTTCTTTTTTGTTTTTTGTTGGTTTTACTGCTATGATTTTTTGTATTGAAAAACTTTTATCTGTTTTCTGTACAACGCTTCTATTTTTTTCTAGAACTTTTTCGCGTCACTTTGATTTTCACAAAACTTTATTGTTTTTTGTCGATTTAAGTTTTTTTAATGTTTTACACGTAACACACACAATAGCTAAAGCAGAACTAATTATTTGTTGTTTTCTTCTTCTTTTCAATACACAAGAAACTTCGCTTTTGTAAACTTCTATTATTTTGAGATTTTTGGTGACAATTAAGATATTTTTAAACCTTTAATCAAATTTTAAAAAATATTAATATTTTAATAAACACTAATCATATTTAGAGTTTTTTATAAAGATGTTGTTAGTACTGTGTATAGTAAACAGAAAAAATGTTTAAAAGTATATTGATTTTCAATTAAAAATTTAATTGATATGATTAATAGTTTAATTAAAAATCAATTAAGACTCAATTAAAAGTTTAATTAAAATTTGTTGGGCAATAATTTTTTTTGTGTATATACGCTGAATATGAATATTATAATAAGGATTCCAGATAATAGAGCCATATTCGAATATAGGTCTTACTAAGGAAATGTAAACTATTAGAACATATATTTGTTAGCTTTGACTTTTCCCGATAAAAAAAATTCATTCTTGATTTTTTTAAAATAGTAATGATAACAATTGTTTTTCAACAACACAATGCATCTATACAGAAAAATAAATGTCAAAATGTTTTCCAGATCAGAAAACCATTGGTAACATTTGGG
This sequence comes from Bellardia pandia, assembly GCA_916048285.2. NCBI lineage: Eukaryota > Metazoa > Arthropoda > Insecta > Diptera > Calliphoridae > Bellardia > Bellardia pandia. The sequence goes on along the minus strand of OU696531.1, from coordinate 64,216,424 downwards.
AAATATTAAGCCTTTGAATTTATGTTGAAACCCGACAATATGAAGCATATATCACCTAAAAAAGCTGTTATAGATGCTTGGAGAACTATATCTGAAGTTATAATAATGGCGCATATTCAGTAATCGTAACTAAAGTCGAAACTTATTAAACAGAAACTAAAATATATTTCAAAAATAGTTAAAGATCTTATTCTCAAATCACAACTAACTTAGCAACTGCTTTCAGCTGTTAAAAGAAATGTAACACTGCATTTAGTAGATTTTTGTTGACGAAAAACACATCTCTAGTTTGTTTTCTTTTTTTTGTGTTTTTTTTTTGGTCAAAATGGACACAATTAGCAAAGAAAATAAGATAAGTTTATTATTATTGTTAGGAAAAAATATGTATTTATTGCTTTGTGTATTTAAGAGAGACTCAAATTTAAATGTATTTGTTCTTTAAATGTATTTGTTAGTTGATATTTAGTTACAGCTTTACCCATAATTAAGTTGTAACTTTTCGTGCTGAAAGTAATCAACTAAGAATAACTTAAGTTGGTACTTAAAAAAGTTTAAACTTAGATATCATTTCTGAATATGCGCCAATAAATCTTCTAAATATTATGGCTGATCGAATTTTTGAGGTGTTTCAAATTTTGAAAATTTCAGTCTACATTATTAAAGTCTATTTTTTCGTATTTTAATTTCAGTTTCTTTATACACTAATAAATTTCTTTATACATATATTTTTAAGAGGTAAATTAAAAAATAATGATTTTTTGTTTTACATAATTAAATGTTTTTTATTCATGGCAATCTCCTGCCATCCAACACTTTAGACAGGTTCCTTTGAACAATAATTCTGCGTCTCCCAATAGTGACAAATAAAGTATTCTGTAGTATCCTCTTCGTTTTTGTGCAGACCTAGTAATGACTCTTATACGTTTCTTAGATGGGTTCCAGGCAGAGAAGGAAAAGTTGCGCTCTTTGGATATTCTTTCTTTCGCTTTGGTCACTTCAGTAAAAATTCTTAAAATGTTCTGAAACGGATAAATGCCTTATCCATAGAAGGCACAGGAAAATACATACATACATTTGAATCATTCGGTTTTCATTTAGAGAAAACTTTATTAAAAGTAGCTACATACATAAGTGTAATTGCACTTTTCAGACAAATGTTCTCATATAATATAGAAATTTTAAAACTTCGTTCTTTGTCATGATACTAAGAGAATAAGGTAGAACCGTTCTCTCTTTTTGTAGCAGAATTAGTCTCTACTTTCTGTTCCGTTCCGAATCAGCTGACTTGATTCTGTTAAATAGAAAATGTGTAGAAGTCGTTAGTTGTTTTGTTTCTTTCCGTGCCGTTGCGGACGAACCTGTTGAAAACAAACATTTGCTAAGTAATTGCAAGTGACAGCACAAAACAGCTGACATCCACACAGCAACAAATTGTTGGTTTATTACAAAAAATTTTCAATTTCTTTGAATTTAATTTAGTTTTTGTATAAAAGTTATAAAAATATAAAAAACGAACGATGGATGACGAAAAACTCATGACTTTAGTCGAAAGTAATGACATATTGTACAATAATAAAACTTTGATTTGTATTTTTTGATTTATTTTCGCGGTGTGTTGTCTGTTTACCTAAAACAGCTGATACGTTTATACGGAAAAACTAACTACAAAAATTTAACAACAGAACGACACGAAACAGAACAGTAACAGAAAGTAAAGACTAATGAAGCCCTAACTTTCTGACGTTTAAACGATTTAATATTAAATTGCCTAAAATCATGCTACAATATCAATTTTTAAAATTCGAGTTTTTTGTTTACTTTTATTTTTTTTAACATTTTTTGAGAAAAGGCCAGCTAATGCAAATATTAAATAGTTTTACGGTATTCGTAAATTTGAATCCAATTATTTTGAAGTTATAAAAACTTTTACATCTATTTTTTTCTAACGAAATAAAAGTGGTCATCGAATATAAATATATTAACCCCCTTATTCATAAAACTTGTAAAAGGTTTATAACAGGCTTATTGATTGTAACAGTCTAATTCATAAAAACTTATCAAGGGTTTATAACAGGCTTATAAAGCAAATATGAATAGTGGGTACGTCTATAATTTATCCATTCTCGGAAATAGCCCACCACTGAAAAATGTTTATATTTCCTCAAGGCATATTAATAAAGTGTATGCAACAGATCAGCTGATTATTATTTCGCTGTGAAAACGCGACAGACAGGCAGACAGACGGATGGACATTGCTCAGACATCTTAGAATTTCATAAGGACTCAGAATATACACACAATATACTTTTTGGTTCTACATTACATACGGAATGACAAACTTAATTACCCCATCTTTTTGGTGGTGGGCATAAAAATGTAAAGGAAAATAACCAAAACATACTTAATAAGTCATATAACCAACACTATATCATAATTAATAATTAAGCTTTCGAAAAAAAGCGGTAGATCTTATACATTTTTATTGACAAAAAATAAAAAGTTCTTTATTAAAAAACCCCGCTTAACCGATCCTAAAAAACCAGATTATCAAAAAATTTGAAAATGTGAAATACTCGAGACCGGTCGGCTTTTCAAATAAAAACGCCGGTTTCGGCTTGTAAATACTCTAGTTAAAACGCGTAGCAGTTTTAAAGACATCATTCGAACGAGTAACTATATCATCAGAGTGTTACGCTTTAATTTCGTAAGTGTTGTAGCAGCATGTTGAATACAATTTGTTAAAGTTTATGTACTTTTTATTGTAGGCCGACATTCTTCTGGCCTTGATATCTATAGAATTAAACAGCATTTTCTATTTATAGAAACAGTTTTTTAACTTTTAGCTGCGTGAAAATTTTAACTTTCGAAATCTATTATTGAAATGTTTCTAATATTAAGGTTCCATTAATTTGTATACATACAACAATTGGACAAAAAACAACCTTCTTTTACTTAAGAAAGCCAATTTATACAAAAATTTTGGCTGCAAAAGCAGAAATAAATAAAAGAAAAATATTTTTAAACAAACGAATCATAAAAAACTAATAAAACAGCTGACTCAATAATAAAAACCGGCATTTCAAATATTATAAATTCACAAATTTGAACACGCTTAGTCTCAGCTGCACTCTCTATTACACCAAACGATATAATAAATATTAAAGCGGGTTTGCCCTCTGACTGACTCCTAGCACATGTGCTAATGTTTCTCCAAACCAGTATCATATATCTAACTATCGTTTCTTATGCATAGCGCCTTGTTTCTATCTTCTCATACGACCAAATAATCATTCGTCTATTTCCATCTAACTACGAGTATATTCAATATTAAAATTGTCTATTCGGAGAGAATAATAAACAGCAACAGAAACAACAACGAAAAATAAGTTTGTGAAAACACAAAAAACATGGCTCAAACATTTGGCCAACACATTCAGTTTTATTTGATGTTCGGTACGGTAAACATTGTACTGCGCTAAAAACTAAATACGTAACCAAAAATATTTCAAACCAAACAACGTAACTCCACAAAACGTAACACAACGTAAACAAAACACACAACAAACGTTTGATATTCGTACATATGTAGATAGATTGATAGATTGAGGAGTAAACTTGTGTTTCAGCAATCGAAAATTGAATTGAAAGAAAGAAAAAATAAAAATTACGTACGATTTTGTATATTTTTTTTAGTTGGGTTTTTTTTTTCAGTGTGACATAGTGATTTGGATTACGATTGTGAGAGCTGTTACTGTTTTCGAAAAATAACGTGTTTAGATTTTAAATCAATCCTCATTGGGCTCGTTTAGATTCGTAGCAAATGATAAATTAAAATTTTGTCACATTTCCGTCTTGTTTTAAATTTCCAAAAAAAATAAATAAAACTTGTAAAATAAACACTAAAATAAAAAAGGGTTGAAATATAAAAAATAAATATTGTTCAATTGTTTAAAAGCCAGTGCATTTGTTGCCCAAATGTCTAATTGTGAATAAATTTTTATTTATTTAGATCAAAAAAAGCTGTTAAAAATCGAATCAAATCTTATTCAATTATTTTGAATTGTAATTGTAATTTTAATTAAATTAAATAGAAAAAGTGCTATAAAACAAAGAGATAAAAGTATTCAAAAAGAAACACCAAAAAGTTGAAAAAAGTCACACTTTTAATCGATCGATCGAAATTGTTTCCCCTCATTAGCATTCAATGTATTAATGTTGACGACGGATTGCTGAAAACACGGTGAGTTTAACATTCATTTAAATACAATCGACATTGTTTGATATTCGTATATAAATAAATATAACTTGTTCAAATTTCTAAATACAGTTACTTTATCCAACACTCTATCCAATACCTACACAATATCTTTGTTTAACGCAAACATTTGTTAATCGATATACATTCATACATACATATGTACATATATTCAAATATAAAGAAAATTATTCAATATGAATTACTATTGGAAATTCCTTAAAATTTAAACAAATTTTAAATTTTTATAAATTTTTAGTGTCAAAAATATTATGGAAAAAATATTTGTTCATCATTTTACATATGTATGTATGTATGTAAAATCCGCCCATAAATCTGTAAAAGAACTTTTTGTTTATCAGTCGGCTGCCTCATAGAATTCTTACAAAGCTACGAAGTGTTATTTCTGTGTGAACAAAGCTCATTAGCGCAATTCACAATTTTGTGCAAAAGGTATTGCATCATTGCATTTCCAAAAATGTTTAGCATATTTTTGATAAACACTAACAAACCACGTAGCAAGAGCAAAAATATGCAAATTCAATGATGCAGTACCAGATGCACAAGATTGTGAATTGCGCTATTATTTTTGTGTAAACTTTTTCTTATGTATTACACTTGTTTGTATGGATACTGATAATGCGGAATGGACTACAATCTGAAAGAAAATTTAGATTCGGTATTCGATTAACCACGATATTTGCAACAGTTTTGGTCTTAAATAGTTCCACGTAAACTACACTATATTTAATTTACGTTTCTAAAGAGCATTACATTTAATATATTTTCAAAGCTAAAACTAATATTGAGTCATACAATTTTTAGAGAAAACAAATAGTTGATGAATTAAATTTACTTGAAAATAAATTCAATCAAGCTATGCTAAAATAAGCTCTCAAGGATAATATATGGAAATGATGGAATTTGTTTTCTAATTGGCAGATATCCTGCTAATTTTTATTTACTTGAAAGTGGTATATCCATGCCTATATATGCTAAACTTAATATCAATTTCAAAATTACAAGTGCTTCAGAATGGCAGTAGATTGCACCAATATATATTATTAAAGACATTAATCTGCATTTATCTGTTAAGTTGATTCATTGAATGATGATTCATTTGGTCTTCTGATACATTTATCAACATATAAAAGAAGTGATTCACAAACAAATTTTAATGAGATTTTTTCGTTAACAAAGGTAAAATTCGAAAAAAAAAAATAGAAAAAGAAGCTCTATTGCCAAAACCTGCAGTGAATCACAGCTTTTTTTTTGCAGTGACCTTGTTTTGTTTTCAAAGCAAAAAGAAAACTAACAGCAACTTAAAAAAGAAATTGGTGTCATTTAAAAGAATAAATATTATAGTCTAACAACCAAAAACATTTATTGTAAAAATGTGCATTTTAATATTAAAACTAAACAAAACAAAAAAATTCTCGTTTTTTCACGTCACAGCTTATTTTATGCAGACATGTATGGGTTTCGAAAACTTGAAATTAAAACTGGCAATTACTCGATTTAATATTTCGTTTTTTAGCCTTTATTATCTGCAAGAGATTTAAAGCGATTTATAATTCATCTGTGACCCTCAGGTGATAAAGATTCACTTGCAAGGGGATTAATACAGGCTTGTAATTTGTATACGAGTATGTGGTTTGAAGTAGAGTATTTTATCTCTTCGCGCAATGCAGTACAATATTTTAAAGGAATATTAAGCACTATAGGTCTTTATAATGTATTAAGAAGCACATGGTATAATTCTTACGAGTTTTGACATTTTTCTTTATAGATTTCAGATATTAGAAGAAGATGCCGTTCTCCGTTAATGAATGCCATATAGACATAACCTTATAGTCCTTATAGTCGTAGCATTAACTTATACTATCCATTTGAGATTGAAGATTTTCGAATTCTACTGAGGGAGCTTACAACTGCCGTATCATCCGCAAACGAAAGGCGCTCTTGTGCTTATCTGTCATATGAAATATATATAAGAGTGCTCCTAGAACCTTTTAATGGGAATACCATATAAAGATATCACATCCAGAATATTACCGGATGGGGACCCACATCATTCCAAATTAATGAAATAACACTATAATTGGTATAATTTGGGGTAAACATAGAGATAAAGTGTTAAGCAAATGCTTCGACATAAGGCTCACTATAGACCATATGCTCTTTTCTACAATTAGGCACAAATATTTGTAGATGGTTTCTAAGATTTGATTCCTGGTCGTTCTTTAAAGCACCTTGAAATATTATTTGACACTATCTAAACTCAAGCTTCGAGCTTGAACAAAAGCATTTTTATTTATTACACATGAAAAGGTCGAATAAAAACTACTTGAATTAACTTTTTTTGTGTTTTATATATAGAGAACATTTTGAATATTCCCTTTTTTGTAGATATTCTAAAAGCGTTATCCATAATATAAAAAACTTGCAATATAATGTCTCATTCATTATAATGGTCTTCATGAATATCCTGTTATATTTGAATTGTGTTTTGCCTTGAAATATTGCTGCGATGTTTCATTTACAAAGTACATAGAACACTTTGGATGTCGAATACAAGTGTTTTTAAAAAGCAAGTAAAATAAATTAACGGATGCGAATTAAAAAACCCACAATTTGATTTTTCATTAGCATAATATTTTTAACAATAATTTAATTCAAAACTAAATATTAAGAGTTGTAAATACAAGTTTTTTTTGCAAACATCATATTTGAATTACTTGTAAAATCAATGAGCGGATTTGTCTTGCATAATCAATGTTGTGGGGGTTTACAATGACCGACTCAATAAAAATAGATAAATAGATTTCCAAAACATTCAGAGTAATACAAGGATGCCTCTATCCATGATTTACAAGGTTTTTATTATACACACATCATAATAGTAGCATTTAATAAAATTCCATGAAATCTTCAATTCCGCATCTTTTTTAAAAAAAATCCATGTCATTAAAAACCCATGAGATTGTTGGCAAAACTATTGAAATCTCCAAAATGTCTTTTTCAAAAATTTTATCATTATTATTTATTTATCATGTATTTACTTTTTAATTTATTGCTCAAGTCACGGTAGCTTAATTATTTAAAGTAATAAATTAAACTTCAGTTTTAAGCTGATTTCAAATATTTTCTTTTGTAATTAAATTAAAAGGATTAATAAAATGTTTGGAATGGAAATAAAAAAACAATAAAATTAGATAATAACTCTTAATTACATGTGCATTAATAATGTATTTATTTTATTAAATCTTGTGTTTTAATTGATCGAAATAAATACAAATAAGGCCACAATAGAATTGTTTTAATGAATAAATGCTTTTCCGTAATTGATTGTGAAACCCACCTTAATTTTAAACAATTGTTCGTTTTCTTAAACATGATCACTTACAAATCATTCAATTGCCTTTATGGCTAATTGTATGGACCAAAATAAAAATGTTTATGCATGAACACTTGGCCTCTAATTACTTAAATGCCTTTAAAATAGAGCAGATTGAAATAATTTTGATTTTGATTGATTAATTAAAGAAAACAAACAAAGAAATACAAGAAACATTTGCAAATTCTTGTTGCCTGTCAGTTATATTGAGTTGTGTGTTTTTGTCAGTATTTAGAGGTTTTTGCGATTTGATCACGGATTAAGACATGACCATACTCGTTTCCAACACACTCACACACATCGTATATTGTAAACCTGTCGAGTATTATGTTTCCGCATGAGAATAGAGTGTAGTGTGTGCAAAAATAAAAAAAATACCAATTAATAGGATTTATGTATGTAGTTCACATCTAAATACAGATTCGATCACAAATATAGCATTACAAGCTCTTCAATTGCAGAATTACTTTTTGTTTTCGATATAAGTATTTCAAGAGTTCAAAAGAGTATAAATTATCTGTCAGCAGGTTGTTTCCCCATTCTGAATATAACAATCAGATTGATATCACCATCCTTATAATCATCGGCCTTCTTCGGTATAGTTTAGTAGTCCTTCGATACAGAGAACCTTTGATACCTCCGAATATTTCAGCATTACCATTAGTTGATACTTTTCTGAAAGAAGAAAGAGAAAAACAATTTATAAAACATACATCCTTAGTTCAGTTTTATTCTCTTTAATGTCCTGTCACCCATAAATGCCACACGGATTTTGTCTGGATACAACTTGTTGTATAAGTCTACCGTATATGTGATAAAAGTCGGAACTTATCCCTTATCTTCAAAGTAAGTCATCACACTCGATGTCAGTATTAATATCCGCCCCTCTACCTTCATTACCACCAATATATCGAGTTTCTTCAGAAATCGCACTCTACGAGTTAGATGGGATCTCATCAGACGAGTTCAAGATTAATTCAGGGGTACCGCAAGGCTTCGTTCTTTCTCCCACTTTATTTCTCATCTTTAAAAATGACCTTCTTTGTCAAACTTTCAATCCTATCTATTCTTTTGCAGATGATAGTAACATTTGCCATTCAGACTCATTTAACCATAGACCAAAACCTTTGGAGATTGTGAAAATGAGACAAAATATGAATGATATGCTGAACCGAGATCTTGAAACAATCTCGGAATGGGGTTGTGCGAGAGTTGATTTTAACGCACATAAGACTCAGTGTTGTTTATTAACGCACAACAGTGTAAATATTAAGGAATCAGACGCTCTTGACGTTCTAGATATGAGAATCCAGTGTGATGTCCGCTGGACCAAACACATTTTTCAAGTGTCGAAAGAAGCGTTCAAGTGCCTTGAAATACATCACTCCATCTGATCTCCATATTATTTACACCACCTATATTCGACCGAAAATGAAATACAACTCTCATGTATGGGCCGGTGCTTCGAAGTCTATTTTGAAGTTACTCGACCGCGTACAGGAGAGGGCGAAGATGCTTATCGGTGACAGTTCGGTATCCAACTCTATTGATTCATTGGAGCATCGTCGCAATGTGGGTTGTGATTCACTGTTCTATCGATACTACAATGGAATGTGTTGTGCTGAAATCAGGGAACTTGTTCCTGAAACACGCAGTTTTTTACGTAATACATGTTCTTCAGTCAGGGCTCATCCATTTGTGGTCGACTGGACAGTGGATCGACAACACACTACAGGGAAAATTCGTTCTTTAGCCGTACTGTCCGTATGTGAAACAAACTACCAGCAGAAGTATTCCCTGCCACTTTCAATATAGGAAAATTCAAGTCAAATGTTCACAAACACTACTCCCTCTATCCTCCCTCCCACAACATATTTTCTTAGTTCCAACACACTGCTTTGCATAAGTAGGGGTCATCCCCTGAGTGCTGGTCCAAGAAAAAAAAAGAAAAAATATTGTTGTGTCCTGATACCCAAAACTCCGAACTCGATCTAATAATTATATAAGTAAGTAACTATATAGCAGTGTGATTATCTAAGAATATTGCTTGATTTTGTTGGCCCCGTGGACATTAGGCTAGCTGCTTTTTAGGCTTTGTCTAACTCCTAACTTCTCTAATTCTACTTATAGTGACATTATCTGTCTCTGAACCATCAGTACATACTTCATTAACTTCAGTACGATATTATATATTAGAGCAATTTGGAGATATACGTACTTAAACCGTTTATATTTGAACCATCAGATTCTTCTAATATTGTGTTGATCATTCAGTATTAGTCTAAATTGATTCCATAGAGAATATTCCTTGATGTATAAATATATTTTCGCATATGCCATTATAACTTTATATCAGATAAGAAGTACATTTAAGTTTACAATAGTTTACAAAGTTTACAATACAATCAATTTTAAAAATTATACAATTCTTCATCATTTCCCATGACCTACGCAATGAATATTAATATGCTTAAAAAAATAATGAGTGGAACATTCGAGAAGTATTTCAACATAGGAACTTACATAGTATTTACGAATTCGCAAACCAGGGGCCAAATAACCGCATTCGATATCGAGTAAAATTGATCGTAATTTTCTTATTTGAGATTATGGCATAAGATATCGAGCAAGAAATTTAGTACATTTTATCATAATTTCGATATCGAAATCATTTTTCGATACGATAGCTCATTCGATCACGAATTCGGTAATTTGGCCCCAGAATAAAATCTCAGAAACCTACTAAACACCTGTTAAATGTATTAAATTCATTACCATTCATAGCATAAAATACCTTAATACAATAGAAAAAATAACCTTCCCAATAGAAATGATATTCTGTCAAAACACCGAAACATTTTATCACATTCACAAACTCAATACTCGTATGTGTTTTATCAAGAACAATTTCCATATCATCAGTTAATTTTGTTTTTTTTTTGCATTTGCTATAAAACTATTCTAAGAAAATCATGGAAAGAAAACACCCTGGCTATGGGGTTCTGCATAAACCCCACAATGCAGACCATTTCCCTTCTCATTCCAGTACGACATAAATATAAAACTAGTTAATTGAAGAAATAGAGAATTAAATTTTATGTAAAACATTGGGCCTGTTCGTAAAGCATTACTCCACTGCATATTATGCGCATTACATTCAATAATGCAAACAATGGCATCACTGCAATTGTTAACTATTCAAAAATGCAACACTACTGCATATTATGCGCAAATAAACAAAAAAAATCTAATCTTAAAAATGGCTGATGCAACTAATAACGAAGTATAAAGAATGTGATTTTTTATTATTTATTTTTGATTATTTTACTTTTTAAACATTTTTAGTCTCGTTTCTTTCATATTTGACAAATATTTGTTCACAATTTCACAAATTAAATTTATTATTATTTTTTCCATTTTTGCGCAGTGTTCCCTCGTTCGTAAATGCAAACAATAAAATAAGCATCAGCAACATATGATTTGCAGTGACAGCGCAAAGTAATCATATTGTGCATCGCAGTTATGCATTTACGAACAGGACCATTCAGTTGAAAAACTTAAAATTTACCACCTTACATATTTTGCAAATATTTTACTTGACTTGGAAAATAATTCCACAGAAAGTGATGATGATTTAAAAAAAAAAACGCTTACATACTCTCATTTTAAAAAATGCACTGTACATGCATAAGTAGGTATTATTTTGCTATCACGATTAATCCATAACTTTTAAAGTATTCGGGAACATTTGAATTTTTATACCCTACACCACCATAGTGTGGAGGTTATATTGGATTTTTGTTAATCTTTGTAACGGGCAAAAATATTTGTCCAACATCCTCAGAATCATTTGCTGAGTTGATTCAGTTTGAAAGATAAAAATTAACTAGATTGTGAAAATTTGCTCAACAGACAAATTCAAAATATATTTAAAACAAAGTATGTAACATAAAAAGTGCGTCACCAGAATTAAAGTTAACAATAATAAATAAAAACACTTAAATATTTATGTATGAATAGTTTAATGAGGAAATGATTTTACTGGTGACAGCTGCGTGCAAAATCTCTGCCCACATCTGTGTTTTCATACCAGCTGAATTATGAACAGTCGTATACTTTTGATCTCTATTTTTATTCTTCTTAGAACATGGATTTCAGAATAAAACAAACTTGTGAAGTTTATTGTCAAATGGAGGTATTATTTATGGCAAAATAATTTAAAAAAAAAACATTTTAAAAAGTTGTTTTCATAGACGTTTGCATTTGAATGTGCATAGATAGATACACAAACACTCTTCTAATATACAAGTACATATGTACATATGTATGTATGTATCTATGATTGAGATTGTCCGTCCTTTCATTTAACAAGTGTTGCAATTTATTTTACTCCGCTTTGGTTTGTTTATATTTAATGTCTTTAAAACCCATTTAAAGTAATTTAGTGAAATAAAATCTGCACCTCTGTTAGTACATACTTTGTTTTTATTACTTGGACACATCAAGATAATGTTTAATTAACGCTCCCATTCAATTTACTTTACATTCGTTACATTTTAGATTCAACTTTTTTTTATCTGTATAACATTTTATTGCACTGAATTGATTAACATATGATTTTATTTTATTTCATTTTATTTGTTATACTTTCATTGTATAGTTTAAAACATTTTTTACATCCGGTTTCGTGTAAATTTAGTGCAAAGATTTTGTCAAGTTTAACCTCGTGTGTAATTAAATTTGCATGTTTGACATTTAAAACAGACAAAATAATAATAATATTTGTAATTCAATTGCATTTCGGGTTTACCGTTATAATTAAACAGATGCAAGCAAAAATATTTATTTACATAAATTTGTTAAACAAAAACGGTTAATTATGGAAAAAAGGCCTAATAAATCATATAGCGTGTTATTTATTATTAGATTTATGTCGTATGATATTAAAAAATTGTGTAATCTTATACTGCAGTGTACACAAACCACTTTTGTAATTTTAAAGTTATTTGTCCCGTAATGGACAATTTTGCCAAAAATCAAGTCACTATATCAATTTCAACCCTTCTTTGAATGATTTCTTCTTTATTGGGGAAATAAATCAAGGTGATATAATTCATGTTGAAAATTAAAGGAAAAATGTTTAAAAAATCTTAATATATATTTATAGTACAGATTTAGCAAAAAACAATCGTGCGATGTTAAATGATTAGCTTAGTACTAAATGCAAATAAAAGAGGGCATTCAATGTTATGATGGAAATTTCCACCATTATGCAAACAAGTGTTAAACATTTAATTTCTTCTATTTAAAAGGTATTTTATTATTCGGCTATTTTATTTAATCTAGTTTGAACAAGTAAGAGTTTATATTCGGCTGTGCTGTACCCACCACCAAATCACCTATTATGGCGATTTATAAGTGATTTCCGGAAGTACACTTTATATGGGGACTTTGGTCAAATATGGACCGATTATCATGAAATTTGGTACAACAATTTAAATGTATATTCTAATTGTGCTTGTTAAATTTCAATTTGATAGTCATTTTGATGAGATGCAAATTTTAATGTTTTTCGCAAGTAAACCTCATATTGGGGCTACGGTCAAATATGGACCGACGGATATGAAATCTAGTAAGACGATTTAAATGTATATTTTGATTATGCCTGTCGAATTTCAACTTGATAGTCGTTTTGAAAAAAAAAAACTATTTATGTTCATTTAAGTGATTTTCGAATGTGGTCTTTGTCAAAATTATGGACCGATGCAAACGAAATATTGTTTTAAGATTTCACTTTTCATGAAACTTATTGTTGCAGAATTTTGTTTAGATAGACATTTAATAAAAAATAAAGTGTGCAAAATTTCATGCATTATATTTGAAGAAAACAGCAAAAAAAAATATCTGAAAAATATCGAGATAGTCTAAGTAAGGTCCTATTGGACCAATTTTGTCCCATTTGCAATATCAAATATTGTGGTGGATCAAGAAATGTTTGGTAAAAATTTCATTGTTTTATGTCTTTTTTTCGAAGCTCTATCGTGCTAAATCATCTTAGAATCTTATAAGAACCCAGACTTTTTAGTTCTACAACCATTATTTCGTTGTGTTACAAACGGAATGACAAATGCAATATATCCCCCTTTTTGATGGTGGGTATAAAAATAAAAATTCGGGGTTGTAATCCGTTAATTATTTGATGCTTTCAATTCAATCGATCAAAGCAATTATTTTAATATTAATTTTGACGATTAGTACACGAACATCTATTCTCCAATTTGCCACGTGGAACATCAATTATGGAATATGTTTTATAAAGGCCTGAGCTTTGAACACAAACATGGCCATGTACCACATTATTACGGGCCTTTAATCTTTCAAAATATCAACAGAATTATAGACATATATAATTTTCGACAATTTATAAATAATAGTTATACTGTATTCAGATATGAAACTTAATTGAGTCAATATTCGGTTAATTGCCAATATTATTTTAAGTGTTCAGGCATACGCAATTTTCAGCTTACTCAATAATCATTTGACAGTTGGAAAACAATACAAAAAATGCTCTATATGGTTGTTGTGTTTCTATGTAAAATCATTTGACAGTTGGAAAACAATACAAAAAATACTCTATATGGTTGTTGTGTTTCTACGTAAACACATTGATTTTTTAATGATTTCTTTTGTTTTCTTTTGTTGACATTTGCCATTTTATACAATTTTGTTCACTAAACACAGGTGTGAACAGTGTTGCATTCGAAATCTTACTCAATATTATAACAATTTCGTACTTATTGCGCAATAATTAATTGAGATTTTATATGGAATATTGAGCTCAATAATGGCGTTAATTGCGACTAACGCAATTAAGGGTCATATCTGAACACGCTATTACATTTAAATATTAACAAGTAAAAGTGTTATTTTTGTTGTAGCCGAATTAAAATATATCCTCCACCAATTATACGGGCACTGATTTTTGTGCATTTTTTCAAAATGAGGCTATACAAATTGTTTCTGAAGTCAAATATTGTCCACAGCACAATTAATAATAAATGTCTTTAAATTTCGTTTATATTTGAGATTAATTAGAAAGCCCAAAATGTTTTGAAACGAGTACCGTCGATATTTAAAACTCAGACCATAAACAATATTCTAAAATTACGATCCTTTATTAATGTTTATTTAGTTTAATATTTCAGGTTTAAAAAACTATGGCGCGTAACAACATGAGGGTTATAAATTTAAGCTCTTCAAGCCCTCCTAACTTTTTTTACTCGTATTCACTTAAATTACAGAAGAAATTACAGCATGTTTTATAAAACTCATTCATTCAATTCGTCATAATAACAAAAAAAAAACTGTTTCCGAAACAAAATTCTTTTCAAATTAGAAATTTTAACATAAAATATATATCCAAGAGGAAATTTTTCATTTTAACCTTTTGACTGTCCCCATACAACATTTTTTTATAGCGTACGTCCACAGTAATAATTTGGTAAAAATGGCGTGCACCGCATGTGATACACGAAGCAAATTTTTAAACTATTTTTTATTCAAATGTTCTGTGCATCACATATTTTTATTTGTTATTATTTATTTATTTTGCCGTTTTTTGCAATTGTCGTTGGTTTGTCCGCTTTCACACTTTTCAATTCTGACCCGTCAAGGCAAGCTTTTAGCTGTCAGTATCAATTTTATGAAATTCATAAACATGTTCCTTCCTAAGTTCTTTTATAACTATGTATATAATATAAGGTATTATGAAATTATTTTTATTTTTATTATTTTTTCTTTTGTATTTTTTCATATTTTTCAACATGAATAAAGTTTTTGGTTTTGTTAAAAAAATTATTTTTTTCGTTTTAAATGCTGGAAATTTGCAGCTTTTTCTTATACAAATGTTCATGTCTTATTAAAAAAAAACATTCTCTACACCCTCAGATCATTAGACTTTATTTTTCATCAGTTCGTATAAAATAAGACAAATTGTGTAATTGTATATGATGCACAAGCGTATTAATTATAACCTCTGTGCATCATATGTGATGCATTGGACAGTCAAAGGGTTAATATTAAAACTAAATTTGTACATGATGAGTTCATTTCGAAATTCGTTAATTTTGTATAAAACAGGCTGTTAAGAGAAAATTCAAATTGGTACTTTGAAATTGCCTTAACATTGTTCAGGGAATTTATAATAACTGCAACGTTTTCATTTATATTCTTTTAATTCTATCTTATTTGTAAGGCAATTCGATTTGAATTATAAATATTATAGTTAGTGTTAAATATGGCCCAAAGATTTTGAAATACATTAAGCCTGTTTTTAACAAATTCTAGGTTGTTACAAACGATATGATTGATACAATTTTAAACAAAATCGTGTTTTAAAAAACTTTTGAAAATATAAGCCGAAAAATAAGAAAAACTTGAAAAACTACACTACACATTCGATGGAAAAAATCATGTTGATAATTGTAAAGAAACTTAAATAACTAAAAACTAAGCTAATGTTTATTTCGGTCTTTGAGATATAGGGGTAGATATAATGTATTAAAAACTTATATATGTTTATATCTTCCAAACGAAATAAGTCATAATATTAAACCAGAAAGAGTCTAGAGTTAAAATCTATTCGATTTAATGTATGTATGTTTGCAATTTATAATAACATGTAATTATTTGAATTTGAACTTGGACGATCTTAGCACGATTGAAAGTGCATTCCAATTTGAAACTTGTCTGAAATACTTTACAATTGTATTCTTAGAACTATTACAGTATTAAGAAACTCCAGCCAGCATACAAATTCATTTGATATTTAAACAATTACAAAAAACAAAACTGATTTTCATTATTATGATGCAAATGTTTCATATACAAGGTGGCGCAAAAGTAATCCTCCTATCAGAAAATGCTATAAATTTTTCGAGGCCCCTAATGTCAGTTCTGTTTTGACATTTGTGTACTAAACATATGCGAAATACACGTTAATAAACAATGTTACGCTACACTGCTCCAGAACGCGGAATATTGCTGACTATTTATTTGACCAATAATCGGTCGGTGACAGCCAAAAAAACATCGGCAGTTTACTTTTGCGCCACCTTGTATATATTTATTTATTTAGTTATATAAATAAACGACCAGGAAGTTTAAAAAACGATTACTTAATAAATGCTCGATTTATAAATTTTCACAGCTGATTTATCAATTATTTGAATCTATTTACTCATCATTCAAATGCATAGTTCCACAATCAGAAAAAATCTTTAAACTAAAATTTGTATCTGTGACCTGAGTGATTCATGGGAAAAGAGCAAACTTGTTTTATGTAAATCGTTTCGTCACACAGCACGAACACAAAGGTTCCCACAAAAACTAGGAAGTTCCCAATATAGTAAAAAAGTATGAAAAGAAAACAAAAAGCGACTAAAATAAACAGCTAAGCCACGTTCAAGCACTCGCTCGTATTTAACTACTCATCAAACAAGTTTCCAGTTTCACTTAAAAGAAAATGAACAAATAAAATAGATAAATAAAAACAAAAACTAATTTTATTGTACAAAAAAAAAATAAATAAAATTAAGTTCAATGTACTAACAACAACTTGGTAAAATACTGAAATAACAACAACAATAAAAGAATCTGCAAATAATCAACAACAATAACTTGGAGTAAAACAACAAAATAATATTGTACCTGTGTAGACAACAATAATGACAACATATTGTTAAAACTATTAAATTTAAATAAATAACGACATAGTCACGAGTACGTGTGTGTGCTTTAGTATACATCACACACACACACACACACACCCATAGTTATTGTAGATATTTACAAATAATATTTAAATATTGGTCCGTGTCAATAAACCTGATTATACATATTAATACATAGTACTAAATATTACACTCATCGTCATCACTATTGTGATGTTATTAAATATTGTCACCTTTTGTTTAATTTTTTCTTTTCAATATTTACTTTGACTTTAGTTTAGTTACTTTAGCGCATCCACTTTAATTAGCAAGTGCATCATCATTACTTCACAATTATACTTTCCATCAATTTGTTTCAATGTATTTTAATGAAACAATTAATTTTATACATTTACTTATTCACACACAAGCTAACAGGTGCATAGATATGTATCTAAATACATTTCCACTATTTGCAAATATTTACATAGATACAAATAAATATAACAAAATAAACAGGCAGACGAACGGACGGACAAATATGTATGTAAACAGTTGTCACAACTTAATGTCAGTTATTATGTATTTTTACACTTTTCACTACAATTTTCCACCCATTTTAACCAATAAATTATTTACATTAAATTCAGCAAACTACAGAAGCTTTTTTAAAAATATGATTGCAACATTTACGTTTTTTTCACGGATGCGTTTTCTAAACATAGCTACCGTTATACTGGCAAATAATTCAATAATTCGGAATATACATATGGTGAATTTCACGTCAACTGACCCAATTAAAAAAATCGATGTCTTCCGATTTGGATAAAAAAAAATTTAAAAATTAAAAAAAAAAACAATATTTTTGAAATGATTGAAGAAATAGCAATCTACAGTCCTTTGTGTCCAAATTGTGGATTGAAGTATGTGAGTACAAAAATGCTTTGAAGGAAACTCCATTTAGGGATTTGGCTGTTTTTGTCATGAATTTTCTTCTTTTGCCATTTAGTTTTAGAAAGGGTTTTTAGTGGAATGAAACTAATAAAAACCAAAATTAGAAACGGCATTAGATGTGGGTTAAAAAAGTTAAACAAATATTGTAAAACATTTGAAATTACCACAGAACTATTAAGACGGTATGAGGGAGATATTTATAATAATAATTCATGTGAGTCAGAAGCAGAAGAATACACATTAGATGATGTATTTAATTTTTATATGAAATTTATATTAGATTTTTAAAACAATGTTTTTTCTTTTTAATATTTTTCAAGACTGAAAAATATTTATTATTTTTTTTTTATATTTTTTACAAAAAGTTCAAAGAAATTATTTTCATATTTTATTTTTTTAAAACAAGTATTTAATGGTAGAGTAGTAGTTGCTACATATACATATACTCCCAAAATTACATTTTGATAGATTAATCACTATACCATATTCGTTAAATCGTTGAAATACTAATTCTAGGTGATGGTAATGTTCTTCATCTGATTTGGATGCGATTAGAACATCATCCAAATAGCTAAAGCAAAAGTCGAGTCCACGCAAAACTTCATGTATGAATCTTTGAAAGGTTTGGCCTGCATTACATAACCCGAAATCGTGGATATGTGGCAGCGGATATTTATCAGGAACTGTTATGGCATTTAGTCTTCGATAATCTCCACATGGTCGCCATTGGCCATTCTTTTTCGGAACCATATGTAATGGACTGGACCAACTGCATAAACGCAAATTCACGTTTTGCTATTTCTAATTGTTCTGGAGCTAGGCGTCGTGCTTTTGATATTACAGGTTGTCCTTTCGTTTCAATATTATGTTGTACATTGTGCTTTTGTTTGACAGATGTTGTTGAAGGATTTGTAATATCTGGAAAACGAGCAATCAAATCATGATATGGAATCTTGGTGTTAAGGGTTTTAATTTCGATATGATTTGTCTTTTTAACGATAAAAGATGTATGAAGTCCTGTGGAGTTGTCAATTAATTTCTTCTTTTTAAGATCTACAAGCAAACCGTAATGTTGTAAGAAGTCTGCCCCAATTATTGAATGATTTACATCGGCGATAATAAATTTCCAGGAGAAATTTCTTCTTAAACCAAATGTTGGGGATAGGATAGCATCTCCATACGTATTGATTGGTGTTCCATTAGCGGCGAATAATTTATAATTTTCTGGACGTTTCTTCAAATTTTGGTTTGACAAAGGTAAAACTGATATGTCAGCTCCAGTGTCAATCAAAAAACGTTTTTGAAGTTGGGAGTCGAAAATAAACAGACGATTTGTTGCTTGGCTTCGGTCACTAGTTGTATTTAGTGACCGCCTTGGGAGTTTTCCGAATGTGTACTATACGAACATGGTTCGCGACAACATCTAGCATTATTTTCAAACTTACGATGATAATAGCATACCTGATGAACTACGAGATCTTCGTGATCTATTACGGAAATTAGAGCGTATTGAAGGACGGTTTCGAGAAGTTTGAAGATTTTTTACTGCGTTCGTTAGGGCCGAAATTTGTTCACGTAACTCACCAATTTCATTTGTACAAGAAATATCTCCAATTTTGTCGGCCATAGTAGCTAAATTGTCCAAAGGTTCTGAGGAAGTGGCTAAAATTGCTTGAGTTTGAGGATGTAAACGCTGAAGACACATAGTGCGGAGAAACTCGTCTTTGACACCACCGTTGGCTAGACTACGCATTTCGCGTAGTAAAAAACTTGGTTTCTTGTCACCAATTGGTAATTCATTTAACAGAGTTTTTATGCGCTTCTCTTCAGAAATGGAGAAATGGTCAATGAGGCGCTGTTTTATTTTTGTGTAGGCATCGTTTGGGCGTTCTATAATTATGTCACTGACTTGGCAAAGGACTTCTGGATCTAGTTCCGGTAAAACTGCAAAATATTTCGAGTTTTCATTGCTTATATTATGGTTCCAAAATTGTGCCTCCAACTGAGCAAACCAAATTGCTGGATTTTCTTTCCAAAATCGTGGAATACGAAGTGTTACCGTTGAGGTAGTTACAACAGGTTCTGCTGCGGATTCTTGAGCATGTCTGGGCATCTTGCGTGAAGAAGTCGGGGTCACAATGTTTTTTCTTTTTAATATTTTTCAAGACTGAAAAATATTTTTTATTTTTTTTTTATATTTTTTACAAAAAAATTCAAAGAAACTATTTGTATATTTTATTTTTTTAAAACAAGTATTTTATGCTACAGATTATTAGATATTTAATCATATACTTGTTTTATGAAAAGTTTTTTTATTTTATCATCAAACAAATGAATTGTTTATTAGAAATAATTATTTTTTAGCATTTTCGAATTTTTTTTAGCACTTTTTAGCATAATTTTCTAATGGTTTTAGCCCTGAAATTTTTTGGGTTCTGGCCACACTGGTTATTACTATATAATTTGGATTTTGCCTATATTTAGCCATTTTGTCATACATTTATGTTTCGAAATTATTTCCAATAAATAATTTGTAATTAAAATTATAATGTCTTGCAGTAACATCTACTATAAATATTTAATGAAGGAGGTATCTAGACCCTTCTAGAAAACTCTCTCTACCATTACAGATGATTGTTCCTATACCTCCTTCATCAAATATATAGATGTTACTGCAAAACATTAATTGTTTGCCCAATTTCAGAAGCAATTCAAAATGATATTTTAAATACTCGTATGTACCCGTATGTAGAATTATGGAAATTTGTCAAAAATTATAAATTAAAAGAAATTAATTAGCTATATAGAGGAATAAGTAATATAGCAATGACAATCTGACCAGAACCGAATGATTTTCAGCAATTTTTACCATTGCTCCAAAAACACTGACACGAAAAGCCAACTATCGCGGTCAAGACCGACCATATAATACCCTACACCCAGTATGTGTTTAAAACAGTTTTTCAGAAATGGCCGCTATATGAGAGATATTACCGATCATCCAAAAATTTAGTGTCATGATGAGTATGAATATAAATATTATGTATGTTAAACTTTATCTCGATATAAATACTTTTAAAAGATTTATGGAGGGTAAAGTGAATTACGGAGAGGGTCTTATATGTGAGTTTGGATTAGTTATGGACCGACCATTGTAAAATTAAGTGTCCTCATTTCTGTATATATGAAACTTATTTCTAAAATTTTATAATAGTCTCCGAATTCGTTAGAAGTTTAAATTATAAATTGCACTTGAAATCCTAATGCAGACAGATTTTGCAATTTTGATGAGGTAGAGGAGAGATTCCCTGGCATGAATAGGATTATACACTAATGTCAATATGTATAAAAACCCAGCACGTTACTCATCAAAGCACAATAAATGACGATCATTTCCTGTAATGTTAGAATTAGAAACTAAGTAACCGACACGTGGTTTGTTTGTAACAGTGCCTTTACCTTTATGAAGTTTTTTAAGTAAAAGAAAATCTTAAATGTCCTTATACCGTAAGGGAGTTGGACGTCATGTCCCTCATCTGAGAGGTGCTCCTGACACTAAGACAATTCCAGCCGCTGATTGTTAACATCAACAATTCTCAGCTGTATCATTCATTGTTTGTTAAAGTCACACAATAATAAATAATTGAAAAGCGTGCTAAGCACAGTAATTTATTGTTCGAAATTGTTAAAAAAAATAGAAATGTTTGTACATATTATGTACAGACATACAAACGATTTGTGTATATTTATATTAAAAATAATTAATGAATTGTTCATTTATTTACATTAGTTAACGAGCAAGTAAGACTGTTCAGCAGCATTCTTGATAATTATCACCTGATTAAAAATGAAAATGGTTCTATTTCGATTTAAATCGACGATAACTTTACTTACATTTGATTTTATTTTAATTACATACTCGTATAATTGTTGATAGATAATCAATTAGAAAAATATAATATATTTATACGTTTAAATTACTGTAATTAAATCAATAGTTATTAATGCCACATACAGTGGCCGTGTAGTGTATTTAATGGATATAAATCAAGGAGGTTGCGGAGCTTCATGAAATTTTGCCCACATTTATTTTAAATTTTTTAAGAATAATTAGTAGTATTTTGTTGAACTGTTAATATTTCAATTTTTGATATTTTCTATTAGTTAGGCTTAAGTTCATTGAATTTAATTTTCAGTAAATTATTTTTACTAAAGAAGGAATTGTTTAACAACTCGAAAAAACAAATGTATTCAGGTTTTCGAGACGAAGTCTCGACATGAATACGAAAGAAAAAACTGAAGAAAAGGAAAAACAACAACTTAAATAGAAATTAATAAAAAATGATAATTACAGAAAACTTTGAACCACCAGTCACTGGTTAAAGGATTGATGTTGTCTGTTGACTAGCAGGCACCGTAGTGGTGCAAGGGTCAGAACGTAAAGAATTCTGATGAGAGAAAGTGGTGTTTCTCGAAACATATGTAAATTCTGTTGGTTCGAATCCTAGTCAGAAAAATTATCAAAAATAAAAAATTTTTCAAGTTGTTAAACAATTCCTTCTTTAGTAAAAATAATTTAATGAAAATTAAATTCAATGAACTTAAGCCTAACTAATAGAAAATATCAAAAATTTTTTAAGAATTTAAATTTTTTTTTATGCCCACCTTCCATACAACTTAAATATAAAATGTGGCATAACTTCCACGATTTTAAATATATGAACTCAATTTTCATAAAACTTTAATATTATAATTGTAGAATGAGCTCGTGAAAATATGAACTTAATCCGCCCATTTTTACGCCCACCTCCCATACAAATGATAATTAAAAAATGCCATATCTTCTGTCAATTTATAACTAGAATGTTTATTTTTCGCAGAAATGCATATAACATCTATTAAATGCTGTTTTGAAAATATGAAGAAAATCTGCCCACTGTAACAAGTCCAATACTCCAATACAAAAATTTTGTCAGTTTCAATCTATTTCATTTATTAACAACTTTTTCACATCTTCGCGATAATCTACTTTTTTAAGCTTCAATTTCGTTCTAAATGAATTGATGTATGGGTCGGAGGATATCAACAAATGATGCATTACGTCTTCGTTAGTAGAACAGCACCCAGTCTTGCGCGAGTGAAATAGCCTATAACGTCTATAATCTTTGTTCATCGCTTCCTGCGCTTCTTCTGATAACATTTCTTTGAAAAATAAAACATATGTTAATTTAAAATTTATGAAACAAATTGTATATTTAACCTACCTATAGGTAGAATGACCTCAGATACAATTTTGCTACCATGTATTAAAACTTTATGCACTGTGATGGGCATGTAGCTAGTACCATCCATACAAATCAATGTACAATTTTGCCGTGTCTATACAATATATCGTTGGTCTCATGTAGAAAGGCCCTAACTCGCTATTTTTTCGAAATTTGTTTTTTTTTTGCGATGCCAATGCATTTAACGCAAATACACCTCCTCACAAACATTTATTGCAATAGTGTAAAAAATAACGCTTTTATAAGCAGTTGTACAAAAAAAGTTACAGTTTCTATTGTGTTTTTACCTTCTCTTGTAAAGTTTCAAATATGCGAGTTAGGGCCTTTCTACATGAGACCATCGATATATGGAATTTCTCAGCGTCTATTGCCTGACTGCAACTTATTGTGGATAATATAATTTTGAACCGATGAATCAGTTGCTCATTTACTCCGGTTATGTCAGCTGTAATTTCAGGGTTTTCAAAAAATCGTTGTGTACATTTGTTTTTGTAATCGCGACTCAAATTTAAGCTTCTTCTATATAGCGCACATGCAATGAAATTTTCGTATTTCTCGCTCCCAAATTGGCACCGGCTACGTGTACGAATAGCAAAGAAAGAAAAAATGAGCACTTGTTTTTGCACGCGTAAAATAACGCATAACGCATATTTTTACTGTAATTTCTTGGTTTTTCATTGTTTTTTCGGCGGCGGGCAAATTGGGGCTGGTTTTTTTTTAGAGCTGAGACTCTCAGCTTTAATTTGGTATAGGACTCCATGTGTCGCACTGCTTCGCACACAACTAACGGAAAATCATAAATGTTTATTTTTTTTGGCTCAAAATATATTGTCAAAGGAATTTATTTTTTCAATTTTTTCAATTTTTTTTTTAATTTGCATAATGCTTAATGTCTATTTTAAGTGAAAAAATACTTACAAGGTACATTCGATGTATAGTTTTTAAGTAACAATTTTTGAGACATTTTGTTCATTTTGAGACTTGTTCACATACTTCCACTTTGCGCTGCTCGGGACAAAAAACCAATGGAGATATTTGCATGCAATTTTCCACACATGACCTTTAGATAGTTTTTAACCATCTGTGCAAAAATCATCAAAATGGGAGGGATGGTCAAGTATATCAATGTTATAAATTAAAACCCAATTTTTTAAAATGTTGGTAACAAATTTTGGATTATTCTCTCGGGTATTTTTGAAAAATGTTGATCCATTGACTGAAAATTCTTTAAGTTTAAATTAAAGTTTTTGTTTTTGTTTTAAAATTTTTGTAGATAGGGCTTCTTTTATTTCTTATTTTTCTAACTTTTTGAAGTCACGTTTTTGAATTGAAGGGAATTTTTCAGATAAAGGCAATTAAAATTTTTATATTTAAATAAGAGTATAAATTCGGATTACTTCCGGATTGATGTTGATATCCTCTAACTGGTTAAGTTAATTAAGACATTAAAAAACTTGCCAACTGTAAACGAGTTGATAACCTAAAGGAAAAGTTTTACAATTGATTTGTAATAGCAAGTCAAAAACAATAAATAATATGTAGTTATTGCAAATTATTTGACTTAAATTGTAAAATGCTTGATCTTCTTAATGCAAACACCAAACACTCTCCAACATATCGGGTTTTGCAATAAGAGCGCTACAAAATTTTTTTTTAAATTAAACAACAAAAACAGTTTTGGATATCAATGAAATTCTTTATTCCTGTGAAAGTATGTTCGATGCCATTATGTATGGAACTCGATTTCTTTTGCATGGTTTTCAAGCAAAAATCGGCCGCTATTGCTGCAACTTCACGTTCGATATTCGTACGAAGTTCATCAATCGTCGCTGGCTTGTTGGCATAGACAATAGACTTGACGTAGCCCCACAGGAAATAGTCTAACGGCATCAAATCGCACGACCGAGGCGGCCAATCGACTGGACCATTTCATGAGATAACACGTTCTCCAAACTTGGTTTCCAATAAATAAATTGTGACATTCGCTGTGTGGCATGAGGCGCCGTCATGTTGGAACCACATGTCCTCCAAGTTTATATCGTCCAATTGGGGCCAAAAATATTATGTTATCATTGAACGGTAGCGATTCCCATTCACAGTAACGTGCCGGTCTTGAGCATCACGGAATAAGTACGGCCCAATGACGCCGCCGGCCCATAAACCGCACCAAACCGTAATTTTTTCGGGATGCAATGATAACTCATAGAGTACGTGTGGATTGCTGTCTGACCAATAACGCATATTTTGCTTAGTGACGAAGCCATTCAGCCAGAAATGAACCTCATCGCTGAAGATAATTTTTCAATGAAAATCCGAATCATTTTCAAGTTGTTGCTCAGCCCAATTCATGAACATACGACGCTTTTGGTGGCCAAGCGCCTTCAGTTCTTGCGTCAAATTGATCTTGTAAGGATGTAGGCCAAGATCACATTTGGGCTTTCTTCAACTGAAGCCTCAGCGGCAGCAATATTCTCGAGACTACGGGCACTTCTTCGTCTCACTGGCACGGGAACCTTTTGTACTGTGCCAGTGGATTCAAATTGTTCCACTAGACGCTCAATTGTTGATCTGGTAGAACGATTATGACGACCATAAATTAGACATAGTGCTCTCAACGTTGAGGCCACTCACTCCGAATTTCGGTAGTAAATTTTAATAATTTCGACTCGTTGTTGGCTCGTATATCTTTCCATCATGAAATGGCAAACCTTACTGAAAAGAAATGTCAAAAGAGCGGCAAAATATATGGTGTCATTTTCCTCTCCCGATTGGTCTACTTTTGCAGCGTCCCTGTTGAAAAACGCTTTACTTTTCATCAGAACAAGATCAGGTTCATTTCACTGCTAAGCAGTTTCACCAACTCAATGCGATACAAATTAGTATTTACGATAAGACTGCATTCATTTACATTTTTTTATCAGTGGATATGCGGGTGCAAGTGTATCTGTAGGAGTAAATGTGATTATGTATTCAACATGTGACTGTTTTTTATGAGTAGTGTCTATTAACTTTCACTGATACGAGTTACTCTTTTTCTTTCTTGCATGGATGGATGGATGATATTGAAGGAGTAACGACTGAATTGATTTAATCATTTGCATTCGTTTGAACTCTTATCCAAGTGTTTTGTTTGTTTGTGTTATAGTATTACAATACTACAATACTATTACACAAACATTCGTATCGTATTTATTTAGTTGCACGAAATTAACACCTTATTTTATGAATGCATTGTGTGTATGTGAATTTGTTTATTTATTTAGTGTCTTTATTTTTCGATTTTATTACTTGAAAGCAATAAATTTTATTTACATTTGAGGGTTTTATCTAGTAATTTCTCAATTCATTTAAAGTATTACTCGATTCGATGGCTGTAAAAATTGCTAATGCAAGGCAATTTTAACACTTTAAATTTACAATTTACGAATAAATCAAAGTTAATTATATTTGTGTATCTTTATTTACAGGTGCTTTAGGCGCGCAACTAATACAAATGCAGATACAACGACACACGTGTAAACAATGAAGAGTATTATTCGTTATTTTTCTAGTTATAATGGAATTAATTTTATTTATGTGGTAAGTATTCGTTTTGTTAAACAATAATAAATACAAAATAATGTAACAATTCTAAACGTAATTATATCCAATTTTTTACTAAATTAAGTATGAGGAAAGTATTATATCACAATAATTAGTTGGTCTTTTGTAGTTTAACAGACAGCCGGTCATTTGTACAGCTCACTTGGGTTCGGTTACATTCAATTCGTATCATTATGTTACCTGAAATAAGAAGACAGAGTTTGAAAAGTTACTGAAATAGCAAAATAAAAATAAGATGGGTTTAACCGGTAAAGACTAAATTGGCAATTTAACTATTTTTCGCTACCACGTCATAAATCACTCAAAGTATGGTTGGTATATTTTCAATTTCTTATTGAACAACAAAATAAGTCAAATCCCCATCAGAAAACATGTTAACTACCAAAAATTGAGTGTCCATAAATGTCAAATCAAATCAAATTTACCTCATATCCTCAATCCGATCACACCTAATAGAAATAGAAATAGAAATGAGAAGTGAGTACGAGTATCTGTTAAACAAGTCATAAAGACAAGACATAAATTTAAAATTTTATTACATAAAGTAAAACTAGAGGCGCAAAAACAGTATTAGTAAAAATATTTGATGACCAACACATTTTGTTGTTGCAAGTCTTAGGTTTTTGACAGCAGAA
Organism: Bellardia pandia; assembly: GCA_916048285.2. NCBI lineage: Eukaryota > Metazoa > Arthropoda > Insecta > Diptera > Calliphoridae > Bellardia > Bellardia pandia. The sequence continues at coordinate 64,188,582 of OU696531.1, read as the reverse complement.
ACGCTTCTATGTTATTTTATTCCCTGTTTTATTTTTTATTCACTTAACTCTAGTAAAATTTGGTAGTTTTAAAAGATAGATTTGTACAGCTTGAAAGGTATATGTTTGCTCATAGAAAGAATAATTTTGAAGAAAATTAATTTTATCAGAATTATTGCTTTATTAATGACTATGACCCCAAAAAGTGGTACTGAGACCAATGGCAAACAGCAAGTTGTTAAATCTAAACTCTATTTTAGAAAATTTTTACTTTCTAAATATATTGTCTAATTAATTAATTAATTGCTTGGGTCTATTAGCATTGTGATGTCTGGAAAAAACATAATGAGAATTTAGTTGCACGAACGAATTTATTTTCTTTTTCAATCCGATAATTTCTATAGCGGTCAGTGGCTTGATACTTGTTGAAATAATTTTAATATATTTTAACTAGTATTAGGACACTAGTTAAGCATGAAATCATTTGGTATGTCTTGGTTACTTTGTACTCTGTTAAGAGTCAAGAGATATATTCATACAAATTCGATCTTACATGCCTTCGTTGTATTTTTTTGGAACGCGTTGAACCACAATGTCTTGAGTAAATCTGCAGAAACTTTGCCGGAAGCCAATGCCAGAACGCTTCATCATATTTTTAAATAATTTTTTTTAAAGTAAATATATTTCTAGTAATTAGAGAAGTAATTGAACGAATATTTATCTTTTTTAAGAGAAAAGTTTTTTTTTATTCACTCTAATTGTTCGAATTTTCAAGAATACTATTGTAAAGTACTGGAAAAACAAATTTGTAATAATACAAGATTTGTAAATAATAATAAAGAATACACATATATGTAGTAAACGCACGTAAATTTCGTTCTAACTCACAACACGTTAAAAAGAAATATGATAATTCTCGAATTCTATTTCTAAAAAACAGTGAGTTAAATAGATGATGTTTACAGATTGATCGTGGACAATGAAAATTGCTGATGACGCCCTTGGCAGGGTAGAAAATGCATTCCAGTTTGCCAATTGTTCCAGTACTTTACAATAGTATTCTTAAAAATTCGAACTATTAGCCTGAATAAAAAAAACTTTTCTCTTAAGTAAATAAATATATTACATTTGAATTTTTGATATTTTTCATCACTAAAAATAATTTAATGAAAAATTAAATTTAATGAACTCGAGCCTAAATAAAGAAATATCAAAGATTTAGAATAACAGTTCAAATAAAAATAATAATTGTTCTTATATTACATTTGTTTTAAAATGTCTTGTATAACTAAAGAAGAATGAAGAAAAAGTCGTTTTCTTATCAAAAAATTGCAATTAACTCAGTATTTATTTTCAAATAATTCTTAAAACCGATTTCGCTTTTTTTTTAGTCTATTAAGTCAAAATTAAAAGGTTAAGCTAAACTCTTTTATAGTCATGCAAAGTACGTGTATTATTAAAGCCAGACTATCCATTTAGAAATTAAAAATTTATTTTCCATTTTTTTCAATTACCCCACTGTGCAACAGTAGTCAATCACCACTCGAGGATGTCACAAAAATTGTATTGCTTAAATATTGATTAAATGTAATTAAACATTATTAAATCCAACTAAAATGATAAAAAAAATTACACACAATGTTTAGTAATTATTTGTCTTCTATTTTTGTTCTAGATATTAGCTTTTACAACCGTACTTATTAGCTCAGCAACATCAACACCGCCATCTTGTGGACTTTATGGAGCACCACCATGTCGATTTTTGCCAGCACCACCTGGTCAGACCCCTTCATGTGCTCGACCAGGTAAAACCTACTGTGAGCACATAGATAATTATCCATCGTAAGTACATACACATGAACAGTAGATATGTTTTCAATGTGGCGTAAGTCATGATTTCAAAGAAGTTACGTTAACGATAAAATTACAAATATGTACTTTAAAGTAGATAAGAAATATATTATTAAAAATTATTTATGTCATTATTTCTTCCGCAAGACACAAGCAGCAAATAATTAAAATCTCATAATTAGCTAAATATTTATTGTTGTCTTGTTTTTTTACAAAATTGTTTGCAATTAATGTGAAAATATGTATGAAGGTGGAGTGGACACTAAAATTTCTTAAATAAATCTATTTAGTTGGGAATAACCAGTCATTATCAGATAACAATAAATTTGACACTGTTGTGTCAAAAATTATCTCCCACATACAGAGTCACTGAGATTACACAAGATACAAGTAAGTGTTCAAAGTGTTTTTTTATTGTTTATTTTTAGTTACAATGACTGAAACTAATAAAGCGTCTCATCCATTAACGTTAATAACAGTTCGATGTCTATTTAAATTTTTTTTGGTTTTGAAGACATTAATACAAAGTGATAAATGGTTAAAACAAAACTAGTTATTGAAAACAAAACCAATTACATATTCCTATTTAAGACAATAAATACTTAACAAATGTAGAAGAAAACGTTAGATAAATTTACAATAAATTTACATACATAACGCGTGTTTGTCATCTGTATTAAGTTGATGTTCTTCATTTGGATAGACGCTGCCAGTAATTCCTTGACCCACTAAACTTGAATTGACAGCTTGATATTTTTCCAAAAAAAATATTTGTTTCGAATGTTTTTTCGTCTAAATTTTAGTAAAATATAATTTATTATTTTATTTAAGTTTTTTAATCTTTATGAAGAGACTCTAAACCATGCAACCAGTTTTTGTGTTAATTTACAAGCAGCCTCACATAAAAGGTACTCAACCATACGCATACATACATACATGTCTGTATCTATCATTTCTAATCGAAGAGACCAATTAAATGTTATCAAATATTTGGATGGTGTTTGTAAAGGTACGGTCACATTTGGCGTGCTTGTTTTAGCACAAATATATTTAACGTTGTTTACTCCTACAAGAGTTTTGCAAGATCAATCAGCATCAAATAAATTAAAGCTAAATATTTATTGTGTCTTGTCCTAAAAAACGAAGTTTTTTTTTTTAAATAAATCAACAAAGTCAAATATATTTTATTTAATGGTTACGTCTTTTTCGGAAAATATTTGCCAAGTGTGACCGTACCTTAAGAGTTGTAAATGGCAGATGAATCATTCCACCGTTTTATTAAGTTTTTTATGTGTTATTGAAAACTAAATTTTTTATGATTTATATGGTGTTGGCTTTTACAAAGAGATAAGAGTGTTGAGCTCTTCTCTATTGTCTAAAAATACGTCATAATTGAAGCACACATTTACACCTTCCATATAAAGTTAAATATGTCAATTCGGCATATCGTTTGTATCCGTTATGAGAGATGAAGTATGTGGGATTAATGGTTGCGAAAACCACTAAACTAAAATTCAAAATAATTAAAAATATGTTTGCAGACATTCGTTTTTAGAACAATGTGCTTTTTTAGATAGACAAAATGTATGTCCCTTATTCATATATGTACATTAGAGTGTCTCGCCTTACATGCAAAACAAAAGAAAGTTCGCGGTACACCACCGAATATGAAGTATTGTTGCAAGACAATTTCGAAAATAAAATTTTTTGTTTTTTTGCCGAAAGTAGGGGTCACCAAAATACATTTTTTGCTATATCTTCGGCATTTATAGTCCGATCTCAAAGTGTGATATATCGATGTTTTTGTCTTTTCCTACCACCCTAATATAAGCAAATTAAAGCTCACAAAAAATCATTACACTGAAAAATTTTTAATTTAAATCATTAAAAAATTATAAGTTTATGAAAAATGAAAAGTGTTTCGGTATTAAAATATTTTCTAAATATTATAAAAAATTAAATTCTACGTGTGTGCTGAAAATTTAACGTTACATTCAGAATATCACGAAATTTTAATTAATCATATTTTGAAATGAACCAGGTTTACTGTATTTTTGCCGGTTCTCGAATTTGGAAAAAATTAAAAAATGTGGCCCATGCGTTGCTCAGCGGTGACAGCCATCGCAGACTCACGTACTACATGAACAAAGTGCTCGGTGTTTTGAGAATGGCATGGATAAGCTGCGAAAATAATTAAATTTAACAAACAAGACTCTCAAATAAAGTTATATTCCCTGTGCTAACCTGGTATTGCAATTATTTCTTTCGAAAATTGTAATGTTTCCCAGCTGGACTTGCATGTAGAACTGCAAGTGTGGCGGCTCAGTCAATTGTAATTTGGTCCAATCGATCATGTCGAAATATAAGTCACTCTCGAAGTTTATGAAATGACGAACTTGTGGTCCGAACATTTGACGAATGCAAACCGTTGCCTCATTTCGTTTTTCATTTCTAATGTACATACATACATATCGTCACCTGAAATGCAAAAGGGCGTAACAACATATTTGAAAATTTTACAGGAGATAAAAAAAACTTTATAAAATCAAAACTATTGAAGTTAGCGTTATGATTTTTTTTTCAGCATTATAATACGATGATACATTTATTTCTTAAGACAGAATTTACTTTCAACGTTGTTTTTATTAGTTGTGTGGGATGCGCCCTTTTGAAGACCTGAAATCAAAAGGGCGTAACATCACAAATTTTTTTTAGAGTTTGAAGGAATAAGAAGTACAAATAGAGATACTTTTTATATGAATTTAATTTTGTTAAGTTTATACATTTTATTAAGTAACTGAAAATTTAAAAACAATATAACATTTCATTAAATAACGGCTAAAAAAATTAAAGATGGAATTCATTGCACACTCACAAAAATTAATGTGGACTTAGTATAAGAATTTTCTATGGTTAGTTTTTATGAATACTGTGCTAATCTTCAAACGAAATATTGTCATAAAATAAGTAGCAATCTGCAGGTATTAATCTTTTCTGATCTTGAAGGTGTTGCCACTTCTTCTTTGAAATTTTTAATGTCTCCGTATGTAATTGCGAAGGCTGTTCAACGACGAAGTTCCTTTTAGTTCTTTGAGGAAGTTCTCGATATTCATTTTCTATATTAGTTTTGAAATAAATTACAAAAAAATAACAAACGTAACCACCAGCAAGTGAAAATTAATATTAACCAAGTGTAAGTTTACTTGATTTTTTAAACCGGGGTCCCTTCGACTCTACTTAAGTGTTCGCACGTAGTGAACTACCACGTAAACCAACCGTAAGTTTACTTGCATGTGGCAACGGGGGGTAAGAAATCAAAAGAAAACTGAAACGCGCTGCCGTTATTGCCAAACTTACTCGTAAACGTGAAAATTTGGTACGCGCTGAAAAATACCAAAATGAAATTTAAACTGGCAACAAACCATAATTTTAAAATTTTGGTATTTGAATTTCAGAAAAAAATGTTTTGAAATAATATAGAAGAAAGAATTTTATTAATATATATTTTTTTTTCTAATCTAAAAATATAAATTTTAAAGCGATTTTAAAATTATTAGTTAGGGCAATATCATTTGGTAGGAGACCTGAAGGATATCGTAATTTTTTTTATTATCCAACACAAAAAAAATTTATTTAAATTTGAAAGTTTTTACAGTGAACCTTATGACTTAGTGTGGGTTGCGCCCTTTTGATTTAAGAAAAAAGCAACTTTGTTGTTAAGCCCTTTTGCATTTCTTTTATAAAGTCGTTGTTTTTGACATTTGGACTGTAAAAATTTATGAGAACATGTATTTTGATTTGCTTCATCATAATAAATGAAAAAATGCATTTTGAATTTTTTGGTTGTTACGCCCTTTTGCATTTCAGGTGACGATATGTATATACAAGTATTTACCTATGTACGTAAAATCGATTCAATCGTTTATCCCATTTTTAGATTTCAGAACGACAAAACCGAAATGGATAAACAAACACATTGAATGTGTATATTTGGCGCCAATAAAACGATAACAACATGTACGTACGCATGAGCATAAACGTTATTTGTTAATGTTCATTCGTTTTGTTTTTGTTATTACGACCTGTCGATTGCATAACAAACATTTTTGTATTAAAACATGTTTTTAATACCCAACAGCCAATTGTGTTAAGTAAACATACTTTCGTGCATTATAAAGCAAACAATTTATTTTGTAATTAGAGTATTTAAACAAGTTAGAGTGCTATATTCGTCTGAGCCGAATCTTAAATACCCTCCACCTTAATATAATGAGAATTACACAAACTACGCTGCTGGTAGGAGCAGAATATCATTATTCAGTAATTCTTATTAAGTTTAAGCGCAAATTTTATTAGAATTTTATACATATATGTATTGCTTGATACACAAGTTTATGCACAATATACTCGTAATTTATTTCAACTGTTTTTAAATTTTATTTAATTTTAATCATTTATAATTAATGTAATTACAAATTCTTACCATTATTTGCAGAGTTTGTATATTTATCACAACAATCTTATATATAATGTAAAAATTTATAAAATTAAAAATAGGTTCAACATTTTTCCATATTCATTAGGTTAAGGAAAAGAGTGTAAAAAGAGTGAGGCTGATATCATCTCAATAACGATATTTAAAAGAGTTTATAGGTGTTACAGTGGAAGTGAACCAATTATGGACTTATATCTTCAAAATTCAGTATCCAATAACGTGATTTCTATGTATTTAAGGATTACTTTACAAAAGTTTAATATTGTTATGATGATACTTGTAAGTTTATTTTAATTGGGAGCTATTACCAAGTATGGACTGACAAGTACAATTGAAATGTTGGTTTGATATCGACATTTATTAAAGATTTGTGTGGCTTTACTTGTTCTTCGGAGTTGGTTCTTATATGGGAGATATGACCATTTATGGACAGATTTTCATAAACTTATCATAAATATCAGTTATTTTTAACAGATTTATGCGAAATTAAGTGATTTTCGTAAGTGGACTTTGTATGGGAGCTATGGTCAAAAATAGTCCGAACTAATCAAAATTTCGTTTTGTGATTTATTTTCATATGAAACTTAGTATTGCTGAATTTTGTATTGATATTGCAATTTTATAGGCATTTATGTAGCATTGAGCTATATTTCGGGTAGTATGTGGGCTATGAGAAATCATGAACCGCTTGTTATTATTTTCATTACAGTTTGTTCTTCCATCGTAGAAATAACGTGTACAAAATTTCATGGTAATATAATTTAAACAAAATAGCAAAAAACTCTTTTAAAATGTCATATTTTGATGATGGTTGTTACACAATTTGGTCCATAACTCTGGTTTCCCTGAACCGATTGTAATGCGTTTCAGTATCCAACTACTTAGGAGATTATCCTACAGTATAATTATTTTGGTGTTTTGTAAACTGTGCTGATTTTGGTTACGTATTTTGGATTTGAGAGAGTTTTACAAGGACCAACAGACGGACATAGCTCAATCGACTTATAAGGACTTACCCCCTTATTCATAAAATTTACAACAGGTTTATAAGAGGTTTATAAAGCAAATTTTTTATGGAAATATATATATATATATACAGATGAATATTTTTTTAGTGTTACAAACGGAATGACAAATACCCTCATTACCCACTTCAGGTGGTGGAGTGTATAAAAATGGACTTTTTCGAAAACCGATTTTGAGATATTCGAAAAATGGATTTTTCGACATATCCGGTTTCGAATACGTATAATGAACAATTTAAAATTATTAATTAAAACTATTTTGTAATTAACAATAAAACTTTTCTTTGTGAAGACCTCAAAGGAAAACATGTAAAAGCGTATATTCGGCTGTGTCGATTCTTATATACCACCACCAAGTCATCTATTATAGAGATTTATACGCATTTAAGTGATTCCGGAAGTAGAACTTATATGGGGGCTACTGTCAAATACGGACCGATTATTATGAAATCTAGTAAGACGATATAAATATATATACGGATTACTTGTGATTTGGACTTCTTAGTGGTTTTTATAAGAGATTTATGCGAATTTTATTGCCTTTCAGAAGTAGGGTGTTACGTTCAAATATGGGCCGATCATCATCATATTGAAATGGACGATTTGTATATATGTTATATACAATTTTGACCATTTATAAATGATGTAATTATCAATGAATCTCACCATAATTTACAGAGTTTGTCTAATATTCATAACAATCTTGAGTGTATTTAACAATTTATAAAATTAAAAGAAAATTTGTCCATATTCACCACAAGTTAAGAAACAGGGTTAAGGTTGAATTTGATGTCAACAACGTTATTTACAAGAGATGTATGGTTAGTTGTTATGGTCGGAAGTGGACTTAATTCGGGAGCTATTGCCTAATATGGACTGATAGCTACAAAATTCAATAGCATAATTGCCGTATAACCGATATTAATTTGATTTCTAGATTACAATTTCTGATATGTATAAAATGTTCATTCGATATTATTATATATTAAAATTATTGAGGGTTAACTTGTTTTTCGGAAGTGGTACGTTTATGAGAGCACTTAAAAAACATGGGCCGATCTTATTAAATTTCGGAACAAATAATTTTATACATATGAGGATATTCCACGTTGAATTTCAATATAATAGTATTTAGTACATTTAAGATACATACTAATATTAAAGTGAATGTCGATAGTGGACCTTATAAAGTGGATATAGTCAAATATGGATCGATATTCTCAAAATTCATCAGTTTGATTTCGGCATGTATGTAAATGATCCGTGTAAAATTTTGGATCGGTATCGTTATTTATACGAGAAAGGAAAACGAAAACAACAGAAATATCTATACAAATATCAACAACATGAATATTAACATTACAAATTTCAACACAAGCCTAAACAATATAAATCATTACATATCAAACTCCAACAACTTAAATACCAACAACCAAAATCTGATCCAAACAACATTAATTTCAACAATACAACAAACAACAATAGAAGCGAAAACAACAGTAACACCAACATCAACACAAATCAAATCAATACCACCTCACACATAAACACGAGTAGCAACTTTATAACACCAAACACGAACATGACCAACAATAACACCAATGTCAACACTACAAACATCACCAACACAACTTCTAACTGCACACATATCCACAACACGGCAACCCTGCAAAAATCTGTGGAGTACGTGGTCCATTGTAGCTAAAATGTAGTGACTATGTAATGCACTTGTGGACCATTTAATTTTCAAAGCAGAACTTCTTGTTACTCGACAATTGTTCGTGCTTTCACGATCGTAATCGTTGTTTAAAAACATTTGATGTAGTTACAAGGAGTAGTTTTGGGACTAGTACCGTGTTATGCAAAGCTGGAGTATATGGTCCAGTCCTAGGACATCGTAAGGTTAACTGGACTAGTTTTTTTTCAAACAAATGGATTATGTTTGGAATACTCCTGGTCCATTGTGAAGTAGTCCATACACGTGTGTATGGAGTACTCGCGTTTTTTGCAGGGAAATCGAAGCATTAACACTAATACCAACAACTCAATGTACAGCGACAGAACTATCATCCACACCAACAACAGAGCCAATACAACAAACAACATAGTTACCAAGCTACAAATTCTAAATATCAAAAGTTTATACAGCACCATCCTGATCAACGAATTCTACAATGATCCTAAATTTCTCCAACCAATCGATCACCCTACCAACACAAGACGTCGAGCAGAAGTAAGGTACAAAGTAGAATGCCACAAGAATACATACGGAAAAAATTCACTAAATATTGCAATACCAAATATATTTAATAATGTACCCATTAGCATCTTAAACATTTCAAATACTTATAGAAGAAAAAAAATATTAAAACAATACTTTATAAATTCGCAATGAAGAAAAATGTTATAATCTATTTGCTATTTTTTTTTTTATTTTTTTAAAGCAAAAAAAAAAAAAGATTTATGAGTGCTAAAGTTATTCTCAGAAGAGCGCTTCATATGGTGATAAGGTCAAATATGCACCGAGATCTACAATTTTCTGTAGTATGATTTTTATGTATATGTAAATGTAATGTAAAGTGTAAAGTCGATAACGATATCTAAATATAATTATAAGGATAAATAACATTTTCGGATGTTGTCCTTATATGGGAGCTACGACTAATTATGTACCGACCATTATAAAATTCAGTACAACAATAAGAATTGTTTGTGTCGAATTTTAATCTGGTAACTATATTTGTACCAGATTTATACGTATTTAAGTGAATTTTAGATGTGGACTTTATATGGGATCTATGACCAAAAATGGACCGAACTAAAAAAAATTCGTTGTGCGGTTTCTTTTTACATGGCACTTATTTTTGCTGAATTTTGTATTTTATCATTAAGTTATATTTGGGTAAGATATTTGTATGGGGGCTATGATAAATCATGGACCGTTTCTATTTCATATCACTATTTTACTCAGACTTTCTTCTTTTATCATAAAAATAACGTGTACAATATCTAATTTTTATAGAGGTTGTCTCACATTTTGGTCCATAACTCTGTTTCTGCTATACCGATTTTGCTGATTTTCAATACCAAACTGCTTAGAAGAACTATAAACGGTAAACTTTATTGATTTTGATTGTGTCGTTTGAACGTGAGATTGTTTTACACAGCAAGACAGACAGCCAGACAGGCGTAAAGACAGAAATAGCTCAATCGACTTAGAATTCCATAAGGACCAAGAATATATATACTTTGTTGGGTCTCAGATGAATATTTCTCAGTGTTACACACGGAATGACAAACTTATATATACCCTCACTTACCACTTGGTGGTGGAGGGTATAAAGAAATTGTTTTTCATTATAAAACATCGTTTTTGAATTTAGTTCATAGAGCCCTACCTTACATAACTTTATTGAATGTAGGTAAAAATAAGAAATAAAACAAAATTTAATTTGTTAACTGTTTTAATAAAAAACTGCTTCATTAAAAAAATATTTAGGTGACAGACTAGTCCAAACCATGCCCACCGCTCTCTGTTCGAAATAAAAAAAAAACAAGTAAGAAAGTATAGTCGGTCAAGCCCGACCATATAATACCCTACACCCGGTATATGTATAAAACAGTTTTTCAGAAATGGGCGTTGTTTACTCTTGCAAAACTCTTGTAAGAGTAAACAACGTCAAATATGTGATTTTAAGTAAATATTTGTCATGTGTGCCGTTTAGAATTTTTATAAACCAGCAGTTTGCTCAATTTGTATTCAGTTGCTTCATATGACATTTTTAAATGAATTTCCTCATAATCCGGCGTTCTAAAGTCGATCTAAACCAAGAATCTTAAGGTTTTGTTTTGTATAACGTAAAAAATATATATTTTTATTGCCAACATAAAGTTTTCACTTTCTTTTAAACCTTTCTGTGGCACGTGACATGAATGATTTATTATTATTATAATTATTATTTTTCGTTTGTTTGTTCGTTATTAATTGGCTATCTTTGTTGTTTAGTTGCTTGTAATTTGTATGTGAGAAACAAAATAGTCATTTAGAAGTTGTTTACCAAATAAACTGCACAACTTAAAAATTCAAACACTTTGCTATAATTTGACAAGTATTATTATTAAGTATTTATCTAATCGAAATAATGATCTAAACGTTAAAATTAATTTGCATATGTTTTTTTATATATTGGTACATAAAGGGGTCACAGTGAAATTGTATGAAAATCATTAAAATTTTTATTTTATTGGAAAAAGTAAGTCATAGGGTATCACTAGAGACGCAACTCATTCATATGACTGGCACAATAACAAAATACATTGATTTTTTGACCGCATAACTGCCACATACGCATACATACTGTGAGTCTCAATATAATGTAAACACCTGATATTGTTTAAAAAAATATTGTGTTATATATAAATTGTACATTAACAAAAACTAGAAAAATAAGGAACATAAAAAAATAATCTATTGTAACGAAAAAGTACCAAAAAAAAGCAAACCGCTAGTTAGAATTATGTAAAACATTGTATTTAATATTTTGTTTGTATTCCTTTTACCTTCATCACAGCTGACAATCTTCTAGACATATAATCAACGAGTTATTTAGTCAAATCAGGTGGAATTTTGTTACATTCATCCTGCATTACTGCCCCTAAGTTATCCTGGCAAGAAATATTTTTTGTCTAATTATTTGTCCAGATATTCCGGAAAATGATCCAAAGTTTTTGAATTATAATTGAGCAACCAGTCTTTCACTATCATGGATTGCCCTGCTGGAAAATCTAGTTCTAATATCTCTACACTAGGGACTACATTGGTTTTCTTAAAATATCCTGTGATCAATATATGTTCCAAATTTATTACAATATGTTGTTCCGTTTGATTTTTGTCTAATTAGGATTGAGAATTTTTCTTTTTCTCATAGCAAATGCTATTCAGAAATTTTTTAGATAAATCTTTTCAAGAACAATTATTTTTTTATTTTCAACTGTTAATTTTAAATCATTAATTAAATCTTTTCTTTAAAATGTTAATGCTCAAGTCATACAGTTTACAATAATACTTTCACAAATATCAGAGTACTTTTTTATTTTCATTAATTTAATTAAACTCGAGCCGAAATAAAAGATATATCAATGATTTTAAATTAACAATTCAAATAAAAATAATAATTGTTCTTAATTTAATTAAATAAAATCTGACTTATATCTTAAATCCATGAATTAAGTTGGAATAACAAAACATAATATCCTCCCCACTACGAAAGTGTAGGATTTAAAATATTGAGAAAAAGAATAAGTACCTCAAGGTCTACCGTTGTCGGATTCTTATCCCATTCATACTAGAAATATCAAAAAATAAAAAATACCTTTATTCCTTAGAAGTGGTTTGTTATTGCGTTTATTGGAGATACAATAATACCAAAAGCCTAGATTTTAGAAATTGAACATTTTCGAGATATGAAAGTCGTCGCTGAACCTGGATTCGTAAAAAGCAATCTGTTTTTCGGAGACATGATTACAAACTCATTTATTTAAAAAGGTCGACATATATTGTCAATACGTTTGCTTACCACAACATGAGAGCATCCAGGGAAATTAGATCCACCCCGTGGTAGAGTCTAAGCTCTTCTGGTGTACCACTTGTACTATGTGTATCCGAAGGGCTCTAGTTCTCTCTAGCACAGAAAAGGACCACTAGACTTCCTCGAATCATAACAGCTATTATAAAAGTTGTCTGTCTGAAGAATAGGTACAAAACATTCTAAGTGATTTCCCAGCTCCCAGTGTACAGTATATTGGTACACACCGCTTTAATGTCTGAACTGTCACTGGCTAATGTGATAAAATTGGCCAGAAGTACCATGTGAACATTTTTAAGGGTCGAATGAAGTCGACGAATATCTAACATATGTGCATACAACTTTGTTTTGTGTTTTCGTACTTCCAAGACATAAAATTCTAAGCCAAATGCTAAAATTTTTAAAAAAAATCATATATTTGGGGTATTCACAAGGTGTGCTATCATGTTATATTGTCATAATGTTCTAACATTTTACAATGGTTTAAAAATATTGTTGTTGCTTTGTAAACAAAAAGTGTCTTAAATTAATAGAACTTTGCTTGCTATGTTTATTGTGCTGTCGTAATTAATCAGAAGAGACCTGCGCTGAGCGGCTAAACCGAGCCGCATAACTATCACATCATCTAATCCATCACAACATCTAAAATGTATTTTTCGCACAAACTGGCTATTATTTTAGTTTTTTCACTTATTTTTGGCATTGTGGAAAACAATATTAATTTTTATATTTGTTTTAAATCAGCTGATTTAAATTCAAAATAGCACACTGAATTATGAGGGGTTGTTCACAGCAGTCGTATTTTTTCATGTTATTATTTTAAGACATATGACTTTATGACACCTTGTGAATCCCCCAAATGTTTAAATTTAAATGTTTTATATGAAGTTTGGAGATTCGGTTCAAAGTATATAATTGATTTGTATTGTGTAGGTATATTCCAATTAATAATCGTTTTGTTGTGTTTTTTATAATTTGTGAAATAAATTAGTCATGCACTAAATTAAGGGCAGTGATAAATTTATTAACATTTTCAAAATCAGGTAGTTTTAAAAGTTAGATTAAATTAATTATGATTACACAGAAAGTTTTTTAGTATATGAAAAGTAGTTGTTTTACATGGGTAAAAGCAAATCGTGTGATGTTAGTACTCGAAATATTATTGTACAAATGCATCAGAGTGGAAACACTTATCGGGAAATCGCAACAGCCATGAATGTTTCAAAAAAAATGTTTTTCAAGCGGTGAAATATTTCAGAAAGCATTCGACTAGAGAAAAGTTGGCCCGTATTACGACAGTTCGTAAAGATTTACTGATTGTGCTTGACTCGAAAAAAATCCACATCAGTTACTAAATTTTAGTCTAAATGGAATTTGAAGATCAAAAGGGATTAAAAAATTCTCAAATGTGGATTAATTATAGATCAACCAAAACAAGGATCATATTTAAGGTTAAAACAATTATCGAAGTACTTAATTGATGCTAAAAAAATTTGGTGATTATGCCAAGGAAACTGCATGAATATCATTGGCGAAAATTGACTATAACAGTTTACAAAATTCTTTATCATGGAGAGGATGTAATTAAGCATCATTTAGTACAACTTGCATATCTATCAGTGAAAGATCAGAAGAAGATTATGATGATTTTATAGAGAGTACAATACTAGAAAGACATTACGAAATTTAACAAATTATGATCTATTTAATATATTATGGGCAACATCAGATCCGCTCATCTCTAGCATTCAAAATCAATGGAAAATAGAACATCGGGACTTAGGCTGCTAGAGGACAGAAACAATACAGAACTCAATATGGAATATTTGCACTAAATTTTTCAACCGAATGATTTTGTTTGCAAAGAAAAATAATTTTTTTATAAGTTATAATGGATTAATAACGTCATACATTTGAAAAACAGCTATGGGAAAATTAAGTACAATGACTGTTTTAAATTTGGCCGAAAACTCGAAGGAGAAAAATTATAGACCTCCGGATCATCGAAAACCGAAAAAGTCCATTATACGTATCATTCAACTAGGCATTTCATGTTTCAGATTTAAATACAAAATTTTTCGATGTGATACATACTCTATTCGTTTACAGATTTATGTAATTAATTCTAAAATCAGACTAAAATCGAAAAGTATCAACGTACCAATCAAATCACACCAAACACTAAATTCTGTTTCTATCTGTAATGTAAAAAAAAAATTTTATTGCAAGACACTCGCAGACTTAATTATAAGTGTTAAAAAGTAGAGTCATTGTGATTTATAAATTTTAATTACGATATCCGTAGTGACAATTGTTATTATGTGAATCGAATAACCGCTTAAAGAAACAACAAAACAACTGAAAAGAAATAAAATTAAAATTTAACACTTCATTATTCTTGGATTGCAGATATCTTATTAAACATCTCGTACACAAATGGGGTTATGAGGCCAAAAATTTATTGGTTGATGAAACGTGGGAAGATTTTGCAACAGTTGCGTGGCATGACACACCCGTATTTTACGATCCAGCGTATATTTTCAATCAGCACAATAACAATGGTAAAGATTTTAATGGGTACAACTATGAGACACCGCCGTATGAAAGTAGGAATGGTAATGCCAATGGCAATACAAACTACAATGATGATCCATATCATTTCTCAAAGTCATCAACTACTGAAGGTCCCACGTGAGTAATAATTATAGTGTTTCTTTTATTTTTATTTTTTATATTATTTAGAGATTATCACGGTTATTGTAAATAATTCGTTGTCGTTTTTCGAATTGATTATTTTTTGTATTGCTTTTGTGTGTGTTTGTTTCAGATATCTTTTGTACACATCGTCAGCAGGTCAGCGTTTAAACTTTAATAAAAATCAAGTTTCATCATTTGGAAGCAGTACAACGAAATCTACGCCCAATAATCCAACATTGTGGCTAAAGCGTATTGTACGTGATTTAAGTAAAAAATCTATACCAAGTCAAGGTGGAAAACCACCTATAATACTTCACACCACCGGCGAGACTGAGGAAGAAACTTCAACGAAATCATCCTCCTCATCACCGTCGACACGTGATGTCTCTTTAAATATGGATCTCTGGGACATTGTGGGGGTTGAGAAGGGCACATATTCGCGTATTAAACGCCAGAGTCCTGGTCGAACTTCACTTTGTCAGACCACTTCCCAATTCATTACACCTCAAGCAGCTCTTAATAGCAAAGGTATGTACATATCTAAAGAAACCAAAGTTTATACAGAGACAAGCTTCTAAAACCACAATTGTTTTTAGGAAACTGGATGTTTGTCGTTAATGAAGAGAGTACAGCACGTCAAATGGTCAAAGCCGAACTATGCGCGTAAGATTATTTTCCTTTCAGAAGCTTTTTATTGTATGAATTTATTTTTGCACCATTTGTTGTAGGTCGAATACTTGCACCAATCTCTGTCAACTTCCCAATGGCTACAATTCACGCTGTGAACAGAAATTTGTACAGAAACGCTTGATAGCATTGCAGGCCAACGGACAGAATCTTTACACCGACACATTTTGGTTTCCCAGTTGCTGTGTTTGCACAATATCCGCTAATTAGATTCGAATGTACATTTTTATTAATTATTTCCATTTTGTCATACAATCCTTAAACAATTCGATTACCTACTATATTCATTATTTTAAAACTAATAAGGTTTTTCTAAAATACTATACAAATTAAAATAAAAAATTTAAATTTATAAAACAAACTAAAACAAAATATCTATCTAACTTTAATATCGTATATTGAAAAGTAAGTAAATCCTTACGGATAAATAGAAGGGTAATAATATAATATACGAGTGTGTGTTTTATTCGGTTATTCAACAAATATTTATTCTAGGTTTTAATTTAATCGGTTAAAACCGTGAATCGAATTTACCTTTCTAATGGCGATTGCAACTTTGACAGGCTCAGATATCATGAGGGTACCTTCATCACCTCGATAAACATAATTGAATATAATTTGAACATAAATATGTAATAGAAACCTATTTACATAGTTACAGAAGCGAAAATTAACAACTTAAAGTGTTATATCTTGATTCATATGTTTAAATATTATCGAAAGCAAAATATGCATAGGGCTATGTAGGGAATAAAGTTTATAGGGAAGTAGTCCCTATATGATGGCTAAGACAAATTATGAGCCGATCGTAATAAAATTTGCAATATCAACTTTAATTATGAAAATTATTTGTTCAGAATTTTAACCAGAAAACGGATTTGGATTCGTTTTAATTGTAAAATAAAAGCGTCAAGTATTCAAATGTACACAAAAACAAATGTAAATAATTAAGAAATATAGTCGGTCTTGCATGATTGCCAAATTTGCAGTGCCCTGTGATTACTGACACCAAATTGCTAAGTTGTGGTCGCTGTAATTTCAATAATTACAGCGTGCGTTTCCTATTTAATGTTGGCCAAATCAGTCGTGTGACTGCAGGTTTGAGCTAGCTCATAATGAAAGTTGCTGACTATTTGCTTACATTGCGATAGCGGAATGCCGCAAAGATGGTCGATGTTGTCATCAGGTAACATGGCACCTTTGTTTGCCAAGTCATCTGTGATACAATTACCTGATATGTCTCCATGTCCGCGCACCCATATGAGTGTTACTGTCGAATGTCTCGCCATCCTGTTTAAGGATGTCCGGCATTCCTGGACCAGGATTGATGTAGTATGTACACCTGTCAGAGACTTTATTGCAGCTTGACTGTCAGTGTTTATACGTATATCCCTTCCCGATATATTGTAATAACTGATCCAATTAGCCGCTCGTTTTATTGCTGATATTTCAGACTGAAGCATGCTACATACGTTTGGAATTCTGAAAGACATCCTGATTTCGAATTCCTGAATGTAGACTGCCCTTTCATTTTATTTTTTATTTATTTATTTATTTATTTAATCAATACAGTACAACAAGAACTAGTCTTATCTAATAGTACTGGGGAGATAGTGGCACAATATGATTTTGTAGGTAAAAAAATAAAATAACTTAATACCGTAGACAGACGACAGAGTTAATGCGCATTAAAATCTCACTAATTTGAATTAAGATTTTACCGTGACAGACGACAGTTTCTGCATTTAAACTGCATTTAGGTAACAGCTGTTTGTTTGTAAATAACTGTTTAATTATGAAAAAATTTGTTTGACTTTTGGTGAAAAATCAGTATTTATTTGAAAAAAAAGCTGAAATTACTGTTGCTGAAACTGCTCCGTAATGCAAAAATTGTTCATGCACTAGCAACCATCAACCTGAACGTGTTGCTACATGTGGGGACCGCAGTGGAACACTCTGAAATAGAGAAAGGCAATTGTGGAAATCTATTTTTATTATTTTAATTTTACAATTGTCTTCTTCTTATTTTAGAATAGTAAACAATTTGATAACCTATTATTGATTTTCGACGATGTTGCCATATTGAAATAGCTAAATGCAGTATAAATTCTGTTTGATTTTGTGTATTTACGTCTAACTTAATGCGCATTAAGATGGGATAATTCACGAGTTAATTTGAATTAAGACTGTTAATGCAAATTAACTGTGTCGTCTGTCTACGCTATAATACTAATTTTAATAAATAAAAGAAATTTAAATCAAATAAAATTTAGAAAAAAACAAAAATAATAAACGATATTTCAAAAAGTACAAAAATTATAATGTGTAAATTAAATAAGAAGAAAGCAAAATATTATTACTAACATCAAATAAATATAAGTTAACACATTAAATATCTAAGAGTTATATATAATTAGTTTATTGTTACCCTAAACGATTAAATATTGCAATTTTAAAATGCTTTGCATTGCTAATGGTTTGAATATTAGAGGGAAGTTGGTGCCAAAGATTGATAGCATTGTAGAAAAAATGTCTGTTCGATATATCTTTTTTAATGCGAAAGGTATTTACCCTCTTTCCTCGGTCAGACCTGTAGTGAACATTTCTGTTACATATGCTTTCAACTATTATTAAACTTTTATTTTTTTTTTTCATTTTCTATTAGTCATTTATTGTACGTATTCTATTATGATATTCTTATGCATAAAATTATTATAAACTTAAACTAAATTTAGAATTATATAACATCTTTATAAATACCTACAGAATTACAAATAAATAAAACTATTAACTATTAAAATAAATAACAAATATTAAAATCTATAAAATATTTAAATATATGATATGCAAATAATTAAAAGATAACGATCTGAACAAAAGTGAGTGTGAAAACATTTGTATTTTATACAGTACTTAATAAAGCGGTTGGTATCCTGACTTGTTGCAGATATTTGTCATTACTTTTTCTCAGTTATGCCCATATGTATCTACGTACATTCCAAGCTCTAATGAGAGGCTTAGTGAGTTTTAGTAGCGTGTTAAATATTTCTTTTTCTTTTTTAACTACAACGCATAAACAAGTCATTATATATTTTGGTCGGACAAGTATATTTTGCAAAAGTGAAACATAAAAAAATTGATACCGTTATAATTGTTCAACGGTAAACCTTCTTCATAAGTTTTTTTGTAATTTGAACAATATTCAATACACCTTTCTACCTGTTGGCATATAAAGTGATCATAGGAAATTTTGGACCATTTATATTTGAAGATACATTTATCAAGGATTGATGTTAAAAATAGTCCAAAGGAAAAATATTCTAAGTTTCTACCAACTCCGTATAATAAACTTAGAAATATTCGTACAAAATCTGTTCAAGGTAAATCATAATGGTTACAAAATTGTTTTATATAAATTCTAATTTAGCTTCTTTAAATAGATTTCCTATTTTCTATTTCAAAACACTTTTGTCAGTGCTATACATATTTTTTTAAACATCACTGCATTTGGTATCATAGAGAAGTTATCCAATGAGACACGGGGTACCGTTAGCTTTTGTGACGTCACCTAAATGAAAGCTAAATTCTGAAGCTAACTCCAAATATGTAAAAGTGATGAAGATGATAAAATGTAGAAAGAAATAAAAACTCACATGTAGAATAAGACAAATTAAAATTTAAAGAAATTATAAAACTTAAAGTAAAGCTTAAACTCTAAAATTTTGTCCGAATGTTAAAATAATATCTTAATTTAAATCAAAGTTAAAAAAATTACACTTTTGTTCGAATCCTAAAAATAATATCACAGTTGAGAATTACATTTTTTATCGCAGTCTAAATATTGCACAATTTTCTAACCCTAATTAAGAATTTCTTTATATAATTGTAAGTTTCTTTATTTCATAATACATATAAGTAAATAAGTATGGTATGTACAAAAATGAAACACTAATTTAGTATCACCCTAATATTAATTTTATAAAAATTCCTTAATATAGGTATATATGCATGTAGTATGAAACATTTTTTGATTTAGTAGAACAACAACCAACAAACAACCAATGCAGATGTTCGAAGAGGCCTCTACGTCATCCAAACACAACTTGTAAATAATGTTCAGTATTATCAGTTGGTGAGTGATTAAACTTTTCTCTTAATTCTTATTATATTCATACATACTTGCATAATTTCTAAGAACAGAAGCAACAACCAAAAGCTTGAGTTATCAAACATGTTTGATTAAAAATTAAAATGTTGTGATCTGGTTTTTGTTTCTATCTCTTTTGATTATATCTTTTACCATTTTTTTTTATTTGTTTTGGATTGAATTTTATACTGTAGAAAGAAAAAGGGACATATTCCTTCATATCATAATTATGTTATTCTATTTAGAAATACTTGTAAGAAAATTAATTAACTTTGTTAGGATTTTATTTATACTTTTTTTTCGTAATATTTATAAATAACACTGGTTTACAAATTTTTAATTTGGAAAAATACCAAGAACGCCACTTGTCTAGATAAGTTAATTGGGACCTCCTGAACACGAAAAACGCTGTAATTTTTTTTTCTAAGTACCGTTTTTTAGATAACGGTACTTTTGTGTTTTTCGGTGTATGGTCCCATTCAAGCCCTTGTGGAGCCCAACCGAAGAGCCCGATCGAGATGAATGGTATATCGTTGGAAAGGTAATCGAATGCCTTTTCCGCCGATATGCTGCAAATTTCTATCTGATAAGGAATAGCTGAGTTATGGCACCTCAAAGTTCGAAATTTGCCTATTTTTTACGTTTTTTTCAAAATTTTTCTTTTTTATTTAATTTTTTTTCTACGTCACAGTTAATATCTGGAATGTTTTATTTTTTATCCAAATAGTTTATTTAATTACCAACATTTTAAGCGTAATTTGAAAAAAATCGGATGAAAAACATAGTTTTTATTAAAGATTTTGTGGAACGACAATATTTTCATCTTCATTGCTTACACACTATATTCGGCGTAAATTCAAAAAATTTAAATTAAAATGGCGAGCGACTTGAACTTTTACGTTTTTTTCGGATGGATCTTCGCGAATGAGGAACCAACAATAGTTCGCCATCATTTGTTCGTCCCACCAGCCTTTGTAACGTCTCTCGATTTCTTCCATTTCTTGGTGAAATCTTTCACCTTGTTCATCACTTTCGGAGCCCAAGTTGGTGGGGAAAATATCCAAATGACTGAATAAGAAGTGTAATTTAGGTGTCATATTTGAACCTAAAGGTTAAAAAGAATAAATTTTAAATCATAACGGCCTTTTTGATATACATGTTTTCACTCAACGCTTACCAATGGCATTGAATTTTTGCAGTAATGTATCGATCTTCTCTGCGTAATCAGGACTTCTGTAGTTTCCCAAAAAGTTGTGAACGATGTCCTGGAATGCTTCCCATGCCTCCAAATGAGCTGGACCTTAACACTCATTAAATGCTTGGTCACCGTACAGAGCCCGAATTTGAGGTCCATCAGATATACCAGCTTCAATTTTGCTCGCTGTGGCTCTCGGAAATTTTTGTTTAAGGTAAATCATGGCAAGACTGTTATTTGGCAACGTTTTCACAATATTTGTAAACAACCCAAGCTTAATATGTAATGGAGGAAGTATTATCTTCTCCAGAGGAATGAGTGGGTCATTTTTGATATTGTACACTCCTTGCGTACGTTCACTTCGCTCGGGCCACACTTTTCGGGTGTAGTGATTCTGACGGTCACGGCTGTCCCATAGACATAGAAAACAGGGAAACTTCGTATTGCCCCCTTGCAATCCAGATAGTATGGCAACTAATTTAAAATCAGAGCAAACTTTCCATTGATGTTGGTCATAATGTATGAGATCGAGAAGTTCTTTTATTGTTTCATATCTTTCCTTTATGTATTTTCCATATCCGATTGGAATTGATGGTTTCGTGTTCCCTTTATGAAGCAAGACTGCCTTCAAACTGTCCTTTCCTCCATCCATAAAAAGACGACATTCCTCTGGGTCATAATTTTGTTGGAGAGCATTGAAAAGACCGCATATGTTGGCACAAAAACAAAAGTTTGCCGTTTTTGCGAAGAAAAGTGCAAGTTGTTTGCTGCGATCACGGTAATATGTAACACGTGTCTCAAGAGCACAATATTCATACTCTTGTAATTGTGATGCAAGTAATTCAGATTTCGATTTCGTCAAATACAAATCTCGGCACAAATCATTGAGCTCGGCCTGAGTAAGTAAATGTAGTTTCTTATTTGATTGCATTTCTAATTCACTGCCCTCATCTGATGAATCATTTTGTATTGTTATTTTTCGTATTTCTGTGGGGCCCGCTACAATCAGCTGTGGTTTGGGGCACGATACTGAGTGCGGCACTGGTAGCTTCACCGAGCTAACAACTGGATAAACTGGTTCAATTCTACGTCCGATAGCCTTTTCCGTTAAACAGAAATAGCAATCTGTTGTATGGTTGATCTGGTTTCTCCATATCATTGGTTTTCAAAATGTGAAGAAACACTCTTGACCCTTACCAATTTTATTTAATATTGTCCGGCAGTTGTTACATGCACTATTCGGTGTCCACGGTTTGTCGAGAGACGCAGGTCGAAACCCGAAATAATTCTTATACGCTTCAGATAAATTGTTCGTATTAATTTTTCGCATCAAATGTTGTGATTTCTTTTCCACAAGAACACCACAAACATAACAAAATTTGTTGGGATCGATTGAACACATCTGTTTTTAAAATTAAAATGTAATTCCGGGAACGTGTATTGAAAACCAAAACAAATTTTATTTTTTTATTGTCGTTTCAATGTAAATTCCCAAACGTAAATTCCCAAATTGCAAAACTGATGGACGCCGAATATAGTGTGTAAGAAATTAAGATGAAAATATTGTCGTTCCACAAAATCCTTAATAAAAACTATATTTTTCATCCGATTTTTTTCAAATTACGCTTAAAATGTTGGCAATTAAATAAACTATTTGGATAAAAAATAAAACATTCCAGATATTAACTGTGACGTAGAAAAAAAATTAAATAAAAAAGAAAAATTTTGAAAAAAACGTAAAAAATAGGCAAATTTCGAACTTTGAGGTGCCATAACTCAGCTATTTCTTATCAGATAGAAATTTGCAGCATATCGGCGGAAAAGGCATTCGATTACCTTTCCAACGATATACCATCCATCTCGATCGGGCTCTTCGGTTGGGCTCCACAAGGGCTTGAATGGGACCATACACCCAAAAACACAAATGTACCGTTATCTAAAAAACGGTACTTAGAAAAAAAAATTACAGCGTTTTTCGTGTTCAGGAGGTCCCAATTAACTTATCTAGACAAGTGGCGTTCTTGGTATTTTTTGGCTGTAAACCAGTGTAATTAATTACTTTTTCTATTTAAAATATCTTTTGATTTAAATTTTTTTTTTGGAATGTGAATAAATTTTTTTTTTTTTTTTTTTTTTTTGCAGTTAATTATTTATTGAATCTTCATATTTGAAATGACAATAAGTATTCAAATCTTAATACTAAAAAGAAAATAATAAGCCCAGCCAGTGCTAGACAAAAATTTTTATGATACTAAAAAAATTTCACATCAGCTGATCCAGTCATCTATTTTGCGCTTGAGTTAAAGCAAGGGTATCCCTCCTTCTCAACCGATTGTGGCCACTAAAGTTAAGGATGTCTCGTGCAAGTGGGTTTGGATGGTGTTCGAGTTTGCTGACATACTTTGACGCATATTTTGTAAATTCGACTTTTACTAATGGCACGCCTAGATCTTTGTGGATTCGAGAATTTTTAACATACCATGGAGCTGCAGTAATTATACGTAGAATTTTATTTTGACCCCTTTGAATTTTTTCAATGTTTGATGCTGAGGCAGTACCCCATAATTGAATTCCATAACACCAGATTGGCTTTAGAATTGCATTGTACAACAAAAGTTTGCAATCCAATTTCAATGTAGAGTTTCTGCCGATTAACCAATTAAGTTGCACTGCTTTTAATCTCATTTGTGTAAGTTTCGCTTCAATATGAGACTTCCAAGTTAAACGGCGGTCGAGGTGAATGCCGAGGTATTTGACTTCATTATGTTGAGGAATAATTTGATTATTTATTCTGATGGACGAGCAGGTATCTTTTCGCAATGTGAAAGTGATATGAATACATTTTTGTTCATTTACCCTGATTTTCCAAAGCTCTAGCCAATTCTCTAGTTTATAAACATAATTCTGCAAATTCCGTGATGCAACTTGGTGGTCCTTATGGACGCTGACAAAGGCTGTATCGTCTGCAAAAGTTGACGTGTGGATTTTGGGGTCTGACGGCATGTCGGAGGCATAAATCAAATATAAAGTAGGGCCCAGTATGCTACCCTGTGGCACACCTGATTCAATTGGCTGAGCGGTACTTAAAAAATCACCTTCTTTGATTTTAAATTTGCGACCGTATAAATAACTTTCCATGAGTTTATGGGTGTTAGCAGGCAGAGTTGATTTTATTTTGTGCATTAAACCGTCATGCCAAACTTTGTCAAACGCTTGGGACACATCAATGAAAAGGGCGGAGCAGTATTTTTTATCTTCAAACGACCCTCTTATCACATTTACCAATCTGTGAGTTTGTTCGATGGTACTGTGTTTAGCTCTGAATCCGAATTGATGATTTGGAATACATTCAGTGTCATTCAGAATTGGAGTCAATTTAGTCATTAACAATTTTTCGAACAGTTTAGAAATTGTCGGCAGTAGGCTAATTGGCCTATATGACTCCACTTTGGTGTGGTCCTTCCCTGGCTTAGGAATCATAGTGATCATAGACATCTTCCAATCTGCAGGATAGTATTCTAGGCGTAAAATAGCGTTGAAGATAAAGAGGATAATCTTTCTTGCTACACGAGGTAACTCCACAAGCATTTTATTGCTGATTTCATCCATACCTGGAGCCTTTCTAAGGTTCAGAGTACCAATAGCGTTTTGGACATCACGAAAGTTTAGTCTTAGAGGTACAGGAGGTCTAATAACGAGTGGAGGCAAATCAGATGCATTATTTGAGTTGTTTATAGTAAACACTTTTCTCAAATGATTAACAAATAAAGTCCCCTTCTCGGAATCATTTCTAGCCCAGTCACCAGTCGGATTTCGCAGAGGAGGCTTTCCTCTAACTGGTCTTTTTAAACCTCGTGCCGCCTTCCATAACGAATAGTCAGATTGTGGGGTACTATCAAGACCCTCCAAGTAAGATTTAAGTGAAGCCATTCTTTGGGTTTCTAAGAAATTTCTTAGTATATCTCTGCATACCCGTAGCCTAGCTTTCAGTTCAGGAGACCTGTGGATTTGCCACTCTCTTCTAACTCTTCTTTTTTCTGACAGGAGATGATCGAGTTCAGCGAAATAAGTTCTATTTGTCCCACTTCTGCGCTCAACGTCGTATGTGGAGGCGTGATGTACGGCTCTTCGTATGTCCTCAGTAAACTTGCCAATCGACCCATCAATATCCTCAGTAGTTCTCAACACTACATTTTCCGTGCAGTGGGAACTTAAATACTTTTTATACTTTATCCAACTTACTCTGGTTTTAGATATGTCCCGAAATGGAGAGCCATTCCCTTGAAGGAAACGCATTGAAATAATAGAAGGAGAGTGATCTGAAGACAAGTCTAATGAAGGCTCCACTTGTATCGATTCTACAGGGATATTTTTCACTACTCCGAAGTCAATAACATCGGGAATCTTCCGTCGGTCCGTCGGCCAGTAGGTGGGATGCCCGCTTGAGAGTACATCTAATCCCATTTTGGCAATGGTGTTGAAGAGTTCACGACCCTTCGGGGTCACCAGACGTGAACCCCAAAAAGTGTGTTTGGCGTTAAAGTCACCAGCAACTAAAAATCTAGCTCCAAGGGAATTGAAGAAGCTGTAGTATTGGTGTTCTTTTATTGAAAATCGAGGCGGCGAATAAATTGATGATAAAACAAAATTGTATTGACAGAATTCAATACAAATGTTTGTTGCTTGTAGGTAATCCTCACATATGTTGTTCATTAAATAATGTTTTATTCTGTTCTTTATAAGAATTGCCGATCCTCCACATGCTCTTCCGCGGGGATCTTTAGTATCATACAACACGTAGCCATTAATTTTGAAGTACGCTGTCGCCGTCAAGTGAGTTTCAGCAATCATCATGACATCAATCTGCTTATCCATCAGGAAGTGTTCCAGTTCGTTTTTATGTTGGCGGAGGCCGTTCGCATTCCAAAAACAAATTTTTAAACAAATCATTTTTTTAAAATGGCTTGTAAGATAGTGGATTGCATTTTCAGCATTTCCTGCATCATGGATGTCATAGTGGTCGTAAAAGTGTTCATGGTTTGGACAAGTGTCTGCAATGTAGTCTCTAGAGTGTTAGTATTAGGCTCGTAATATTGTGATTTAGGTGCCTGCTCCAGACCTGCATATTAGATTTAACCACGTTAGCGTAAGAAACTTGTCTAGAACTAGGCGCGTTTACATGACTAGTGGACCGTAACAATTGCGGGAAATTGTCACTCGATGCCAAAATAGGCTGTTGATGATGATCAGGTAATACTGACGTCTTGTTGGTACTTATGGCTTTCAAATGCGTGTAAATTGGACAACCTCTATAATTTGCGGTATGATTACCTCCGCAGTTACTGCATTTTTTTATTTTTACGTCAGTTTTGGACTTATTACATAGAGCAGTTGGATGTAGTTCCCCACACGCAACACAAACAGACGGCAATTTACAGTACGCTTTGGTGTGGCCAAATTCTTGACAATTAACACACTGGACGGGTCCAATGCGCTTATGCGGTTCCTCCACGGTAATTCTACGATGCAGAAGATAAATGAGATTGTAGATTGGATGGGACTCGTTTTTCTTTAAGACAACATCTCCAGGTTCCAATTCTACCCTGAACATGGGCTGAGGGATCTTTTCACGGTTTCTGATATTCACTACGCTCTTGATTTTGAACCCTTTGTCCATTAAACCGGTTTTTATCTCCGCGGGATCAACACATGGGTCTATACCCTTTAGAACGACTTGGAGTCCTTTTGCGCTTTTGAGCTGGTAGGTATAGAAGTCCCTAGTCTCCCTCTCCAACTGGTTGGACAATTTTCGAAAATCATCTTCCCTATTCACTTGGATCTTTGTCTCGCAGATATTTCCATGTTTAATTGAGGTTACGCTAAACATGTTTTCACCTATTACCGAAATAATTCCTTGTACCAATTTACTGGAAGTCGGCTCTCTCAGATAAATTGGTGGGGGCTTAAACGTCTTCTTAGTAAGTTCTGGCTCATCCGTCTGGAGGAGAGCAAACCTATTTTGATTATTACTCACGGTCTTAGGAGCTTTTGAATTTGATGACACTTGAGCAGACGTCGGGCTCCTCTGTCGCTTGAGAACGGTGATGTACTTATCCATACCTACTTGTTTTTTTGGTTTGACTGCACTATTTGTTGAAGATGATGTTTTTTCATCTGTTGAAATCACTATATTGGGCGAACAGGAACGACGCCGTTCTGCGGCTCTTGTAGTGAGAAAATTCTCCGTAGATTTTTTTATGGATTCTTCCTCAGATACCCATTTAGTTTTTCTAGATGAGCTAAGCTCTTTCTCAGAATTACATCTGAGAGGAACGCTCATACAATTTTTATGCGATTTTTAGTGTTTTTTTTAATTACTGATATTACCGTAGATTTTTTTTAACCTATTACGAGTTATTTTTTCACTTTTTGTGTTATTTCAACCTATTACACTTTTTCACCTATTACGATTTTTTCACCGAAAATTCAGCCGCACTAAAAGTAACACGTCCGAACAGTTCGATGAGACGAGACTGAATAAATAAGTATATTTAGAATGGATCTTTAAAACAAAACATTTGATTTCTTACGAATGTGATATGGCTACGGGATAGATAGATTTTTTTTGGGATTTAGCATACCTCGCCTAGGCGGAATCATAGGAAGGGAGGGTTACGAGGCAATGGCCCCATAAACATCTAGGGTGTCCATAAATTCGGTTTCGCATGAGTTCATTGGTTTTCAGTTTTTTTTTTTAGTTTATTTTTCCGTTTCTTTTTCAGTTTCTTTTTCAGTTTCTTTATTTAGTTTTCAGTTTTTATTTTAGTTGTTCTTTGCACTGTTTGTTTGATTTTTTTTATTAATTTAAAACCGTGGCAAGGGAGTCTATTAAATATTATGACATTTGGTACAAATTGATATGTGAATATTATGATATATGTAAGACACGAACCCACCCCAACAGACTGAAAGCTAGCGGTACTAAGGCTCCCAAAAACGTCTATACTCATATCTAAAACAACTTGATAGATTTTATTTTCACAAAATGATCACATACATAAATTTTCTTTCGGATACGTCGCTGAAAGGGTTATTCATATGGTCCCTGACAGAGACCGTGTTTTGTACATTACATAATTTGGCGCCCAACGTGGGGCCCATAGGATTATATAATCTGGCAACAACGTGAGGCCGATAGGATTACATAATGTATAGGTTCCAATTTACTAGCTTATTTTCTATTTACATTATTTTTCACGTGATTGCTTAAATATAATAGATTTATTGATATTAATAATAAAATAAATTTTAAAAATTTTCTGGATCTTCGCCTATTTGAGTTTATTAATCGAATATGACGACCGAAAATTTCCCTTGAAGTTCCTTTTTATTAATAATGTATATTAATCTATTAAAGTTTTGCATTGCTGGAAAGTTTACTACAGCTGTTTGGTTTTGCTAGTATTATTCTTAGATATCGGTATCCTAATGAGTGTGGAAATATATAAATTTTGCTGCTTGCATTTTTATATCCCACTTATTAGTTTAATTGAAAAAGTTAAGACAACAAATGTATAACGGTTTGATTTTAATAACAAAAGCTAATAGTTATAGTAATATCAATAGTTATTTTTTATACCTTTGAACTTAGTAACAAAGCGATACTATATAATATTCCGTTTCCATTCACATCAAGATCGTAAGAAATCGTAAATCATAAAATTAGTTGTTGCATAAAATAAAATTTAAAAAAAGAAACAAAAAGTTACAAATTTTGTTTGTAAATTATTAATTTTTTTTTAAATATTCAATGTTAGTACACAAATTGAGTGAATATTCAATTATTTAGTATTTTATTATCAGTTTTGTCGTTAGAACATACTCCTCCACCCACTGTTGAAGCTCTAAACCCACTGGAAAATGTTCCTAATATTTCTCATGGGACTACTAACCCAACAACAAATTGTATAGTTTGTAAAGAATTAATGTCAGCAACACAAGAATGTGTAATTTTGACTAACTGTAGTCACGTTTTTCACAGAATGTGTATAGAAAATGCTCTTTCCCAGACTTCAGAATGTCCGGAATGCCATCAACCTTGCGATTTGGCTGATTTAAAGAAAATTTCAATACATAATGTATATAAACCAAACCCTAATTCGAAAGGAAATTATAATGTTATAGGCAAAGGTCGTGGTGCTGTGAGCAAAAGATACAATACAAGAAATGTTACCAAAAATTTATTTCAAGAAAATGCACAATTAGATTCTAGTAACATTCCTTCACAAGAAGAAGAAACTTTGTCTGTTCTTTTTACACCCAATCACGTTCCTCAAAACATACAAACCCCTTTTCCAAACGTTCAGCAAATATATCCTGATAGAAATCTTGAACAAAATAATTTCAATATAGACCCTTCTCAACTTGCACAACTTATTGAGACAAGTGTTGTCAAAATTTTACAAAATTTAAATATTACTCCACACATTGTTCAAAATTCTAATTCTCAAAGACGTAATAATGAACCAACGCCAACTTTGCAACCACATCCTAATGTCCAAAATAACATAAATCGAATTCCATCTTCTTTTTCTCATAATAGAGATGATTTTAATGTTCGAGCCGACAAAGTAACGTCGATTATACAGAACTGGAATTTGAAATTTGATGGATCGACAAATGGATTACCTGTTGATGAGTTTCTATATAGAATTCGTTCATTAGCAGCTGATAATTTCAATAATGATTTTTCCTTTATTTGCAAAAACCTACACATCCTATTATCAGGAAAAGCTCGAGATTGGTATTGGCGCTACCACAAACAGGTAGAAAATATCCAATGGGATGAGTTTTGTGCGGCCATAAAATACCAATACAAGGATTTCAAATCAAATTTCGATTTACGTGAAGAATTGAGAAACAGAAAAATGAAATCTGGCGAATCTTTTGATACCTTTTTTGATCTATTTTTTGCTACGGCTGTGGAGCCAAAAATACGTATAAACCTCAGTGCCAAAATTGCAATTTTAAAAATACAAAAAACTTTCAACGCCCAATTCCACCCCCAAACAAACCATAAACTTATCTCAACACCCAAATAAAACCTCTGATTCTACCTTAAATGACAATGATATTAAAGAAAATGTACAAATTTTTAAAAACTCTAATTTACCTGAATTATCCCCAGAACAAGTTTTATACCCAATACGCCCATATCATGAACGATGGAGACAATATATTTTAAAAAGAAATGAAATATTTAACGTCTCTTCTATAACATCTCATAAGAAGATGAAAAGCAAACGTTCCACAATTCGTCTTAGACTATATTACAAAATGCGTAGACTTACTTCTCATTACACAATTTCTACTATAGTAAATAGTTGTGACGATAAGCGATTTTATGCGAGAGTTTCCTTTTTAAATTATTCCCAATTAGGCCTTTTAGATACTGGTGCCAATATTACCTGTATTGGTGGTGATTTTGCGCAAAAAGATTTTTCTGATCTGACACAATTTAATAAAATTAAATCCTATGTTAAAACCGCAGATGGCAAACTACAGAAAGTATTAGGATTTCTTCAAAGTTGATGTTTGCTTCAAAAATAAGATTAGGCCAATGAAGATATGGATTGTCCCATCACTGTCCCAAAATTTGATCTCAGGTTTAGATTTTTGGAAGTTATTCGATTTAGCTCCGGATTTATTTGAATCCGCGATAATTAGCTATCCGTCTGATTTGTCCGAATTTAATACATCGTCCGATATGTTGTCCGTTAATACAATTAAGTCCGACTTTAGTTCTGGCGAACATAAATACCCATTAACTCCTAGCCAAAATTCCCAATTAGAGGCTATTATAGCGCTCTTCCCCAATTTTGAATTACAGGGTTTGGGCAGAACCTGCTTAATTAAGCATGATATAGACGTTGGCAATGCCACGCCTATAAAACAAAGGTTCTATCCAGTTTCTCCTGCTGTGGAGAAACTGATGTATAAAGAAATCGATAGAATGTTGGCTTTAGGTGTGATTGAGCAATCGTCATCACCATGGAGTTCACCCATGCGCTTGTTGTCAAGCCTAATAAAGTCCGCCTATGCCTAGATGCCAGGAAGGTCAATCTAGTGACCGAAAAGGAAGGATATCCTCTTCCGAGTATCGAGGGAATTTTTTCGCGACTTCCAAAGGCAACCCTAATTTCAAAATTAGATTTAAAAGATGTATATTGGCAGATCGGCCTAGCCGATCGTGCAAAACCTCTTACGGCGTTTACAGTTCCTGGTAGGCCTCTTTACCAGTTTAAGGTAATGCCTTTCGGGCTCTGTAACGCGCCGCAAACAATGTGTCGTCTGATGGACGAACTTATACCACCGGATCTTAAACAGTGTGTCTTTGGCTATCTGGACGATCTTGTGATTGTCTCAGAAGATTTTTCCACACACCTGTCCGTTCTAGTAAGAATCGCTCAAGAATTTAGAAAGGCTAACTTAACATTAAATATTTCAAAATCTCGTTTTTGCGTCACTGAAACTAAATACTTGGGTTATGTCATTGGAAATGGAGGTATTAAAACAGACCCAGACAAAGTTGAGGCAATTAATGCTTGGCCTGTCCCCAAGAATATAAAGCAGGTGCGAGGATTCCTGGGCATAGCTGGCTGGTATAGACGGTTTGTTCCAAATTTTTCGTCAATAGTTTTTCCTATTACGGAAGTATTATCCACTAAAAAGAAGTTCTCTTGGACTGATGAGGCACAAAAAGCGTTTCAACACATAAAATCTCTTCTGATTTCTGCTCCAATCCTTTCAAATCCCGATTTTAGCAAAAAGTTCTACATACATTGCGATGCTAGTGATTTCGGTATTGGTGCTGTTTTGGTTCAGCTAGACAACGAAGGACACGAAAAACCAATCGCGTTTATGTCAAAAAAGCTGAACACAGCACAACGCAATTACAGTGTAAGCGAAAGAGAATGTCTGGCAGCAATAGAGGCAATAAAAAGATTCAGATGCTACATAGAGATGCAAGAATTTGAGATCATTACAGACCACTCAAGTCTCGTATGGCTAATGAGACAAAGTGATCTGAGTGGAAGACTTGCACGCTGGATGCTTAAGCTACAAGGCTACAAATTTACAATTAGCCACAGAAAAGGTAAAGACCATATTGTACCAGATTCCCTCTCTCGGATACACTGTAATGAAGTCTCTGGAGTTGAACTTGCCGATCCCAAAATAGATCTCGATTCTGAACATTTTCTAGATCAAGATTATGTAGATCTTATTGCTAAAGTCAACGGAAATGCCACAAAATATCCGGATTTGAAAGTGATAGAAAAATATGTGTATATTAGAACAGATCATTATACGGGAGATGAAATACAACATGAAAATGCCTGGAAGCTATGGGTTCCAAAACAATTACGAAAGAGATCACATGACTCTGCAATATCTTCTCACAGTGGTATGGGTAAAACTCTTGAAGTTATTCGACGTCATTTCTATTGGCCAGGTATTGTACTTGATGTACGGAGTTATATTCGTCAATGTGAGGTTTGTAAAACCACGAAATCGCCCAATTTTATTAGCAAACCTGAAATGGGAAAACCAGTTACCTCTACTCGTCCATTTCAACGTCTGTATATAGACATATTAGGTCCTTACCCGAGAAGTAAGAGAGGCAATATAGGTATACTAATAGTATTGGATCATCTTACCAAATTCCATTGGTTATGTCCAATGAAAAAATTTACATCCTCTATAATTAAACAGTTTTTACATGAACAAATTTTTACTATCTATGGTATTCCAGAGCATATAACAAGTGATAATGGTTCTCAGTTCAAGTCAAATGAACTGAACGCATTTTTTACAGAACTGGGTATCAACCACATTTACACTGCTGTGTACTCACCGCAATACAACGCATCCGAACGTGTAAATCGGTCGTTAATAGCTGGTATTCGTGCATTATTGAAAAAGGATCAAACTTTATGGGACGAAAATTTGAGCTCCATAAGTTGCGCTTTACGAAACACCATACACCAAGCTATTAAAACTTCACCCTACCATGCAGTATTTGGTCAGGACATGATCACCCATGGGCATTCATACAGACTTTTAAAAAATATTAGTATGCTTAATGAACCTTTATATCCACTTTCACGAGATGATAGTTTATCGATTATAAGAAAAAAACTTCAAAAACACATCGCCGATGCCTACAAGATAAATCAAAAACAATATAATCTTCGAACCCGTCCCATTTCATATTCTGTTGGTCAATTTGTATATCGCAAAAATTTCGCACAAAGCAATTTTGAAAGAAAATTTAACGCTAAACTAGCACCTTTATATATTAAGGCAAAAATTAAAGAGAAAGTGGGTCAAAACTACTACATCTTAGAAGATTTAGACGGCAAAGTCGTTGGTACTTTTCATGCAAAAGATCTAAGAGAGTAATGTTCTTTTCCTCATAATACTTTCGCATAAAATGCAAGTATTACGCGGTTTTGTAGTGAACATTTCTGTTACATATGCTTTCAACTATTATTAAACTTTTATTTTTTTTTTCATTTTCTATTAGTCATTTATTGTACGTATTCTATTATGATATTCTTATGCATAAAATTATTATAAACTTAAACTAAATTTAGAATTATATAACATCTTTATAAATACCTACAGAATTACAAATAAATAAAACTATTAACTATTAAAATAAATAACAAATATTAAAATCTATAAAATATTTAAATATATGATATGCAAATAATTAAAAGATAACGATCTGAACAAAAGTGAGTGTGAAAACATTTGTATTTTATACAGTACTTAATAAAGCGGTTGGTATCCTGACTTGTTGCAGATATTTGTCATTACTTTTTCTCAGTTATGCCCATATGTATCTACGTACATTCCAAGCTCTAATGAGAGGCTTAGTGAGTTTTAGTAGCGTGTTAAATATTTCTTTTTCTTTTTTAACTACAACGCATAAACAAGTCATTATATATTTTGGTCGGACAAGTATATTTTGCAAAAGTGAAACATAAAAAAATTGATACCGTTATAATTGTTCAACGGTAAACCTTCTTCATAAGTTTTTTTGTAATTTGAACAATATTCAATACACCTTTCTACCTGTTGGCATATAAAGTGATCATAGGAAATTTTGGACCATTTATATTTGAAGATACATTTATCAAGGATTGATGTTAAAAATAGTCCAAAGGAAAAATATTCTAAGTTTCTACCAACTCCGTATAATAAACTTAGAAATATTCGTACAAAATCTGTTCAAGGTAAATCATAATGGTTACAAAATTGTTTTATATAAATTCTAATTTAGCTTCTTTAAATAGATTTCCTATTTTCTATTTCAAAACACTTTTGTCAGTGCTATACATATTTTTTTAAACATCACTGCATTTGGTATCATAGAGAAGTTATCCAATGAGACACGGGGTACCGTTAGCTTTTGTGACGTCACCTAAATGAAAGCTAAATTCTGAAGCTAACTCCAAATATGTAAAAGTGATGAAGATGATAAAATGTAGAAAGAAATAAAAACTCACATGTAGAATAAGACAAATTAAAATTTAAAGAAATTATAAAACTTAAAGTAAAGCTTAAACTCTAAAATTTTGTCCGAATGTTAAAATAATATCTTAATTTAAATCAAAGTTAAAAAAATTACACTTTTGTTCGAATCCTAAAAATAATATCACAGTTGAGAATTACATTTTTTATCGCAGTCTAAATATTGCACAATTTTCTAACCCTAATTAAGAATTTCTTTATATAATTGTAAGTTTCTTTATTTCATAATACATATAAGTAAATAAGTATGGTATGTACAAAAATGAAACACTAATTTAGTATCACCCTAATATTAATTTTATAAAAATTCCTTAATATAGGTATATATGCATGTAGTATGAAACATTTTTTGATTTAGTAGAACAACAACCAACAAACAACCAATGCAGATGTTCGAAGAGGCCTCTACGTCATCCAAACACAACTTGTAAATAATGTTCAGTATTATCAGTTGGTGAGTGATTAAACTTTTCTCTTAATTCTTATTATATTCATACATACTTGCATAATTTCTAAGAACAGAAGCAACAACCAAAAGCTTGAGTTATCAAACATGTTTGATTAAAAATTAAAATGTTGTGATCTGGTTTTTGTTTCTATCTCTTTTGATTATATCTTTTACCATTTTTTTTTATTTGTTTTGGATTGAATTTTATACTGTAGAAAGAAAAAGGGACATATTCCTTCATATCATAATTATGTTATTCTATTTAGAAATACTTGTAAGAAAATTAATTAACTTTGTTAGGATTTTATTTATACTTTTTTTCGTAATATTTATAAATAATTAATTACTTTTTCTATTTAAAATATCTTTTGATTTAAATTTTTTTTTTGGAATGTGAATAAATAAGTATATTTAGAATGGATCTTTAAAACAAAACATTTGATTTCTTACGAATGTGATATGGCTACGGGATAGATAGATTTTTTTTGGGATTTAGCATACCTCGCCTAGGCGGAATCATAGGAAGGGAGGGTTACGAGGCAATGGCCCCATAAACATCTAGGGTGTCCATAAATTCGGTTTCGCATGAGTTCATTGGTTTTCAGTTTCTTTTTTTTTAGTTTATTTTTCCGTTTCTTTTTCAGTTTCTTTTTCAGTTTCTTTATTTAGTTTTCAGTTTTTATTTTAGTTGTTCTTTGCACTGTTTGTTTGATTTTTTTATTAATTTAAAACCGTGGCAAGGGAGTCTATTAAATATTATGACATTTGGTACAAATTGATATGTGAATATTATGATATATGTAAGACACGAACCCACCCCAACAGACTGAAAGCTAGCAGTACTAAGGCTCCCAAAAACGTCTATACTCATATCTAAAACAACTTGATAGATTTTATTTTCACAAAATGATCACATACATAAATTTTCTTTCGGATACGTCGCTGAAAGGGTTATTCATATGGCCCCTGACAGAGACCGTGTTTTGTACATTACAGACCTTGAAAAGATTATTCTATTGTATAGGTATTCAGGCTGCTTAGTGTAAATTACTTTATGAAAAAATAATAATGTTCGAAGCTTTGATAGGCCATCAAATGGTATATTACATATTTGCCTAGAGTACTGTGAGATTCTGCTTCGCCTACTGCGGCCAAACACATATATTTTTTGGCGCCATCCGTGTATATATAGATAAGCTCGTTGAATCAAGGAGTAGACCCTCCAACAGTTCCATGTCGTCATGAATGGAGAAGCCGAAGCTTCGCAAGAAGGAGGATCTAGGAGTGCGATAGTCAATGAGTTCAGGAAGACATTGTATGTTTCCCATGATGCTAGCATATCCATAATGACCATGCTTCAAGCGCCCGTTGCACTTAGTCTCACGGCAGTATTCATGGCTATACTCTTGGCCATTAGATCAACTGGAATCTAGTTTAGTATCGCAAAAAAGGAATAATTTTTAAGTTCCCGTTGTCTTATTTGTTGACTAGCTATTTGTTCTGTATTTTTGTCCCGTTTGTCTTTTCGTGTCAAGGTGCTCCAATTTATGGAGTAGCAATTTTTAGCATAGTAGCATAGAAATTGTAGTTGTTTGGGTGGCGTAATTTGTATAGGGTAACAGCTTTCTTTTTGCTGTGCTTTTCAAACGTAATGATAACTTGGATTTCTTTTTCTTTGAAAAAATTCGGGCATTTTTTATCTGTCGTAGCATGTTTAAAATCTTGGTTTTGTTTTGTGCAATTTATGCATGTTTTTTCTAGCAAGCAAATCTCTTGAAATTCTTCTCCAATGTGGAATTCTTCCGAACAGTTGGAGCACAATTTTGTGTTCTTGCAAGTTTTGTCTATATGACCATAGCGAAGACAATTTCTATAGCAAAGCGGTAATGGTATATACATATGTTCTGATTCTTACCAGTTCGTATCCAATCGAGATTGTAGTTGGGAGTGAGGTAGTATCAAAAGTTAAAATGATTAGTCCTGTTTTCTCCAGTGAATCTTCCAAAATTTTCCTTTTAATTTGTTCAACTTTACATACGTTTTGTTCTTTCTGAAGTCATCCGAATATATAACACCTTTAGAGTAGTTCAGCAAGTTATGTTCGGACACTTCCACTAAAATGGAAGGTGAAAGCAATCCGAGTTCCACGGGTTTTGTCGCTTGGTTAACGTTTTTTTGTTTGAGTTTATTACAACTTGTAACTTCACCGGTAACGACAGAATATATTACCTTTTTAGTTAAAAAAAGGAACACTTTAGAAAGGGTTTCTTCACTTTTAATCCTGGTCATGACCAAATATTTTGGTCCAGGAATTGAAAGTTTTAATTTTTTTTTTTGATAAATCTAACAAAAGCGGTGATTTGAAAACACCACCGCACAGTGGCTGAAAATCGTTTTTCATTGGCCAAAAGTCGAATTTTTTTTTGTCACCGATTTTTAAAATTTTTACACCTTTTTGGAGCTAATATATCCATATTAAGGTAGCAAAAAAATTAGGTTAAACTATTAATAATTGTGGGCGTGGCATGCTGTCAAACTCAACTGTTTTTTTAATTTCAGAAAAAGGTGTTTTTTATTTGTTTTTTGTCAAAAATAAATGGTTACTACTCGCAAGCTATCATCGATAATGGCCTGCGGTCTTTTTTATAATGTTGGTAGGATTACAGTCTTTAGTTGTTGTAAGTGGTTACCGCTCTAGCGTTTAATATTAGGGGCGTTTTGAAATATTTATGAAACTACTATATTTTTCTGAAATTTAAACTTTAGTGGAATAGAACTTCTAGGGAACAAAAGGGAACAAGAAACGTGTACCACCAGAAGAAAGGCGAAAGTGTCTTCTTTATCCCTATATATACTTTTGCACCCGCCACGACCCGCCGGTAGAACACTTTTTTTAATTTTAATGAAATTACTCTGAAAAAATTCAAATTACGATAATTTAAACAGCCCTATAGTTACTCGTATACAATGGTGTATTAAATTTTCACTTTTTCGCCTAAAGGTTTATGTTTTTTTACTTTAGACTACGTAAAACTAAAATAATTAAATATAATACCTGCGAAAGGGTTTTATGGCTTTGTTTTGATCAGCAAAAAAATATGTCATAAAAATATCACAATAGGTTCTACAGTAAACATATGATCTCTTGCTAATATATCTGTTATCAACTGCTAGGATCAACCAAAGTCATAAACAATTTTATAATAATAATCGCGACATTAAACCACTAAAGAAAACAAAAACCCAATATTGGCGAGATACTAATTAGTTTTACCCGATTTAAAATAATCCTAGAAGTACTTGCGTGCAATGAAGAAATTGACGCTAGACAATTTGGAGATTATGCTAAGGAAACTGCAAAAATATATACAACCAACTACCCATGGAGAAATATGTCTGCAACAGTTCACAAAATCCTTTATCATGGAGAAGATATCATTAAATATCATTTGGTGTCACTTGGAGATCTATCAGAGGAGGCTCAGGAAAAAAGGAACAAGGATTACAGATTTTATAGAGAGCACAATACTAGAAAAATTTCACGAAATTCCACAAATGAAGATCTATTTAATTTATTATTGGCAACATCAGATCCGTTCATATCCAATATTCGAAATCAATGGAAAGTGGAACATCGGGATTTAGATGAAGAAGCCAAAAAATTACTAAAGAACAGAAATAGCGCAGAACAAAATATAGAATATTTGCAATCAATATTTGTTTCAAATGAATAATAATTATAAATGCCTTCATTGTTATTTAAGTACGAAAAACATAGTATTAGTAAATAATTCTTTAAAAAAAACCGACTTCAAAATTTCGGCCAAATAAAATGTTGGATTAATTTTCAAAAATGTTTAATATAACTAATGTTGTTGCACTTTTTTGATTGAAAGAAAGAATTTTGAAAATCTTGTTAATCTTCTAAAAAATCGGTTTATGCTATATATCCCCGATATATCTCAATCAATTTCTGAAATTTTCATTTTTTTTACCTTAAATATATTTTTCTGCAATCCATATCTTCCAAATAAAAAAATTATTTTTAAAATTGATTCATAAATCACGAAGTTATTCAACAATTTATAAGAGAAGCACAGAAAAAATATAGATAACGGTAAATAAAAAACCGTATGTCCGTCCGATCTTCATAAAAATTAAATGGGTCCCACCTGCAAGCAAACCCTTTCAAACAAAAAAATAATTTTTAAAATTGGTTCAGAAATGGTTATCATGGAACAAACATAAAAAAAGCAACATACCATTCGAATTGATAACCTCCTCCTTTTTGAAGTCGGTTAAAAATAATAATAAATAGAACCTACTATTGTTACAAATGCTAATAAAATCTATTGCAGTTTTTATTTTTAAAATGTTTTTTAAAATTATCAAATCTGACAGCAAAAAAGAATAAATTTTTCTGTAGTAACAGCAAAATCTCCAGTGAATTTTACTATTTTTTTAGTGTAAACATTTTTTTGAGTGTAAAAATTTTTTTGAGTGTAACATTAAAAAAATTCCATTATCACAAAAAATAATTATAATTATTATTAAGTTCCAAATATTAAATTCTTTAATATGTAAATAAAAAAAGTAAACCCATATTTCACTCCAAAAGTTAAAAAAAATCAAAAGTTCAACTTTGACCTAGAAGTCCTTAAAAAGTCATCAATCAATTTTAATGTAATTAAGACTGAGCCAAGCTCAACTAAATATCTATCCATTAAAAAAAAATTACTTCAATATTTTGATCGGTTCAAAAGTTACAGAATTTTGGCCAATGAAAAACGATTTTCAGCCACTGTGCACCGTAAGCTGGTGGATTTTCGGAATTGTCAAAATATCCATATTCAAGTTCAATAATAGGATTATATTTTGCAAATGATGGTGAGCGTAAATATGGAAACGAAATTTCTAATGAACTTGGCAACATGGCATGAAAGTACATTTATAACTTACTTGATTAGTTCTTGCGTTAGATATCATAGGATACTATTCACTTGGAGGGCAAATATTTCTATCTCGAACAAATGATTCAATAGTACTGTGAATGGAATTGACGGGCATCTTAGTAAATCCAAGTAATAAACACGTAATTTTTATTTTGTATATAAAATTTGAATTTTGAAGAAAATTTAACAGTGTAGCCAGGATAGCTGGGTTGCGAATTTGACAAACACAACTGTCACAGTTAAGACCGATTTCATATCCTGCAGTTTTTCATCGCTACACATACTACCACATTTTTTATTTGCACATGGATTGGGAAGAACAATTGTACAGCAGTTTTTCATATTTTGCAGCCTTTTGGGTTTTAGATTCCTGTAACCTCTTATTCCAACACATGTCTCTTCTTTATTCTCTTTTGCTGTGTCTACAGATATGGATTCTGTGCATTCCGAAGAAAGTAGTAGTCCGTGAATCACTTATTTTCAAAGAAGAATGGTCATTACATTTATAACATGTAAAATAATATACTTATAATTCTTTAAATTTGTTGTAAATATTAAAAGCAACTCCACAACGCCGTATTTATAAACATCATTAAAAAACGAATACATACTTATATTGCTATGTAGTGCTGGCAAAGTATTGAGTAATGGGTACCGAGTATCGAGTATTTTCCATTTTTTTTTTGGATACTCAATATTCAAAAGAAGTTACTCGATACTTTCTGAGTTGTATTTTTAATCAAGTTGAGTGGGTAAAATAGTGCATAAAAATACATCACTGTATAAAAAGACAATCTGTAAGCTAAAAAATTAAACCAACCGCCGAAATAAAGCTGTCTATTATTTCTTAAGTTGTTGTTAACGTTGAATTAAAAGTTAGCTTTACATTTATTTTTGATTTAATAATAAAAGACATACAAAACCAATAATAGTTGAATATCTATTTTTATTTTTTGAAGAAACTACTTCAATTTGCAAATAAAAACTATGCGTTACAATTTCAAAAAATCCGTTAAAAGTATCGAGTAGTATTGAGTACCCAAATGAAAAGTATTGAATATTATTGAGTAATGGAAAGTAGTAGAATTTGCCGGCACTATTGCTATGTATTTGATCAATTGTTTTCATTAACTTGAAAAGGAAACAAGTTTCCTGTGACGAATCTGCTAAAAGTGGACTTTACATGGGGGCTACGGTCAAATATAAGCCGATCATCATAAATCTGAGATATGTATGGACTATTTGTGTTGAATTCCAACTTGATAGTGGTTTTAAAGCCCTTATGCGCATTTAAGTGATTTGCGGAACTCGACTTTATATGGGGGCCGAACATCGCGAAATTTGGTACGACAATTTAAATGTATATTTTGATTATGGTTGTTGAATTTCAACTTGATAGTCA
Source organism: Bellardia pandia (assembly GCA_916048285.2). Classification (NCBI taxonomy): domain Eukaryota; kingdom Metazoa; phylum Arthropoda; class Insecta; order Diptera; family Calliphoridae; genus Bellardia; species Bellardia pandia. Next base: position 64,146,520 of record OU696531.1, on the reverse strand, counting down.
TTTTTACATAAGATTTATGTTCATTTAAGTAATTTTCGGAAGTGGGCTTTGTATGGGGCTATGTCGAAAGTATGAACCGGTTCAAACAAAATTTTGTTTTGAGATTTCACATTGCATGAAAATTATGATTGCAGAATTTTGTTTTTGTTTTGTTTAGTTTCTATAGACAATTATGTGCCATAAAGCCATATTCCGGGAAGACATTTGTATGGGGCATATAAGAAATCGTGGACTGATTCCTATCATTTTCAACAGGACTTGGTCGTCTATAATAAAAATAAAGTGTGCAAAATTGCATGATATTATTTACAATATATTTAAAAAACACAGCAAAAAATATCGAGGTTGTCTGAAACTTTGATCTATAACTTAGATCCTACTGAACCGATGTTGTCAATTTGCAATATCTAACATTTTGGTGGATCAAAGAATTTTTTTTTAATTTATTTCATTTTATTGGATCTTTCTTAACGAAATTTACAAAAAGTATTCAAATCTTAATCCTAATTTTTATTTATTAGATATTACCAATGTAATAACTAATGTACTGTATTCAATTCTGACTAATCTCAAAGTGTCGGTTCTTTTCAGCCTCTGGTGGCCTTCGAAATGTAGTAGATCCCGGGCGAGATAGTTGAGGTGTACTATTAGTTTACCTATATATATTATTCCTGAATATTGGGGACATTTAGATCTCTGTGGAATGTGTCATTGCAAATATACCATGGGACGCAGATGATTGGTCGTAATATCCTAGACTGTCTTCTCTGTAGTTTTTGTTTGATGCGCATACCGTGGCCCATAATTGGATGCCATATTGGTTTTATAATAGACTTATACAAGAGAACTTTATTGTTTATAGATAAATTTGAGCTTCGACCTAAGACCAATGTAGTTGAGCCGCTTTAAGTTTCATAGCCGTTATCTTTGCTTCAATATGACGAGACCAAGTCAAGCGTCGGTCTAAATAAATTCCTAAATATTTAACTTGATTTCCACCGGAATAGTGGTGTTATTTATTTTTACTGCTGGGTTAGATACATTTAGCCGGGTTAACCTTTATTCTCCATCTTTCCAGCAAGGCCTCTAGTTCATTGACGTGGAACTGTAGTTGTTGGGATGGGTCATGATCTACACTAACAAATGAGGTGTCGTCCGCAAACGTAAAAGTATATGTATTCTGGTTTGTTGGTATATCCGATGTATATATTATTTACAATGACGGCCCTAATATGCTGCCTTGCGGGACACCAGCAGATATTTTCTTGGAAGAAGAATATTGATCTTTTGATCTCACCATGAATGTTGTGCCTGTCAAATAGCTCTCGAGAATTTTGTGAGTGTTTTGGGGAAGCATTTGTGGTATTTTGATGAGTAGCCCTTCATGCTGAACTTTGTCAAATGTCTGAGAAATGTCAATAAACAAGGCTGAGCAGTATTGCTTTTTCTCAAAAACCGATCTGATTACGGTAACAATTCTATGCACTTGTTCGATTGTCTTGCTCGTAAACCAAACTCATTAGCCGGGATGATGTTACGTTCATTTAGATAGGGAGTTAATCTCAAAACGAATATTTTTTCAGACATGGTTTGAGAATCATGATGATTGTGGACCTCTTCCAAAAGGATGGGAAGTAGCCAATTTGTGTCATTGCGTATGTAAGTTTCTTAATATTGAGCCTGTAATACTGTCAGGTCCGGGCGATTTTCTCACGTTGACTTTTTCAATTTCTGTTTTACTTTCCATCCCTGGTATTGTCCGATGAAGTTTTTTAAATCGCTCCCTGTTTCTTATTTAAATATTGTCTTTTAAACTGTTAAAATAATACTTAATTCCCACTAAAATATTCAGAATTAAATTCTCCATAAAAAAACTATATTTAAAAAGTAAAATAAAAAAGAACAACTTAAAACAATAATAAAAAGATTCTTTTGTTTTGTTTTGTCTAAATTCTTTGTGGTGTTTGACGTTTAGAGTTACATCAATTAATTGCCAAATTTAATTGTTTGCAACGACTCTTTTCGTTTTGTCCAGAAATGTCTGGAAAAGGTGCCAAAAGAACTGCTAGTTTATTGGAGGGGGAAGAAACAGCTGATGCACTTTTCTTTGAAAGACAAAATCTTCTTATAAATTCCAAATTTTAAAATGGTCAATTCTTTCCCTGAATGTGTGTGTTAACCTTTGGGAATTTTGTTTTATAATATTTCTCAAAGTGCTTAGTACTAGAAGTTCTGAATTCAGTGGACACCAGAAAGAAACAAATTAAACACAGAAACTATTTCTGATATTATTAAAGTCAAATATAATTTTGATATGAATTGTCAAGTGTTTTATGAATATTTAAAAAAAATGCGATAATAATATATTGGTTCAAATTGAAAGCGCTGAAAAATATACATGAAACTTGACAGCTTCTACAAAAAATTTATATATAATACATGTGAAGTTTTAAAATGAATTTGTTAATTTTTATGTTTTTATGTTGTAGTAGTTATGAGATCAGACTGATAAAATATCATTTTTTTAATATTTTGTTTAAGTTTTGTTTTGTTGTTATACATATGTAAATAGAATTTTAAATTTCTTTTGTGTATTTTAAGGCGTTGTTTTTTTTAAAATTTTGCTACAGAGTATTGTCCTCTTTTTAAGGGTAAACGTCCGGTTTTTTTTTGGTCGACATCCTCTTTTTCTCAAAATGAATATGGTAACCCTAACTATTTAGCATATTCAAACTTTTGCCATTAATTTTAAAATTTTTACTACCCAACAAACAATATTGTTAAATAAAACTATCATGAACTGCATAAAAAAGAAGTGTGCCATTACTAATGATGATGAAAGGATGATTACTTGCTGGTTATGTAATGGTCTCTGTCACGTAAAATGTAGTGGACTATCTGTACATGTTGCCGATTCTCTTGTGAAAGATAACGGACTTCACTGGTGCTGTAATTCTTGCAGAAAAATTGGTGTTACTTTCTACCGTTTTTTCCAAGGAAACAAAACCCGTTTCTCAGAAATCCAAGATGAAGCAAATAAACTATTGGATAGAATTTCTAGCTATGGCAAGCTATTTGAAGATTTCAAAAGTTTGGCTGTTCAGTCTTCACCCAAAAGACATAAATCATCTAGAATAAACAATCAAGATAAACAAGACGACCTTCATACCGACTCCTCAAAATCTGATGCTGCTACTTCTTCTGATCATTGTATTCCTTAAAAAAATTATGTTTCAACCTCATCACAAAACCCTACTATGGCAGTACGTGATGTTCCACTAAATAATGATCCATTAGAAAATCCTGTTGTCTTTAGTTCTTCCATCGACAATAACCCTGCAACTAATTTAAATTATACCGAAATTATATCCTAGTTCTCACAGAGATTTAAGAGTAGTTCCTCCAAAAAAACAAATTTTTATATCACGCTTTGCATTCGACACTTCTGCTGATGATATTGATTTCTATACTAAACCAAAGCTTAAACAAAATGCAGATATTACTGTTCGTAAATTCACTTATTCACAAACGAGGAGCATAACGTCTTTTAAAATAACTGTTCCGTTTAATATCTTTGATCGCGTTGTTGACCCGTCATTCTGGCCAAACCATGTTATAGTCCGAGAATATGAATACAATATAAACCAACGTGGAAATAATATTGTACACCTCCCACCTCGTCAACTAACAAGCCAAAAAAACTAATTAACACTAGAGATATTCAGCTTAGTATTATATATCAAAATGTTCGAGGATTAAAAAGTAAATGCTCTAAACTATATCGAGACAGCTTCAACCTCAATAATCATATTATTTGCTTCACCGAGACCTGGCTTAATAATACCTTTTTAAATACGGAATTTTGTTGCAATCATTTTCAAGTCTTCCGTCGAGATAGAAATACAAATACGACTGGGGGTGGTGTATTAATAGCGATCTCTAATAACTTTTTAGCTGAGGAATTAAAATTTGATATAGCCTGTAACATTGAATTTATCGCTGTGGTCATGAAAATTAGTCACATAAAAGAGTTTTTATTACCTGTTCGTATATTGCTCCGCAATCATATTTATTAATTTATCAGCAGCACATTGCTTTAATTAAAATGGTTTCTTTAAAGACTAATCCTGATGATCTGATTTTTGTTATTGGTGATTTTAATCTACCTCGAATTAGCTGGCAATTCTCCACTGAGAATTATAATTACATACCCATAAGATCTGATGAAAATGGTGCCGATGTATTTTATAATATTTCAAATCTATGCCTACACCAAATCAACGGACCGCCAACAAATTTTTTTTGCTGGTATCTCCTCTAAAAGCCCTATTTCATTTTGTTTTTTTTTTTTTTTTTTTTTTTTAGCAAAATCACTAAAACCGATTTGTACCCCTTTTTTATACTCTGTTTGTTAAATTACACTGATGATTATTATGAACATCAGACAGACTCTGTAAATTATGGTAAGAATTGGTAATTAAATTAATTAAAAATGGTAAAAATTAGACATTTCAAAATATTTAACATAAATTATGTTGGTCGTAAAATTGTCTTTCAAACAATATATCAAATACTAATAAAATTTGCACTAAGACTGAATAGAAAACACAGAATTAGGATGTGCTAGTCCTATAACCAGTGTAGTTTCTGTATTTCTTATTACGCTTAGGTGAAGGGTATTTAAGATTCGGCACAGCCGAATATAGCACTCTTACTTGTTTTTATTTAAATAACTATATCAGTGTTGTTTTATTGCCTTGAATACTTGTCATCTCTTTTTTTATTAGTGCACCAACAGATTAGTTCATATTTACTAGTGCAAGTGAACTTACTAGAAAAAAAGAAATAAGAACAAAGAATTAAAAATTGTTATGTGTATGTGTAAATATGTATTTTGTACTCGTGTATTTTGTATGTGAAATTTTACTAAATTGTACAAGTTCTAATAGACTTTTAAATAAGAATTCCGCAGACTTCCGCTATATTTTTTATTTTATTGTATTTTGTATGGTCGTAGCTTTTAAACGGTATCAAAATTAGCTGCTAGTTTTTTCTTAAATTGTTTTTATGTGATTTATAGATCAAAATGTCCATTCCAAAATGGGAGCTATATAATATTTGGCTGAAGAAAAAACAAAAAAAAGGAAAAAATTAATGCCGTTATACAGTACGTTTTTGATAAAACTGGACATCAAAATAAAAAATCAGATATCTTTTGTAAGCCAATAAAGCAATCCGTTCAAATGTTTGTAAACTAACAAAAAAAATGGGCTCAAGCCACTCGTTCAAAATCCCAGTTTGAATTTAAAAATAAATATTGGCTAGATATTCCTTTTGTGGAAAATCTCTAAATGAACCGTCTTCATCTAACTACGGAAGACCTTCCAAGGAATTCTTGAGGAAAAGTAAAAAAGCAAAGCGAACGAAAGTAGCACCTTTTTGGACACTTGGTCTTCAGAGGAACTTATTTTTGCTGCTAGAACAAGCCTTAATAAATCGTGAAAAAGAGATGCTGCTACCATTGTCAAATCAATAGACTCTTCTCTACTATGAGCATCAAAAATAAAAAAGAAAATAAGTATTCCACCTAAAGAACCAATGGTATTGGTACAGATGAGGAGGCGTTTATTTTTTATATTTTTCCACCGTACTATAAACTTATGTCTGCCAAAAAGGAATGTTATCCATCCGATGATATCAAAATTTGTGACATATCGGCAGAAGTTTCTTTGCAAAGTTTGGTAGATCACACCTCAAAAAGGCTTTTAAAGCTGCAAAAAGAAGTTGCAGAACTATACAAATGCTCTCAACTAATTTTTTCTTATAAATGCTGATGTGACGGAAGTAGTGGCCATTCGCGTTATAAGCAAGGTTTTAATGAGGGGGGAAAATAGTTCGGATGAATATCTGTTTGCAGTTTGTTTGGTTGCTCTGCAGCTTAAAGGAGATAACAACAGGCTTATATGGCAGAACCCACGACCATCTTCCACAAGATATTGTAGATCTATCAAAATTATTTTTAAAAAGGAACGTAAATCGCTATCTGTGAATTATATATTGAATTATATAATTAATTTAGATTAATTTTATTATATCTGGATTAATTTAATGCTATCGTATAATTTATTTAAATTACATAAGACTGAATTTGTGCTAGAAACTCTATAGTTTATATAAATAAATTAAAAAAATTTAACATTAAAATGTGTATTATTTTGTTACTCTATGCAGTAGAAAATATGCCACGCCCATTAACCAAATTTTGCCCATTTGTTGAGCGATTCTTTAGATTGATAAAATCTATTAACGTGCAAAGTTTTATGGGTGTGTGGCTTTGCAATAACAAGTTATGACTTTCTTCCAGCCAGATTGGGATATTAGACCGCTGTGAGACCTCTTCCTGGGGCAATAAAGAGTCAAATTGTTTTTTTTTATAATTTTGTATCACATATTGGACAGATGATTTTTGTCTAGAAATATTTTTAGCGATTTCAAGAAAACTTTTGCCTTCACTGTGCAGTTCAGTAATCAATTCTTTGATGTCAATAGGAACCTTTTTATGATATTTAATATTTAAACTCATATTGAAAACTATTATAACGCACTATTCAGATTTTACCTCAACTTCAAAAATTAAAGATCCGTTATATTAGAGAAATCTATTTTTCTCTCTGGACAATGATCCGATTTTATAGAAACAACACAGGGGCTCTATTCCTTTTAATTTTAAGGAACAGTGGGAGGTTATTGCCACTGTGATAAATTCTCTCGGTCCAAAAGCTGGTGATGGATGGTAAAAGGTAAGGTAAGTAGTTTGGTTTAAAACTATTATATCTGATGGAATGCTTTTTACAGATTTGGAGGTACTTAAAATTTTAAGTGAAAAGAAAACTGGCCACAAATAAAGCAGAAAGTAAAGCTATTTGAGGTGGTGTATTTAAGCAGGTAATGCCTAGCCCCTTGGCGGAAGCTATGGCAAATTTATTGCAGTTTGAAAAACAAATAAATCCTGAGGGTATGGTTCAAGGAGTAAGACATATTTGTTCAAAAGGCCGTCCACATTCCGGCAGCCCATTGATATTTTACTACTTACAGGAAATATTACCCACCATCAGTAGCGAAACTGTTACATCAGCGCCACCAACAAAACTAGCGATATCAACAGTTTCAACGTCAACAGCAAAATCTGCATTACCATCAACAGTTTTAAAGCAACCAATAACGGCAATAACCAGTTCTCCAAACCCGATAAAAAGAACGGCCAGTTCTGCGTTGAAAAAAAAATTAAAACTCCTCTAAACGGAATGAAATGCTTGAAAGGCATAGTACTGATCAAGCTAGAGTATTGACAGAAATGTCAAATTCTCTAATGTCATTAAAACGTAGCCTAAGACATTGAAGCCAAAAAATTAAAATTAGAAGTGGAGAGAAGCAAAAGGGAGGAGGAAAGGCATCTAGCTGATATGAAAATAAAAAACATTGAATTATCTATTAACCTTCGCTTTACTAATGCCCAGCCGGGTGGTTTTTTGAATTTTGTTTTACTTACAACTTTTTGTATTCAGTTCGAAAATGACTATGGTGTCGACTTACTGAACAAATTGAAGAGTTTTTTTGTAAAGTCTACTCAAAACTATTTTTTTTTTCTTAGTTTTTATGCATTTTTTGGTGTTTTGTCATTTTTTCTTTGCGGTTTACTAATACCCACCCGGGTGGTCAGTTTCTCCCTTTATTATATTATTACTGACTTCAAAAGTGAAACAAACACGCTAAAAATTGTTTCTTATTTTATTTTGAATACATTCTAATTTAGTAAAGAGTTTTATTATTGATTTTTTTTATGATGTAGATAGACCGACGTAACATAATTTGCATTTTGTTTGGCAATCGCTATGTTCAGAACATATTGGTTTTTTACACTTTATACACATTTGACGTGTATTTCTTCTTTGGTTGTCCTTATAGTACATAAAGCATCTGCCCTTTTGTTTTATGCGGCCAGTTGCATCTCGTTCTGGAATAGCAGATCATATCCAAAGACCAACGCAATGTCGCTCGCTTGATTGTGTACTGTGATAACATTTTGTCCATTGTATCTACTCCTCCTTTAGTGTGGTTATAATAGTGGATAATATCTGTTTTATCCATTAACAATTTTTCAAACAGGTTTGAAATTGTCGGCAGTAGACTAATTGGCCTGTATGACTCTACTTTAGTGGACTCTTCCCTGGCTTAGGAATCATGGTAATCATAGATACCTTCCAATCTGCAGGATAGTATTCTAGGCGTAAAATAGCATTGAAAATAAAGAGGATAATTCTTCTAGCTACACGAAGTAACTCCACAAGCATTTTGTTGCTGATTTTATCCATACCTGGAGCTTTTTTAATATTCAGAGTACCAATACGTTTTGAACATCATTAAAGCTAAGTCTTAGAGGTACAGGAGGTCTAATAACGAGTGGAGGCAAATCAGATGCATTATTTGAGTTGTTTATTGTAAACACATTTCTCAAATTGTTAACAAATAATGTCCCCTTCTCGGAATCATTTCTAGCCCAGTCACCAGTCGGATTTCGCAGAAGAGGCTTTCCTCTAATTGGTCTTTTTAAATCTCGTGCCACCCCCCATGGAGAACCACACACTTGGGGGAAATGCATTGAAATAATAGTAGGAGGACAAGTCCAGTGAAGGCTCCACTTGCATCTATTCTACAGGGATATTTTTCACTACTCCAAAGTCAATAACATCGGGAATCTTCCGTCGGCCGTCGGTGGGATGTCCACTTGAGAGTACATCTAAGCCCATTTTATCAATGGTGTTGAAGAGTATGCGACCCTTTGGGGTTACCAGACGTGAACCCCAAAATGTGTGTTTGGCGTTAAAGTCGCCAGCAACTAAAAATCTTGATCCAAGAAAATCGAGGCGGCGAATAAATTGATGATAAAACCAAATTGTATAGACAGAATTCAATACAAATGTTTGTTGCTTGTAGGTAATCTTCACATATGTTGTTCATTAAATAATGTTTTATTCTGTTCTTTATATGATTTTCCGAACCTCCACATGCTCTTCCGCGGGGATCTTTAGTATCATACAACACGTAGCCATTAATTTTGAAGTACCCTGTCGCCGTCAAATGAGTTTCAGCAATCATCATGACATCAATCTGCTTATCCATCAGGAAGTGTTCCAGTTCGTTTTTATGTTGGCGGAGGCCGTTCGCATTCCAAAAACAAATTTTTAAATAAATCAGTATTTAATATGGCTTGCAAGATAGTGGATTGCATTTTCAGCATTTCCTGCATCATGGATGTCATGGTGGTCGTAAAAGTGTTCATAGTTTGGACACGTGTCTGCAATGTTGTCTTTAGATTGTTAATATGCGGCTCAGAATATTGGGATTTAGGTTCCTGCTCCAGACCTTGCATATTAGATTTAACCCTCGGAGGTATAAGGGTTTTTTGTTGCTAAATGGTATAACCAGGTCTGTGCAGACTAGGGCATATAAAATTACCGAAATTTGTTTTTACCGGTAAACGGTAAATTTTTTATTTAAAAACCGGTTTATCGGTAATTTACCGGTAATTCTGTTTAATTTTAAGTTTATCAGTAACGAGTAAAATAAATGCTTAAAATTGTGTAAAGAGAAATATATATTGTTATATATTTAAGTAATAAAACGTTTAATGCATTGTTCAACAAAGTTATTTAAAATAAATGTGATTATTTATAAAACAAAATATTAATGTTAAAATATATTATATCATTAAGAGAAAATTTTAATTTTTGAATAGATCTGCGTGTGTATTAAAATATGCTCGCAATAGGCAAATGGTGTCAATTGTATTGTCATTAAGGCTGGTTTTAATTTTTGTGCAAATTAACCCTGCTGCAGAAAAAGCTCTTTCTGATTCCACACTCGTCGGCTTTACTGTCAAGAGGTGGTTGAACGCTATCGTCAGATACTTTCCACGCTTTTGTTCTTCTTCAAGGAGTGCGATTTCTTTTTTTATTACTTTTGTTAAAATCGTGGTATTGGTTACGTTGGAAATTTTATTCAATTTTATTTTATTTTGATTTTTAATGGCCAATTGTAGCCTGTCTTTCATTGTTAACTGGGTTGATTCAGGGATTTCTTCTACATCATCAGAAGACTCGTTTGAATCATTTGTCGAGTTACATTCATTTCTCATGTTCAATCGTTCTATAAGCGTCACAATAGTTTGTATCAATGAAGGTTTATGTAGTTTTAACCTAATAATAAAAAAAAATTATTTCTTAAAATATAACATTTTATATTTAAATTTAACTTCAATTGGAATGAAATATTTATCAACAATTACAGAAATTGCCGGTATTTTTCTTTTAAATTTACCGGTAAATTCGGTAATCAATACGACCGGTAAAACCGAAAAACCGGTTAACCGTTTACCGGTAATGTAACCCCTAGTGCAGACCTACATAGGATTTGTATGGAAATGCATAGTCAGTAGCCCTAAAAGTGTCTATAAATGCATTTTATGCTAGGAAAAACACAAAACGAATAATTAAAACGCATTTTTATACATCTTAGGTAGCTATTAACGCTATTTTATTAATCATATGTAAAGCAATACATTTTATATACGGTATTCAAGGCAGGAGTACCTGGCATGTGAGTGTTGTTGGCATACCGGTTTTTTGCAATGCATGTAATGAAAGTGTATTTTTCGCTGTTTTTTATCCAACTTAAAACACAGCGAGCACGATGGTTTGCTGGCAGAGGATGCGGCATGGGCTGGTTGGTCACCTATGGGCGGTCGTGCAGCTACCCGCAAAAAAAAAAAACAATTTTGAAAAATTGATTTAGCATTTGAATTCAATGAATAAATAATTGAAATATTTACCTCTACACCGAATAACGCCATGGACTGTTTCACATGTTGCATGCCTCTTACAATTGGGTTTGTTGCTCCTTCTTTCAACTAAGGGGTCACCAGCTGTTCGGCTAATTACATAAGGAACATACATACGTCTTCTATTATTTCGTTTTACATGCCCCAATTTGTCATGTATGACAAATGCAGCCAATCCTGCAACGTCCAGCATATTGAAAAACATGGCCAACGGCCATCGGTTTGTGGCCCGTTTGTAGGTGTAACCACCAGCATTTGGTCCATGGTGTCCACTCACGCTTTATATATATTATAGTCCAATCATTGGAGAGATAAGAACACATAGTGCGACATGGTTGTTGTAACCAAATAATGGGTCCAACATCTCCTTCGGTATGCAGGCCTTGATTTATCTTATTGTTCCTACATAAGGCAACCGTTTTGTCATCAAAGCCGTGGCCAGATCGTATGATAAGAAAACGTTATCTGCATATATTGTTCGGCCAGAACCACTATTCCTTTCCACCAATTTGAGAACAACGTTTTCGCCAAGGTTTTCCGCACGCGCTTCGTTTGGTTGTTTTCCAACATAAATAATTCCTTTTAATGGATAATTTGAGTTTGCATCGCACGCCCACAAGATTTTTATGTCGTATTTGGCTGGTGAAGGGCGTGCGGCCTCGGTACGGAAACAATTGCTCATCCACATCCGGAACATATCGACACACTAAGTTGTACATAAGCGTGTTGCAGATGTCGTCGATGGCGGCCGTTTTGCTTTCTGCAAGTCGAGTGGATCTCGTGGTACCATCATCAAATTGAATATACTTTAAAATAAGTTTATATCGCACAGCAGATATCGTCGCCCTGTATATAGGGTTTCCATTGTGTCCCACAACTCATGACTAGGCTGACCGTTTGACCCGACTACGCTGGCAAACAAAGTAAGGCCAATAAAAGCGTAAATTTCTCTACATATTGTATTCACAACTCAAAACGAAAACTCAAAACTAAAACCACTCAAAAACGGATTTATGAGTAATAAAATAGCGTTAGTAGCTACCTAAGATGTATAAAAATGCGTTTTAATTATTCGTTTTTTGGTTTTCCTAGCATAAAATGCATTTATAGACACTTTTAGGACAACTGACTAGGCATTCCCATACAAATCCTATGTAGGTCTGCACAGACCTGGTTATACCATTTAGCGTCAATTATTTGTAAACCCGGATTATTCCGAACCCGGATCCCCAATCGCTCTGATTTTTTGCTCATTGTGTTCGGAGGTTTTTTCTGCAGGATTACATGGGCGGCTTTTTCTTCTAACATGAAAAACAAAAAAGTTATACACACTTTTATATGCAAAAAGTCTGCACAGACCTGGTTATACCTCCTAGGGTTAACCACGTTTGCGTAAGAGACTTGTCTAGAATTAGGAGCGTTTTCGTGAGTAGTTAGTCGTACAATATGAGGAAAATTAATACTCGACATGAAATTAGGTACTTGATGATAATCAGGTAATACTGCCGACTTATTGTTCCTTATGCCCATCAAGTAAGTATAAACTGGACAACCTCTATAATTTGCGGTATGATTTCCTCCACAGTTACTGCATTTTTTTTATTTTTACGTCAGTTTTGGACTTATTACATTGAGCAGTTGCATGTAGCTTCCCACACGCAACACAAACTGACGGCAATTTACAATACGCTTTGGTGTGGCCAAATTCTTGACAGTTAAGATACTGGACGGGTCCCTGACGCTTATGCGGTTCTTCCACGGTGATTCTACGATGTAGAAGGTAAATCAGATTGTAGATGGGGGACGCATTTTTCTTTAATACGACATCTCCAGGTTCCAATTCCACCCTGAACGTAGGCTGTGGAATCTTTTCACGGTTTCTAATATTCACAACAGTCTTAATTTTGAACCCTTTGCCCATTAACCCGGTCTTTATCTCCGCAGGATCAACACATGGGTCTATACCCTTTAGAACGACTTGGAGTCCTTTTGCGTTGATAGGTATAGAAACCCTAGTCTCCCTCTCCAACTGGTTGGACAATTTTCGAAAATCATCTTCCTTTTTCACTTGAATTTTGGTTTCGCTGATATTTCCATGTTTAATTGATGTTACGCTAAACATATTTTCACTTATTACCGAAGCAATTCCTTGTACCAATTTACTGGAAATGGGCTCTCTCAGATAAATTGGTGGGGGCTTATACGTCTTCTTAGGAAGTTCTGGCTCATCCGTCTGGAGGAGAGCAAACCTATTTTGATCATTTGGATTATCAATACTCACGGTCTTAGGAGCTTTTGAATTTGATGACCTTGATGTAGAAGGTGTTGATGTTCCTTCATCTGTTCAAATCACTATATTGGGCGAACAGGAATGACGCCGTTCCACGGATCTTGCAGTGAGAAGATTCTCCGCAGATGTTTTAAGGATTCTTCCTCAGAGACCCATATGTTTTTCCAGTCGAGCTAAGTTCTTTCTCAGAGTTACATCTGAGAGGAACTCTCATACAGTTTTTATGGGATTTTTAATGTTTTGTTTTGTAGATTTTTTTTACCTATTACGAGTTATTTTTTTCATTTTTTTGTTTTATTTCAACCTATAACACTTTTTCACCTATTACGATTTTTTCACCAAAATTTCAGCCGCACTAAAAATAACACGTCCGAAAAGTTCGATGAGACGAGACGAGATATATTGAGTGAATCGTGTTCGACCCTTATATCCAAATAACTGTTTATCTACGGTTATGGACTCGTGTGGCCTATAATAAACTCTCAAATTTGAGTTCACCATGTCGAAAACGTCTGTTATAGCCGCTGCCTTAACTTTTGCTTGCCGGACGACTCTGGTGGCATGTCAATCAAAACGGAGAAATTTTAAAATGTCCATAAACCTTTCACTTGACATGGCTGCACGATACAGTGGATATGCATTTTTTTCAAAGATCAGAAAGCCGCTCTTGGTTTGAATTACGAACTACGGAAGCTGTTTTTTATGTCTTCTGCTATTTGATGTGCCTCATTGTTTTGTATAATTTCATGGCCATCATTCTCTTCAGTTTCATTTGAGTATTCATTAAAGTTTTCTGTTTCCTCATTCGTAATATTCAACCCATATTCAACACATATATTGTGCAGTACAGCACATACAATTTTAATAGCCTTTGCCGGTGTATAGTGGAGTTGACGTACGCCGAGAAGACAACGAAATTTATTTTTTAAAATACCTATTGTCCTTTCTATTATATTACGCGCTTTTGCATGTTTAAAATTATAAACAGCCTCTGCACTTCCTTCAGAAGCTGACCGATTTGGCGTCATTAAATATGGCTATGGAGGATAACCAGCATCACCTGATTAAAAAAGTTAAATTGAAATATGTATTACATCTAAATCAACATTAAATTTTACCTAACAGTCATGAATTTTGTTCATTTGCGTCATAACGCGTTTGCAACATTCGTTTTGCATGACTCACGTTCCAAATTAGCGAATCATGGCTAGAACCTGGGTATCGGGCATCCAAAAAACGAATTCGCATCTTGTGATCACAAACCTATGTTTTTATAAAATAGTTATACATTAATATAAAATATATAAAAGATACATACATACAAACATTACAAACTTATTTCGCATTTAAGCTAAAATATCCCTCGCCGCAATAGATGCGGCATTTGCCGTTTCAAGTACTTGCATGTTCAATAAATAATATTTCTTGTCTTTCAAATCTTTTAAGACTCCAAAAATTAAATTTGTTCGCTGTCCGTGGTTTCATCTACAGAAATCCATATATATGGTGAATTTCACGTCAAGTGACCCAATGTTAAAAATCGATTTGGATGAAATTTTCACCAAGGTTAGTACTATTGGAAAGTAGGCCAGACACAAATTTTCAGCTCTATCAGTCCAAAAGTGCTGGAGTTAGATGGGGTCAAAGTTGGAAATTTCGGTCAATTTTGGTCATACAGTTTTTTTTTTAAATTAGTGTTACTTTTCACCTATTGGTCCTAGCAAAAATTGTCCAAAGGACTTTAGATAGCTATTTCTTCAGTAATTTCAAAAATAGTTTTTTTTTTAATTGAAAAAAAAAATTTTATTTTTTTTTAAAAATATTTTTTTTAATTGAAATTTTAGTTGAAATTTTGTGATTATAAACATCATGCAATTTAACCCAAATGGTTTTTCCCGGTTTTTAGCTTATAAAATTTACGTTATTTTAATACCTATTACATTAACGAATTGAATTAGAATGTTGCCTATAAGCAACATTGTGTTCATTAAATTCCTGACATAAAATAAAAACTTTTTTTCAGCGTTATGCATAATAAAAAGTTGGTAACTATTTATAAACTGCGGTCAACTAGCTGCTAACTAGAATATAGATTTGACTTAGCAGTTTCTTAGCAAAATGTTTATTCATAAACAATTTGCAAACGTCTGCTAACTTTAAAAAAATCAAATCTAAAAATGAAAATTACTATTTTTGTTTATATCATCCCTGAATTTTACATTTAAATTTTGTTTTCCCTCCACCAATAAAAAGAAGAAGGATGCCTGGAGTGCAATTCACAACCTATTTAATAGTCCACAAACAACAGGACGTTAGAGCAAATCCAAAACCAGACAAAAAATTCGGAATTTATTAGACGACCCTAAATCCACATAAAACACCCCAAAACATAAATGTTATTATATACTCCCCTAATTTAATAATTACACTCTCTAATGTTCAACATTGCCGATTTATTTTACGACTTATTGATGTTACCGAAGCCAACGTCTAATGACCCACCCTACCTTTGGTTTTAGTGACGTAAATTTTTACTAAAACCCCATATGGAAAACTTGCTACTGTCCTTCTACCATCATACAAGAAAATCTAATATAGATTTCAGTAATTGATTTTAATTCAGTATTTATTACTTTAAATCTCATAATTCATAACAAGAATGATAAATAAGATTAACATTATAGGTAAAACATTTCTAAAAATACAATAATTTCAACAGTTTAAATAAAAACTAAGCGATCTTAAAGTTGTTGCAATCGAACTATGATAAGGTGTAAATTTGTTAAGAATAGGAGCAATTAATTAATTTTGGTACGACAATTTTAAACTTGACTGTACATTAATGTAGGTCAGTAACAATCTGTTTTGTTTTTATTCTTTGACTTATTTAAAAGTATGAAGAAAAGACAAAAAAAAATTTTGCAAATAAACAAACAAACAAAATTAACAAAACAAAGATCAAGCTTTTTTTTAAGACATATTAAAACTGTTTTAATAAAACATGAACAAAATTGTGTCACTCAATTACATTCTGCAGCAGCGCGATGAGACCTCAGATGTAAATGATGCTAAATATAGGGTTTCTTATAAAAGGTTAATTTGTTTATTTGCTTAATTATTGGTGAACAAATTTGACATATCCAAATAGATGTGGGACCAAATTGTTATATGAGGAGGTAGGTATAAAGGCTTCTTTAAATTTGGATGAACGATGACCAATATGCACTCTGGGGTGGCTGCAGAATTTACCAGATTTAAGTAAAAGATGAACACTTTTAGTTTAAGATGATGTGTAAAATCTTTTGCTTAGTTCAATTTGAGTTTAATTAGTAGGTTTATTTACACAGTAGTTTTAGTTTTAAGTATTATAGGTATTTTAATTCACAAATATATAAATATGTAGTATGTAAATATAATTCCACTGTTAATTATTTAGTATGTAAGTATTTAAACTGCTCTTAGATAATGTCAGAAAAGAGTCTTTTATGAGGGGTTTTTTGGGCTCTTAATGAGCTCTTAGATAATGTCAGAAAAGAGTCTTTTATGATATTTTTCTTGGGCTCTGTGTAATCTTGTTTTTATCATTCTTGTGTGGTACAGCTATGTTTTTTTTTTATTGTTCAAAGCACAAATAACAGGACAACAACGCTTTGGTACACACATAATTAAGTGGAATATCTGAGTCATACTGCGTGCCGACTCAGGACAGTAACAAGCAAATTTTTCTTTCGCTCAAAAAATGCTCTTTAGTTGGACTCTTTTCTGACTCCTTTGTCGGAGCGCTCCGAAAATGCTCTTTTGTTGGACTCTTTTCTGACTCCTTTTTCGGAGCGCTCCTAGAATGGTATGCTGGGAATTATAATAACATAATTTATGTTTGCAAGTATAATATTAAATATTTGTTTTGTTGGTTTTGGGTATATGAGTGTGAGTTTGTGTTTATGATTTTAAGAAAGTTGACCGTTTGCTTCGCTTGTTTAATGATGAGTGTTTGCTTTTTTGTATTTGTAGATGTTGTTGGTTTGACTTATCTCGTCAGCGTTGTATTTCAGCGTGTAGTTTTCAATTCGCTGTCAGGGTTTGGGATGTATTTGTGCTAATTTAGACATGCCGCCACTCCTTGCATGGATGCAAATTCTAGTCGGTCGCACTTAACACAGCGGCGAGCGATTTGATTTGGTGTGGGTCTTGAAAGCCGTCTTATTTGGCTGATTTGTTGATGATCATGTAGATACTTATTTAAGATGTTTTCTTATTAAAATTTAAATCAAGAATAATAATTTTATTGAAAATTTTTATAAAACATAAAATAAAAGCAAAGGTAAAAAGATTGAAATTTAATTTGTAAACTAAAAATTGTATTTGTAGGTTGTACACTACATTATTCCCCCTCTAGACAAAGGTCACTTTTTTTTAATGTTTTGAAGGTTTGGGTTGATTTTTCGAATTTTGAATGACTGGTTCGTGGCTAATTTCAGTGGTTTCGAATGCTGGTTTAATTCTGTCAATAGATACGTTATCTTCTTTTCCTTTTATATTAAGTGTAAAATATTTCTCATGTGTCTTGATTATTTCGTATTAGGTTGAAGTGGTTTTTTAATCGCATCATCTCTTATCCAAACGAATGTTTTTGAATTTAAAAATTGTACTGGAAAGGTTAGTTGAAGGTTGTGGTTTTAAATTTTTAATTACTTCTTTCAATGACAAAATAAATGTTGAAAGTGACTGCAAATTGTTACGGATTTAGAAGGGCAATTTTCTTGTCGTCCCAAAACCTTGCAACTTTCGCCCCAACCAACATAGCAGAACATATAACTGTACCACTTATGTATGCCCAACTGCTCCAACACCCACAGGGCTGGCATCCACTGTTAATTTAGTTTTAAACTCTGAATTAAAGTGTGCCAAACAAATATCCGAAGCTAACATTTTTTTAACTCATCAACTGCTTTCGCGCAGTCATTAGACCAAATAAAAGCGGAATTGCTTTTTAACAAGCAATGAAGAGGATGAAGCAGGGTTGATATATCTGGCAATAACCGTCTGTAAAAATTAATTACTCCCAGAAAAGCCTGAACTTCTTTAACTGAACTAGGGTATGGAATTCTATTAATTTCTTGAATCTTCTCTGGATCAACATGTAAACCATTTTTATCTATCACATGGCCTAAATACTTTATTCTTTCACAGAAAAATTCACATTTTTCGCTAGCCAATTTAAAACCAACATCTGTCAACAACTGAAGTACTTTTTCTACTCTTTCCACATGTAATTTCCTGTTAGGAGCACTAATTAAAATGTCATCGAGAAACACCACCACCCCTTCCAATCCAGTTAACAAAGAGTCCATAATTGTCTGAAAAATGGCCGGCGCAGAAGCCAAACCGTAAATTAAACGTGTATATTGGAAAAGTCCCCTGGATGTGGAAATAGTTGTATATTTCCGCGATGATTGATCTAGTTCTATTTGTTGATAAGCCATACTTAGGTCAAGTTTTGTAAACTCTTCCCCACCATATAGTTTTGAAAAAATTTCCTCTATCCTTGGTAATGGATACTTTTCAATATGTATACATTTGTTCAAGGTAACTTTAAAATCACCGCAAATACGGACGCTACCATCTTTTTTTAAAACTGGTACAATCGGTGTAGCCCACGCACTATAATTTACCGGTTCTAGTATTCCCATAGAAACTAGTTTATCAATTTCTGATTCCACCTTTACTTTAATAGCTAATGGCACCGGACGTGGCCGAAAAAAAATTGGTCCAGTATCTTCTTTTACCGTTAACGTTGCCTGACTATTTTTGAATAAGCCTAAACTACCATCGAAAAGTCTACTAAATTTTTTTAACACTTTTTCTTTTTCATTACAACACGATGTATAATTTAATTTTGCAAATTCAATTTTAAAAACTTTCAAAAAATTTCTGCCAAACAGTGGTGGACCCCCATTTTCAATAATAATAAATTTAATTTTCTTTTGGTTTTTACCATACACAACATTAAAGCAACACTCCCCTAACGAACATATATTCGCGCCATTATAAGCTTTTAACAACATATTTGTACTTTCCAAATTATAGTTCTTAAAATGCTCATTAAACGTATGATGTGAGATGACGTTATATTCGGAACCAGTATCTAGAATCATTTCAAATATCTTATTATCAATACTTATTTTTACCTTAATTGGACCATCATTATTGCTTAACAAGGAAAAAAGGTTTATGCTGTCGTCTTCCAAGAAATTGATATTTTTGGCTCTACACATCTTTTTTAGGTGGCCTTGCTGCTTGCAATTATTACATTTGTAGAAGTTATATTTGCAGTGATCACTCTGATGTCCCATAAAACCGCATACTGTACATTGTTGTCCTTGGCTCACTTGTTGTTCCTGCACCTGCTTTCGCTGTTGCTGATGTCGTGATTGTTGTTGTTGTTGTGTCTGCCTCACTTGTTTTGATGAATCGCTTTGCCATGCTCCTCTACTGCCACTGTGATGTCTGTGTACATAATTTATATCATTTTCGGTCTTAATCTCAGCTTCATACTGGTTTTTTATGTATTCCGCATTATTTGCAATTTCGATGGCCCTTTCAAAAGTGAGAGAAAGCGACTCTAAAAAAATTTTGTCCCGGGCCGGACCTTTTTCTAGCCCTAAAACAAATTTATCTCGGACGACCGTGCTTAACAATGCACCAAACTCACATTGTGCGGCTAGCATGCGTACCCGTACTGCCCATTCATTTGTAGTTTCACCGGGGGATTTATTTGCATTATAAAATTTCAGACGTTCTGCAAATCCACATGATGGTGCTTTAAAATGTGCCTTCATCGCTGTCATACACATCAGGTAAGTGATTGTCTCCGCATCCAGTTTAGTTGGACTCAACAAATTTTCCAACAAAATGTACGAGCCTTCAGTCAGAGAAGTTAAGAAAATAGCCTTTTTCTTTTCAAACTCCGTGACATCATTTGCAATAAAAAACTGTTCCAATTGAAATTGGAAAACAGTCCACGTGTTTGTCACATAATCAAACCTAGGTGCCGTTAAACCGTTCATTTTTTATTTCATTCTTTTTTTTTATTTTTTACTCGTCGCCACTGTGATGTCTTCACTTCAAGGTTTTATTTCAGAGTAACTGTTCTAAATATAATATACAATTTATGTATAATCTATATACATATATATACTTATTCATGTTAAGAAGTATGTTAAAGGGATGTTAGTTTACATAGAGTTGTAATCTATACAGGGATGTTAAGGTGCAATTATAAATATACCACATATGCCAAATTATTACACAACGTAAAAAATTTTATTTATTAGATTTGCGATCATGAAATGTATATTCGGGCCATTAATAGACGTTTTAGAGGTGTTTGTCACGATTCTCACATTTGGAATTTGTCGAAAGAAAGGCAATATTTGAAAATAAAATTTCAAGCTGGAGATACTGGTACCAGAATTCTTGGTAAAATATTTATATAAACTCTAATATTAGCTTTAAAAAAAAGTCAACATAATTTTGCACGTGATTCTGGTTATCCCTTAGAACCATGGATTTTGACACCATTCAGAAATGCTATTGAGAATTCCCATGAAGCATTTTTTAATGATCAGAAAAAGATCATGCTCTGCATGCAATGACATGAATTCCACTATTATTTCATATTGCCTTGGCTTCGTATATAAACTTTTTTTAGACGTTTCCCTTTAAATAATTTTAAAATCAAAGCATTTAATAAACTTTTTATTAATTAAATATTAAAGTTATATAGCTATATATGTACTTACATTTTTAAATTTGGTTTTTTAATTTCTTTTATGTAGATATGTAACAAAATAAATATAAAATTACCGCAATCAAAATAGCATTCGAAAAATCTGTATACGTTAATAACACATATGACATTTGCTTTTGTAATACATAATTGCATTTTCGAAAGGGATTTTTTTGGTTTCCGAATGGGATTAAAAAATTCCCTTAATTTACGAACGTTCGAAAATAAATTTCCAAAAATCGCAGTAGGTAATCCCATAATTCTTCTAGCTACACGAGGTAAATCCACAAGCATTTTGTTGCTGATTTTATCCATACCTGGAGCTTTTTTAATATTCAGAGTACCAATACGTTTTGAACATCATTAAAGCTAAGTCTGAGAGGTACAGGAGGTCTAATAACGAGTGGAGGCAAATCAGATGCATTCTTTGAGTTGTTTATAGTAAACACATTTCTCAAATGGTTAACAAATAATGTCCCTTTCTCGGAATCATTTCTAGCCCAGTCACCAGTCGGATTTCGCAAAGGAGGTTTTCCTCTCACTGGTCTTTTTAAACCTCTTGCCGCCCTCCATAACGAGTAGTCAGATTGTGGGGTACTATCAAGAGCCTCCAAGTATGATCTAAGTGAGGCCGTTCTTTGGGTTTCTAAGAAATGTCTTAGTATATCTCTGCATACCCGTAGCCTAGCTTTCTGTTCAGGAGACCTGTGAATTTGTCACTCTCTTCTCATTCTTCTTTTTTCTGATAGGAGATGTTCGAGTTCAGATAAATAAGTTCTGTTTTTCCTGCGTGCATGCAGTTGTTATGAGATTTTTAAATTACCGAAAAACCACTATAGATATTTTTTTTCCACCTATTACGATATCTGTATATGTTTTTTATTTTTTTTTTTCACCTATTACGAAAATTCAGCCGCACTAAAAATAACACATCCGACCAGTTCAAGCAACACTTTGTGAGTGTCATGTCAATAAATGTTGTATTTATTGATTATGTGTAAAATTTCTTTTGCTTAGTTCAATTTGAGTTTAATTAGTAGGTTTATTTACACAGTAGTTTTAGTTTTAAGTATTATAGGTATTTTAATTCACAAATATATATATATATATATGTAGTATGTAAATATAATTCCACTGTTAATTATTTAGTATGTAAGTATTTAAACTTTAATTATTTTATCTTCACATGTATATTATTTAATTTATAACTCAAAATATAGTGTGCAAGTAATTTTAAACTTTCAGATAGATGTATTTTGTAACTACTATTCAACTTTAATTATTTAGTATATAAGTATTTAAACTTTTAATAATTTATTTATTTATTTATTTTAGTTCGCATTTATTTATTTAGTTATTTAGGTAATTCACATTTAGTAATATGTTATTTAAAGATTCACTTATTTATAATTTAGGTTTAATTTAAATTCACTTATCTTTTAAAAGTTTAATAGGTAGACCAAGATGTATAATACATTACAATTATAATAACATAATTTATGTTTGCAAGTATAATATTAAATATTTGTTTTGTTGGTTTTGGGTATATGAGTGTGAGTTTGTGTTTATGATTTTAAGAAAGTTGACCGTTTGCTTCGCTTGTGTAATGATGAGTGTTTGCTTTTTTGTATTTGTAGATGTTGTTGGTTTGACTTATCTCGTCAGCGTTGTATTTCAGCGTGTAGTTTTCAATTCGCTGTCAGGGTTTGGGATGTCTTTGTGCTAATTTAGACAATTGGGAATTATTGGGTATTATTGCATCGATCGCATAGCACAGTTTTAATATATAGGTATGTAGATATATTAGAGTGGGGCGAAATTTAGTTTTGTCTTAGATCGTCTTCTAATAGCAAAATTTTGTTGTGTTACTAGTTCAAATAGAAGTCTTTAAAATTTTATTGAAATATTTTAAATGTAAGATCCCGCGCATTGACTACAAAGTAGGGTGGATCGCTTGTGTATGGGAAAAATAAAAGTTAATTAATAAAGTTCTAATAGTAATATTTTGGTGTCTTACGACTTAAAAAGGTAATACTTGAAAAAAAAAAATATTCAATTGAGTGATATCTTTAGCCCGCATGCGTCTTAAAATTTTTGGAATTATCATGAAAACATTTTTCATTTAAACTTCAATATTTTAAATATTTTATTATTTTGTCCAGTCAGTCCACAAGTCTAGGCAGTTACCAGTACCTCAGAATAGATTGGGCGGGAAGATTTCCAATTTGTAACTTTTATTTTGTTTGTTTGTTTGTTTTCTGTGTTTCTTCTGTTGTTGTTTTATATTGGTTTTTCCTTTTTATAATAATAGCAGATTAATTTAAATAAAAATTTTGAAACTTGAATTTTTTTGTGCGCTTTTTAATTCTTGATTCTTTTCCTTTTCAGCTTAAAAAAATCAAGTCTCCATTTTCTAAAAAAGGGTTCCCAAGAAACCTCGGGACGCTTATTTTTTTATTCCTCTTCTTCTTTTTCTATTCATAACATATGACATACAATTTTCTGGGTTTGACAAAAATGCCTTATCGGCAATAAGGTGACCATAACAATTAAGAAAGTATTAGTTTTAAATTTTAGCTTTAGGTTTTAAACTTCCAATTCAAAGTGCAACAATATTTAGATGAAACATTAGATTTTTATAATTTTTAATTTAAGAACAATTTAAGTAGTAATTTAGGATAATTTTAGCCTAAATTTTTAGGACGTTGCAAAGTGTTATCTATTCGGGTAAATGTTAAAAATTATGTATTTTTTGTGGTTAATATGAGTAAACGTTTAATTGTTGCTATAGTTATAGTTTTACAAAACTGTGACTATTTGATAGTTGAATAATTCCACTATGTGAGTTCTACTTATTCTGGCATCATCTATTCGGACGCCAGGGAATAGGGACGTAAGCGACTCCTTCTATTGGTGCTACATAAAATTTCGAATTGGCGAACAAAAGTATAGAGGTAACATGTACAGCAGCGAAGGCGAATAATATCTGGTGTCCGGAAAGCTCGGATAATCCTCATCGGTAGGAAAATCTATTTGCACTTTTATATGGCACAAATTACGCTATCGCTAACCTTGTTGCGGATAAATAACAAAGCAATAATCAAAAAAAGGAAAATGCGTCGGGAGGAGGTAAAAATAATTCCTATATCCTCGAGTCCCTCACAACCATTTTATATTTTGTTTGATTGTTTTGGAGCCACCACTCCTGCCCATGTCCCGATGGATTTCTTGTACATTTTTAGGGAAGGGCTTAATTGTTTTGGAGCCACCACTCCAGCCCATATCCCAGTGGATTTCCTAACTAAATAAGGGATGGGCCATGGTAGTTATGGAGCCACCACTCCAACCCATATCCCAGTGGTTTTTCGCCTGTTGTGTTTTTTTCTAGTGTACCTATTTGCTGTTGTTTGTATTTATACCTGCAAAGAAAAGAAGAATTAATATTAATAAAACAGATTATTTTGTGGAACGATACATAGTTACCAAACATAGAAAACAGCACACCAATCCCTATAGAAAAAGAATAAAATATTTTTGTATATACCTACATACTTGTTCCTCAATCCTTATGTTTTCCTGAAAAGAAAAGATTAATTACACAAAAAAATATTTTTTTTATACTTACATGTGACATGAATGAAAGTGGGTCTGTGTTTGTGTGCATTAGGTTTGTGTAATGCTAAAATGATAAAGTAGTTGGTAACACCTACGAATATCGTAAAGCAAACACAGTGCTGTATTTCATTCACAAGGCTGGGGAAGTGTATTCGTTGTACGTAAAAAAAAAATAAGAAAAATAGTAAAACGAATATACTAACTAAAAATCATGAGCTCCTGGTATATGAAAGGGTTATGAGGCGTTAGATCCTAGGGAAGCAAGAAAAATGAAAAATGGCTAGCTAGGACTATATAAAAAAAATAATAAAAAATTCTGGCGGTAAAATAATGAAGAAAAAACCCGCCAAATAAAACAATTTTTTTTATTATATAAAGTTATATAATTGTCAGTATTACAAAAAAAAAACATGTAATAAAAAAACCCGCCAAATAAAAGAATTTTTTTTTATATAAAGTTAAGACCAAAATGATGTCCCTAACGCTGTGAAGAAGCCAGTAAAACCACCTCCAATATATTTAAGAGAAAAAAACTCAAACGAACTTATAAAAATATTAGTTTCATTAATTGGTGAAAATTCTTTTTATGTGACTCCAATTAAGCGTGGCAATATTAATGAAACAAAGATTCAGGTTAATAATGAAAATGACTATCGGAGAATAGTTTCGGAATTTTAAAAACGCAAAAAGAATTTTTACACGTATCAACTTAAAAGCGCAAAAGGTCTACAAGTCGTAATTAAGGGAATAGATTCTTTTGTTGATCCTGAGGAGATCAAGAGCAGTTTGGCCGACAAAGGCTTTAAAATCAAGGCAGTATCAAATATAAGAAACAGAGATAGGATCCCTAAACCATTATTTAGAGTGGAGTTAGAACCTGGTGATGTTAAGCTGAAGAAAAATGAAACACATCCTATATATGACTTGAAATTCATAATGCACCGAAGAGTTACAGTGGAAGAACCTCATAAGCGATCTGGCCCAGTACAGTGTTCGAACTGCCAAGAATATAGTCACACTAAATCTTATTGTAAGTTGCCTACTGTTTGTGTTGTTTGTGGGGATCTTCATGACACCTCAAAGTGCGATAAACCTAAGGATTATTCCAGGGTAAAAAGATGCAGCAATTGCGGTGGAAACCACACTGCCACCTACAGGGGTTGCCCTGTTTTCGAGGTCGTTAAACGCTCCTTGATCAACAAACCCGCTTCTACCCCTACTCAGACGACAAAAGTACCTATTACAAGTATTCCCCCCGTAGCACAAGCATCCACTAGCCAATTTTCATATGCCAACGTGCTAAGATCTAACCAACCAACACTGCAAAATTAATCACCAATAAATGATACAAACAGCCACAATTTTAGCCGTCTTGAAGGTATAATGGAGAATCTGGTGCAATCCATGAACCATTTCATGACAAGCATGACAAGTATGATGCAGGAGATGCAAAAAATGCAGTCCACGCTACTGCAGGCCATACTTAATAGACCATGAACTGTCTCAAAATATGTTTCTGAAACGCAAACGGCATACGCCAACACAAAAATGAACTTGAATATTTTCTTTTTAATAAGAAAATTTATGTAATGCTGATTTCCGAGACTCATATGACGTCGAGA
This sequence comes from Bellardia pandia, assembly GCA_916048285.2. NCBI lineage: Eukaryota > Metazoa > Arthropoda > Insecta > Diptera > Calliphoridae > Bellardia > Bellardia pandia. The sequence goes on along the minus strand of OU696531.1, from coordinate 64,120,307 downwards.
AGCATTTTTAAAATAAGTGGTTATACATTCTACGACACCAAGGACCCCAGAGATAGATCATGTGGTGGCTCGGCAATATTGGTCAAATCGCGAACCATTCATTGGGTGGTCTTTCAGAGTGTTATCTTCAAGCAACAAACATCTGTATTGAGAACTTTTGTCAAAACCTCGTGATTTCGTCAGTTTACTGTCCGCCCAAATTTTCAATAACAAAAGATTAGTATAGAGATTTTTACAAATCACTAGGTAGCCGTTTCATAGCGGCTGGCGACTACAATGTTAAGCATACATTCTGGGGCTCACGACTCGTTAGCCCTAAAGGTCGCATCTTGTACGACTCCCTGTCTGAAATGGGACTGAATGTGATTTCAACTGGTCAACCAACTTATTGGCCAACTGACCAGCAAAAAATTCCTGACGTTATCGATTTCGGCGTGGCGAAAGGGGTATCCCCGGAACTCATTGAAGTCGAGGCTTCACTGGATCTTTCTTCAGATCACTCACCCACTGTAATCACCATCAGAAGTCCTCAGCAAATCGTAACTGATGCCTTACTTCTTGTCAAACGTCTGAATTGGTTAAAATACAAAAAATACATCAGCACTCACTGCACAGAGAAACTCTCGTTAAAAACTGCTGAAGACATCGATGCCTGTATAAAAAGTCTTAATGAACATGTGGAGAAAGCTGCAGAACATGCTTCTTCCACTTACCGCCCGAATAGGTACAACAGAGTTTTTTCTGCAGATGTTAAGCAACTATTGTCTGAAAAAAGGAGAGTCCGAAGAGAGTGGCACAACACAGATCGCCCCAACTTAAAACTAGGTTGAGAGAATGTACCAAAAATCTTAGGATCTTGCTAGAAGCGCAAAAAGCAGAGTCTCTCAAACAACATCTGGAAGGTCTACACGCAACTTCCCAGTCAAATTATTCATTATGGCGTGCAGTCCGAAATCTAAGAAAACCCGTAATCGCAAAACCTCCACTGCGTACTTTGAACGGATCTTGGGCACGAAATAACGAAGAAAAAGGCAACCTTTTCGTAAGTCATTTAAAAAATGTATTCACTCCCAATATGGATACTGACATTAGCCAACTACCGCCTGTTGTTGCCAGACCACCTGTACAAATAAGATTTCAATATCTGGAGGTTGTTGAGGCTATTGATAATTTAAATGTTAAAAAAGCACCTGGGTTTGATAAAATCAGCAATAAAATGATTTTTGAGCTGCCTCGCATTGCAAAAAGATTAATCCTCTTTCTTTTTAATGCCATCTTACGGCTTGAGTACTACCCTCCGGTTTGGAAAATTGCATTAGTAAAGATGATTCCTAAGCCGGGAAAAGATCCTTGCAAAGTTGAGTCGTATAGGCCAATAAGTCTATTACCAACTATGTCCAAATTATTCGAGAAATTGCTTATAACCAAGCTGACTCCGATTTTGAATGAAAACAACTGCATTTCCAATCACCAGTTTGGCTTCAGACGTCAACACAGTACAATAGAACAAACACACAGATTGGTACAAGTCATAAGAAAAACCTTTGAGGAAAAGAGATACTGTTCGGCACTCTTTATTGACGTCTCTCAAGCTTTCAACAAAGTATGGCATAAAGGCCTGATATCTAAATTAAAGCAGAACTTGCCGGTGAATCTTCAACACCTACTATGGAAATACTTAATCGACCGTCAGTTTATGATTAAAGAAGGTGATTATTTAAGCCGTCCTCAACCTATAGGTGCTGGCGTCCCTCAAGGTAGTATCTTAGGACCAATTCTATACTTGCTGTACACAGCAGACATGCCAACAAACAATGAAATTCACACGTCAACATTTGCTGTTGATACGGCATTTCTCAGTACTCACAAAGATCCAAAAGATGCCTCGATTCAATTACAGCACCACGTAACGCAAGTGGAGAAATGGGCAAGACAATGGGGAATAAAAATAAATGAACAGAAATGCACCCACGTAACATTTACTCTACGTAGGGAATCATGTCCCCCTATTCGTATTAATGACCATATAGTGCCTCAAAACTCACACGTGAAATATCTTGGTATTCATCTGGACCGTCGCCTCACATGGAAACCACATATAGATGCTAAGCTGACTCAGATGAAACTGAAAGCAGCCCAAATTCATTGGCTCATCGGCAGAAACTCCGTCCTTCGGCTCGATTGTAAGCTTCTACTCTACAACTCAATCTTAAAGCCAATTTGGTGCTATTATCCAGTTATGGGGCACTGCCTCCAACTCCAATATTGAGAAAATTCAACGCCGTCAAAACAAAATTCTACGAATGATAACTACCGCTCCTCGGTATATTAAAAACAACAACATACACAACGATCTTGATGTTCCACTTGTCAAATGGGAAATAACTAAACACGTGGCCCTTTATTTGGGTAAGCTGGAAACTCATCCAAATCCCCTCGCTCGAGACATCTTACAACATCCCGGTCATAGCCGTTTGAGAAGGAGGGACACCACCGCTCTCAGATGAATAAATACAAGTTGCTCATTATATCCTATCGAATTTGAAAACTAGATTTTGTCTAGCTTTGGCTGGACTTATCTTAATTAACTTTAGTTTTAGGATTTGAATACCTATTGTTAGTTCATTTAAAATGAAGATACAATAAAAAAGAATATGCAAAAAAAAAAAAAAATATATAAAGTTAGACAATTCTTTATTACAGGAGAAAAATACATAAACAACATTTCTACAAAAACAAAAAAATATAAGAAATGCCATGATCGTTAGCCAATTCAAACAGTAAATGTCGCGATAATAGGGGAAAATACGTATATAAGGATTTAGGTAATAAAACCGCTAAAATTGGTTGAGAAAATAAGACGGGGGTATTTAAGCGAACCTTAAGGAATACAGAGCACAGTTGGTGTGAATAAGTCAAAAGTGAGTAACTATAGTTTTTTTTATAACCAAAGGAAAATCAAATAAGAAGTGTCCCTATAGTGAAGGCAACAAAAAATTAGACAAACAAATACGTGAAGGAAAAAAAAAACGTAAGTGCTAGTGCTTTTAGTAATAAAAGTTAATAGTGGGGGAAAATAGTTCTAATTCTTGTGTAATTGTGTGTTCTCCCTTAGCTGGCTAATTCTACAAGGAGGAAGGAATCACTGTGTGGAGAATTGCCTCCGACAAAAAAGAATAAAAAAACCTAAAATTAGCCAGGTAACATTTTTTATTATTCCTTTTTTAACTTACGTCCTGATATTCTTACCAACAAAAAAATACAAAAAAAAGGCTAAATTTGGTGAACAAAAATTGTTTTTCTTAGTATTATTAAATAAATATCTAAAGGTATCTATCCTACATATCTATGAATATTAAAACAATATAAAATTTTAAATAAGAAAAGAATAACAACAAAAAAATAATACGCGCCTAAAAGACGCCAAATAAAAGAAAAATAGGATAAAGTTTTATTAATTATAAAAAAATAAATTAGAAAAAGAGTACATACGTTAAGCAAAAACAAAAGAAAATTAATAGTTTAAGTAAAGTAAAAAAAAAATAATAGATTAAGATATTATATTATAGTATTTGTGTCTTGTCGAAAAAAGAATTGTAGTGATTACGTGAGTGTATAGTAAATGTTAATCAGAAGTCCTCTAGAAAAATCCTCAGGAAAGCCGGCAACAAAATAAAAAATAGAAACAGAAAAAAGAATATAAATAACTAGAAAATATAAATATGTATATGATTTATTTACCAGTGCTTAAGAAAAAAAAAGAAACGCGGTAGAAACTTATTCCTTGAAGGAAGAAAGTAAATACACCTCAGGGAGCTCCTTAAGTTGTAGGAAAAGTGCAAAAAAAAAATAACAGAAAGAAAAAGCAAATTTTTTTAAAAAAGCAACAAGGCAAATAAACAGATATATATAGAGCAATTCCATATGAAAACGATCAAAATTGGCAAATTTTTGGACGACCCCTCTCCGATTTTAAAATAAATAGTCTCAGTCGATTGCCCAGCAAAAAATAATGTACCTACATATTTTTTTTTTTTTTTTATTGTGACTGGTTTAGTGGTGGTGTACACCACTGTCATGTGACAAAATTGAAGAATTCTTCATAAGGGACCTCATTGAAAGTTGTTTAAAAAAAAACTACTAAAGCGATCGCAACGAGTGATAGCTCGTTGGAAAGGTATTGAATCAGGCTTTAATTGAAAAATAAAATTTTCCTAATTTTTCTTAGAAATTTACCTTTAAATTTTCCAATGAAAATTAAATTTTCCGATTTTCCACAGAAGCTCCTAAATTTTCCGGCTAATTTTTTTTTTTTGGATTCCTCATAATTTTTGCTTTAAGAATCAGCAATACAAAAATGGGCCCGACTCCTTGTTTGGACAGGAAAAGAGCATTTAAGAGACCACCTTGTTAAAAATACATTTTAAAAATTATTTTACAGTTAAAAATACATTTATGAAGAAAAAATCTTTCTTATTTTGCTGCTTATACTTAATTACAATATTTATTAAAAATTTCAATTGTCTTGGCATCATTATAAAATTAAACTAACTTTAAATTTAGCACGTCGGCAGACGAAGAGTACCGCTTTACATTAATTGACATATCAGAAATATTTGGTATGAAGCAATGAAACTTTTGCGTTCCAGTTATAGTTTTGACATTATTATATCTGTTTTGAACTCGTCGCTCCATGGCATCGTGTTCTTTTTGAGTGCATAAAACTGTGTTAATGTCAATTTCCTTGCTTTGAATCCACGAAAACAAATGTTGTACATTTAAGATCTGGTCAGTATATGGCCTTTGCAAACTTGCCTTAGTCGCCATGCGTTTTAGGGTTCCCCCTAACGCATCGCATGGGCCCTTACCGAGGGACGTCGCGAAAAAGTGCCACTCGACCTTGCAGTTTTGTTGTTCTTCAATTATGCAAAGATTGTAAAAATTTTTTTTATTCTGGTACTGAGAAGCCGCGCCGTCTGAGAAAAACGTTACTTTGTCGATTGCATCGAATTTTGATCTTAAGAATTCAAACAGTTTCATTTGAAATAAATAAACGGACACATAATTATGAGCTAAACTCTCCGCGACAACAACAAGGCTTACGGTCTGTAGTTCGTTATGTTCGTTTTTGAAATAAATGCAAAAAGGATGCACCGTGCACTGGTCGTTTGCCCAGTGATAAGCCTGAATTTCATCCTGAACGAGAAAAGTGTAATTCTCGGCAAAGTCGCTTATCACAATGAATTCATTTTGGGCTAATTTCTCCTTACTTTCCTTTAGAAATTTCGATTGCATCTCGGATATAAAATGGTGCGCCTGCAGTTCATTCAACTTGAATCCAAATTCCTCGATGAATTCCGGAATCTGCTTTACCACGGTCTCCAGGGAACATCTGCCGCTGCTAATTATCCACTGTTTGAAATGCACCTCCTGAATTAACAGCTGTTCAAACTTTTCCGCCAAATATTGCTTTAGCTCGTCAATCTTCGGACAATTGTCGCATTTGGACAGATGACAATTTTCAATTTCACCGTTGCTTCGCTGAGGGTCCTTGAGCCAAATTTCTGGGTGGGAGTCGCCAATATGCCCTTCTGTCGAACTAATTCTTTGCTTCTTCTAGCGATGTAAAAAGATGTTTGAAACTGTTCAGAAATCTTGCGTATAGACTATGATTGAGGCAGCACAGATAAAATGAGATATTTCTCCGGAAAAGTGGTCGCTAAATTGAATTTTCTTTTCAACTGCTCAATCATTTGTTTGCCGTCATCAACGTCATCTGCTTGACTGCATTCGTTATCAGAGCCTTCATCAAATATTGTCGCGATTGCACTCATAACCTTGCCTTTTTTCTCTTTCCTGTATGTTTCACTTCGCAACTTTCTTTTTCTAATAGGCGTTTCACCTAAGGTGGTAATAGCCTCATTTAAAGGACTCAAAGACATATATTTATTACCTGGTAATTTAAAAAATATACAAAACATTTTATGACCTGTAGCCTCAGTCGGGTTTGGTGTGCCATTACATGCCACTGCTGCTATTATCCATGGATTTATGGCCGATCTTGTGAAGGCAGGCAGACCATATTCACTACACACTCAACTTGGGGCTCTTAAAAAAAAATTGATTTTTTCTTCATAAATGTATTTTTAAATGTAAAATAATTTTTAAAATGTATTTTTAACAAGGTGGTCTCTTAAATGCTTTTCTCTTGTCCAAACAAGGAGTCGGGGCCCATTTTTTTATTGCTGATTCTTAACCCATTTTTCGCCGCACATAGTTCCTGTCGAACAATTTCCATAAAACTTTATTTTTTACCTAATATAATGCTAATTAAGAAAATTGAAAACTTAAACTGCGATTTTTTTTTTTAGTTTTCCGGAAAATGAGTGGTGATTATAATCACCACCGGCGAAATATGTAAACAAATGAAATTTTTTTAGAAACGATAAAAAACATTTTATTTATGTATTAATAATTTTATATATTATTATCAGTGTGGTATATTTCAAAACATTTCGTATGTAGGTGAACCTCACACATCTTACACATAAATGGTGTATGGCCGTGGCATTGCTTACATCGACGTTTTTTGCCTTCCGTCTGTCTTACAATAACGTGTTGTGACAATTTTGTACGTTTTGAATTTGGTTGTTCTGATTCTGTTCGCTGATGGACTTCATCCTCAGAAACAAGTAGAGCTCTAGCGATTTCAGACCGGAAGTATAGTTGTGGTTTGGCTCGGGTTTTTCCAATATTACACAAAAAACAGTGCATTTTCCAGGCGTTTACAATAGCGGAATCCACAGCGTTTGAAAAGAAAGGCCACCACCACTTCTTGCCTCTTACATTTATACGGTAGTTCGATATGGCATTATCTGCCATATCAACTCCTCCCATATGCAAGTTATAATTTTTTATCAAATTAGGTTCTTCAACACTAACATATTTATGACATTTTCGGTTATAACGTCGGCCAGTTGTTAGAGGATCGACGGCGTCAAAATTAGTCGCTAACGTAACAATTGCATTATCATGCCAAGTTACAATGAATATTTCATTTGCGCGATCAAACATAAAATCGTACTCACCTTTTTTTAAAGTTTTGTCATTTTTAATGCCCATATTGCTTGGCAATCGATTTTTGCGCACTGTACCGGTGGCTCGAAATTTTTTATCTGACAGAAGACACATTAGATGAAAGGAAGTAAAAGAATTGTCAAAATAAAGGTAATGTCGTTCTGGATTCTTCACACATTCCAGCAAACTCAAGACCACATGAGCTCCAAGGCCGATTTCCTTACTATAGAGCTCCTGGGAACCAGCGTAGGGCATACAATTATACATATATCCATCATAGCAAGAACCCATAACTTAAAACCAAAACGAATGGGTTTATTCCTAATGTACATTTTGCTTGAATGCCTTCCAAAGTATGGCACCATTTGCTCATCGATTGATAAATGTTCACTAAAAACTCCAAATTGCAAAACTTTTTGTTTAGTCCATCAAGTAAGGGTCTTATTTTCACAAAGCGATCGTTTTTATCTAAAGCGTTGTTATTACATAGATGAAGATACTTTTTCATCCACCGAAATTCGAAACGTGTCAAGGCTTGCTTTACAATTGGAACCCCTAAATCTGGTTGCTGACTCCAATAATTTTCATATTGTGGAACGGTGTGGTATCCAGTAAGTATTAAAAATCCCAGGAAACGCTGCAACAATTGTACTGTGCACATGTTGTCTGGAGCATTGTTCTGACTCGCATATTCGTTGGTGTTCGACACTATTAGATTCATTATCTCATCATCAAAAAACAACTTGAACAGTTCTAATGGAGATTTTTCGCCTAAAGTAATTTACAGAAAATAAAATAAATAAAAAAACTAATCCATGCATTACATACACAATAACTGATAGAGCTTTTCTTGATCTTTCATCAGCTCTGTAGAATCATGCGCACTGTTGGAGTAAATTGGTCGTTTTGTGTGCACCCATTTTGAAGAAGGAAATGAAGATTTTGACCTAAATTTTTGTTGTTTCGTGTTCGCTTGGCGCACTAATATCTTCATTTCCTCCAATAAATTCAAGCTCCAATTCTCCAGCAACTTCACAAAACGCACTATTTTCTTGACCACCAATGACCGTTTCGTCAATGTCCTCTTCATCACTCAGAATGTCAACTCTTGGCGGAATATAAACAACATTGCGAGCATTATCGCGAATCTGTGCATTAGTCGATTCATCATCCGAGTCTTCCAGCACATCAAGTATTTCTCTAATTGTTAAAGCACGCTTGACTCCAAACCCAAAACTAGATTAAGTTATTGTTTATTTTATCAATTTTCTACCATAGCATAGTGACTTCTGTTTTTAGTAGTATACATACAATTTTTGTATATATGTTTATAAAGCTCGAATTTAGGCATACCTTTTTCGCCAATGGTCATTATAATCACCACAATGTTAAATGCTCAGTTACTCGTTATAAAAAAAAATTTTTGGAAAAAAATCGATGCAGTAAGAAATCTAAATAGAAAATTTTAATGATGCATACGAAATTGTTAGAAATCCTATTATTATAGCATTTAAATCATCAAATGTTTAAATGACCTTTTTGACGACTTTTTAAAATTAGTAAAAAAATCAAATATTATGCATTCAAAAAATTCAACCTAGTTAAATAAATAGATATAAGGACTTATATAAGTAATTAAAAAAATCATACGAAATAAAAAGTTTTTTCTTAAGCAGTTACAACGTCTGAAAGTGCTGGTGATTATAATCACCGGTCGGCGAAAAATGGGTTAAAGCAAAAATTATGAGGAATCCAAAAAAAAAAAATTAGCCGGAAAATTTAGGAGCTTCTGTGGAAAATCGGAAAATTTAATTTTCATTGGAAAATTTAAAGGTAAATTTCTAAGAAAAATTAGGAAAATTTTATTTTTCAATTAAAGCCTGATTCAATACCTTTCCAACGTGCTATCACTCGTTGCGATCGCTTTAGTAGTTTTTTTTTAAACAACTTTCAATGAGGTCCCTTATGAAGAATTCTTCAATTTTGTCACATGACAGTGGTGTACACCACCACTAAACCAGTCACTATAAAAAAAAAAATGTAGGTACATTATTTTTTGCTGGGCAATCGATTGAGACTATTTATTTTAAAGCGGAGAGGGGTCGTCCAAAAGGTGATCGCTTTCATATGGAATTGCTCTATATAGATATTAATAAAAAAATCAAGATTTATAAGTATTTAACGGCCAAATAGAGAGGAAAAATAGTTTTTATAGTACTTTTGATATCATTATCTTGTTAAGTATATATAGGATTAGTCATAAACATTATACTAGTATTATTATTATAAAACAAACGAAAATGTTCTTAAGAGTAAATAAAATTATGTATTTTTTGAATTGAAACGAATAATTTAAAAATGTGGGTTTAAAAAGATTGAAGGTATATGAATTGATGGAGAGGTAAGTGGAAGTGAAGTATTGGGTCGTGAGGAAATTTAAGGAAAAACCGCGACTAGGTTGGGAGGGCACATAGAGAGACTAACATCTGTCTCCAAAAAATGAATGTGGTGTGGTATTGTATTGTTTTTTTTTTGTAGTTGTCATTGTGTTTACCTTTTTTTTTTCTTGTTCGGAATACGAAGTTGGTGAGTTAGGGTTGGAACCGCCTGAGAAATCTCCAGGGCTAGGGAAACCTGGCTAACACAAAAGTGCTACGGAACAGAAATGGCGCTCAAACGTAACAAAAAAGGCGCCCGAGCACAAAAGTTTCCGCAACAACCTCGCTTTTCTAAAAATGGCAATTTGTACTAATAAGTAACTTACTTGACTTAAAATATGATTAAATCTTACTTGGCTTTGGTTTGCAGGAATTTTGAAAAAAGTTTGCAAAAAAAAATGTTTAAATTATTGATGAAGTATCTTTCTTTCCTTGAAGAATTTATTGCCGTCTTTCTTGACTTTAGGAGTTTTGTACGTGAATTAAGGGTTTTAATAAAATGCTAATGATAGCTGACTTTGAATTATTTTATGGTTATGCTTATGTAATTCACAAGCCACGATGAAGCTTTAATTGATCACTACTTTAAGTTTGATCTTTGCACTTTGACGATTAAAAGGAAAAAGAAAGAATATTTAGCCTTGGAGTACCTTGAGAGCGTTTTGCTTGAAATACGGTAAAACTTTAACAAAAGCTTGGGCAAATGTTGCCCTGAGTTATCGAATGTTTGATGAGTAGTGTTCATGACAAGATCAGATAAAAAACAAAGAACTCTTAATTCTCTGATTCATGATTGTACACTAATTAAACATCCATATCAACTAAACACAAGTTTAAAATATAATTGAAATATAATTTGAGTTTATATCGAACTTTACTCAAGCTTTTATTGAGCTATTCCTGGTGGCCGAGTACTCGCCAATCTACCCTGCAGCAACATAATTACTGACTTTTCCCTAGACCCAGCAACTCCTATACTACTACCCTATTCCTCAACAATCCCCATTACCTGCCTACCCTTGCTCTCAAGGTCAACACGAGATTGACCTTCGACAAGAATGAGCAGATCGTCGGCATATGCACACACCTTGTGAGAAATCGCCAGAGACCTCAACAGAGTATCCATCATGAGGTTCCAAATAAATGGACCACATATGGACCCCTGCGGATAGCCCCTAACAACATCCCTCCAAATCGTGCCAATACCACCTACCACACACGCCTTTCTATTCTGAAAATAGCTGCGCCAGATGCCAATTTCTCGACAGCCAAGCGCATCGAGTCTATTTATGATAGAATCCCACTGCAGATAGTCGAAAGCACCCTTAAAATCAACAAATATGCCTAACACATACTTCGATGTAGAAGCACCAACACTATCCCTTACATAAAACAATGCTTCCTCAACTCCTTTACCTTCCCTAAACCCATATTGATGCTCAGAAATACCCGCATCATCAAGCCGCGCAAGCCGTGACACAATAATCCTCTCCAGTACTTTTCCAAGTACTGGGAGTAAACTGATGTCCCGATAGGACTCTGGATTACTCCTAATCCCATCGACAGACTTAAGCAGCACCACAACGCGAGCCGTTTTCCAAGCATCAGGAAAAACCCCTCACTCATACACCTCCTAAACAAAACCTCCAGATACTCAGGTATGGCCTTCCAGATGCTCTTACACATCTCTCCAGTCATACCATCCATACCAGGTGACCTTTTGCTCTTAACACGCTGGATGCTCCGATTAACCTCATCCCTCTCCAAGGTCGGCGGGGGAGTGTCACGCAGAGGAACCTGCGTCGACTCACCCACCGACTCCGGAAAGAATTTAGCCATCAATGCATCCATGCATTCCTTCCATGTGGACAGAACACTCCCATCCACACTAAGGGAAGCAACATGACCACTACTCCTACCCATACAAATCCTATAGACCCCACCCTAGGGGTCATCTCTATTATCCCTAACATATGCCCTCCACTCAGCCTCCTTAACCCTAACCAGAGCCTCCTTATAAGCCCTAAGTTCAGCATTGTAAGCGGCTTTTCTCTGAGCTAAGTCCTCCACTCCGGAGCGCCGTCCTCTCTGATACGATGATCTGAGACGACGAACCTTCCTGCGCAGAGCACTCAACTCGCTGTTCCACCACTTCACCTTGCCAAACCTAGGCCTACGGCGGCGACCAAGAATGGTATCATATACAAATACCATCCACTCATCAACCTTGGCAACTTGTCCATCCACAGGCAGATTTGAAGAATCCACCAAAGATGTCTCAGTCACCATTTCCCTAAAATGGCTAGTATAGTTTTCCCAACTAACACTAGGTTGTCTCCAACGACGAAGCCCATCATCCCCCTCCTTACGTCCAGAATGACCAACCATAATCTCAATGAGACTATGATCACTCACCCCCCACTCACTACTGATCGACCAACTGAAATCGAAACCTGCCCTAACCGCACCATTCGCAAGCGTGATATCCTTATCACTAGTCCCACAAAGTCCGTCAAAAGTAAACAGGTCACTCGGCTCATTCAAAACATGAGCACCATTTGTGACCAGCCACTCACTGAGCACCAGCCCCCGGGTATAGTTCTGATGGGCAGTCGCATTCCTGCCCATCTTACTATACCACATATGGGAGCAGGCATTCGCATCCAGGCCAAATATCAGCGGAGTACTACCCGCAAGGAGTAGCATCGACTGCATATAGCCCAGATACGGCTCCAACGGCGCGCCATACCTGCAATAAATGCTACACAAGAAAATCCTACCAAAAGCACCCTCAGCAGAAACGCACACCCCGAATTCGCAGGTGCTAACCATAGTGCAGTCTACACTAGAATCTGCCACTATGACGGCCGCACTCACTCCTTCATCCGTGAATATACGCAAGCCGCTAGGAAGACCCCTAATCCTACCGGCCGTAGCGTACGGCTCTTGCACAAAAACAAAAGCCGCACCCAGACTACGAATAGTCTGTCCCAACTCACACATGACCGCAAACGCCCTCTGGCAATTCAACTGCAGAATTTTAGTTCCAATATTCACTGGATCCATCCTAATGCCTTGAATTCACCCTAGCAACTCTAGCCCCATATACAGGACACTCCTCTGACAACCGCACACCAGACGTGCACACCAGACGTGCAGCGTTTAGCCACATGTCCGGCCTGCCCACAATGACGGCATACCTCCTCTTTCACCCTACAGTCCTTGGCCCTATGGTCAAAGCCCAAACACCTGTAGCACACCGACACTTGAATATATTCCCTCACTCTCAATGCAAACAACCTAATGTAGCACCGGTCCACCTTCAGCAAATGCTGCATGGCCCTAGCGCTACCCTCTAAAATGACCGTCACAAGTCCGTCACCAGCCTTCCATGGGCTCGACACGAGCCGCACCGACCCCTTAAATTCCTCCGCAGACATCAGTCCATCAAAGTTGAGACCATACAGGTCCGCTATAAAGTCCCCAACGGACACCTCCGCCGGAACCTTCTCCACTACAACCCTAGGCTCCAATTTCTCCCTCACAATCACCTTCAGACTCACCTCACCAAACTTCGCATTAGACACAACCTTCTGCCTTTCCGCAACAGATGGGGTACACAGAACAGCCCCCCCCCCCCATCACTCAAAGCAAAAAGGTCATGCACACGCACACCCAGCGTCGGACCAACCTCACTCTTCACCTTCTGGATTACCTCCTTAGAGGAAACCCCTTTCCCACCCCTCACTACCACCGACCAAGTCTCGGTAGCCTTGGGAACCGGCGTGGGTGTCACTACCCTAGCAACAGGAACTGGATCCTCAACCGCAGACACGCCCACAGAAACCTTGGGAGCAACAGCCCCACCTGACGTATCAACTACCACCGGTGAAGGGATAGGAGCATAAGTAGCAGTCCTCCCACTCGCCAACCCCTTCAACGCAGCGACCTGACCCCTAAGATGCTCCCTCGCATCGACTCAACCACTAAACCCTCAAACCCCTCAACAATCCCGCGAACTCCCAAAACCACCTCCGCGGCAACACCCTTCCCCCTAAGGTAATCCACCAGCTCACTGGTGATTCCCCTCATCCTCACACTATAATAAAGCAATAAAGGTCTTAGCAATCCAAAAATAGCACACGCAGCTGCAATGCCACACAGGTAAAATGTGCACGCACACACGCACTCTCTTCCACTCGGCTCTCTCCTCTCTCTGCTATATGCCCTATACCTATACAGGTAGGCAATGTACAACCCTTATGCACACCCTAGTTCCGCTAATCTCTCTTCGCACAATCAGCTCTCCACACAAGTAGGCAGTTAGGTAATGTGCAACCCTTTTGCACACCCTAGGTCCGCTAATCCTCTCTCCAAAAACAAGCGTAATGTCAATTACGCTCTCCGCACACTTTCGTAATAAAAATTACGTTTAAATCGTTCGTGTATACACGAATTCCACTCTCACACAAAAATCAAATAAAATTTAATTTTCAAGCACAGCCACTAACACAACCTCTCGGTTCAATAATCAACGAATGAATGAGTAGATAGGGACAGAGTGTCCAAGTTTTACATGTGCACCTGTACTTTGACACAATCACATGGTGGGTCTTAGCCACATGGTAGAAAACGTCTACCGTCGTTCCCCCCATCCCCCCCGCCACAACGCCGTGACAATCGAAATGAAAGTACTAGTTCGAGGAACAATGTATTTGGCACGTTCCTCCACCTTAGTGAGGTGCGGAGCCTATCTAACACTCCTACCGTCCTTTGAATGACAGCACAGATGGTTGCAATGCAACTCCACATCAAGCAATAAATTGCTCTACCCGCATTTAGGCATCAAACCACAGCCACCACGTTGCTTCCAAAAGGGGCCTCACCATAACCAGGTTGGAACCGAAGTTTCAAGGGCATCCTGATTCCCGTGGTACCGAATAAAGACTCCGGTCAGCTTCGTAACCAAAAAGACTACTACCAGTTGAGCCCTAAATAGTTCCGTACTGGTAACCGTTCCACCTAAGTGGACGCTTAATTAAGAAACACCAACATGCATCAATGCCCCACGAAACATGTTGATGAACCATCATATCCCCCCTCATAAAACGACCACTAACAAGCTCAAAGGCCTACACCCCCTCATTCCTCCTCCTATACAAAATAATCCTCGTGAATTCACCAAGCAAACGCAAGGTGTGTTGGTTCTTATGCCTTTCAAATGAATGTAAATTGGACAACCTCTATAATTTGCGGTATGATTACCTCCGCAGTTACTGCATTTTTTTATTTTTGAGTCAGTTTTCGACTTATCGCATTGAGCAGTTGCATGTAGCTCCCCACACGCAACACAAACTGTCGGCAATTTACAGTACGCTTTGGTATGACCAAATTCTTGACAGTTAAGACACTGAACGGGTCTCTGACGCTTATGCGGTTCTTCCACGGTGATTCTACGATGCAGAAGGTAAATCATATTGTAGATGGGATGGGACTCGTTTTTCTTTAATACGACATCTTCAGGTTCCAATTCCACCCTGAACATAGGCTGAGGAGTCTTTTCACGGTTTTTTATATTCGTTATGCTCTTAATTTTGAAGCCTTTTTCCATTAAGCTAGTCTTTATCTCGGCAGGATCAACATCTGGGTCTATACCCTTTAGAATGACTTGGAGTCCTTTTGCGCTTTTGAGCTGGTAGGTATAGAAGTCCCTAGTCTCCCTCTCCAACTGGTTGGACAATTTTCGAAAATCATCTTCCCTATTCACTTGGATCTTTGTCTCGCAGATATTTCCATGTTTAATTGATGTTACGCTAAACATATTTTAACCTATTACCGAAACAATTCCTTGTACCAATTTACTATAAGTGGGCTCTCTCAGATAAATTGATGGGGGCTAAAACATCTTCTTAGGAAGTTCTGGCTCATCCGCCTGGTGGAGAGCAAACCTATTTTGATCATTACTCACGGTCTTAGGAGCTTTTGAATTTGATGACACTTGAGCAGATGTCGGGCTCCTCTGTCGCTTAAGAACTGTGACGTATTTATCCATACCTACTTGTTTTCTAGGTTTGACTGCACTATTTGATGCAGAAGGTGTTGATGTTCCTTCATCTGTTGAAATCACTATATTGGGCGAACAGGAACGACGCCGTTCCACGGCTCTTGCAGTGAGAAGATTCTCCACAGATTTTTTTAAGGATTCTTCCTCAGAGAGCCATATGTTTTTCTAGTCGAGCTAAGCTCTTTCTCAGAGTTACATCTGAGAGGAACTCTCATACAGTTTTTATACGATTTTTTAATGTTTTTTTTTTTAATATTTTTACCTATTACGAGTTATTTTTTCACTTTTTTGTTTAATTTCAACTTTTTACACTTTTTCACCTATTACGATTTTTTCACCGAAAATTCCGCCGCACTAAAAATAACACGTCCGAACAGTTCGATGAGACGATACTAATACTGTGTTCAGATATGAAACTTAATTGAGTCAATATTCGGTTAATTGACAATATTGTTTTAAGTGTTCAGGCATACGCAATTTTCAGCTTACTCAATAATCATTTGACAGTTGGAAAACAATACAAAAAATACTCTATATCGTTGTTGTGTTTCTATGTAAAATCATTTGACAGTTGGAAAACAATACAAAAAATACTCTATATGGTTGTTGTGTTTCTACGTAAACAAACTTACCTTCACATTGATTTTTTAATGATTTCTTTTGTTGACATTTGGATTTTATACAATTATGTTCGCTAAACACAGTTGTGAACAGTGTTGCATTCGAAATCTTACTCAATATTATAACAATTTCGTACTTATTGCGCAATAATTAATTGAGATTTTATATGGAATATTGAGCTCAATAATGGCGTTAATTGTGATTAACGCAATTAAGGGTAATATCTGAACACGCTATAAGTCATTTTATTATAATTTGTGTGTTCCCCCGTTGTGCTCTACAAGCTATAATCCAGCATTTTCTATTTTCAACCTTTTCAAATATCTTAGTAACTTTCCATTACTTTCTATAATAAATAATTACACCTCCAGTTCTTGTTGAACTAGACAACGTTATTAATTGGTTATAAGCTAATTTCGTCTTCATTTATACTTTCTGTCATATGCGTTTCCGATAATATTAGAAATTCAGGTTGTTCTGTTGCAGCTATTATCTCCACTTGATTGAAATTATTTGTTAGCCCTTGTACATTTGTGTATAGAATATATGTGGTTTTTAATTGTTACTTTATTAGCCCCATTCTTCTCTTTTTCATATTAAATTTATTTTGGTAAACTGGAAACTCTTTATTGTATGTTCTATGGTTTTCATCTAATTCCATATTCAATTTTTGATTCATCTTTACACAGATAATACATTTAGGTATTGGCTCCTTATTACACTCCTGCGACTTGTGATCACCGTGACATTTAATACATATTTCTTGATTTTTGCATTCACTTGAAATATGGTTATACCCTTTGCATTTAAAACACCTCGTTACATCAGTTCCATCAAACACTCTGCATTTTTCCCATCCTAGATTTATTTTTTTCTCATCCATTAATTTTGTATATAGCTCGCTATCTGTTTTAATTCTAATACTGTATACTGTTTTATTGTTTCTTTTATACTCGGATGTCTTTACAATTTTGATTTCACTAGTATGTGTAATCGGATTTTGTTTTTTTATTTTTTCAGTAAATTCTTCTTCAGAATATTTAAACGATATGTCCGTAATATCTATATAAAATTCCGTTGGGCTAGGTACTTTAATATCATAGTTCCCACTCATTTGATTTTCTATGGCTGTTTATATTTTTCCCTTTTCTTCGATATTTTCATATTGAATTACTATTTTTAAATTAACAGGATTAACTTTTTTGTTTAATTCATATTTTGTTTTTTCGATATTTTGTTTCTCTTTAGGTTTAATTATTCAAGGCACCTGTTTATTAATATCTGGCATCACTGTTTTGGGTTTCACTGCTTCTGCATACGACATTTAACTTTGTTTGACGTTTGCTTCTGTTATTGCTTTTTTTATATCTCTACACATTCTCACAGTATTTTCTTCAATTTTGTTACAGATTTCCTTGTTTTTATTTTCAAATTCATTTACATTTTCGGATAATTTTTGTATTGCCTGCGCGTTTTTTTTTCAAACGATTTGTGTGCACAATCTAGTTTTTTTAACCTATCCTCATATCGCTTTTCTATTGCCTCTAATGCCCGTAACTTCAACGAATAGATAACTACTAGAGTTTATACCTATTACTTTTCCTTACCTAACCGGTAAAAAGAATTTGGTAATTTTAACGTTTTTTTGTACCTACGTGTAACTACCGACTGTATTCGGTGAAAAATGTGGTAACATTGGTGTTTGACGTTTAGAGTTATATAAATTAATTGGCAAATTTAATTGTTTGCAACAGTAAATTATATTGAATTTCAAGTCTTCACGCCAACAATTATATCTGTGTTTTTTAGTTTTGTCCAGAAATGTCTGGAAAAGGTGCCAAAAGAAGTGCTAATTTCTTAAAGGGGGAAAAAACAACGTTAATAGAATTAGTACATCAACACAAAAGCGTTTTGGAAAACAAAAAAACCGATGCAGCTACAAATAAAAAAAAAAAAAATGAAGTGTGGGCAAAATTAACTGAAAAATTCAATGCTGCAAGTGGAACATCTCCGAGAGACGCTTCGAGTTTGAGGTCAAAGTATGACGACCTAAAAAAAATCAAAGAAAGAAAATGGGAAACAACCAAAGGGAAATGTACAAGACAGGCGGTGGGCCGACACGTACGTTGAATTTGTCATCTGATGAGGAGGTGCTTTTATCATTAATAGGACCATCAACATTTGGTTTAACAGATCGAGGTTGCGGTGATAAAGAATTTCTTTCAAGTGTAAGTACATATTTAGAACAAAATTGAAGTTGTACTGAATTTTAAAATTAAATTTTTAAATTATTTAAATCTATTCAGAGCGAAACCTCCAAAGAAACGTTGATCAGGTCGTGGAGAGGAGAAATGGATGAGTCTATCGAATTTTTAGATTCGGATGTGGAAATTTTATTTGAGGAAAATCAAAATGATAATTTAAAATTTTGCCTAAGCGAAGCTGTTAATATTTTAAAGCGTCCTATTCAAAAAGTTCTATCTTCCGATAAAACCGAAAGTGATGATAAAAAAGTGAACATTAACAATTCCTTTCCTACTCTTGAGAGTTATGAAAAGCCAAAAACTAGAAAACGCAATGATGAAAAACTCGATGATTTAATAGAAGAATATGAGGATCTTAAAAAGGAAAGAAAACTTTTACTAACAGAACAGATGAAATATTACATTGATAAAAACCAGAGAGAAAAACTACTTTTTGAAGTAGAAATGGACATCAAAAAAATGCAAAAAGAAGAAATAGAACTTAAATTAAAATTATAAAAAAATTAAATTAAAGACTGAAAGAAGACGAAACGATTTCAAAGTGCCAAAGTATATGATGTATTTATTTTGCCATTTTGTGAATAACTTGGAACGTAGTTTAATTATCTCAAAAACTATTGGTCGATTTCAAAAGATTTTGTGAACTCCGTTCGATTTCAGAAGTATTTTTTGAGACAATTATATCAATTATACCAAATTCATATCAGTTAAAGGTTTGAAGTCCTAAATTTTAGAAAAATGCAAAGAAAATTATAAAAATTATCAGGGCAGTCATGGAAACCAATATTGTCGGAATTGGTTTTTAAACCGACATGAAAAAATACTTTGGTGTCATACCATTTTTTCTTGTCGGTTTTAAAACCAATTCTGACAATGCTGGTTTCTATGACACCCCTGTATGTTTGAAGTTATTTACAAAACGACAAAATAAATATATCACAAAATTTTTCGTTTTAAAATCTTTTCTTTTAAAAATCGATTTCCATCACATATGTCAATAATTATTAATGTAAATGAGCTATGTGTACCTTTTTTAAATATGAAATATAATCTCTTTATTTTATAATAAATTATTTTTGTACAAAAAAAATTTTATAACAATAAAAAATAATTTACAATAAACTAAAATAGTTGATTAATGAATTTCTGGTTGTGTTTGTGCGGTTCTGATCTGAAGTATAATCCCGTGTCATTCTAGTCGTACTTATTTCGTAAGAATTTTTTTGTTTAATGGTTTCAAATGGGGGAATCCGATCGGAGTTATTACGGCATATGTTGTGTAAGATCGCTGTTGAAATTACAATATCTTGTGTCGTTAATAAATTAACTCTTAAACCCATTGAAAGAATTGGAAAACGACGTTTCCAAGTCCCAAAACACCTCTCAATGGTATTTCGTGTACGAATCTGTGATTCGTTGTATAATTTTTCTGCATTTGTTTTAGGGTTGTGCAGTGGTATCATAAGATACTTTGATGAACTATATCCAGCATAGCCGCCGTCTCCAAGTATGAGTTGGTCGCCCCTTGATCCGGATTCGAAGATGTACTTTAATCTGCTATTGTTAACCCTCTCATGCCCGATGTTGCGTATATGCAACATTGTGTTTATGAGCGTCTAAGTACCGCTATTTTAAATATTTTTTTTTGAACCTTTCGCAAAAATATAGTCTCATGTGTTGTTTAAGCTTACAGCTAATTGGTTGATAGTCAGCTGTGCACGTGTTCAGTTAGTAGCTATTCTCCCGAGAGCGAAGTTGACAAATTCATTTTGCATAAAAACGTTGTTTTAAAAAAGTGTTAAAAAACATTAATATAATTAATTCATCCTAAAACCAAGTTACACAACTAATTAATGAAAGGTAAGTGAGTAATTTAAAAAAAAAACCCGGCATGAAAATATTGTTTAGTTTGTCTGTAATAATTTTGTAAATGTAGTGTTGCGTATGTGCAACATTGGTCTATGGTGGTAATTTTCGAAAAATAAAACCTTTTTTTGTATGCACATTCTAAGATGCGCCCAAAAGGTCTGACTCAGGCTGAAATTGAAAAATTTGCCAACTTTGATTGGGATGATTCGGCTGACGAGCAAAATGAAGAAGATGAATAAGAAGATGCAAATATGGACAGAATTATGGAAGAAACTTTGATAAATTTGGATAACACAGCTGAAAATATGCAAGTTGGTTTGATTGACCAATTTATTACAACTGAAAATGATGAAGATTTGAGTGCAAATGAAAACGTTGTGCAGGAGGTGATGGAAAAAATTAATTTACAGAGTTTGAAGTGGAGGAATGCAGAGTTTATGGAAAGCGAGACCAGCTGGAAAAGTAAATTATGCATCAATGCGGTGAAAAAACCTATCGAATATTTTAGTATTTTCTTTGCGGATGAGCTGTGGCAGAAAATATGTGAGGAAACGAACTTATATGCCATGCAAACAAAGGACATAGAATTAAAATGTACTGTGCCTGAAGCTCCATCATCACCAGCTCCATCATCATCAGCTCCATCCTCACCAGCTCCTTCTACGGGTTCTGAAGTAAACCCCTATAAAAGAGTATATGTTGCAGAGCCTGCAAAATCCCTACGATTTGATGGTTGTAAATGCAGCAAATGCAATGTGCACTTGTGCTCCAATCCGCAAAAAAATTGTTTTGTATCCTACCATACATAAATTGAAATAAACGGCATTTGAAAAAAAATCAACTTGTAATTAAATTTATAACACCATTGCCCAATGTTGCATATACGCAACATCCTGTAGCTCTTAAACCAGGACATCTAGGACATTGAAATTTTTGTCAGTTGATATTAAAGTCAACTCTATCTTATATGTGTACTCAAAAAAATTTTAGCCACGCCCATTTTAATTCGGGCATGAAAGGATTAAATATTGTACTGCCGTGAGTTGATCCAGGCCATGGGGTTACAATATTTAAAAAGCATATTGACCTTCTACATGTAATTATAAAACGGACTTATGTAAAGATTATTGGGATTTATAATAAAAAAATAAATTACCTGGTGACATAATTTTAACATGGGTGCAGTCCAAAGCACCAACGCATCTGGGAAATTTTGCGATTTTATAAAATTGTGATTGTGTGCTCAAAATTTCTTCCTGTTTTGATGGATGTATATAGACTATACAATGACTTTATTGCTGCAAAAACTTTTCAAATAATTCTACTAGCAGTAGTTTGGTGAATGCCTCCAAAATCTGCTACAATTATTTGATAACTTCCAGATGCATAAAATCTTAGAGCAATTAACAATTGAAGACTTGGTGAAATATTAGTTTTCCTTAAGAACAAATCCATTTTATTAATTATTTAAATCTAAGAAAATAGTTTAAAAAACTTACTTTTCTACTCGATGTGATAGCTTTGATTCAATTTTTTCTAATATCGCTGATGCACTTCTCTTTGAAAGACGAAATCTTCTTATACATTCCAAATCATTCCAAATTTTAAAATGGTCAATTATTTCCCTGAATTTGTGTGTTAACCTTTGGGAATTTTGTTTTAAGATATTTCTCAAAGTTCTTAGTTCAAGAAGTTCCGAATTCATATTTTCTGTAATTGTTTTTAAAATTATTTTACAATATTTTCTGTAATTGTTTTTTAAATTATTTTACAATTTGGGAAAAAATGCTTACCTGACGATTAACCCGCTAAAATACTTGGTGTAAAATACACTGTTGTTTATCTAGTCGGCAAGGCTACCACCGTGTTAAAGTTACCAATTTTTATTAACACGGTTGGTATATATGCACTGGTAGATATCTATTAGTTGAAGTTACGGGCATAATAGTTTTTTTTATTTCACATTAATTTTCTCTTAGAGACATTTTAAATTTATGTTTATATTCCGTTAGGTTTTGTTTGTTTTTGTTAACATCTTCCTGAATATCTTTCAATACCAAATCAACATTTTGTATATACTGGAGACAATCATCACATATAAATCTAACAAAATTATTTGCCTCCAAGATTTTTGATGAGTATTGGTCTATGCCAGCACATTTTGTGGTACAATGATACACTTTATTGCATACTCCCATGCATTGTATACCCGTTTCCCCTCTAATTGCTGATCTGCATTTATTGCATTCATTCATTTCATAAATAAGTTTTGTATTGTCTTTTTTTTTATTAATTTTTTTTTTCAACAAAATTAAATTTTGTATTATTTGCCCAGAACACTTGTTCGCACATCCAATCACTTCAACTGTTGTTTGCAGATGGACAGACAGGCATGGCTCACTCGACTTAGAATTTCACAGGTATCAAGTAAAATACATATATACTAACATATACATATATATTAACAAAGTTTTCACGGAATGACAAACGTAATATACCCCCAGTTCTGGGGACTTCGAGTGATGGGCAATTCTTGGCTATATGTAAGCCATAAACGTTTGAACTATTGTGTATGCCAAACATTTAATAAAAAAAATTGTGTTTTATACCATTCCAGTTAAAATCGTTAACTATGAATTTCAAATAGCAAGTCCTCAGTACATCAGTAAAATTCGACAAACAGATGGCTCTGCACTTAAAGTGCTGTTGTGGTTTGAGTCTAAACTAAGGCACACACTAACTAATGCCAAAATTCACCTCAGGTGAATTTAAACTTTTGCAAGAATCATGGCCAAATAGCATCAACATTAAATTCGACATTTCATATATTTGATGTAATCCTTTATTAAAAGCTTGGTAACCCTAGTTGTCATAGTTATGTACATATGTACATTTGTACATTTGACAATCAGCTGTCAAAGCACTGTCGCGCAACCATAGCTGCCAGATTTGACGTCATTTTGATGATTTGTGGTTTCAAAAATAGCAAAATGACGATTTGACGATTTTTTCATTGAAAGTGACGATTTTCTGAATTATTAAAAATTTCTATCATTTGTTAGTTTTATTAATGTTTTTGTTACTAAATTCTCTCTTTTTTTGAGACAACAACTATTGTTCTCATTTAATCTCATAAATATTAAGAAGAACATGACATATTTCAAAAACAAAACTAAGTGATAGTAGGGTTTTCTTAATTATTGTTAAGTTCAAGTAAAATAATTCAAAATAATATTGAGACAGGATAGTCGAAATTACTTATTTATCTGTAAACATAAAAATCAATTTTAAATACTGAATTCCACGAACTAATATTGTAAGAGGAAACAATTTCTGAATTTCCACGAGGAAATTCTTCTACAAAAACTTCTCCTATTTTAACAAAACGTCGAAAGCATATTCAGCCAAATAAATTTAAATAACAAAAATACGGAATTCTTTGAAAATAAGTACCTGCTCTCGTATATGATGGATGCATTGAATTCTATACGCAAAATGATATTTAAAACTTAATAAAATAAATTGTCCTGACATACGTTAAATCAATTTTCGTACTTTCTAATGTAAATCAACATGCATGAAAAAAAAAAACAAAAGGAAATAAGAAAATTGACAGTATCGTCAACTTTGTACCCCTTTTGTTCTTATTTCCCTTCTCATCCAAAAATACTTGCCTTGACGAGTCAGAAGTGAAAACGGACTAAGATATTATAAAAATATTACACAAGTTGTGTTTAACATTATATGTTTTGTGATTTGTTATGTAAAAAGTTAAAATTTATGTATTTTGATATGTATTGTACAAGAGACTATATAAAATTGAATTTTTATGTTTTTGTTTAAATAAAAATTTCAAAATACTATTAGAAATAGTGACTTTTTATTTTTCCGATTTTTTTTGACGATTTTTAAAATTCGAAATGACGATTTTTTTCTTTTTTATCGGGATTTTGACGATTTTTTCCGAAATTCATCTGGCAGCCCTGCGCGCAACAAAGTTTAAAAATTTAAAAACTGCCCTTCAACCTAAACTACAACTACAGCTACAACTACACATTCTGTTGAGATTACTTTGAAACTGCTGTTATTAACTTTTGACAGCTTGCAGCGCTACTCGTTACGTTGTACTACAGCGTCTATTCTGTTCCAGCCTTAACGCTGCTAATATTTAACCAATCAAAATCATTTACACAAATAGAAAACTAATGGCGTTTTCTTTTCTGGCAAAAATGTTACACGTTTTTCCCATTTCGCACCTTTTTCATTTTTTTTGTGTTCTTTTCTGAAAAAATGTAAACACTGCTAAAGTGTAGTGTGTTCTTTTCTATAAATGTCACACTATAAATTTAAAAAATAGCGCACCTTTCACACTCTGTATTTTTAGAGGGGGAGAATCGCACGATAAAACAGCTGATATTTGTTTTGTTTATGAATGTGTATTTGTTTTAAGAAACAAAAAAAAAAAAATACAAAATGGAAAATATTACTACTTTTTTATTTGCTGAAAAAATTTTGGATGACTTGTTGGATTCATCTTCATCATCTGATGATGATGAAATATTTTATATGATTATGGAAAGAAATCCACAACCGCGAGTGAAAGGCTTTTTAGAGAACGTAATTAATGAATACTCTGAAGTTGATGTACATATGTCAAATTTCATAGGACAATATCTCCTACTTCTTATAATAATGTAATGTATGTTTATATACATACATATATAATTTTTATAGTTTAAGAAGAATTTGCGTATTAGTCGGGAAGGTGCCATTGGTCTTTTTGAGATATTCATTGTCTTATTTCAAGTGATCTTACCAGGGAGCTATCTGCTTCTTCTTTTTTAACAAAAAATAAACAAAAACAGCTGTACATGAAAAAA
Organism: Bellardia pandia; assembly: GCA_916048285.2. NCBI lineage: Eukaryota > Metazoa > Arthropoda > Insecta > Diptera > Calliphoridae > Bellardia > Bellardia pandia. Next base: position 64,095,094 of record OU696531.1, on the reverse strand, counting down.
AGGTGTTACACTGTTGTCATTTTATGTTCTATTCTGACCATTAAAAATGCGACATCTTTAAAATGTGGGGTAAACATTATAAAAATGTACATAATAAAGGTGTAACATTTTATTTCAGAAAAGAAAACACCATAACTTTCGCCCAATTTTGGCCAAAATGTAATTATGCTAAAATATACTTGAAAGTGTACATTATAACGTGTTATTAAAAGTTGTTGCCCAATTTTACCCGTTTTCCATAAATTTGTGGATTTTTAGGTACATTTGAGTTCAGTCATGCTACCCTGTTCAATGTGTGGCTAGACAACAATCGAAATGAAGATGCAATTTCAAACTGGATTTTTGAACAGCTTAACTCTAAAACTATGAGCATAGACACAAAAGGTTCTGTAAAGAAAAAAGTCAGCAATTTTACTCGCTTCATCCAGAAAAACTTACCTAAATGCAATAGAACTGTCTCCAACTTCAAGGTAAAACACTCTAATTGGCTTTCATTGAACATGACGATTATTTTGGACAGCAAAAAGGATGTGGCACCCGGGCATAATAAAATGGGACGTCCATCTCTAACATATGAGTCAGCGGGACCACGCCTTAAAAGAAAGTTAGCAACCGAACTGGCAGATACACAAGCCTTCTTAGTCCCCTTTTACAGTTGAGAAATTGAAAGACAGACAGACGAAGTTTGTAGGCGATGTATTGAAGAGGAAGAGTGTGCGGTAGACCTCTACTGTACTGGTCCAAGGCATATTTATTATAATCAATATGCCTTGGTGCGGTAGACCTCTACTGTACTGGTCCAAGGCATATTTATTATAATCAATATGCCTTGGTCCAGTACAGTAGAGGTCTACCGCAAACTCTTCCTATCGCCTACAAACTTCGTCTGTCTGTCTTTCAATTTCTTAACTGTAAAAGGGGACTTATGCATGCAGCAACAGTTTCAGCTAGGAAATCAAATGAAAAGGATACAGCATTTGTGTTGAAGAATTGCTTGGTCACTCCGAGCGGATCTAGTGGTATTAAAAAAAAACTGTTTTTGCCGGAACCTATACCTCGAACACAAAACGAAGCTTTGGAATTTTTGCTTGATAACTCATTAAGGAAAAAACAATATAATGCAATGAAAGCTCTAAACAAAAATCAAAATTGTGATATATACCCGAGCTACTATAAAATTCAGAAAGCTAAATTGCAATTGAGGCCCACAGGAATAGCAGCTACAGAAACTATGGCTGTAGTTTGCTTGCAAGATCTGTTAAACCATACCGCCAGCCGAATCTTACTCTTGCAAGAAGATCTCTTTATTAACTTACCGAATATTACGAATGCCAAATTAATTGCGAGCTACGGATTTGACGGATCGACTGGACAAAGTATGTACAAACAGAGATTCGAAGCAAGCGAGCCGGATTCTTTTGACCAGTCTTTGTATGTCACAACAGTCATACCACTTAAACTAGTGGATAACTTCGGCACAGTACTGTGGATAAATCAAACTCCACAATCTGTAAGATTTTGTAGGCCTTGAAAAATGGAATTCGTCAAGGAGAGCAAAGAACACATTCTTAAGGAAAAAGAAAATTTGGACACACAAATAAAAAGCTTGATGCCGTTTGTTGGAGAAATTTTGAATGAGAGAAAGGTTGTCGTATCATATGATCTTCATATGACTCTAATAGATGGCAAAGTCTTAAACATTTTAACTGGCACAAAATCTTGTCAGTTATGTCCTATCTGTGGGGCTGGCCCCAAACAATTTATGAAAAATATAGATACGAGCTCATCGATATTCAAACCAAAACCTGGAAGACTTCAATATGGAATGAGTCCATTGCATGCATGGATAAGAATCTTCGAATTACTTCTTAAAATATCATACCGAATGGAATTAAAACAATGGCAAGTAAGGGATGAAACAGAAAAATCAAAAATGAAAGAAAAAAAACTAAATATACAAAAGAAATTGAGGAAGGAAATGGGATTACATGCGGATAAGCCAAAGCAAAATGGAAGCGGAAACACAAACGATGGTAACACTGCGAGAAAGGCTTTTTCCAATACAAAGCTATTTGCATCAGTTTTAGAATTCGACTTGGCTATAATAGAAAGGCTTCATACTATTTTAATTGCCATTTCATGTGAATTTCCAATCAATGCTAATAAGTTCAAACAATTCTGTGAGAAAACATTTTGTTTATATATGCTCAAATACCCGTGGTATCCGAAGTCGCCTACTTTTCATAAAATCTTGATTCATGTATCTCAAATAATATCATCATCAGTAATGCCAATAGGTTGCCTTGGCGAAAACGCATCAGAAGCACGTAACAAATTTTATAAACAAGACAGGAGATCGCATGCTCGTCAGAATTCGCGGATTAATAATATGCTCGATGTGTTTCATAGATCAATTGACTCTTCAGATCCTATTCTTTTGAGCATTTCGCTCAAGAAAAGGTCAGCTCAACTTAAAAAAAGGTGTTACCCAAAGATGTTATTGAGCTTGTAGAAGCACCAAATTTTGAAATTGAAAATAAAAATGAACCTGAGAATAAAGAGAGCGACTCTGATTCTGAAACTGATTCCGAATGCGAAAGTATAATCAATTATTCATTAGAATTAGATGTAGAAGATGACTAATTTTTTTATTTTAACGAATATATTAAAGTAAGCTATATATATTTAAGGATTCAGGGCTTTTTAAGTCCATTACCATGATAACTATACTATATGTCACTTTAATAAAACTTTTGCAATTTCATAATATTAATTTCTCAAATAAAAACACATTGGCATTCGAAATTTTAACTGAAATTTTTCGTAATTTAGAAACTACAGGTCCAAAAATGGCCCGCTTTTGACCAGCTTGGGCCTGGTGTTAAATAGGTATGTATTCCTGATCTCAATAAGCCCTTAAATTGTATACAAAACAATATTTTAAGCAAAATTTGGGTATATTAAATAGTTGTAACGCACTTTTTTGCCCCATATTCGAGGAAGGCGTGGTCGGATTGGTCCAAAATTTTGCACAGATGCTACGCATACTATAACTATCAAATGTACCAGGTTTCAATTCTGTAACTCTATTTTTAGACTTTATGCCAAAAATTTTGCGATCCAGTCCACTGTGTAGTGGTTAAAATCTCTACAATGGGTTGATAAAGCATCACAAGAATTATAATTTCTATATTTCTGGTCATGTCTATGCCCTGCTAATCTAGTTTTAAGTTTTGTCCCTGTTGTTCCTATATGGGTCTATTTCATTAAAAACGCAATTTTTGTGTCCCCGCACTTTACACTACTATTTTAGTTAAAAAAAAAACAAAAATGTGAGAGTGATCAGCGAGGAATATGTAACAAATAAACGTAATTCTCAAATTTGTATGTTTGTTTTTTTGTTTATTCAAAATGGTATTTTGTTTCTCCCTCTGAATGCTTCCATACAAAAGCATGTGTCCCCCGTTAGAATTTTTAGTAAACAAAATAAAATAAAATCAAGAAAAAAATAAATATGCAACAGTTACTCCGTGGCCCACGATGTCGAACGATAACGTTCGCTTAGATAAGACTTAAGACATAAACTTTTTATCGTATCTATTTTTTATTCAATCAAGTTTGTTTATTCCAAAATCAAGTTTGTGTCTTAAGTCTTATCTAAGCGAACGTTATCGTTCGACATCGTGGGTCAGGAGGTTAATAACAGTTTTCGAATTATTGTGTTTCTTTCTTGTGTTTTGATTTGTTATAGTTGTCAAAATTTAATTAGTGCGAATTTGGCGTTGCAAAGAAAGGTTCTTCCCACAATTTGCATTGAGCGTCAATTTTTTATAAATCAAGTAATATACTAGTTTTCAATTTCAAGTTTAAATAAAGTAAATAACGTAAGGAAAGTACAAACTTTAATTATTACAAAAGTGATAAAGCGAAAAAAAATCTGTTAAAAAAGTGTGCATTTGCGTAGTTTTTGTGAACACCATGGTAAGGGCACCATAAAATTTCATGAGCGTCATGCTAATTTTTTTGAAAGTTAATATATTAAATGTAAAAAATTGAAGTTGGCAATCATTGTTTACATGGTTTCAACTCATTTTTTTATAATTTGTGAATTTGAGAAATAAATTGCCTACGAAAAAAACCAAAATAGGCAAATAATTCATGAGCATCATTTTTGAAGTATATTGCTTTATAGCTTATAATGCTTAATTTTGATATTATTTTTTAATTTTCAAGAGTAAAACAACAAAATTAACGGCGGCTGAAGGAGCACGGAGATAACGAGAGAAAATAAAGCTCGATAAAGCGCGATAAAAGAAAGAATAAAGAATGGTATAATAGTGGTATATTTGAGTTTAATTTTTATTGTTACTGACTAATACTACGTTTCCACGGTACATGCTTTGCTCTCTATTCATGCTTCACACCCCAATCATGTGCGAAACAACTTGCTTCACCACACAAAATTTTAAGAGCGAATCAAGTAGATTCATATTGAATCTACTTGCGAAGCACGAAAAATTGCACTCTTCTCTAATTTTTATCGCAAGTTTATCTACACTAGCTGTAAACATTTAATATTATTGTAAACAAAGCAAATTATTTTCTTGTTGCTTTAAGTAAAGAAAGTAAATACGTACGAATGTGTTTTTTTTTTCAAATAAGCTAACTAATTTCCACTCACTTTTGTTTGTCCATTAAAAAAAATTATTTTCCACAAATTGTAAATTCTGTTTTTTTTATTCTGTTTGTTTATTAAAAACAACTGTCAAATCGAATCAAGTTTTTTGGACATGTAAACAGCATGATTCATAAACATGATTCCGAGAGCGAAGCAGGTGATTCAAGTCGTCGTGGAAACCTAGTATAATTCTGTTTTTGCCACAAACCTAATTCGAAACTGGTAAAAATTAATGAGAATGAAAAAAACAAAGCCGCTTGTCATTTCATGAAGTTTATACAAATTCAGAATAAGAATTTGAATAAAAATTTATAAATTAAATTAAGTTAAGTTATTATTTTGTGTCAAATATTTATATTTGTGTATAAGTTTCTTCAAGAATTACTTCCTTTTTTCCATTTTTGTTAAAAACATCAAAGAATATGTACATGTTTAGTTTTGTATGAAAATTTTCGTTTTTTAAAGAATTTTTGTTTTTTATACCCTTCACCATCGTCAGAAGGGTATATATAAGTTTGTCATTCCGTGTGTAATTTCCACAAAAAAATTTTCCGACCCCATAAAGTATATATATTCTGGATCCTTATAGATAGCGAAGTCGATTAAGCCATGTCCGTCTGTCTGTCTGTCTGTCTGTCTGTCTGTCTGTCTGTCTGTCTGTCTGTCTGTCTGTCTGTCTGTTGAAATCAGTTTTTTGAAGTCCCCAGATATACTCGGGATCCAAACCTTCAATAATTCTGTCAGAAGTGCTTTCGAGAAGTTTGCTATTTAAAATCAGCAAAATCGGTTTAGGTTAACCAGAGTTATGAACCTATATGTGAGACCACCTCCATAAAAATTTGATATTTTTCATCCATTTTATTGCAATATTTTGAAAACTATTGCAGATAATACCATGAAATTTTGTATACGTTGTTTGTACTATAAAAGAAGAAAGTGTGCGGAAAATAGTAAGAATCGGTCTATGATTTCTTATAGCCCCCATACAAATATATATATTCCCGAAATATGGCTTAATGATAAATAAATGCCTATAAAATTGGAATATCAAGACAAAATTCAGCAAAAATAAGTTTTATACAAAAAGAAATCGCAAAACGAAATTTTTTTTAATTCGGTCCATGTTTGACCATAGACCCCATATAAAGTCCACTTCCAAAATTCACTTAAATACGTATAAAAGAGATATAAATAATGTTAAACGGCTAAAATTTGACATAAATACTCTTTATAGGCAAATAAATTGTTGTACTAAATTTTATGGTAGTCGGCCCAGAATTGGTCATAGCCCCCATACAAAAATCTTCCCGAAATATGGCTTAATGATAAATAAATGCCTATAAAATTGGAATATCAAGACAAAATTCAGCAAAAATAAGTTTTATACAAAAAGAAATCGCAAAACGAAATTTTTTTTAATTCGGTCCATGTTTGACCATAGACCCCATATAAAGTCCACTTCCAAAATTCACTTAAATACGCATAAAACAGATATAAATAATGTTAAACGGCTAAAATTTGACATAAATATTCTTTATAGGCAAATAAATTGCTGTACTAAATTTTATGGTGGTCGGCCCAGAACTGGTCATAGCTCCCATACAAGGACCACATCTGAAAAAGAGATTTTTCCATATATATATTGTATAAATATCGGTACCGACTCAAAACTTTGCACAGATCATTTTAATATATACAAAAATCATCCCACAAAATTTTGTGAATTTCGGTCTATTTTTAACCGTATGCCCCATATAAAGCCCTCTTCCGAAAATCACTTTAATACTCATAAATCGCTTATAAATAAGGGTACCAATCCAAAATTTTACACGGATCATTTATATACATGCCTAAATCTAACTGCTGGATTTTGAGAATATCGGTCCATATTTGACTATATCCCCCACATAAGGTCCACTCTCGAAATCCACGTTAATACTAATATATATCGTATATATACCGTTATTATGTTGAAATTCGACGTGAAATATCCTCATATGCATGAAAATAACTGTTCCAAAATTTAAGAAGATCGGCCCATAATTTGTCATACCTGCCATATAGAACCATTTCCAAAAAACAAATAAATTCGGGTCAAAAAATATTCTTTTCGGATTTAATCCATATTCGGTCCATATTTTATAATCATGATATATATCGTTGGAAAGGTATTTTTAATACCTTTTATTTAATGTATTATAAATTATCAGAAACCCAGTAGTTCCCGAGATATAGGCCTATGTATTTTCAACTTTAAGGGCCCGCCCCCTCGAAAATAGGCGTGACCGGCAACAAATTTTTTTTTGCTGGTATCTCCTCTAAAAGCCCTATTTGATTTTGTTTTTTTTTTTTTTTTTTTTGAGCAAAATCACTAAAACCGAATTGTACCCCTTTTTTATACTCTGTTTGTTAAATTAAACTCAAGATTATTATGAACATCAGACAGACTCTGTAAGTTATGGTAAGAATTGGTAATTAAATCAATTAAAAAGGTAAAAATTATACAAAATTTCAAAATATTTAACATAAATTATGTTGGTCGTAAAATTGTCTTTCAAACAATATATCAAATACTAATAAAATTTGCACTAAGACTGAATAGAAAACACAGAATTAGGATATTCTAGTCTAGTGTAGTTTCTGTATTTCTTATTACGCTTAGGTGAAGGGTATTTAAGATTCGGCAAAGCCGAATATAGCACTCTTACTTGTTTTTATTTACTTTTTGTAAAAGAATAAACTTTTTTTCGTTAAACTTTAAATTTGTCATTATTTCTTGTTTACGTGCAACAAAATCTCTTGATCATCAAAAAATATCTTGAGCGTCATACTTAGTTTTTTCCCCTTAAAACGCTTATAATTGCATTTTTTTAAATACATTGTTACAAGCCTATTACTTTGCAAGTAACCTCTAAGTTCAAGTGTTTTTTTTAACAAAAATTTACATATTTTCATCTTAAAATTTTAAAATAACTAGTCACTTCAAAAAAAAAATAAAAAAACAAGGTGAATCGTGATTTTATGTTTATAATCGAAAAGGTGATTTTCGCAAAAGTTATTCTTGAGAAACAAATGAACATCGTAGTAAGTTTGAATTTCAAATATATTTGCATTTTTAGCGATTTTTTATACATATTTGGTGTTTGACGCTCAAGATAGAAATCGTAGAAAACCTAAAAAAAAATCCAAAAATATTGATTTTTTTGAGAGCCTAAAAGTACCACCGGATTCTTCATCAATTTCTACATAAATTGGTCACTCTTACAGGCGAATTGAAAAAACTTTAAAAATAAGCAAAACAAAACTCGTTGTGTACGTTTTTTTTTGAAATTGACCCATATATATATATTGTTACATTGTTCGTTACTATTACCACCACAAGTACTTTTATATACTAAATTTGACATATCTGTCTTTTCTCATCTATCTTTAGTTTTTGTGAATAATCTTTCTACGTTATTATTTAATTTTAACCACTATCCAGATTTTGATAACACATCTATATTGAACACAGAAAATCATACAAAACGAGCTTAAAAATTATTTAATAAAAATAAAATTATAAACGTATGACTCAATTGGATTATACATATTTTAAAATAATATTTTAATTTGTGGCTGAAAGTGCTTGAGTAATGGAAACTGTAAACGAGTATAAACTTACATACCTTAAATAAATACAGATGTAAGTATTTATATATCTTTCTATGTATTGTGAAAATTTACGTACATATGTATGTAGGTATATTTAGAAATTTATTGGGGTTCATGAAATATGCCTCAGAAACATTTAAGTATTAAGTGAATACTCGTATGTGAATTATTTTTACTAAGAAAATAATGCGATTCCTGTACACATCCCTATATTCAACTAAGTGATCGTACATCCATTCATCTGCATCTGGTGGAATGGCTGGCGGAATAGTTTGTTTATTTTAAGAATGATGTAGTGACACGAGTATGCGCGCACATGTTGTCAACCTTAAAAATGTATTTTTATATCCCAGCAGTTAAAACATTGTAAATGGTGCTCCAACAAGCGCTTGGTACTCGTACAATAAATACATACATACGTTTGTGCTGAACCATTTTTGAATATGTTGAAATATAGAGATTTTGAGGATAAACTATTTTTTTAAATATGTTTTAATGAAAATATTTATGTTATATAGGTATGTATTATTTTATTGTTAAATTTTTCATTTGTTCGAATAAAGCGAATAATTCGAATAAGATATTTTAAATCGTTCGTATTATTATTACCGAATTATTCGAATACATAATACAATGTTCTTTAAATAAAGTATAAGTTTAAGTTTGTCTCTTCCTTAAATCATATCGTTTAAACCTGCTGTTAATAACAACTCTGATGTGAAATTAAAAACCATGTTCTGTGTATATTTCAACGCAATCATCATCTATTGAATCCTCAATATCACTTTCCTCAACATTTTCAAAATTACTTTCTTCTGAGCTAACAAGTGGTGAAAACATAACTGCGATTCTAACAATAAAATTAATTCCAGAATCTATCAGATGGATTTATATTAAGTTTGTCATTCCGTTTGCAACACATCGAAGTAATGGTCGAATGATGGTCGTGAACCATTAGAAATTTTTATTAATCATTCTTTGATCCACCGAAGTGTTTGGTATCGAAACCAAAGTTATAGGAAACCTCGATATTTTTCAGATATTTTTTGCTATTTTCTTCAAATATAATGCAGATACTATCATGAAATTTAGCGCACTTTATTTTTATTATAGAAGGAAATAGTAGGAATCAGTGCACGATTTCTCATAGTCCCCATACAAATGTCTTTCCCGAATATGGCTTTATGGTACATAAGTTTCTACAATAAAGCAGTTTCATGCAAAGCGAAATCTCAAAATGATATTTTATTAGCATCGGACCATAATTCGACATACATATCACTATATAAAATTACTTAAATGCGCATAATTCTCTTGTCAAAATCACGGTCCAAATGAAGTTCAACAAAAACAATAGAAATATATGTACATACAAATCGTCGTGCCAAATTTGATGGTGATCGGTCCATATTTGAGCATAGCCCCCATATAAAGTCTATTTCCGAAAACAATTTGTTCTGCACTTTCGAAAGTTATGGAAGGTATGATAAATTACCATCTTGTGAAATATCTATCCAACAATTTACTTAGCGACCGTCAGTACGGCTTCCGTAGAGGACACGCTATGGGTAACTTACTAGCCTTCCTATCGGAAAAATGGTGTCGTTCTATACATCGTTTTGGCGAAAGTGAAGTGGTGGCTCTAGATATTTCTAAGGCGTTCGACAGAGTTTGGCATGGTGCTCTCTAATCGAAACTCATTGCTTTTGGTGATAACTTCTCTCGATTTATATCGAGTTTCCTCAAAAGTCGCACTATACGAATTGTTATAGATGGGATCTCATCAGAAGAGGGTACTATTCTTTTGTTCTTAACGTTCTAGGCATGAGAAACCAGTGTGATGTCCTCTGGACCAAACACATTTTTCAAGTATCAAAAGAAGCTTTCAAGTGCCTTGGTTTCTTAAAACGGTGTAGGAAATACTTCACTCCATCTGATCTCCATATTATTTACACCACCTATATTCGACCGAAAAGGGAATAAAACTCTCATGTATGGGCCGGTGCTTCGAAGTCTATTTTGGTGTCAGTCGACCGCGTACAGGAAAGGGCGAAGATGCTTATCGGTGACAGTTCGGTATCCAACTCTATTAATTCATTGAAGCATCGTCGCAATGTGGGTTGTGTTTCACTGTTCTATCGATACTATCAGCCATGTCACAGAATTTAATTCCGTTCGGAAGTGGAATTAATTAGATTTTTTTCTTTTATAGAAAAATAAAACGAAAAATTTTTCGGAATGAAACCTAGAAATGCTTAAAATTACAATTCCACATTGCAAATTAAAAATGGTTTCATTCCAAAAAAATGTTTCGTTTTACTTTTTCTATAGAAGCAAAAAACGGAATTAATTCCACTTCCGAACGGAATTAAATTCTGTGACTTGTTCCTGTAACACGTAGTTTTTTTTCGTAATACACGTTCTTCAGTCACGGCCCATTGTCGACGGAAGAGGCAAAATTCGTTCTTTAGCCGTACTGTCCGTATGTGGAATAAACTACCAGCAGAAGTATTCCCTGCCACTTTCAATAGAAGAAAATTTAAATCAAATATTTACAAACACTACTCCCTCTATCTTCCCTTCCATAACCTATTTTCCTAGTTCTAACATAATGCATTGCTTGCGTAGGGTCGCCACATAGCGCTGGTCCAAGCAAAAAAAAAAAATAAATTTTTAGCCAGTACAGAAAAAAAAAACTTTACAGCGAATGAAAATTTCTAATTTTCCATATTTGGATTTTTCCATGGATAATTTATCTTGAAACGTAGTAGCATTAGAATTGAAGGAATTTTACAAAAAGTCATCGCAGAATCTGTTACTGTCCTGCAGACAATTTTTCTTTTGATTTTTCTAAAATAAATCGATTATTGCTACAATATTTTTTTCTTCCAGGCAATAGGTTAGCCATATTGACGTATTTGTTTGGAATAAAATGCAAATTTATCATTGTTAAAATTGATCATCTATTCGATAGTTAAAGCCCGTGCAACGCCGAGTACAAAAAGGTAGTAATTTATTTTAGAATACTTACTTTTAAATTCTAAAAATGTGAAATATTTAATTTTCAAATGAATTGCTTTAATTTTGTGGTTTTGCTAAGAGATCTAACTTCATACATACATATGTATCTATAAGTATTAACGTACAATGACCTACCATAATATTTTTAAATATTATGACTAAAAGTAGTAAAAGTAGTAGAAGTACTCGTGCAAGAGAGTATGGTATGAGCCAGTAGGATTCCGCATTAAATACATAGTAGAAAGATAAGAGTTTTATAGCAATAACTAAGCCAAATATTTGTAAATGTACATTTACAGAAATAATTCTACACTTTCATAAATACATATTTACCTACATATATATACATACATATGTATATACCCAGCGTGAAAAAGTTAAGTAAAGAGACCTTCCTATAGGCCTTATTAAAAATTTAAAGACATAAGAACAGTCAGCCGCATTGCAAAATCGTTTAAATTTTACACGGCGCACAGTGTCACGTATTTGCGAAGTAGGAGAAAAATTTTTATGGGTCACCGATTTTAAATTTATTTTACTAATTTGAAAGTAACTGGCAGTGAACTTCGGGAGCCAAATTCAACTATATTACAGCGAACAGGGTGATAAAACTAAGCTTTTCTTGTTAAATTGCATTTTTTAAATGACTATAAATTTTTTGTTTTAAGAGATTTTGCAACATAGAATATTGTATAATTATGAGGCTCATAAGCCTTTACTACTTAAAAACCTCCTTCTTATCTTTAAAGGCTTTAAAGGGTAATAACGGGTAAAAAGGGGATTTTTGACATTTAGTTTTAGCAAACAACATACGAGTCTTCAATCCAGGCATGTAAAATAGTTTTTTGGATTTCGTACCAAGTATACAAATAAAATTTTAGACCTTTAAAAATTATACATGTAAATGCGTAAATATACACACATATGTAACTTATATGTCGTCAGTTTATGAACTCAAAATATAATAGTTAAATATTTTACCCCCTGGCCCACGTGTCGGACGATAGCAATCGCTTAGATAAGACTTAAGACACAAACTTGATTGCGGAATAAACAAACTTGATTGAGTAAAAAATAGATACGATAAAAAATTTGTGTCTTAAGTCCTATCTAAGCGAACGTTATCGTTCAACACCGTGGGCCAGGGGGTTAATTTTTATAAAATATTTTTAATAAACAAATTTTCTGTTATTTGTCAGTTATAGCAACGACAATTTGTCGACTTTGAGTCTTGTTTCACACACTTCAGTTTTAGCTGACCAGTTTTTCTTTAACCCTCCGTGGCCAGATATTTTTACGAATTTAACTGTGATTTAAATATATTTCAAATGCTTTGAATGCTGTTCCTAAAACCGATTCAAAAAATGTCAAATGATCAGCATTTTTTTACTCTTCTTGTCTTATTGTTCGATTGGTTAACAACGGTATTATCTGGTGATCGTCTACTACTTTAAAAGGCATTGTAGACAATTTTTAAATCCTAATTTACACAAAGCAATTATTAAAAAGATTGATATAATTTTTTCTTTGAAATTTGTATACACATACATATGTAATGTGAATAACAGAGTAAAACGAATTGTAAGTACAATCAAGTGTGTACTCGTCTTATCTCCCCTCACCGCGATGTCTAAAAGGTAATTAGTTTAGCTTAAAGGATTGCTTCGTGTAAATTGGGACTAAGGGTTTTTGTTTCTGAGTTTTAAAGCATCACTAAAATATTTCTACGCTTGTATAATTCTATGTAAAGAAAATAAATAAATTTTATGTTTGTTGATCTTAAAATTTGTTTTTTATTAAATCACACTAGAAAGCCACACACACGCCCACAGAAATCAAATATTAAATATCGCATATCGTGTTAAAGTGAATTTTAAAATGTGTCTCACAATATCTGATGGAAAAGTAGCATCAACTTTAACCGAAACAAAGTCCTCGTTAAATTGCATTATTTGCAAAAAGACATTAAGTCAGTTAAGTTTACGAATTTGGATTGTACATGCTAGAATAAATTAGTTTACAAAATGATTTGGAATTTAATACGTTAGGCGAAACAGTGACGAAACACTTAGAAAATAATGAAAACGAAAAACACAATTTCAAGAAAAGTATCTTCAGCTAGTCCTCATAATCCAAAACAAGGAGAAGAAAATTTAAATGATAGAAATACTGCAAGAAGTTTTTTTGCGCTCTAGCAAAAGGTGTAGATTATGAATTAATAAGACGATTTAAAATCATATTATTACTAATTCTAGGTTGCAGCAGAAACATAAATTCGAAAAAATTGTAATAGTACACCAATAAAACAGCTACACTACAATAATAATACTCTTACATAGTTCATAACATTTTGTACCGTGGGGAACAAATAATTCAACAAAATATGCTGCCAGTAAAATATCTATCTGATGAAGCGCAAGAAATAACGAACAATGACTACAGTTGTCCCGATATTGTACTAATGCAGACCATATCATTATTTTGTTGTGCACTTCAGATCCATATATATCCAATATTCGAGATAAACATAGATAACAAAATCTTTTTGATTTAAAAATTTGTGTAAATTATCCAATATTTGTTTTACAATTTTATTAAGAAATAATAACAAAAAAATTATTAAAATTATGTTTAACTTTTTCAAAATCACTTTTCTATCCTACTTAAAAAATTATATTTTTTTCCTGTGGATTTAGGAGTAAAAAGTTTACGATGGACTTTGCATTAGTTGTAAAAGTAACTAAAAACAAGTAAGAGTGCTATATTCGGCTGTGCCGAATCTTAAATACCCTTCACCTAAGCGTAGTAAGAAATACAGAAACTACACTAGACTAGAATATCTTAATTCTGTGTTTTCTATTCAGTCTTAGTGCAAATTTTATTAGTATTTGATATATTGTTTGAAAGACAATTTTACGACCAACATAATTTATGTTAAATATTTTGAAATTTTGTCTAATTTTTACCATTTTTAATTGATTTAATTACCAATTCTTACCATAATTTACAGAGTCTGTCTGATGTTCATAATAATCTTCAGTGTAATTTAACAGAGTATAAAAAAAAAAAAAAAAAAACAAAATGAAATAGGGCTTTTAGAGGAGATACCAGCAAAAAAATTTTGTTGGCGGTCACGCCTATTTTCGAGGGGGCGGGCCCGTAAAGTTGAAAATATATAGGCCTATATCTCGGGAACTACTGGGTGCTTGATAATTTGTAATACACTACATAAAAGGTATTAAAAATACCATTCCAACGATATATATCATGATTATAAAATGTGGACCGAATATGGGTTAAATCCGAAAATAATATTTTTTGACCCGAATTTATTTGTTTTTTGGAAATGGTTCTTATATGGCAGCCGATCTTCTTAAATTTTGGAACAGTTATTTTCATGCATATGAGGATATTTCACGTCGAATTTCAACATAATAACGGTATATTTAAGATATATTATAAGTATTAACGTGGATTTCGGTAGTGGACCTTATGTGGGGGATATTGTCAAATGTGGATCGATATTCTCAAAATCCAGCATTTTGATTTAGACATGTATGTAAATGATCCCTGTAAAATTTTGGATTGGTACCCTTATTTATAAGAGATTTATAAGTATTAAAGTGATTTTCGGAAGAGGGCTTTATATGGGGCATACGGTTAAAAATAGACCGAAATTCACAAAATTTTGTGGAATCATTTTTGTATATATGTTAATGATCTGTACAAAGTTTTGAGTCGGTAACGATATTTATACAATATATATAGGGAAAAATGTCTTTTTCAGATGTGGTCCTTGTATGGGAGCTATGACCAGTTGTGGGCCGACCACCATAAAATTTAGTACAACAATTTATTTGCCTATAAAGAGTATTTATGTAAAATTTTAGCCGTTTAACATTATTTATATCTGTTTTATGCGTATTTAAGTGAATTTCGGAAGTGGACTTTATATGGGGTCTATGGTCAAATATGAACCGAACTAACAAAAATTTCGTTTTGCGATTTCTTTTTGCACAAAACTTAGTTTTGCTGAATTTTGTCTTGATATCCCAATTTTATAGGCATTTATTTATCATTAATATATTACGGGAATATATATAATTGTATGGGGGCTATGAGAAATCATGGACCGATTCTTACTATTTTCCGCACACTTTCTTTTTTTGTCATACAAACAACGTATACAAAATTTCATAGTATTATCTCCAATATATTTCAAAATATTGCAATAAAATGGACGAAAAATATCAAATTTTTATAGAGGTGGTCTCACATATTGGTTCATAATTCTGGTTGACCTAAACCGATTTTGCTGATTTTAAATAGCAAACTTCTCGAAAGCACTTCTGACAGAATTATTGAAGGTTTGGATCCCGAGTATATCTGGGGACTTTAAAAAACTGATTTCAACAGACAGACAGACAGACGGACATGGCTTAATCGACTTCGCTATCGATAAGGATCCAGAATATATATACTTTATAGGGTCGGAAAATTTTTTTGTGGAAATTACGCACGGAATGACAAGCTTATATATACCCTTCTCACGATGGTGAAGGGTATAATAAGGCATTCTATTAAAATATATATATATTTTTCCCTTTTTAATACATAACTTTCATACTAAAAATTCAAATTTAACTTTAGCCCAGCCTTTTTGTTTTTATTGTTTGTGGCCTTTTGATCGCCTTCTTGTGAAATGGTCCACTGTGCGGGATGTCATTGGTAGTCAAGGCCTTTTTACATGACCAGTATAATAACTACTTATGAAGAGCTATTTTAATGAGGCCGTTGAAGACCTGTAAGGAGATCTGCAAATTAATACCTCATAGAATGACTACTTAGGCACTCCTAATAAAATGCTTGAAAAAGAAAGCCTAATTAAAGGTCTGTCGATTTAAGTATTCTAAGAGATCTATTAGGGATAATAATAAAACCTTAAAAGATGTATTTTTTTATATTAGAAATTGTTTTACGTAAATTTATGGAAGATATTCTACTTTTTTCTGGATTCATGCAAAAGTTTATTGATTCACTTTATACTCGTGTTATAAAGAGAGCAAAATAATTTGTATTTTTGTAGAATGTACAAATTGTAATAATTACAAAACCATTCACGTGTGATCAAATAGAATTAAAGTCCTTCTATAACGTGTGTATCGAATAATTAAGTATGTGTAGACATGTCTTTTAAAAGGCCTACAAAGTGCAGCCCTAGCAATCTTTACCGCTGGATAACTACGACTGTTAGCTTGTGTATGCAGGAAACGAAATACGCAAAGCTTCAACTTTAACTTTTCCAAATGTTGGCTCACTGACTGCAACATTCAAAAATCCATTGCCATCATTTTGTAAAAAAAAAAAAAACAAACAAAGAAATGAAAAAAATTCTCAAGCCAACATTTGTTGCTGTTTTTATCTCGATTCATACATACTCGTACTCGTACATATTTAGTAAGTATTACTTACACAAATATATATACACTTTTTGTATTTATGTGAATTACTCGAGTATATGTGTATTTGAGTACGAATGCGAGCTGTAAATAGAAACGGAAAAACTTTTCAAAACATCAAAACTTATCCTGGAATACATAAAAAAGTGCAAACTTTCATTCCGTTTATTTAGTTAGCGCTTCAACAAAATTTTCGCATTAAAAATCACGTATTTTACACTTAGAAAATAGTTACAACTTCTGATATTATGCTCCTATAGTTATGCAGTTTCCGTACTACTGAGTAAGTATAATTATAATTCCCTAATTAGAATTATTAATTTGGGTGCTAACCTAGTTACTTCCTCTGGCAACAGTTTTGAAATAATAGTATCGATTATACAGAAAATCTAAAATACAAAGGCCGTAGCTTACGTTTTAAGAACTGATGATGAACTGATTATATAAAAAAAATTTCCAGTTAAAGTAATATCAATTTAAAAAATTAACTAATAAATCTTTAATTAAAATGTTTGCATTTCTTGCTTCTTCTGTAAAACAAATAATTCAACACAATATGCTACCAGTAAAATATCTATCTGATGAAGCGCAAGAAATAACGAACAATGACTAAAGTTGTCCCGATATTGTTGTGCACTTCAGATCCATATATGTTCAATATTCAAGATAATATTCATAACATTAGCCATAGATTGGGGTTAATGTTATAGTTCGAGACTTGTACATAAAAATCGACGACAGGCTGTAGGGTTCTGAGAAGCAACATCATTGACAGATTGAAGTGGTTGTCAGTCGCTGAGTTCCATAAAAATAGAACTTTTGCGTTTTGACAATTTATTATATACAATGACGAAAACAAATGCAATATTTTTGGTTCATGGTCTACTGGGAACCAAATGAAAGCCTAAATATATGAAATATACTCGTATTTAAAACCAAATGATGGCTGTCCTATGATGATTTAGGGCCGCCTATCTACCAATGGAGCTTTTAATAATGTATGTATTTATTGATGGTTATTTGCCTATTTCGAAAGCAAATGTGTCTGCAAAGAATACATGTATTTTATTTTTAACATGATATTGACCCAAAGCACACAGCTTTTTTGCCAATTTTATTCTCTGAAATGCTTAATTCTATTCCTTTTTAAATTTTTAACACAGAGGTATTGCTTTGTTAATACTAATCACAATTGTTGAAAGCATAACAAAACAATAAACAAATTCCAAGAAAAATAAAAAATAATAATACCAAAGAATTAACTGAAACTTAAAAAAAACAACAATTAAGTAAAAATGAATACAATATTTTTATAATAAATTTAATTTTGGTTTCTTCGTCCTTTTTTTTTTATAAAAAAAATAGTTCATTATTGAGTGTGGAGACAATAATACGTCTTTTAAAAATATAATTTTAACTCATTCCTTGATAATGATATGCGAAAGATATCGAAATATTGGAAGAAATAATTTAATAAATAATTTATATATTTTTTACAAATACATAATTGGCCTCGAGCTCGAAAAAACTTTTTTATTTTTACTTTTTTATTTTATATTTTTATTGTTTTTTGGGGTTTACTACTCTACAAAATATCAATTATCAATAGCAAACAATTTTAAATTTTATGTACGTATGAATGAAAAACATACATTCTTCTAAAAATTAGTAGACGAAATAGTTTTGTGATACACTGTAAATATTTTATAAACCTAGTCATCAAGATGAAATTCAATGTAGCATAGGAGGAGATCATGAAAGAATTTTCCACAAATATTTATTGCTAATATCAAGGTCCAAAAGCAACTAAATACTCGTACTCTGAAGTCTTTTATATGAACAACTTTATTCACTGTACAGCACATTATATATTTAGCATTTAAATATATGTAAGTATCTAGAATATATGTAAGTAAAATTTACACTAAATATTGTTGGTGGTGATATAAAATTCTTATTTATTTACGCAGCTTTCAAGATGTAATTGCTTATTTATCTGCAAGTAAGAAATGCAAAGTTTCTAGAAACGAAAACTTTTAAACAAGTCCTGATTGGTTAATACAATTTTTCTCCGTGTAATTGACTGAGTTGTTTTTTATTACAGAGCACAAGTTGTGTACTTCAATTGTACTCTTTTGCAGTGTTAGTATACGAGTATATATGAGTTTGCATCTGATGCGGGTGTGCATTTTTTCATTCTTGATGTCTCTTTTTTTTCTATGTGTGGGTTTGATGGCTTTTCCATCTACCAATATTTTTGCAAACCATATTTCCTAAAAATTTTACGGATACTCTCATTCGTTTGCGACAATTTTGATACCATTAAAAAAAATTGAAAGGCAAATAATGTAATAAAGGGTTTTCAAAGTTTAATTTTGTATAATAAAATAATTTTTTTAGACAAATGGTTTTATGGATAAATCATGTTTATGTAAACATTACATTCAAAAGTGAATATATAACAAACGACAATGTTGGTACAATTTAGTAAATATTTTTTTCAAATCTTTGGAACAATTTGTTATATTCATTTTGCACCCTTGACTTGTGCAACTTTTCTTTGGCTGTGCAGTTTTGTGTAAATAAATGCAACATAAATGGTATGTGTGTGTGTGTGTTTTTTTTGTGAAATGCTATTTGTTTCTTTCCTTTATTTTGGAGCAGAAAATAGAAAAATATTTTTTTTCTTTTCTAGCTTTTAGGTTCTATACATTTTTTTACTTTGTTTGTGAGTTATATTTAACCTTGCCAAGGACATGGAATAAAATTTCAATAAAAAGTGTATTATTTATATTTTTACAAGGCGATTGCATTTAATGTACATTTAGTTTAAAAAAATCCAATCTTTAACCAAGTTTATAACATTTAATTGTCTCAAATTTTGCATTAGCTAGTTTTAGATAATGTAGAACAAAATTAGTCCCATCCCAGACCTTACTTATCTTACATTTGAAGAACAGGTTTAGTGTACATACATGTATTATTATTAAAAATTTATATTAATAAAAATTAGAAAATTTATTACATTTGCGATTTGTATAGAACACGAACATTGAACATATAACTAATAAATATGATGACTTTCTTGTCTTAATATTAATAAAATTAATCTATCTTCAACATCAAATAATGCACCAACATACGAGTACGTACGAGTATCTTTATAACACAAGCTCAAGCCGAATTTTTATAAAAGATCCACTATTAAATAAATATTCTTAAAAGATACGGGTGCTGTTATCTCTCTGATTCGAATTGTCGATTCATAGGCAACATATTTGATGCTTTCATAATTCAAAACTCCACACGCATCTTCCAAATGTTTTCATCTGTCTTTAGCAATTAGATGTAGTTTAAGAAAGCAATTCCAGACAAAATATTTCACATCATCAAAATTTATATTTGGGCCTCCAAGAATCGTGCATACAGTCCATTAATTATAGAGATAGCAGTTATCAAAAGAATAGCACTACATGGTTATTGATTGATCGCTTTTAAAAATTACCTGATGGTGTTTTGTAACAAGATGACATATCCGAAACAATTAGGACATCTTTTTATAAATGTTATATTGCTAAATAAGAATATCCGAGGATGATCGAGGACCGATGGAAATAAAAACTTTGTAAATTCATCGAAGCAAAATGTTATCAGTGATAAAACGTTTTCGTCGTACCTTAAAAGGCCCAACTGCTTGTCAAAATAATATATGCCTTCTGTTTTACTTGTTATCTATATATGTTGAATTTTTCAAATGGCATTTGAAGCAGATTACTGTTATGACTTCTTGCATCGTTTAATTTGCGTCCAATTCAAAAGTAAATTTGTTTTTCTTCTTCATGTTTTTAATAAACCCATGACACTATTATATAAGGTAGGATCACTAGTAACACAATTCCATAATAAAGTTAGTTCCACATTCATAGAAGTTGCATATTAGGAAAGGAATGTGACATAATTTTGGTTGCAGTCTCAACTCTAATTCAGAAGAAATAATCCTTAACGACGTGCAAGATTTTAAATTACCCCCTGGTCCACGATGTCGAACGATAACGTTCGCTTAGATAAGACTTAAGACAAAAACTCGATTGTCGAATAAACAAACTTGATTGAGTAAAAAAAATAGATACGATAAAAAGTTTGTGTCTTAAGTCTTATCTAAGCGAACGTTATCGTTCGACACCGTGGGCCAGGGGGTTAATCTCCATATTCTTTCAAAATTCAATTTAGGACGATTTTTAAAAAATTTTCATTCATTCCAAACATAATTTCATGATTGTGTCATGTAGATTTTAAAAAACATAATGTGGTCATAAAGATCAGAATCTGTGTTAAATTTCTTCCCATTTTAACCAGTTAGCCAGTTAACATACTACATATTTAGATTCCAATTTTTCAACAAGAATTAAAACACTCATAACTTAGTCCGTCAGTAGAATGTTCATTAAATGAGTTTATTATCCTTTTGTATTTGCTTTAGAATGTGTGTGTGCCTTTATCTGTGTGTGCTTGTAATGATTATTAGTTCCTTAATGTAGGCTCCACTAGAAATTTCCTTGTCGTAGGTCAGTTAGCAACAGGCACTAAGTTTTATGAATGTTTCTTTTCGTTGTTTAAAATTGTAAAACTAGTCCTTGTGTTACATCCTTTACTCCTTTCTCTCTATGTTAGTGCTTCTTGTTGTTGTCATTTTTTGTGGTCCTTTGCCACATATTAGCAATGTAACAAGATTCGTTGGGTGCGAGAAGGAACATTTTATTAAGAAGGGTTAATAGTACAAGTAATTTTCAAACTAATAAACTGTTGAATATTTATGAAATTGCTTGTTGCCATTTATTGGGCTGATTATGAAAAAACTCTTCCTTCCATAAGTAACTGAGTGTATCTTCTTAGTGCTTTTTAATCATTAGTGTTGAAAGTGTTAACCCAACATGCAGTCAGGAATCATTATTGCTCAATATTGCTGTTTGCAACCGTTACAAGAGAAAAAGGTTACACATTTTTGAATACCAAAAAGTGAATCAATTTAATTTGCTATTATCTTTTATTAGTTTGATAAAAACTAATAATTACTGAGCTCTGTCATTTAGAAACTAGTTACATGATCAGTTTTCTACGGTCTTGTGATGTGGCAGAAATTTATATCCTATAATACTGACATCTACAATGTTGACTGGGTTGTGTAATATAATAAAAGGCAGGTGTAAATACATTTTTGTCTTTTCATGGTGCAATTCATTGTTCAGCCACTATGCAAAATTATTTATTTTTTATAAGTAATTTACGTATTGCAATGCTAATTATAAATATTTATGTAAGTTAATAAAATTTTTGCGTTCGTGAGAACTTGGAAACAATATTATTGTAAAATGCATCATTTATCAGATCTCTGTTTCTTTATCTCCAGCAGGAAAACCACCTCATTTCTTATAAGTATGTGGATGTCAATAGACATGTTGTCTTGCCCTTCAATACAGACCAGAAATTAAATCTAAAGTACTCTAACTAGTAAAATTAAAAATACTATTTTTTCAGTTGAAATTTTTGAAAAGTTTATTATCTAGATTCTTCAATAATCTGTCAAAAGATTGGTAAACTTTATTTGATTTTTGAAATTATATTTATTACAAAGGATGATTCATTTATACCTTATTTTCATTTGTTTCTTTCACAGATCATGCGTAACTGGAGTGAACTTATTTTTATTGATTATCGTTTGACACTTCAGCATAGAAAATCTGACACCTAAAGTATTCAAAAATCGAAACCGGAAAACGGTTAACCACTTCTTTCGCCTTAAAAACATACCGGTTTCTAATATTTTATATTTTAGAATAATTGACAGGCTGGTTTTTTTTTGTATATATCGGTTAAGCGGTTTTTAAAATGAACAACTTTTTGTATTTATTTTTTGCAGGTTTCTTATACCTTTTATAGTCACCACCAAAAAGGGGGTAGGTTACGTTTGTCATTCCGTTTGTAACGCATCGAAATAATGGTCGTAGAACCAAAAAGCCCATATATTCTGGGTCTTTATGAGATTCTAAGATAACCTCGAAATATCCGTCCGTCTGTTGTTGGCACGATAGAGCTTTGAAAAAAAGACAAGCACAATGAAATTTTTACTAAACATTCTTTGATCCACCGGAATGTTTGGTATTGCAAAAGGGCAAAATCGGTCCAGTAGGATATTTTTCACACATTTTTTTCTATTTTTTTTTTCAAATATAATACAAATTTTGCATATTTTTTTCTTATAATAGAAGGACCTTTCCTGTTAACAATTGTAGGAATCGGTCCTCGATTTATAATAGCGCCCATACAAATGCCTTCTCGGAATATGGCTTTTTGGTACATAAATGTCTATAGAAAAGCCGTATCGATACAAAATTCTGCAATAATTAGTTTCATGCAAAGTGGAATCAATATTTTGTTTGCAAGAACTTTCATATTGTATATATATCTGTCTCTTTTCATCTTATGTAATACAAACTTAGCTAATAAGATTTAGAGAATAAGCTAGATCAACCAACTTGAAAGAGCATGGGATGAATAAACTTGTTGTCGAAAGAAGCGGACGTGTTTTATTTTAAAAGCGCCTAAATTATGTACTCCAATCGTACTTCGCTCATGATCTAATAAATATGAATCATCATCAGCGTTGTCAACTTTGAAATTTCAAAATGGAGAAAAAATTGCGCACCATTTACAAAAAAAACGCACCAAGTTAAAAATTTCGTTTTTGTTTCAAATATTTTTTGAATTAATTTGAAATTTTTTAAATTCATAAATATTATAAAAAACTTTTTATCAGCGATTATTAGTAAAAGTAATAATAGTAAAAAGCCTTCGTTTTTAATAAATGAGCTAATAAAGATACAATAAGCTCAAAAATAAATAAATAAATAAAGTACTAATTGGTAAAAAGCTAATTTCAGTACATATTTGGTATTTTTTATATATTTTTGTTTTCTAGTTAAAGTACTTCTATTTGACTTTTTCCAATAAAATTTGTTAGGATTCCCCTGGTACTCTAACCCTGGTTGTTCGTCTGCAGTTCTGTAGGCCAAACCATCAGGTTATACAAGAATTTATTTTTATTTACATTTTTAAAATGTTAATTTGATTTTCAAACAAAGATTTTTGAAGAATTTGATTTCATTTATCATACATTCGTATTTAAAATACATTTTTTCATCGTATAGATTTCATGAGTTATGAATTATTAAAAAACTGCAATTAAAAATTAGTAAAAATAAAGATTTCATCACATTTTCGAAAAAATTAAAAAACGCACCGAAATACACAAAAAAATTTTGCAGTGTTGAATGAAATGGTACTCAAACAGGTGTATTTTATTATAAAAAGATTTTTTCTCACATTGAAACAAAAAGTGGTGTTGAATTTGTTTTGGTGCCACCAAAAATTAAAAAGCGCACCAAAATTTTAAAAAACGGCACCGCACACCAACTAAAGAATTTTTCGTACCAAAAATTTAAAAACACACCAAAAATGGTGCGAAACGCACCAA
Source organism: Bellardia pandia (assembly GCA_916048285.2). Taxonomy (NCBI): domain Eukaryota; kingdom Metazoa; phylum Arthropoda; class Insecta; order Diptera; family Calliphoridae; genus Bellardia; species Bellardia pandia. Next base: position 64,070,751 of record OU696531.1, on the reverse strand, counting down.
GTTGACAACGCTGATCATAATACATTCAACCAATTAGCATTCTTTATGTTCGTTTCAATTTGGTTATGTTGCAAGTACTTGTTTGATATCAAACATGTATGAACAGTCTTCGTGTTGGTTGTTGTTTGTTTGTTTTGCAACCAATAATGTTTTTGTAAATTGGCCTGCATGCATTTAATTTTAAAAAATATTTGTGCAGTTTTAAAACATGAAGCAAGTTTCAATACGGAATTATGAATTAAATTATGTTTTAAATATTACAGCAACATGTGTTAGTAATTTAAGAAATTTTAACTAAATGTAAAACAGTTTTACTTGTGTTTTTAGTTTAAGAGATTTAAGTGAGTTGAGTGTTCAACAGTAGGAAAACTAAAATGCAATTGGAGTATAAATATGTGCACGATGATACCATATTTTAATTTAATAAATATTATATTAAATAAATTCTTGTATTTACAATATATGCTAAATACTTTTTTAATTATAGACAATCTTATGCGTATTTTAAATTAAAATAAAATGTTTGAGTGAATTGAAAAAGTATTGTTGGTGAAAAATATATAGAATATTTATAAAAAGTATCTGGCATCGCTGCAAACAAGTATCCTTCTGCTTAGAGTCTTCAAGTGAGTTTGTATTCATGTAAATATGTATTATGTATGGATGTTTGAGTTAATTTTAATGTCTTTATTTTAAAAAAAATTTATGCATCTGCACACCAAAAGATGATACAGATAATTAAAATGCAAAAGAGAGAAAAACAACCAAAACGAATTCAAAACATTGTGTAGGTATATCTCATCTACAAAATGCACACAATTCATTCACACTTACACAAGTTGAATGTACTTAAAATCAGGATAAAATCATTGTATTATTTCTGCTTATTTTTATACCCTCCACAAAAAAGATGGGGATATTTGCAGTTTGTTATTCCGTTTGTAACTCGGAAACAAAAAGTTTATATATTCTTATAAAATTCAAAGACGATCTAGTTATGTCCGTCCGAGAGGGCCTATACAAGGTGACTTTGAAAGATCTTGTAACAAATAGTTATTCATAATATCAATGTCCAAAAGCGACAAAATAGGTTGGATTGGTAAGATCAAAATATATAAAACATTTTGATGACTATGCATATTTTGGTAGCACTTAAATCTGGAATCCAACTGCAATTTACAGTAACTATTGGTGGTAGGGATATAAGATTGGGCACAGCCGATTATACTTTCCTACTTGTTTGAACGTGTGTGTAAAAGTTCGCGTATATGTATATACATACTTATGTACGTATTACTTTTATTATAAAAATTGTATACACGTTCACTCACTTGTTCCTGTTTTAATGGTTTCTGATAAAAAAAATAACTTCATATAGAGAGAAGGTTTTTATGTACTTTTATTTTGTTTCTCTTCTGTTCATCATCTTTAGCACCTTCAGCATCTTATTATATTTGGGTACTCGTACTTGTAAGTAGTACTTCTGTTTGGGAGTAGATGAAATTTGGTTTTGTGTTAATGGAATATATTTGCAAACTTATTCCAACACATAGCATTCCGTTATGCAATATTACCATTTGATTCTTCATATTTTAGAAAGTTTCTTCAGAATTTGACTTTAAAAATGTGTCCTTATCTATCTACGTTATATATACATATACATATCGTTGGTCTCATGTAGAAAGGCCCTAACTCGCTATTTTTTCGAAATTTGCGATTCCAATGCATTTAACGCAAATACACCTCCTCACAAAAATTTATTGCAATAGTGTAAAAAATAACGCTTTTATAAGCAGTTGTACAAAAAAGTTACATGATGAATATTACAGTTTCTATTATGTTTTTACCTTCTCCTGTAAAGTTTCAAATATGCGAGTTAGGGCCTTTCTACATGAGACCATCGATATGTATGTACTACGTACATTCTTTATTTATATGACAAATATAGTTTAAGAAAGCCTTCTTGGCTCATTGTAGAATTTGTTCAAGCTTTGTAAATTTGTTCAAAATTTGTAAATTGGCATTTGCATAAATTTTTGCATTAACATTAAGGTTTTGTCAAAAATCATAGTATGTAACTAGGTTTTGCGGTCCGGGAATTCCCGGGGAAAACGGAAAGTTTAAAATTAACGTAGTTTTCTTAGTTTTGGCAAACAATTTTCATTTTTGAAAAGCTTAATGTAGTCAAATTTTAATAACAAGTTATTATTGCTGTAAATATACTACATAAAGAAAACCCAGCAAGAAAACCCAGAAATTTGAACAAAAAAGTTTAAACTAAAAAAACTTAACATTTATTTTTCGAAAGATTTAAAATTTTTGACAAATAATTAAATATTTTTTAATTTGCTACCGTTTTTTTTCTGTGAAATATAAATTTATTTAAAGTATTGGAAATTGTTGGCTGTGAACTTTTCCCAATTTTCTCGATTCCGCGCCGAAAGAACTACTTATCTGTTAATATGGCAAGACTATCAGCCCAATCATGAATAAAAATTCCGCGGAAGTTTTTCCCTTTTCCCATTTTCCTATTCGAATTCAATGTTGAAAAAATAAATTTTGTAATGATCGGTCTATAATTAGTCATAGCTCCCATATAAGGAACACTTCTGAAAATCTCCATAAATCTCTTAAAAATGTTGGTATCGACATATAATTCAACACAAATAAGTTTCACATACATATATACATACATACTAATTTGATAACGGTCGGTCCATTATTACTCAAATCTCCGATATAAGATTCCCTGCGAAAAGAACTTAAGCCTGTATAAATCTTTTTAAAGTGTCAAAATAAAATTTAACACAAAATATATTTATATGCACAGAAGTCATGCAACAAAATTTTTAAATGATCGGCCCATTATTGGTTATAGCTACCATATAACGCCAATTTCTAAAAAACTGTTTTTACACATATACTGGGTGTAGAGTATTATATGGTCGGGCTTGACTGTCTATAGCATCCTAGTTGTTTTTTTACTCCAAATTGAAATACAAATTATCGAAAATTATTGTTTATTTTTTAGGGTTTTAGTTATAATAATAATTTAAAGCTGAGCTTAATTTTTCAACTTGAATTACACATTATACTACATTTGAACTTTCTTAATACTGTAATGATGGATTTGACCACTACCTAAAACCTAAAAACAAAAATTTAAAGAAAACAGATTTGCACATATGCCTAATATTTTATAATTTTTTTAGGTAGGTACCTAAAATGAAAATAAAAATAATATTTGAGGAAAATGTCATCCCCCTAAGCCTTACAGACTGGCTGACGGACATAGCAAAATTTTGAATTTTTTAAGGCCCCAGAATAAATACTTTTTATTTCCAAGATCAGTATTTCGATGTGGTATAAACGGAATTACAAATTCAATACACCCCCATCTTTTTGGTGGTGGGTATAAAAATTTAAATTGATACTAGGTAGATATTGTCAAACAATATAAACTTTTATTATACTCGTATTAGGAAATATCTCAACTTGTTTTCCTCCATTTGTGAATAAACTGCTGAGAGAACCCACTTAATATTTTCATTCCTTAAATAAAAATAAGAAACTGAATAATTTTAGGGATTTGGTGTTTTTATACGCCAAGTTGATGCCATATCTACAACATTTGCTCTCTCATTTATCCTTAATAAATGTTCACACACACAGGGACAATATAAAATATAATAATAGAATTCCTTTTTTGTTTGTTTCAAATATATAAAAAATTGTAACACGAGAACATACAAGGCATACCAACAACAACAACAAATAACAACAATAAGAAAAGGAGGATGAACAAATAAGCAAAAGTAACAAAAACAGCTACAACTATTCAACAGCAATGCCGCTGCATACACAAAACCATATTAAAGTATATATTTTTCCTCTCTTTTAGTTTTTGTTTCTCTTTAACATTCGTCTTTTTGTTCTTTTTTCATCATTTCGAGTTTTTCCGAAATCATGAAATGAAAGGAGCAGATGTTAAATTTTTAACATTTTATTTGTTGTTCTTGCTATTGTGTTGTTGTTACATTTGTATGAATTGTTTTTGTTGTTTTGTTTCGTTGATTCGTTTGTTAGTTGGAGTTCAGCATGATTTCTTTACTGTGAATACAAATTCATACATCCTTGTTTATATACACATACATATGTATGTATGTATGTACATACATTCATGCATACTTACATACAACTACACACAAACGCATGTATGCAATTATTTGGTGTTTTATTAGCTGTTGTTGTTGAATGTGTTTTTTTTTTGTTTTCTTTGGCCTTCTTTCTTGTAGGTTTTGTTAGTATGTGTATTCGTAGAATGTATTTATTTTGCGGCTAAACTGAATCTACTGACGTGCATAGGAGAATGATTGGATGATTAAAAGGATGGACGGATAGACGGACGAATGGACTTAGGAAACTGCTAAATGCATTTGTGGGTTATTGAACCGCTAATGTTGATTTTATGCGTAATTTATTGTTGCCATCATAAAAACGAAATCTCTCTTTTATTGTAAAATTGTTCTCAATTTAGAGAACATACATATGCAGATAGACATGTTAGAAATGCGATCCTTTGCTGCTTTTACATTCTATTCATTTGAAATACTTTTGTTAGGGGCATTTAACTAAAGTCAAGTGCAAATAAAACACTTTTCTAAACACTTGAACAAATCTATTTAATGCTTAAACCTTTTGTAGGTGTATGTATTAACTTGTACATCTAACCACTATTTTAAAAATTTTAAAAATAAGGCAAAACTTACCCCCTGACCAACGATGTCGAACGATAACGTTCGCTTAGCTAAGACTTAAGACACAAACTTGATTGTGGAATAAAAAAACTTGATTGAGTTAAAAAAATAGATACGATAAAAAGTTTGTGTCTTAAGTCTTATCTAAGCGAACGTTATCGTTCGACATCGTGGGTCAGGACGTTAATTTGTGCTAATACAAATAAAAAAACACGAAATTAAGTTATTTATAAAAACATTTCAATTTAAAAAAATATGTACATATGTATGTATGTACTTATGTAATTAAGAAGGTAAATACTAGGGTCTCAATTCGAAAAATCTAACATTTTTTTTACTAATATTTAATAATAAATATGATCATTTCCGACTAATGAATAATTTTGTGTAGAATAATCAAATAAAAGTCATTGTTTATAATATAATTATAATTTTTCATAGCAAATAGAATGATGGGTCGGCAGTTAAAAGGTCTGGACGGACGAAAGGGACGGCCATTATTGTATAATATGTTGGCGAAATTTTGACAGAATTGCATATACATACATACATATAAATGTATGTTTTAATTGGTATTTGTCAGTTATTGATACCATTTATGTTTATATAAATTACTAATCCAGATATTAGATTAGAAGCAGCGGTGGCAATTTAGCTCCAGATTTAGGGCTTTTCAATAACCCAAAATTCGCTTTTTGAGAGTTCTGTAGCTTAATTGGTTAGTGTATTTGATCTTGAGTTGGTATTTGTAGCCTAGATTCGATTCCCAGCCACTGCCAATCAAACAACATCTGATAATTTTCTATCCTACCCTCCTTCGGTGGTATAGTTTTGAAACGCTAACGAAGTTAAATATTTAAAATAAAGGCTTATAAATCAAGCTTTATAGTTATGCGGCTACTCACCAACGCGTCGCTAAAAACAAACATAACGCGCAATTGCAGATTTGTGATAAACTGTCACCACCTTTACTTCTTCAACCTATCCCCTTTCCAAAGAAAGTATCTCGATTAAATATAGCCATATTCATGAATCAAATAAGATTACGCACTGCGCAGGTCCGTTATATGTTACAAAAACTATGAGAGTAAAATTGAGAGCAAAATTTCTTCTTGTGACGTTGCATTTTTATGTTTTCTCAAATAAGAAAACTAAATCAACTCCTAGCGAATGAGACAAAAAAACACAAACGGAAACAAATAAAAATAATAAATTGATAATAACAAAATAGAATATAGAAAATAATAAAATATAGTTCACTTTTTTTGATACATTGTAATATGTATAAAATAATAAATAATTAAATGTTTTTTTTTTAAATCCCAAAATTCAAGAAAAATAAATTTCTTTTAAAATATTGTTAGCAATTTTTATTTTTTACATTTTAATTATACGGAAAAAATAATCTGTGCCGTTATGCGCAGAGAGAGGAAGTTTTGTTTACATTATTTGCGCAATCTTAATTATCTGATTGATAAGCCATATTAATTGCCTGAGTGTTAATTCTCATTAAAAAAATTCAAACTTAAATTTAAAAAAAAATTAATTTCAAGTCTTTGTGCATAGTTGCATATTTTTATAGAATGTTTTTCTTCCAAATACAGACGATAGGGCACTGCTACACGTTCAATAAATATCGTGATATTTGGATCGCGGTCCATTGTAAAGTATTGATGTATCACGACCGTATGCTACATGTTCAATATTTATCGCGTCAGTATTTATGTTATTTTTGTGCTGTGCGGGTCGTTTATCAATGTCGCGAGAAACCCAAAAGAAAGCCTGTTTAGGCTAAACAGTTTAGCTATTTTGCTTGCTTAAAACAGGCAATAGAAATATCAGATTATTCATTGACGTTCATTCATGGTTTGATAAAATATTTTATGAGGATTATGACTACATTTACCTTTACGTAAATTTAAGTAGTGTAACTGTTAAACTTAAAAAAGGTGATTTCTGAAATTCCCCACATCCCTGAAATCGAAATATCCGTATGTTGTATCTAGAGATTTTTTTATACTTAATAAATACTTCTGATATTCTAAAACACTCATAGAAAAACTGTTACTGATTATACTGCTATTCTAAGTATCGCCTTGTATGAAGAGTCTCGATATATTGCAATTAGAAAAAATTGTTGAGTTCAATTCTTGGTTTACGTTTATACCATCGCCTTATCTGGCAGTTCTATGTAAATAACAACAACAAGTTTACTACAATTATAGGAAGAATGACTATTAAATCTGCGCAAGAATGGAAACAAATTTTTCATCTGGTATTGCCTAGATTAAAAAAAAATATATATTTATTGGATGGTTATTGTTAGTTCACATAGTAATGAAGATTCAACAAATAAATAGAATATTAAAAAACAATCTTATAAAGGTTATTATTATTTTTAAATTTATGATAAAGAGAGATATCAAGAAATACATTAGAAATACACACATACTCGTACATTACATTCAATTTGGTAATCACATGAATGCATATTTTTAAATTTCAAGCTAAATTATTAATGAAATTAATAACTCAATTACAAAAGCCTATATGCATAAATGAGATAAAAGTAATAATTGTGAAACACATTTTCGTTAGTTTGGTTTGATTATTACTAAATTTTGCAAATCAATGAAACACCTGTAAGATTTGGTTTCCAAAATACACGATAAAACTCTCGGGCTACACGCAGGCACTTGTAATAATTTTGAGAATTGAGTGACAAGATGATGACAAGTGCCACCACATACAAGTGTGTATGGATGTGTGAATTGTGCGTGATTGTTTGAGAGTTTAAATGAATGTATCCTAAATATACAATAGTGAGGTCTTGTACAATGTACATGTTGTATCTTTGTTTATGTTCGTTCACATTCCTTCCTTTTTCCTCAAATTGTAAAACACAAGTTGTGTCATAAAATTAAATGGTGTTTATTTTAGCCAGTCATTTATTGTTGTATGTTTTTTTTTTGCCTCCTATTTCCCTTGACCGATGGTATAAAATTTTAGAGCAAAAAAAGTTACAAGCAACAAAAAACAATTCACAGCATCAAGAGACTCCTTATGAGTTGAGTTTTTCCGAAATCTTGAGAAAAGCAGATGTTTATTTTTTTTCGATTCACATACAAATGTTTACAGGAACGACAGCAGCAGCAGAAAGTTGTACAAGTATTGTTTGTTGTTAACGATTTCTTGCCTTTAGGCAACAAGTTAAGTTGTACGTACGCACTGCACAACTTTGAATACGAATACAAAGAATAATATTGTAGTTTACTATATGCCAACCAAAAGCTGGACAACGCTTCTTGATTTCGAGTACTTTATATTTGTACTTTTTTGTATAAGTACTTTTTTCATATGTCCAGTTTCCTTTTGGATTCGTTGAATGTATTCTAGTTACACAGTTCTCGTAAAATATATTTCAGATTATATAGGTACAAATAAATAAAGGGTAATTAATTGTCTGCTTACACTGTAGTAATAAATTTTATTTTAATTATTTCTTACTTTGTTTTTTTTTATTTTTTATTTTGAAATTGAAAATTATTTTGAACAAAATAATATAAAAATAAAATATTTTTGTGATATAATATTACAAAGTATTTTATAGAAAGCAAACACCACCTAATGTGGGTAATTTTGAGATTTTGTTCAGAATTTTCGGAAATGGTTTTAAGGTCGCACAAGTCGAATTTTTGCAAAAAATCGAATTTGCCGGACTTTGTTAAAAACCACAATTTTCTTCACTTTTGAGGAAACAATTTAAAAGAAAAATGTCCAAGCTTTATTTTTGTGTGCAAAAACCATAAGTTTTGGCAATGAATTTGCTCATTTAGATACCCTAAATTACAATTTTTCATAATTTTTTCCATAAATCTCGTAAATAACGCTTTATAACTTTTAAAATTTATATGAAAATTAAAAAAAAAAAACAGTTTGAAAGATAATTCTAAATAATTTAGAGAAAATAATTTTTGAATTTGCTCTTACCGTTCCACAGTAATAACATTTTTAAGATTTGTTTGTATCCGATGAATGTTAAAAATTTAAATTTAAATTTTTTTGCTTTGTTAATCTTCTTGGACGACATGAAGAGCTTGTTCGGAAAAGAGCTTCCGAAAAATCTAAAGAACAAACAGAGTTCTCAAAACCAAAGTGAAATTTTTGGAAAACGATGACAATTGCAGCGTTGATAGCAATGGTTCGGACGACTTAATCTATGACCAACAAAAAAATTGGTTTATAGAGAAATTACAACTTCCTCAAAAAAGCACCAGGTTTATGCAAGTCTTGACAGGACATATAGACCAAATTATTAAAAAAAAATTGTGTTTATATTGAAATTTGTAATGTTTATATAGGAAGTGCAGCAATATTTATTAATTAACAATTATATTTTATTTTTCGAAATTAAGGTCTAATATTGTTTTTCATTTTTATTTATTCCGATATATCGCTACAACAATGTGTGAAACAATAGGGAAACAGTAACAAAATTTTAAATTAATAACAATAAAAATAGTTTTCAAAAATAACAGTAATTGTCAAAATTTAAATATTACACAAACAAAAATATTAATTTGAAAAATATTTTAGTTTTTGTGTTTTTATAAATTAAGTGTCTATAACTTTGAGCAACATGAACTGTTTCTACTTTAAAATTGATTCTAAGATTTTTTGGTACATTAATAATTTTTAACATTTCTAACATATAACGACGTTTATAATTATTTTCTGTTTTCAAAACTGATATGTTCCCAAAGTCTGAATAGTGATTCAAATTTGCACAATGTGATGATAATGCTGATTTTTGTGATGATATATCTCTATATTTTTGATCAGATTTGTGTCCAGCTATTCTAGTTTTTAATTTATTATACCCTACACCACCATAGTGGGGAGGGTATATTGGATTTGTGCATATGTTTGTAACGCCCAGAAATATTGGTCCAACACCCACCTTAAAGTATACCGATCGACTCAGAATCACTTTCTGAGTCGATTTAACGTCCGTCTGGCTGGCTGGCTGTCCATGTAAATCTTGTGCGCAGAGGACATGTCGTAATTTTGAAGATATTTTGATAAAATTTGTTAAGTGATATTTTTTCGACCTAAGGACGGATGGGATTGAAACTTGTGGAAATCGGTCCATTATTTCACCTGGCCCCCATACAAAAGTCCTCCCGAAATTGGGGTTTACCGTTAATAAATGTTTGAATTATGCAAGGAACCAAACAAATTTCATCACAAATGAGTAGTAAATGAAGCCTAATCACCTCTACAAATTTTGTGCAGATCGGTCCATAATTAGTCCTAGCTCCCATATAATGCCCACTTCCGAAAATCACTTAACAGGGCATAACTCTCTCAAAAATGTTGGTATCCAAATAATATTGAAAGCAAATATATTTCATATGCAGACAAATAATACGGTACAATATTATTATGATCGGTCCATAATTAGTCGTAGCTCCCATAAATGGCCAACTTGCGAAAATCACTTTAACGATCATAAATTTCTTAAACATTTTGGTAATCAAATAAAATTCGACACAAATTAAATACAGAAATGATGACACCTAATTTTATAATGGTCGGTCCGTAATTAGTCGAAACTCCCATATAACACCCGCTCCGTAATTCATTTTAACCTCCATAAATCTTTAAAAAGTATTTATATCGAGATAAAGTTTAACACATATCATATTAAAAACTGTTTCATACATATACTGGGTGTAGGGTATTATATGGCCTGGATTGACCGACTATACTTTCTTACTTGTTTTATTTTTAAATTGTCTTATTAATTTACGAATTATATTAATAGGGAAATTATTATCCTTTAATATTTTGTTAATCGTTTCTTTATTTTTCTTGTGGAATTCCTTATCACTTATTGTCAATATTCTCTCTATAAGATTTTTAGCTGTATTAATAATAATTCTTTTAGGCTGTTTTGAACAGTAATTAATGATTCTTCCTGATGATGTAGGTTTTTGATACCAGTCTATTAATAATTTATTACCTCTCTTTATTATTAAAGTGTCTAAATAAGGAAGTATAGAATTACATTCTTTTTCTATAGAAAATTTAATATTTGGTTGAAAAGAGTTTAAAATCGTCAATATATATTCTATTTCACTTTCTGAAATTATGCAAAACAAATCATCTACATATGTATTTTGCTCAAATTTTTGGTTTTATAATCAATTTTTCAATACAAGTGTCAAGTAATTTTTCCATGACAATATCAGCAATAATTGGAGAAGTTGGTGATTCCATTGGAAGGTCTATTTTCTGTTCATATATATTGTTATTGTATTAATAATATCTGCTATCAATTACACAAAATTTTAAAATACGTTAAAATAGATCTTTAGAAATATTTGTATGTTGTTTTATTATATTCCATTTTTCATCTATAATACTTATTGCTAAGTCTACAGGTATACTAGGGAACAATGATACAACATCAAGTGAAATGAGTTTTTCATTCTTATGAACTGTGACATCCTTTATCTTATCTTTAAATTCTAATGAATTCTTTACATTATATTAAGAGTTTAAAGTTAATTTTTTAAGAATGTCAGTAATATATTTACAAAGTTCATATGATGAAGAGTTAATACATGAACAAATTGGCCTTAAAGGAAATGTCTCTTTATGAATTTTTGGTATTCCATATAATTTAGGAGTTGTTGCCACATTTGTTCTAAGATTGTTTCTCTCAAAAATTGTAATTATTTTTAATTTGAAAAGATCATCAACAATATTATTATTTATTTTCTGTAATTTTTTTTTGGCCCTTATTTAATATCTGATATTATGTAGTATTATCTAAAATATCATTCATCCTTGATTCATAATCAGTTTTATCAATAGCTACAGTAGTATTTCCTTTATCTGAATTTAAAATAATTATGTTTCTATTACATTTTAAAAATTTTTTAGTAAAATTTACCTTATCAAGTATAAATTGGTCTCTATCTGATAATCTCATTTTATTAATTTCATTATCAATAATTGTTGTCATGTTAGACCTAGCGATTTCCTGTTCATCTTTCTTATTTATAGTTTGTATAAAATCTTCCCCTTCTGCTAATATCTTTTTAATTGGAAATTGTTCTTTTTCAATCGGTAATGCATATTTTTGATCTAGAGAAAGGATCCAATTTTTATTAAATTTTATATCTAATTCCTTCCTTTGTAAATTAATAAGACAATCAAATTTCTTCTTATGTTCCTGTTTAGTTCGCTCTGCAAATGTATTTGCTAATCTATTTTGATAATCTAAAAATGTGTGCATTTCCTCATTTGTAAAATCTTTTCTTATATTAATTCTTAAAAATAATAATTCTTTTTCCGCTTGTTTTAGTAATTCATGTTTTTGTTTAATCTCAAAATTTAGAATCTTGTTGTGTAATTCTTGAATATATCTCGAAATGAATTGTTGGATTGATGGTAGACCTTGACATGAAATATATTAAGAATATTTTTAGTGGAGTTTTTTTTTATAAATTTTGGAATATTACCCTTATTTCGGCAGCGAATTATGAAATCTTGAATAGTTTTTTATGTATTTCTATTCCTATTTAATCTTCCATTCTTTTTAAATATGTTGTAGTTCATCTTCTTCTTCTTCTTATATAGATTTGTTCTCCCTTATTTTTGATTATTTAACTGATTGTTCGTTCTTTATATTTATTAATATTTTGTGTATGTAGGTATCTTTAAGAAAATTTATGAAATGATATTAAAACAAAATTATAATTTTTGGTCACATATAGGAACATGTAAACTTTATCTTAGTTGGACAAAAATTCATATCATTTTTTTTTTGTAACTATGAGTAAAGTCTTGTACATATCTAATAGTTTTGTGTAAAATTTCTCTAAAGGTGTATTCACTTGTAATCGAATTTCCAAGAAAACAAATTATTATCGTGATGTTCAAAATAGTATAAATAGTTTCAGTAAACTTTCATATATTTTGTCCTAAGCAAACACATAATTGAAAATATCTTCTGGGGCGATTTGATGTAAAGATCAAACAAACCAATTATAAAATCAAGGTACAACTATACAAGGTGGGTGCAGTAGCACAGCTGACTGACTTTGTTTATAATTTACTTATGTCAAAAGTAATACAAGTGTTTTTCACAGTAGTACATTATTTTACACAAACGGCAATGCCTGTTTTTTCTGTTTTGTGTTGTATTTCTTGTCGATTTGCACTCACCTGTATAGTTGCACCATGTATAAAATCAGGTACGTTTTAAGTATTTGGAGAAATAAAATATCTAAATATCAGATGCAATATTGGGATCTGTTCTTTTTGGGCTAAAACTCTCTTTTAATGGAGTTCTTTCTCTTGGTAGAAAATACAAAAAAAATGTCAGATTACGAAAGGTTTTTCAAAACGTTTTTCCCTCCAGACTAAGCTCCAATATACTAATGTATGTATATGTACTCAACACACATTTTATTACTATAACAGCAACATTTATTTTAGTACTTTTCCATTCGCCCATACGTATCATCTCCACAAATCACTCATTCATTCATAAATATACATACATACATACATATGTATGAAAGTTTACGTGGACGAATAAATTTATGTGAATCATTATATAATTTGTTTTAATCAAATATTTTGTTTATCAAAAATAATGTGCCGTTGCCATCCTTAAAAGAAGAACAGGCAATCTTTTAAACCGGAAGTATGTAAATGTGAATAATGTAATGGCTTGTGTTGACAAAAAGGCCCTGAAAAAATCTTAAGAAACTGGATTATTTTAGTTTTTAAATCCGACAATTTGTTTTTTTTTTTTATTTTCTTACAGATAAAACGGACAAAGTGACATGCCACAAAAATAAAATGGAACGAAAGGGATGTTTGCAACAAACGAAGATACCGTACTATCGTGATGAGTTAAGAGAAAAGGATCGACTAAAGCGTTTGCATAACAATGGAGAAAAAAAGAAGTCTGCAGATTCGAAAAAGCAGCATTCCAAAAATGTTAAATCTGAAAAATATACTACATCTAATGTCAGAAATACATTAAAAAATAAACGCACACATGCTACACATAGTATCTCTTCCAATAGTGAAATTAATGTGCTTCCGCTATATAAAGTTGTTTATGTACCTGTGCCGCTAATGATGCCAAATCCTTTTATGAGATTTTTCAATACTCCAACTGCAATGCCCAGTATGATGTCACCTGTGCATTTTCCTCAGATGCCACCATATTTTTATAACGTTGTACCTGGACCTAAACCTCCAAATTATTATAATGTTGTAAATAAATTTCGTAGGTTTAGTTAAATATGTAACTGATTGATTTTATAATACGAGTATGTACGTATAAGGTTTTGTTGTGGTATAGGGATAGAAACGAATTTTAATAAATGATGGTTTAAAAATATAATTATTACAATTTGACTTAATTTAAATATAATCCCTAAAAACTTATAAAAAGTTTTCAAATGTATGAATTAAATGGTAAGTATGATTCATAATTTTATTTTTTAATAATTCAATACAGATGTTGTATTCCAATAATATATAGAAAACAATTCCAATTGCATCACGATTGACGTTCTTTTGATTGACCATTAAGCTAGTTAAATAGAAATTATTTAATCACAATATCCCTCAAAATGAAAAAAAGCTAGGACCAACCAGTTACCAACTGAGTTGGCTGATTGAGACTGGCACAACAATTTTGAGTTAAGTTTAAAGAAGGAGATTTATTAGGCTCCGCACAACCCATTGAAGTAGGAGTACCTCAAGGAACGAAGGAAGTATCCTGAGACCCTTCTTATATTTGATATAAATGTACATCTGATATGCCTCAAACAATCGTACTTACACATCTACATTTGCTGATGATACTGCTAACAAAACAACGGCAATTTTAAATTTTGGTTGACTTCATGGTGGAACATAGCGATTTGGCCAAATGACATTTTCTCAATCACCATCTATACCTCTATTAAGCAACAGGATATTGACTGCTGAGCTGACCCTAATAGATGGCCTTGGCCAATTTGGTGCTAATATCCGCCTTGGCCAATTAATTTTAACACAGCGTCCAGTTTGATTATACTTGGAATTGATGTCGATCGTCTTGGAATTTTCAGCTCGTGTTTAATAGCGTTTAAAACATACACACACAAACGCTTCTTTATTTAACCAGAAATTTTGCACAAAACTAAAATATGTAAACTAATTTTAAAAACATTTTCCACTGCTAATTTATTTTTTCTTACATGTGGTCATTTAATGAAATTATATCGCACCTATCTCTTAAGATTCTTGTTATTCGTTCCACACGTTTTTATTTTCGCCCTGATACTAGCGCTACGGAATCCATTACAATTTAATTTATTAATAAAAAAAAAAATAATTACAACAGCTCGAATTTTCTTGGTGAAATTGTGTTTTTATTTTTATTTTGACATTTAATTTTAAGGTAGTGTGACCTATATTTAAAAAAATTTTGCGAAAGGTTTTGCGAAAGAGATATACATAGAGTACAAAGTTGGTCTCTTATCGCATTTAGCTGTCGTATCGCAGTTGATTTCGCATCGCAATACGGAGTAACCCCCCTGGTTAAAGCAATGGAGGATAAAAGTTAATGAGCAAAAATGCACACACATAACTTTTACATTGCGTAGAGAATCATGCTCTCCCATTTACTCGTCTATCAATAATCAAGCAATAAAACAACAATCCGGAGTTAAATACCTCGGTATACACCTTGATCGACGCCTTACATGGAAAGCGCATATAGATGCAAAATTGACTCAAATAAAATTGAAATTAATCCAAATTAATTGGCTGATTGGCAGAAACTCTAAACTAAAGGCTCAGTTAGCCGACTGTAATGGAATGTAACTGCAACAGTAAGAAACAGCTGATTGATATTGTTATGTGTAAAGTAATGAAAATGGTTATGGAGATATAAAGTAACGCAACACCGTGATGAATGAATCTGTAAGAAATAGAATTTCCTTACATTTTTACGTCATTACACTACATTACGATACAGTCGGCTAACTGAGGCTTAAGAAATAGAATTTCCTTACATTTTTACGTCATTACACAACATTCCGTTGCAGCCGGCTAACTAGTTTAGATTGCAAACTCTTACGTTACAACTCAATCATAAAACCTATATGGTGTTATGGAATACAGCTATGGGGAACAGCCTCAGTTTCAAATGTAGACAGAATTCAAAGACGCCAAAACAAATTGCTACGAATGATCACAATTGCCCCCTGGTATATAAAAAATTCGAATATCCATAAAGACCTAAACGTGCCTTTGGGGAAAACTGATATCCAAAACAATGCAGAAAAACACTTAAAAAAGCTTGAAGTCAACCAAACCCATTAGCCCGCAATATATTAAATAATAGTGGCTATATTCGACAGAAGAAGGAATACAGCGGATCTGAGCCGAAGACAAGAAGGAAGAATGCCAACTTAATAAATAAAATGAACAATCGACCAACAATTTTTGTTCGGCACTGGCCTGATTAATAATTGAAATTTTTAGATATAAGAAACATCCACAAAGATCTAGAAGTATCATTGGTAAAGGATGAATTCAGAAGGGTCCGCGAGAACTACATTAAAAAGCTACAAACCCACATGAATCCGCTGGCTAGAATTCTAGCGTAGCGCTTAACAGCCAATAAGAAATTAATGCACTGTTAGAGAGTAATTAGATTTACTTTAGTTTTAAGATTTGAATCCTTATTTTAGGCCTAAGGAAATAAGACAGATTCAATAATTAATAAACAAAAAGTAAGAATAAAAAAAAAAAAAAAAAAAAAAAAAAAGATTTGAAAAACTAATTGTTAGTTCGTTTTTAGTGAAGATAACACAAATACATAAGAGTAAAAAAACTTAAGTTTGAGTTAAGTTTAAGGCCATACTCTTCGGTTAGTAAAGGAATTATACGCGTATCGAATTAGGAATGAGCTTAAACCTAATTAGAAGCCAGCCAAAAAAAATCCCTAAAATAAACACTTGCATGTCCCAATTTAAACGAAGCAATTTTTTAAGCTAAGCTGATTACCTTATTACAAATAAGAATTGATTCGTGTAAATTGGGACTATACATTAGATGCTTAAAGTGAGACACTAAAAGAAGCCTATATTTATTTTTTGTAATAAGGCATGAGAAGACGTAGACGCCTTACCTCAATCGATTATTTATTTTCTACCATTATTTATTACACACAGTGTTATAAAATTAAAATGATCTCTTAGTTGATTCGTTTGACCTTTTTAAAATTTGTTTTTTAAGAATGCAATTGAAAGGAAGCATTCCTTTACTAGAGAAAATCTCTTCGACATAAGACACACTCAACGATACCCACAATTAAGAGAAGCCGAAAGAAACTCTTGTCAGTGATGTTATCTTTTGAAAAACAGTTTAATTATTGCTAGTACTTGCAGCATTAAAAATAGGTTACCCAATGAACTAAAGAATACAACAAAAGCAACAAAAACATAAATACATGCACACACATCCTACCATACACAAACAAACATTCATGCCACAATAAAACACTGACCGAACGAACCATACAACTGTGTTTTAAGCATTTTTTATGTGTAATGAGTGAGTGAAGTGCAGTGAAATCCCCTGTTGGAGTGTAACACTTGCACAAAACAAAACAAAACAGAGAATAAAAATACATTCATACATATGTATGTACATATAAAAACACAACAGAAATAAACCAAAAATACTTTATTGCGAATTCTCAAATTCATCAAAAAACATGAATCATAGAAACGAAATAAAAAATGAAATGTGTAAATACCAAAATCAAAATGAGGGATTTCTGCAAGTATACAATTTGTGTAATTAAACGAAACAAAAGAGGAATTGAAAATAAAAGTATGTATTTCAAAAGAAAGTGCAGAGCAGTTAACTAAAATACACATTTAAAAATAAGTTCTGAAAAAATCTACTCGTTCTGTTTGTGCATTATGTTGTATATGTTTATTGCACAAGCTTCAAAACAAATAAAAAAATCATGAGAAACGATATGAAATTGAAACACTTTGAAATGCATTTCCCATCAAACAACAAAACAACACAAACTAGTTGCGTGTGTTTTGCCACTTTAATCATACAAACATCTTACATCGTGCCACACACCATCACTAACCACCAGTGATGACAACTTAGTGTTTTTTTATTGTAATTTCGTTATAACATTTCAAAGAAAAGGGTATTTTTTTAAAAAAGATTTTATGAATTTTTTAAACATCAAGTCCACGTGATTCAAAAAATATGTTTTTTAGTCAGAAATATCTTAATATTTGTGTAGTAACTACCAAACGCAAAAAAATGCAAAATGAGTTGTTCTTTGTTAATATCGCGGACATAAAAGGTTATACGTTAACATCACTGAAAACAGCAACAATATAGTTTGCTCAACATAACCGTCAATTGCCACCACACAACCCAGCATAACATTGTAGGAGCGCTCCGAAAAAGTATTCAGAAAAGAGCCCAACAAAAGAGCATTTTCGGAGCGAAAGAAAAATTTGCTTGTTACTGTCCTGAGTCGACACGCAGTATGACTCAGAAATCCCACTTAATTATGTGTGTACCAAAGCGTTGTTGTCTTGTTATTTGTGCTTTGAACAAAAAAAACATAGCTGTACCACACAAGAATGATGAAAACAAGATTACACAGAGCTCAAGAAAAACCTCATAAAAGACTCCTTTCTGACATTATCTAAGAGCTCTTTAAGAGCCCAAACAAACCCTCATAAAATATTCTTCTCTGACATTATCTAAGAGCTCTTTCTGACGGACAATTTTCGAATGTAATGACCCTCTTTTCTGAAGGTTTTCGGAACAATTATGATTGTTTTTTGAGCTCATAAAGAGCGTTAACGCGCCGAAAAAGGTGTCAGAAAATACTCTTTTCGGACTCATATGGCTTACTGGGAAACATCATTTACTTCCGAATGATGTTGCCAGATGAATTTTGGAAAAAAATTAAAAATCGTCAAATAAAATCGGAAAATTACATATATAAAAACTACATAAAAATTAAAATTTATACAGTTAGTATTTTGACCTATACATACATATGTATATCAAACGATATACATTTAACTTTATAGGTAAGATATTACAAAAAAAAAAAATCAATAAAAAAATTAATGCAATTATCAATAATTTCAAAAACATCACTATAATCTAGTTGTGTTTTTAAAATAAACAAGGTTCTTTTTAATCTTTATGATATTAAATGAATAAAATATTTTTAGTCTCATCAAAAACAGAATATGCTATCGTCACTTTCAAAGAGAAAATCGTCAAATCTGGCAGTTATGTTCGGAACTTCCAACTTCATACAAGAAAAATAACGCATGTTGTTTATGCACAGACATGCATACACTCATACTCTTGGACTACCCTGCAGTTTTTAAGCCGTATCAGTAGCTGAATATAATTTACACATTTGTTCTCAATGTAATGCTGATAAAAATAATTTTTTTTTTTAAAGAGAATAAATAACACTGGCGTTACTTTCTTTGGAAAGGAGATAGTTGAAGAAGTAGAGGTGGTGAAAAAAGAAAGCTTTTTTTTATATCACAACTCTGCAATTGCGCATTATGTTTGTTTTTAGTGCAGCATTGCAGTGCCTCTGGTGGTGAGTAGGCGCATTAATGTTAAAACTTGCTTTTATAGCCTTTATTTAATTATTTTACTTCGGTGGCGTTTTTAAATGCTATACCACCGAAGGAGGGCGCTGTGATAAATATTAGTTATGATGGATAGAAAATAAAACTAATAATAAGCTACAGCCACCTTGATATCTTTATACGTAAAAGTCTATTAGAGAGACAATTGTCGCAGCTGGGTCGCCACTTAGATGGGACTTGGATCGTTCTGTTGTCGAACTTATTATGATCGTTATTAATGGTCTTCTCTCTTAGATGCGATATTTATTCAGAGTAATGCTGGCAAATTCTACTACTTACCAATACTCAATAATACTTTTCATTTGGTTACTCAATACTACTCGATACTTTTAACGGATTTTTTGAAATTGTAACGCATAGTTTTTATCTGCAAATTGAAGTAGTTTCTTCAAAAAATAAAAATAGATCTTCAACTATTATTGGTTTTGTATGTCTTTAATTATTAAATCAAAAATAAATGTAAAGCTAACTTTTAATTCAACGTTAACAATAACTTAAGAAATAATAGAGAGCTTTTGGTTGGCGGTTGGTTTAATTTTGCAGCTTACAGATTGTTGTCTTTTTATACAGTGATGTATTTTTATGCACTGAGTGGGTAAACTCAACTTGATTAAAAATACAACTCAGAAAGTATCGAGTAACTACTTTTGAGTATTGAGTATTCAAAAAAAGGCAAATACTTGATACCCATTACTCAATACTTTGTCAGCACTATTCAATAGTCAATTATTGATAATCAACTCTCCACTAAGCTACTTATATTTGCTTGAAATTACTAGAACATGATTATGAAGATGGTACCAATTGATCCCCTGGCAATTGATAAATTCGCCAGTGAAAAGCCTTTCTTCGACGACCAACTAGTTCCATTAGCTGCAGCCTGCAGGGTATTTTCGCTCTGCATGGTTTAAACGACATGAGTGTGTGCATTCAAACAAAATATAAAACAAAACATACAACTCACGCATAGACAACAAAACAGATGAGATAATAACGAGCGAAGAATTTGTAAATGGCAACAACAATAACAACAACACGAACACCCAACCAAACGAACGAACAAGTCGGCAGGCAGGCAGACAAAAACAATCAAACGAAATCATCGAAGGTATGAGTGGCATTGAAACGGGGGTTGGTTTTCATTTGCTCAGGCACGGCGCGAACAGTTGTTGTGTATCCTTCGAAGGGTGAAAAGTTTTGTTTGTATGGAACTTTTTCACCGTAATTGTATTTGCCAGCGGCCGAACGTTTTTTAAAACATTTTTATATATTTTGAATTCATTTTCCCTATTATTTGTGAGTGTGTTTTTTGCAAAAAAAGCCGCCGTTATTCAATAAACTTCCACTGTTATTTTACTGTTTTCGTATCTCATATTTCTAAATGTATTTATTACGTGTGCTATTTATTTACGAATTATAAACCTAAACAAATAACAACAAAAGAAAAAGCATAATCCTAAAAATAAAAACAAAAACCTTGTTAATTTCCCTCGTTTTTAGAACGCGGGTGTCCGAAAATTTAAAAAAGAAAGCAAATAATAACAAACAAAAATAATATAACAAATTTAAAATACAAAAGATTAAAAACAAACCCAAAGGATAAGGTGTCATTGAAAGTGTTTTTTCTTGTATTTGGCAGCAAAGGACTGCTTGATGAATTTACTAAAAATAATAAAATAAAAAAAAAAAAAAAACAAAGATATCTTTGTACGAGTATATTTAATTTTATTTGTATATAAATAAAAATAACAACAGTGCTTGTGTTTTTTTAAATGTTTTAATATTTAATTTAAGTGTGCTTATTGGAAAAAATATTTCTTTTATTTTTCTATCATTAAAATATTTTGTAATTTTTGTTCGTATTTAATACAAAAAAGTGTTTAATATTTGAAAATAATATTATTTTATTTAATTCTGTTGTAATTAAAATTAACATTAATTTACAACGTTTTGTTTATTGTGTCATTTAAACTACATACATACATTTGGATTATATTGTTTAACATTTTTACAAAACTTCGTTGGCAACCAGCTCTACGAAAAAAAACAACAACAAATTTTTGGATTAAAATCAAACAACGGTTGGTATAGAAAATTTGTATTCATAAATTAAAGAAAACAAATAAATTAAAATTTATATAAACTGAATTTAAAGCCTCAGGTTTCAATCAAAAACAGTTGCATAAATGTTTTAGCTGTTTTTAGTGGGATAATTAAATAAAATAAATAAATACTTTTACATATTTAATGGAAAGGATTATTACAAAGATTTAAAAATTTGTTGGATGTTGTCCTATGTGTTTTACCAAAAGACCAATTAACAATTTGTTACAAATTTTAGTAAAAATCCAAAAAATTTAAGAAAATAATTTTATGAAATCATGTTCAAATTTAATTTATTTTACTCTCACTACATAATTTATTAAGAATTGTGTATATTTGTTGTTTGGGAATGTTCGCTCACACTTTTGTTTCAAAATATGTAACAAATTAATAATTAATAATTGAAATACGAAAATAATTAAAAAAGAAGCTGTGCCGAATCTTAAATACCCTCCACCTAAACGTAATAAGAAATACAAAAACTACACTGGTTCTGTGTTTTCTGTTCAGTTTTAGTGTAAATTTAATTAGTATTTTATATATTTTTTGAAAGACAATTTTCAGACCAACATAATTCACATAATTAAAAACTTTTAAAATAATGTTTGGAAATCTTATCTAATTCTAAACATTTATAATTGATTTAATTACATACCATAATTTACAGAGTTTGTCTGAGTTTTTCTAACAATTTACAAAATTGAAAGAACATTTTTTCATATTCACCACAAGTTAAGAAACAGGGTAAGATTATAAGGTGACGCTTCTTTTGGTTGAATTTGATCTCAATAACTTTATTTCTAATGACTAAATTCACAGTCTTTAGTTAGCTAATGACAAATGCTTAACTAATGTTTCTTTATTCGCAATGCTTAGTTTGCCATAATAATACCAAGTAATAGTTAAACAATAGTTAGTATTTTAGTTTACCAATGGTTAACTAATGACCGAGAATTCGGCCATAAGAGATTTATGGCTGGCATCGTAGAAATGGACCAAATATGGACGGATAGCTTCTAAAGCCAGTATCCACACATGTGATTTTAGGCTTATTTTGGATGAATTTCATCTTTATAACGTTTGTACAAAAGTTGTATGGTTTGTTGTTATGCTAGGAAGTGGACTTAATTCAGGAGCTATTATAGACCGACAGCTATAAAATCCAGTAGCATAATTGCCGTATAAACGATAGTAATATGATTTATGGATTGAAATTTCTGATCTGCATTAAAGTTGGTACGATATCGATAGTCATTAGACATTTTTGTGTGTTAAATTATTTGTTTTTCGGAAATGGTTCTTATATGGCAACTATAATAATTCATGGGCCGAACTTAAATTTTGGAACCGTGAATTTTATGCATATGAGGATATCTCACGTCGACTTTCAACGTAATAACTGTATAATTAAGATACATATTAGTATTAAAGTTAATTTTGCAGGTGGACCTTATATCGGGGATATAGTCAAATATGGACCGATATTCTAAAAATCAAAATGATCCGTTTAAAATATTGGATCTGTACCGTTATTTATAAGAGAGTTATGAGTATTAAAGAGATTTTTAGAAGAG
This sequence comes from Bellardia pandia, assembly GCA_916048285.2. Classification (NCBI taxonomy): domain Eukaryota; kingdom Metazoa; phylum Arthropoda; class Insecta; order Diptera; family Calliphoridae; genus Bellardia; species Bellardia pandia. Next base: position 64,047,564 of record OU696531.1, on the reverse strand, counting down.
GGCTTTTGACCGTATCCCGGTCAAATTAGGACCGAAATTCACAAAATTTTGTGGAATGAGTTTTTGTTTATATGTAAATGATCTATATAAAGTTTTGAGTGGGTACCGATATTTATAAGGTATATATGCATAAAGATTAATGTCTTTTTCGGGTGTGGTCCTTATATGGGAGCTATGACCAATTATGGGCCGACCACCATAAAATTAAGTGAAACAATTTATTTACCTATAGGGATTATCTATGTCAAATTTTAACCTAGTAACAATATTTATACCAGTTTCATACGTATTTAAGTGAATTTTGGAAGTGGACTTTAGATGAGGTCTATGGTTAAACCTGGACCGAACTAAAGAAAATTTCGTTTTGCGTTTTCTTTTTGCATGGTGCTCATTTTTTGCTGAATTTTGTATTGATTTTCCAATTTTATTGGCATTTACATATTTATAATTGAGCAACATTTCGGAAAGATATTTGTATGGGGGCTAAGAGAAATCATGGACCAATTCTTACTTTTTCCTTACACTTTCTTCTTTTATCATAAAAATAACGTGTAGAAAATTTCATGACAATATCTGCAATATATTTAAAAAAAAATGCAGAGAAATAATAAAAAATTTTAAATTTTAGTGAGGTTGCCATACATTTTGGTCCATAACTCTGTTTCTACTAAACCGATTTTGCTGATTTTCAATACCAAAGTTACCTGCAAAATAAGAAACATTTTTCTGAAAATTTTGTTTAGTTAAGTTGTGTAGGTTGGACGTGAGAGTGTGAGAGTTACCCAGATGTATAGACGGATATGGCTCAATCGACTTGGAATTTCATGGGTCTCAGATGAATATTAACAAAGTTTCACACGGAATTGCAAAAGTTATGTACTCTCACTCACCACTGAAATCATTTGAATTCAAGTATTACGGTAATTAACTCAGTGTCTCTGCACCTGTATTAAATTAGTCAATTAGACAAGATGTCATATAGACTTCTACAAATATTCTTCGAATAGTATCATTAATGCAATATTTTTAAAGAATATATTCAGAATCAAATTTACCATTAATAAGGATCTGTAAAAATTGTACTTTCGAAATGATGCGTTTGTTTCTGGATTTTATCAAAAACTTTGAATGGAAAGGCAAAGCTTTGGAAAAATCTGCTTATACCACATTAGGTTGATTAACTTTGCCAAATACGACTTGTTGAACACAATAAAAATACATACAATATTTTACATATCAATGAACTTTGTTGAGACATATGTATGTACGAGTATATAATTTACATTATAATTTAAGCTGTGCTATTGTCCTATAAATAGTTATTTAATTATGATTGCGGAATTTTTGATGAGGTGTTATTACAGATTCTTTTTACTTCATTGTTTTAATGACTAAATCCTACTGTAAGTCGACTTATTTAATAATTATTATAAAGCTTTATTTTATATGTAAGTACGTATATTTTTCATATTTATATTTTTAAACACATCCATACCTACATATATCCCAAAACCAAGTAATTGTGTCCAGTTATATTTATAATATAAAGTAGTTATAAAGTGGTCGAATTTAATATAAACAAGTAAAAAAGTATAGTCGGTCAAGCCCGACCATATAATACCCTACAGCTAGTATATGCATAAAACAGTTTTTCAGAAATGGGCGTTATATGGGAGATACCACCTATTTTGGACCAAAATTTAGTGTCATGATTTCTGTGAATATAAATATTATACATATGTGTTAAACTTTATCTCGATATAAATATTTACTTTTAAAAGATTTATGGGGGTTAAAGTGAATTACAGAGAAGTTCTTATATCGGAGTTTCGACTAGTTATGGACCGGCCATTATAAAATTAGGTGTCATTATTTATGTATATAAGAAACTTATCTGTGTCGAATTTTATTTAATTACCAACTTTTTTAAGAAATTTATGACCGTTAAAGAGATTTCCGAAAGTGGGCCTTATATGGGAGCTACGACTAATTATGAACCAATCACAATAAAATTGTACCGTATTATTTATATATATATGTATATGTATATAAAATATATTTGTGTTAAATATTATTTGGATACCATCATATTTGAGTGAGTTATGCTCTTTAAAGTGATTTTCGGAAGTAGGCCTTATATGGAAGCTACGACTAATTATAGACCGATCTTCACAAAATTCTTAGATGCGATTTACCTCTATTTACTACTCATTTGTAGTGAAATTTGTTTGGATACTTGCATAATTCAAACATTTATGATCGGTAAACCTCAATTTCGGGAGTACATTTGTATGGGGGCCAGGTGAAATAATGGACCGATTTGCACCAGTTCCAATCCAATCCGTCCTTGGGTTGAAAAAATATCAAGTACCCAATTTTATCGTAATATCTTAAAAATTGCAACCTGCACTCTGCGCACAAGCTTTACATGGGCAGCCAGCCAGACGGACGGAAGGACGGACATCGTTAAATCGACTCAGAAAATGATTTTGAGCCGATCGTTTGGACCAATATTTCTGGGCGTTACAAACATCTGCACAAATCCAATATACCCTCCCCACTATTGTGGTGTAGGGTATAAAAATTGTTATACATACATATGTAGAGAGCTAATATATTTAAACGCCTTTACTTTCATGATCTACTGATCAAAGCCACCACTTACAACGAAAATTTCATTTATATTTAGTTTAAAATAAAATGATTGATATCTTCTTAAAAGAAATTAGTCTTGAACTTTGGTAACTATCACAAGTACGTGCACAAAATTTGTACTTACATATATGGTTCATAGGTATAAAGTTGTGCTTTGCAAACTATTTTTACAGACATTTTCGAATACTACGAGTAGCAATGAGCGAATCAATGAAACATATCTTTAAATCACTTCATACATCAAATTTTACCGACTATAATCTATCTTTGATTTGACAAATTAATATACACATGTATGTACAATGTACATACATACATATTTCTTTAATTAAAATTAAATTTAACCAATAACCAGCTAAAATAATATCCAATACAATAATAAAACAAATTAAAAAATTGTTACAAGTAGTCGAACATACGAATATCTAAACAATTGCGTTAATAAGATATGTATGTACGTACATATTTTTTTTTTTATCTATAAACCATAAAAGCAGATGTCTTTTATCAAATGAAAAATAAATAATAAATTGTGTGGAGTAGAACTCGTCCGTCAGTCAGCCAGTCGATTAAATAATAGTCATAAGTCAAATTTCCAACTACGAAAATACGAAATTGACAAAAATTCAAAAATTTCTTGGAAAACGAGTATAAATAAATTTGATTATTGAAATTGAAGTATTTGTACAGTGTTATAAGAAGCTACAAACAGCCACACACACACACATCCATACATACATTCAGAACGAACAGAAGTTAGGGTACGTACACATTTAGAAGACTCTGAAGAACAAAAACAAGACAACAAAAATGTAGAAAAAATACGAAATTTTATTTGTTTAAACATTAAATGGACGTCTGTCTGTAAATAACATGTTTAGCAGTAGCAAAATCAACAACAAGCACAAGAACACCAACATACATACATAAATATACTTTTTGTGCTATTGTAGGACTTTTATATCATTTAACTATTTAGTATACACTACCGACTTGAAGCTTGAGTCTTCAAGGAATTCAATCGTGAGTTTTAAACTTTATGCGCTTTTTGCACACAAATCGGTAAAATTTAAAAATTTTGGGTTTTGAGACTATATGACTTTATTACCTAAGATAATTGTTCTTGCAGTTATTCCATTACTTTATTACCTAAGATAATTGTTCTTGCAGTTATTCCATTACTAAATGTTTTAAAGTAATTTGTACACTAACAAGTGGATCTTATAAAGGAGCTATGAGAAATTATGATCGGAAGATATATGTATGGAACGAACATCTTAAAAATGTGTTTCATTGATCAAATGTTTAAGAGATATGAACACTTCAACACGGAGTTAGGTACCTTCTTCTGCTCAAAAGATCTCATAGGTCGTAGTGCATGAGGCCTCACTTAATAATAATAGGTACCACTGTCAGTGGTATGTTTCAATATGCAACGATCGTCATAAAATTTGTTGGCATTGCTATCTTGCATGAGCTTTATGCAGACCTTACATGGCTATGACAAAATGTGGACCAATCATCATAAATGTTTTTCGTACATACGAATCTTATTTGTGTTGAATTTTATCGACATACTAATATTTGTACATTTGTTGGAAATACCGATTGTCACACAATTGGTGTATATTTTTTTTTGTCACGATTAGAATATGTACATATGTATGTATGTATAAGAGATTATAATAAGTGTTTAAATGCTACAATTTATCTGTGTAGAATTATGAGAGGAAACCCATATATATATATGTACATATAAAGGGTGTCCCAACTAGAACGCAATTTTTAAATTTTAAATAAAACACAGAAATTAAAAAAAAAAAACAATCGTTAAACTTTATTATATCGTAAAGTAGACGGAATGAGGTTATGTATGAAACAAGATATCGAGCGGATGGCCGCCGCGGCTTTGCTGGTACACACGCGATCTTTTAATGAAATTGTCTATGGCCTTTTTGTATAAATGCTGCGGTATTTCATTAATGCAGCGTCCAATTTCCTCTTTTAAAGCTTGAGTCGTCGTCGGCTTATTCGCGTAAACCATCGACTTCAAAAAACCCCAAAGAAAAAAATCTAAAGGTGTTAAATCGCACGAGCTAGGCGGCCAATTCTGGTCTCCAAAACCCGAAATAACACGACCGGGATGACTGATGCATTTTCTCTGGCTGTGTGACATGTGGCGCCGTCTTGTTGAACCCACTTGCCCTCCACATTCATTTCTTCAATTCTAGGCAAGAAAAAACTGGTTATCATTTCACGATACCGAACACCCTTTATATATTTAAGACATTTAAGGCAGATTAAGTTTTGTTTCGGAAGGACACGTATTTGTAGGCTATATGAAATAATGGACCGATTTTAACAAGTTTCATGTCATTCGCTCAAGAAAAGCCACTTGCAAAATATTAGCATTATGTATACATAGGTACTATCGTTGATTAGAAAGTACAGACGGATGAAATTAAATGAAATGAGCAAAATGCTTTTCGATTGGACCCAAATTTTGATTTGGATTCATTTGATTAATTTTGCTAATGATTTGAGAATTACAAAGATAATTTTATTACAATTACAAAGAGTCTACTATAATATGGTTATTATTCTCATAAAGTATCGTACTGTACTACGTATGTAGTGCTCCAAGATAGTAAAGCATTTACCAATAGGAGTTTTAAACTTATTAATTTATGGAAATTAATTCAAAGTCAACAACTTACACATACATACATACATACTCGTATGTATATAATATACACTGACTCAAACAAATTCCCGTACACTAGTAATATTTTTAAAAATATGGGTTCAATTCAAACCAGACCAGGTCTTCTGGAAAGGTATAATATTTACTGATGAAAGTTAGTTTAACCGTTTCGGATCAGATTTGTGTGGCGTAAAGCACACAAAATGAATTTAAAAATCTAAGAACAACTGTAAAACATGGTGGTGGAAATTACAAATATTGTAAAAGAAAATTTAGAATAAATTTAGAATGCAGCGAAATTAAACATAGAAGTCGATTTTCGGTTCTTTCACAATAATGACCTAAAACATAAATTGTAAGTGAATGGTTGCTCGACAACCTTCTGCAGAATCCCCAGAGCATCTATGGGGAGTTTCGGAGAAAAAAATTTATCAGCATCAAACATAATAAATATTGTTATGAATGTAAGCTATGTATAGGTATTATTATGATTTATGGAGAATGTTTTGAGTTTATTTTCTGGAGTACTTTTTTTTTATTTTTTTGAATATAATTGAGATTTGTTTCAACTATTTTGTGTCTTCATTTATTTTTGAAAATATATTCAACTGATTATCATAGAATGTGTATTTTTAAAACTACACTCAATGATATATTCAACAGCTTAATGTACGGGTAATTGCTTGAGCCAGTGTATATCTAAATACAAACGGATAAATATAATAAGAGATATGCACATAGGTACATACATATGTATTCAAATACATACATATGTATATAAATAATAGCAACAACAAAAAATCATATATAAAATATAAAAAATTTACAGAAAGAACGTCAACAACAACAACTTGGAGCCGTGATATTTTTAAAGTTCAAAAACGTTTTAAACTAAATAAAAAATTAAAGACAACGTATGTATGTACATAGAAAAGAAAAAAATAAAAACCTAAAAGAAATTCGTAATGAAATCAAAAAGAAATAAATACATACATACCTATAAAGTTTTCATTTATTTCTTCTTTTTTACATATTCTTTGCAAATTTGTTTGTATTACAAATGCAAAAAAAAAATATAACAAGTTAGAGTGCAATATTCGAATTGTGCCGAATCTTTAATACCCTCCACCTAAACATAATAAGAAATATAAAAACTACACTGGCTGTAGGACTAGAATGCCCTTATTCTGTGTTTTCTATTCAGTCTTAGTGCTAATTTTACGACCAACATAATTTATTTTAAATGTTTTTAAATTTTATCCAATTTTGACCATTTATAATTGATGTAATTACCGATTCTTACTGTAATTTACAGAGTTTGTCTGATTTTCATAAAAATCTTGAGTGTAATTTAACAATTTATGTAATTAATAGAACATTTCCCCATATTCACAACAACTTAAGAAACAGGGTATAAAAAAGGTAAGATTATAAAGTGAGTCTTGTTTGTTTGAATTTGAAATCAATAACATTATTATACAAAATATTTATGGGTGGCATAGAAGAAGTGGATCAATTATGCACTGATAGCTTCTAAATCCAGTTTCCACTAATGTGGAAAGATTCTAACGTTATTTACAAGAGCTGTATGGTTGTATATTATGCTCGGAAGTGGACTTAATTCGGGAGCTAATGCCAATTATTCACATAATTGCCATATAACTGATATTAATATAATTTCTGGATTAAAATTCCTGGTCTGTATAAAAGTTGGTTCAAAATTGATGTTTATTAGACAGTTATGTGGGTTAAATTGTTTTTCGGAAATGGTCTTTATATGGCAGCTATGGCAAATCATGGGAAGATCTCCTTAAATTTCGAAACAGAAAATTGTATGTATATATATGCGAATAGTTCACGTCTAATTTCAACATAATAACGGTATATTTAAGATATACATATATATATTAGTATTAACGTAGATTACGGAAGTGGATCTTATATGGGGTATATAGTCAAATATGGACCGATATCCGTGTAGAATTTTGGATCGGTACCATTATTTATAAGACATTTATGAGTATTAAAGTGATTTTCGGAAGAGGGCTTTATATGGGGGATATATTCAAATATAGACCAAAATTCACAAAATTTTGTGGGATGAGTTTTGTATCACGTCAAGTGATCCAATTTTAAAAATCGATGTCTTCCGATTTGCACCACGGGTAGTGCTATTGGATAGGCCAGAAACAAATTTTCAGCTCAATCAGTCCAGAAATGCCGGAGTTAAAGGGGGTCAAAGTTGGACATTTCGTTCAATTTAGGTCATACAGGTTTTTTTACCTATTTGGTCCTAGCAAAAATTGTCCAAAGGACTGCAGATAGCTATTTCTTCAATCATTTCAAAAATATTTTTTTTAATTTTTTTGAATTTGGGCCCTTTTTTTCTCAAAAGAAAGCTTATACAATTTACTTTAAGGCCTTTATAATCGTTAAATGGGATGCGAGTGGGATATCCATCAAAAAAACAATTTTTTAACTCAAGAATAGGATTTTTTAATATTTGGCACATGTATCATTCCATGATCTGTGCAAAATTTAGAGTCGGCGCCAATATTTATACGATTTATAAAAAGATAAATGGCTTTTTCGGATGTGGTCCTTGTATGGGAGGTATGACCAATTATGGACCGACCACAATCAAATTTAGTACAACAATTTATTTACCTATAAGGATTATTTATGTTAAATTTTAGCCGTTTACCATTATTTATATCTCTTTTATACGTTTTTAAGTGAATAAGTGGACTTTATATGGGGTCTCTGGTCAAACATGGACTGAAATAAAAAAATTCGTTTTGCGATTTATTTTTGCACGAAACTTATTTCTGCCGAATTTTGTCTTGATATTCCAATTTTATTGGCATTTATGTATAATTGAGCAATATTTCTGGAAAATATTTGTATGGGAGCTATGAGAAATCATGGATCAATTCTTACTTTTTCCTCACACTTTCTTCTTTTATCATAAAAATAACGTGTACACAATTTAATGGTATTATCTGTACATATTTAAAAAAATTGCAAAAAAATCGATAAAAGTATAAAATTTTTTGGAGGTTGTCTGATTTTTTGGTTCGTTTCTCTGGTTCTACTTTACCGATTTTGTTGATTTTCAATACAAAACAGTTTTCTGGAAATTCTGTAAAGTTTCACACGGAATGACAAACGTAATATACCCTCATTCAGCACTCTTGGTGGTGGAGGGTATAATAAAATAAAATTGAAAAAACTTTAACAGGAATACTAAAATATAATGATGTCTTTTATTGTGTAACAATTGTCAATAAAAAAAAAATAAATGAAATGAAATGAAATGAAATGAAAAACATTAATTTCAACTTCAGGAAACTGTTGCTTTTAGAAGAATCAAAAAAACTTTACAATTTTGTACAATAACATGAGAGAGTGCTGGTTTTATTTATTCCATAATATTCATACAAATTAGTTTTCAAATAAAGTTTGACTTTTATACTTTAGACTAAAATCTGCTACTGTATAAAATAAAGCGCTAAAATACAACAAATCAAATTGAAAGAAGAAAACAATATTTTTTAGTTTTGTTTGTGTGTTTTGTTATAAACCAGAGATTTATAAAAGAAAACGTGCAAAGAACGTGCTTGACATTAAAACAGTCATACAACAAAATACAATTACATAGTATGTATGTTTGTACAATGTACATACATCGATATGTACATACATACGCATGTGTATGTGTTACTACGTTTACATATGTATATAGAAATGTATGTGTAATATACATATTAGGAGGTCTCTATTTGTATAGATTTAAAATATGCTGTCAAAGTCATTTATGTATATTTGTGGAATTTTTAAAAAAACGATTTTTATTCTAGATTGAGTTCATTTTGAATGTAATAATTCAAAGTATATAAAATAATATAAACTATTTTAGAAAATTGGCAAACAAGTATGGTCCGAGTTTAGACGCGGGAACATTTGGAAGAAAAACATCTGGAATTCTCTTTTGTTTTTTTCAGTCGCGTTTAAAGAGTCGTACATGTTGCCCGCAACGTTGCCACCTGTCAATTTTTTTTTAGTAAAAATGGTTTTTTATACAAAAAAATTATGGTCTCAAAACTGACAGGAAATGGCATGAGCCATTCGGTTTTAATTTTTCGCAATTTTTATTATTGATTTCGATTGATAAAATAATAGATTAATAAATAAAATTGATAATTTTTCTTAAACAAATTTGAGTTTTATATAAAAAATGTTTCCGTGTGTTGCCAGAATTGCGGCTGGACGATTTTTTCCCTCAAAGTGCCGACTTCATTAACTTTGTTAATGAATTAAAACAATAAAACAATTATCTTTTTCTGTTTGTAAACATGCAAGAAAAGAATATTAATGGTTTACCGTTATTACATAAAACTATCGGTGTAAATTTTTTATTCGCGAAATGATAAATTGAGTTGAAATTTTAAGTCTACCACATTCGTTTATGAAATCATTTTGGCAAAGAAGGAATCAAAGGAAATTTGTACTATTTAAAGTAAAGTAAATCAAATTGCTTTAATACTTAATAAAACCTTATATATTACAACAATTAAATATGTTAAGTACGACTATGTATGAATAAATATAATTTATTAAATCAAAGTGTAAATATATATTTTATAAGTAAATGGTAATTTTTAAAAAATTTTTATAAAATTAATATATACTTTTAATTATTCAACACATACATATTTATGCTGTTGTTCAATTCAAGTCTGGTGTTGTAGTGTCGTAGGAGTTGTAAGTCGTCAGAATTTACAATAGCTGTACAAATGTTAATTTCTATATAAATGATTTGTACAACTGCTCCAAAATTTGTACATATATTTTTCGAAAGTTCTATAAAAGTTTACGTTTTATTGCTCGTATATATGTATGTATGTATATATTATACCAAAGTTAACTTATGCTCCATCGCCTGATGTGGAGACGGACTATTTTCAATTGCAACTGAGTTAGAAGTTGCGTCATAAAGCATCTTGTATTAAAAACTTTTTCGTCTTTCATGTACACGTTATGGCTGTATTATAATAGATGTAATCTTTTTAATTTTAAATATTTATTGATGCTTTAGTTTTGACATTTTGAAAGCTTGATAACATAAATATAAGACTTTGCACGAAATTGTGTCCACAATCAAATAGTTGTATCATACAATGTACAACATCAGCTGTGAATTGAAATTCAATTGAAATTTTCGATTACTTCATATGCATGTATATGTGTACGGAACTTTCATCAAAACTTGATATATATTTGTTTTTTCGATTTTAAAAATATTGTATTGCCAATTTTACACAAAAATTATTAGGCAACAGTGATGCAGAAATATATACTGTAAACATCAACTATTTAACACAACATTACTGAGAAATAGAATTCGGGAATAAATTCGTATTTCTTTACATGTTGAGTTAGACGAAATTTACAATGTGTGTGTATTCTCTTATTTCCTGCAAATAACGCATGTAAACACTAGACCAAAGAGGAGTAGGAGTACTCCAAAACTACTCCAAATATATGAAAAAAAGTGGTCGATTTAACATTGCGATGTCCTAGGATTGGACCATATAACCCATCGGAGTAGTCCCAAAACTACTTCATGCTTCCACTCCATGGAGTACTCAACAACAACAACTCAATATGCAATCGTGTCGTTTAACTACAAACACTTGTTTAACTATGATTGCATTACATTAGACCATGCTGTAAGTAGTTCATTTCATCTAAAATGGATCACGTAGACCAATATTATTTGCAGGGTTATTGCAGATTTGTTCTTGGTTTTATTGCAGCGTCTGCCGTTGGTTGACAATATCAGTAACGTATGTATGTTTTTGTTGTCATTTCTCCTTTATCGGTATCACTTTGTTGTTAATGGATAAATATTTGAATACGCTACAGAAATCTGGCATAATTTCCAATTTTGCTTATGCCGGCGGTATCCCACATTGGGGTTTGTTTGTATGTACCTTATAGGAGACCAAACCTCTGGACCGATATTTTTGAAATTTTCACAGCATTTAACTGGGACTCTGGTGTGATTAATAGGGTACTTTTTTACCACACCCACTTTTTTAAAATATTATAATTGGATACCAAACCTCTGGACCGATATTTTTGAATTTTTCACAGCATTTAACTGGGACTCTGGTGTGATTAACAGGGTACTTTTTTTACCACACCCACATTTACGCCTGTTTTTTTTTTAAATATTGTAATTTGAGGTCAAACCCTTGTACCGATCTGCCTGAAATTTTCACAGCATGTTACTGTGACTCTGGAAGGAATAACCCAAAAATTTAAATCGCCATATTTTGGGCATTTTTTGACCTACATACGTCAATGATATGTGGTACATATGGTATTGGCATAATTAGGAATACGTACCAGGAGAAAAGTGGGTGGAACCACGCCCCTTTTAGGAAAATGAAAAATCGTAATATAGTCTTAACTACTGGACCGATCGTCATTAAATTTTCACAATATGATATTCTTACGAAATAATAAATTCTTGACTATGTAAGTGGACAAAGGGGCATGGCCTCGCCCACTGAAATGCATCGCTCATACGACGCGCTTCAGTATCCTATTATTTTTCCATATGGAGAATATGGATATCATTTTAAAATGCATCAAGCAACCCGTAAGGCCGTTAATTATCATGTTGAGTTCTTAAATTCACTCGATGTGCCAGGCCTTCCACCACATGTGCTACAACTTTAAATTGGAGTGCCAATTATTTTACTGCGTAATATCGATCATCACGGCTTTCAATGGCTCTCGACTGGCAGTAAAAAAAAACTGAGAAATAATTTAATAAAAGCGACCATTATAACATGAAAATATAAAGGTACAGATGTACTTTTGCTACGCATTCCAATGCTACCAACAATTCGATTTAAAAAATGTTTTCCTGTTCGATTAGCGTTTAAGATAACTGGTAACAAAGCTCAAGGTTGATATGCCGTGTATATGTGTTTGCTCCTGATGGACAAAACTAAAAATATTGTATATCTAAAGCATTGCAAAAAAAACATTAAAGCTAAATAAATAAATATTTGTAAATATATAAATACGTTTTATTTTATTTTATAACGAGGGGGAGGGGGGTAGCGAAGCACACCGGGTTTAGATAGTATTCATATAATGACAACAATTCATAGGCGAAAATTGTTCTAACTAGTTGGAGTAAATAACGGTACATTGAGTAAGTAGTATGTATTATACAACAAATATGGTTATTTTCATGTATTAAATTCAATTTAGACCAAAAACATATAATGGGTGATTAATTTATATTTTTATTTTTTAAATTTTGCAACTCGAAACACTTAAAATAGAACTGTATATCAGATTATTCATTACTTTAAAAATTATTTCATTCCAATGTTGGCAGTTGCCGGGAACTCGCTAATTACGACTCTCTTCAGCATTGCTACCGGTATCTCGCGAATAACAACTTTTTTCTTCACATAACCAAGTTCTAAGCGGCCAGTTGACAGTTGCGGAGCGCAAATTTAGCTGCTCATCAAAATTATTTTCCAATCAAGCCAGTGTTTATTTCACAAATTTCTCACAAAATGTTGAATTTCTTTATACAGCTTTACAGATGGGTTTAGATAGCTACGTTTTTTTGAAGAATTGTTAAACAATACTAAATAAAAATAAGGTGACAGTATGACGCGTGAACTGAGTGAAAAAAACAAATAAAAACATTTCTAAATGAATCACCCTATACAACTTTATAGACACAAACACACTAACAAGACATTATTTGTATGTATTTTTACAAGACGGACATGATATGGAGTGTATGTGAGTGTACGAATGGATAGATGAGCAAGTAGAGAAGAAAATACAAAGAGTGGAAGACAAATGTCCACACACCGGAGCTTCTTAAGCGAAAATCAAAACAAGAAAAACAAAGATACAATGTAAAGAGTTGCCATAAACAACAGCATCTTTCCAAAATACTTAGATACATACATATAAAAAAGAATTCTACTTATTTTGAAACTGAAAGCTTGCCTAAATAAATGTGACAACATTGCCCTTGAATTCTTTCAAAAATTAAAAATATATGAACTAGTACCTATATAGATTAATCATTTAACAATAGTTATAGTCCAGACAAATTTTTATTGATCAGATACAAAACATGCCATTTTCAATTAGAGTTTTAAAATTTTAATTGAATGTGGTTTATATCTAGTAGTTCAATAAAAATTTGAAAAGTAGGCGGATTGGTTTAAATTCGCCATAATGTTCTTTTAAATTATTACAATAAATAGAAAAAAGTAAACCAGCTAGCCATATGAGTCCGAAAAGAGTCTTTTCTGACACCTTTTTCGGAGCGTTAACGCTCTTTATGAGCCCAAAAAACAATCATAATTGCTCCGAACACCTTCAGAAAAGAGAGTCCCTTATGAGGATTTTTTGGGCTCTGTGTAATTTTGTTTTTATCATTCTTGTGTGGTGCAGCTATGTAACAGGAAAACAACGCTTTAGTACACACATAATTAAGTTGAATTTCTGAGTCATACTGCGTGTCGACTCAGGACAGTAACAAGCAAATTTTTCTTTCGCTCCGAAAATGCTCATTAGTTGGACTCTTTTCTGACTCCTTTTTCGGAGCGCTCCTAGAATGGTGTGCTGGGACGTTTGCCAAGATAATATATGTACAAGGTAGCGCAAAAGTAATTCTCCTATCAGGAAAATGCTATAAATATTGCGATTGGCCCCTAATGTCAGTTCTGCAATATTCCGCGTTCTGGAGCAGTGTAGCGTAACATTGTTTATTAACGTGTATTTCGCATGTGTTTACTACACAAATGTCAAAACAGAACTGACATTAGGGGCCTCGCAAAATTTATAGCATTTTCTGATAGGAGGATTACTTTTGCGCCACCCTGTATGTACCATATAAAGTAAATTTAGAAAATTATACGAACGAACAAAAACACTGCCCAAATATTTTTTTTATAAAAATATGGCAAATTGAAAGAAAAATCTACTCACCAAAAAAAAAAAAAAAAACAGAAGACAAATCTATACCGTAACTCTAAGCAAGGCCCCCAATGAACAGTAACGTCACAGACACAAAAAATCATTAAACAAATCTACAAGAACAAATAAATAAAAATATATATACATATGTACATACATGCATACACACATACTCGTATCAACAGTCTACTCTCCCCACCCAACCAACCAAACATCTCTTCATCGAAGACTGAATGGATGCCTGGCAATAAAAAAAAGAAGCAAAATCTCTTAAGATGAGCCGCCACACATTCTTGTAAGGCTTTTTTTATATGTAGCTTCCGTAGATACAAGAACGCGATGGAAAATGACGTAAATGTGTTTGGTTGTGTGTGCGAGAGTCTGTCTAAATTTTTAAATTTACACAAAATACAGTAATAAAACTAATGTAAAAAATGGTTAAAAAAGAAGTTCAAGTTCAGCATTTACTTGACGACGAATAAACACTACAAGGAAGACAACGATTATGATGATAATGATGTTTTGGAAGATAAGACGAGCCACTAGTAAAAATAAGACGACAACGAATGATTGAGGCCTACCCATGCCATTTAATAATAACAACAACGGACAAATAGACGGGCAGACGTACATATGTATGTGTATGTAAAACGAATGTGTAGCAAGTTAAAAAAGTATACAAAATACACTCGAAAATCTTAAGAGTTATAGTCTAGTTAAATATGCATTAAATCTGGGAAAATTAGAAAGTTACTTGACATTTTAACATTTTCATGTTCTCAATAATAGTGTGTTAATGTTTATGTTTACGAGAATTTATAATACATAAAATATTTCTGTCGCGAATTTCGTTTTGAAATGAATACATTTTAAACGACTTGGACGAATTTAGCTTTTCAACAATTTATGTAATAGTCTTTGGTACATTAGAGTTGTGAGTATTGAATTTCATCAGTAACTCAGCATTTAATTTCTAATTTCCACAGTTTCTTTCTCCCTATAGCTTAGCGACGGTCGTGTGTTAGTTGTAAAAGGTTTATTGAAGTCGTCTAATTAACACCTATAAATATATCAGATACATTCCAAAGAATTTCGTTATTGAAACTTAGTAGGTAGGTATGTATTTCGGAATAATACTTGCTGACTTCGCAAAATGCATTTGACATGAAAGGAATTTTAATTAAATATTAACCAAAAAAATATAAAACTCTAACAGCTATCCATTCTTAATACCAAATTGTTCTGAGTGTATGATATTCCTTATTCATGTGCAATAGGATGGTACCATTATTAGAAGCCAATACGAGATCATTATTTCTAATTAAAATTAATATTTACATCATCTTAAATACCACCAAGCTTACAAAATAAACGTTAAAACAATAATTTATAGAAATTTTATTTCGTATCATCGAATTATTTGTTGTGCCATCCTAATGTGTTTCAGTAAACATATTGAAAAAGCCCGCTTCTTTTTGTGAATAATTTTTTATAAACTACGAGTCAAAATTGCTTGAATTTCTTTTTGCCGGTATTACACTTACACTTGTAGTTATTTATGTAGAGGGTGTTTCATTTAGACCTTTTTTATTTTAAATAAATCAAAATAAATAAAAACAATCTTTGGCACTTAATTTTTAAAAACAATTTCATTCGGAAGATCCAAATTTCGATTACTCTTACCAGCATTGCTACCGATAGCTCGCAAATTACTCGAATAATGTTAGCTTCTTATCGACAAAGACTTCACTTTAGAAAAGAAAAGTCGATGATGTATACCACATGTTCTCGAAGTGCCCGAAAGTCTTTTCTCGTTGTGAGCGTTTTTATGAAGAATAGTCAAACAATACTAAATACAAAAAGGATGAAATACAACAAGATTGACCAGTCACGCCTGATCTGTAAAAAAAAACAAATGAAAATGGGTCTAAATAGATCACCCTTTATATGTAAGTAAACATGTATGTGTGGCATATTCATAATCAACAAAAATAAAATTGTAAAAAATACAAAAAAAAATATTTAGTGGATATTTTATATGCCTGCCATTTCTAAACATATCTATCTATCTATGTACATACAGTTTACACTTTTATTTTCATTGTGTTTAATGTAGCATCCCAAGAAGCCAACAAATCTGGCGCTCTAATGTTTTTACTTGATATTTTTGCTGCATTTCGATGTTATTTCTTTCTATGAGCTGGCGTTTGCTCATGTTCTTCTTATTTTATTTCATTGTTCATACACTTGACAACATTGTACAATGTTTTATACAGTATGGTGTATGTAGATTTTACAACATACACTTAGTTGCACCATGTGTTTGTGGAACTGTATACATATAGTCGCCTATACAAACATAGTTTTGCCATTGTAAACGTTTCACTTTGCCTGGGTGTGTGTGATTTTTATTCACACATGTTATTTAAGCATCCTCATAAAAAAGTGTGCTGTTTTTGTGCAAAATTGTGAAAAAGATGGGAGAGAGAATGAGAGTGAACGGACTAAAAGAAAATAAGAATAAATAGTACAATTATTACTTGTACTTGGCTATTTTTAATCTTTTGTACCCCCAATGAATTTAAGAAATATGTACTCGTATTTAAAGCACAAACATACAGAGCTACACCCATGCACTACTACAGAGAGTGTGGATCCAAGGAGATGTTTTAGATGAACACGAGTGCACGCGCATCATTAAATGTAGTTGTGTACATGCACATTGATACATACATACATACTCACAAGTTCTACATGATTGTACATAGAAAGGAATTATTTTAAAAATAGATTAAACAAAGCTCTTTTTGTCTTTGTTGTTAATGGGTTGCCAGATTGGGCAGAAAAAATTAAAAATATGTTGCGGTAGAATCGCAAATTTGATATCTTTATATTTATTTATAAATGTTTTTTTTAAATGAAATTTCAGATTTTTCTATAAAAATATATAAATCGTGTTAAGTTATTTTCTCAAAATTGTAAAATTGTCGATACAATTTCTAAAGGTTGATTATTCACTCATTCGTTCTGAACAAAATATTTGTTCGGACAAAGTTTTTTTCATATGAAGTTTGACGTCTCTCTTTTGGAGAGAGAGAAAATATTTTAAATTGCGCTATATTTCGTTGGAGATACCTCTGAAATATATATATTATTAAATCCAGAACTTATTATCCGAAATATTGGCAAACATTATTGGATACTACTCACTCACAAGTAGGTGCCACTTATAAGTAATTTCTATAGAGGTACTCATTTCAATTAGATATACAAAATGTCATTAGTTGTATTCAAATTAAGAAAATATTGAATCATTTTGTAAGCTTTTCCATGTTTTTTTTACAAAATCCTTCAGTTCTTAGAATCGATTTATCTAATTGTTTTTTTTTTAATTTTTCTTGGAATTTGTTTTATTTATTTTTTTTTGTCAAATATATCGTGTTATGCATTTTCTAATTGTTATTAGTGATCTTATTGTGATCGAGCAAAAATTATTTTATATCCTTACAATTTCTATAGGTCTCAGGTCCGAGCCTTAGAGGGTTTTGGCAGTGTGTGGTATTGTACAAAACCTACATTTTGATATGTTAAGCTGTGTGTTGCGGATTGTTATCATGTTAAAAATAAAATCTAATCCATATATCTGCACTGCATTCACGATTAGCTTTCGGAATGGACAAATAAACATCAATAAAAACATGGGGCCATAACCATAGTCACAAAAAAGTGTACTTTAATAGTTAAAAAGTTGAATTTTGTTAAAAGTACACTTTACTTTAACTATAGACACGTAAAAGTATACTTTAACCGCTAAAACATACTTTTAATTTCAAACCAGCTGAAGTTGATTTTAAATAATTTAACATCACTTTAAGATCAACCAGCTGTTTATGCAAAGAACAAAAACTGGATGTGTACAAAAATAAAACAAATCTTATACACTCCCGCAAATATTCAACGCCAAAATAGCCTAATTATGACATTAATCTTACCTTCTCCATTTTTCCACGGCAAATACTTTTCATAAATTTTCCCGCATAATTTTATTATTTTGTCGATTTTTGCTTTTTTTCAATTTTCAATGACAGCTGTTTGAAGCTGCCACTTGCTTATTTTTCTTTACAGTTTGTATGAAATAATTTTCTACATATGAGGTGGCACCCAGTTAAAGTCGGTTTAACTTAAAACGACCTTAAATTTTGACTATAGTTACAAAGTAATTAAAAGTAGGTTTTAAATATAAAGTTGTTTTTAAAAAGAACCGACTTTAGTGTTTGTCTATGGTTATGGCCCATGATTACTAACTCCTTTGGCACACATGCAGGTCCATACCATCATAGAACAGTCATCATGATTAACCGTTACTTTTAGTTTTTGATCATATTTAGGTTTTCTTTTTATGCAGCAAATGTTAACCTTTTTTGTCTGTTAATTTCGGAATAATTGTTTTTTGAATATAAATAAGAAACATTTCCTGCCTAACTAATTAAATGGATTGAATGAAACTCTTGTGTACCTTTTTTAGCAACTTGTTACGATACTTTTGCCTTATACGTTTGTGGTGCTGCCATGACTAGCTCTCGAGACATAGGTCGTACGTTCTTAACCCGCACCCCCAAACATTCGATCATAACAATAAAAAAAACTGAAACTAACTAAACAAACTCGCAACTGCACAAGACCACAAAAAAAACGAAATATTCCAGGGACTGATGGAACACCCCGTTTGCGCCACCCTTTCCCAACCTATGTCATCAACATAGAACATCAATGATGACCCCTTTATAAATATCAATCAAAACCTTTTTACCTTCTTACATCTACCCAACCATTGTATTGAAAATCCCCATAATAAAATCAAATTAGCACAACATTTTTACGTACTTAAACATAACATTTATTTAAAGTTAACAAAAAAAAAATAACTAAACTAAGCTGACAAATACAAATAATTTCTTTTATGCTATCTTGAATTGGGTCTTATTCTCAAAAAAATCATATAGAATCATATAGAAATATGCAGTATTATTTTCCTTTCTTGTGCTAAACGAATGGTATATTATACCCTTTTTTTCTTTATATAATACAAAATTTTGTTCTTCTTTTTTTTTTTTTTACACAATCATAAAACAATATCAAGGGCAAAACTAAAAAAAATGTTTTACACGGAATGCTAAAATTTTAACGATTCCGAGTTCAAAAAAATTTGTTCGTTATATTTTTAAAGGTCCTAACTATTTCCCTAGTGAGCTCAATAGAAAAATTTTGTCTTGGCCTATTCTCAAAAAGTTTTTTCTTTTTTTATGTTTCCGTATCCTACTTTACTTTTTTTTTTTTAGTTTTCTCCTTTTACAGTCAAGATTTACAAAACTTACATAAATAAATTCGTCTAATACTTAATCTAACATATATTTCTTAAATCTAGCCTAAAAGTTCAATATTTTCTAGTTATATATATTAAAAAAATTTTCTTTGGTTTTCTATTAATTCTTTAATTGAACGTGAATCTAACTCGGACTATACTTTTCCGGCCCTATAGGTCTTTTTGTTATATATATTATTCTTATGGTGGAAAGCTATACTCCAAACAAAACACGACAATAACATTTACTACCAGATTTCTTGTGTTGGATTCTATTATTTCCCGGGGATGTCACTCGGAATTCCACATTGACACAATTTATTAATTTTCTGTTACCTTACATTTTTGGTGTTCAAATACTTATGTAGTTCATGTTGTTTGTTCTCGTATGTACCCTCGAAATTGCTCTCATCAACAACAATTATTAGTCTTCCTGAGTCCTTATTTTTTATGGGCCGTACCTATTTTTATTGAAACATCTTTTTTTATTAAAAACATGAAAAATCTACATATGATCATTATGAAGAAACTTTATTATATTGACTCACTTTTAGATTAAATTCGTAACACTTCACAAGTTTTTTTTTTCTTCTTTACACTTTTTTTGTTTTCAAAAAAAAAAAAACTTTATCCTTAATATAGCTTGTTGTATCCTCGAATTCACGTTCAATATTGAGAGCAAAATCTATATTTCGTTATGCCCTCACATTAATTTCCTTAGTACATATAATAAACGGGAAACCTACAATAACAATATCACCCACAAAAAAAACGAAGTACAGAAACATGATTTGTATGCATAACAACCTAAGGTCAATGAACGATCATCTACAACCTTGAACCTATTCGTTTCGTCTACGAACCCCTACTTCCAAAAAAAAACTGGGTACTATTCCTCCTCAAACCCCTCTTTAAATTTCCCTTTTTAAATTACTTAAATATGGCAACCTTATGTTATTTGTTTTCAAAACAACCCTGTGATCACCGTCTTTTCCAGAAAGGACTTCCAGTGGTTTACATTTTCCTTCTCATAAACAGACAAACAACACACTACAATTATCGACTAAAACAAGAAAAAAACAAACACAAAACGTGAACATCAATCTAAATGCCAAACAATGAACAAATCCATCTATAGACATCTCAAAATCCATACAACTCAAACCAACACATTGATGCAGAGCCTAAGTCTATATTCCACATTTTCAAAAAAAAACAAGACACACGGAATAACAACAAATATACATAAGCCATACAAATATAAACTAATAACATAGAACATAATCTACAAAAAATAGAACCTATACTTTTGGCTCAATTGATTCGCAACAAAACTCCGGTTTCACTGGCATGAGCCAGAGGGAACGGTGTGCGGATTAAATGAGGTATGCAGGCCCAACGTGGGGAACTCTCACGACCCTGACATTCAGAGTCTCATTCTCTACCTTTGGAATTGGCCGGGCAATAAGTATTTTAAGATGACAACTCAAGTAATCAGCAAAGTATATTGTTATATGTGTATGTATATGTATTTTATCTAAATTCACATAATACATTATTGTTCTATATTTTTAGGTGGCATTGAATAATATAATTTCCATATTTGTTAACAACAATGAAATTTGTCAGGCTTAATGTAGAAATAAAATTGGACAACAACAATCGGGTAAACAAAAAAAAATTTGATACATGTAGTGTATAAATATATTGAAAATAATCACAGACTAAACCTAAACTTACCCTAATATTGCACTATATCATTTTATTGCACCTTCTTTCAGATTTGTCTAGGCATTGTCTGGGCCTCTCGATTTACACCACTATATTCCTCATTTCGAAAACTCTTAAGTTATTTGATTATTGCTTAATGTCCTTAGCATGGTATACTCCGATGGGTTTTCCATTCAGGGACTCTAACTCATACATATTGTTGCCCATGACTTTCAAAATTCTACATTTTGTGAATTTACGACAAAATTTTGCATTGATGCAGTTCTTAAAATCACTTAATATGAAATTCCTTTTGTAAACTTCCTGACCTGGCTGAAACCGAACAATTCTGGCACTTCTATTGTACCGTAGTGCACTTCTCTCATAGGCCTGATGTAAATTTTCCTTAATTTTCTCTCTTATTAATCTTATTCTATCAGATTTGTCTAGACTTCCTATTTCTGTGTCATCCATTGATTTTAATTTTCTTGCCAGTATGTAATCTGCCCCGCAAGTAAACATATTATGTCCAAATAATGCAAAGAATGGATTTACACCTGTAGCCGAATGTACTGATGTCCTTAATGCCGTTTCAATAAAAGGTAAGTTCACGTCCCATTCACGATGATCCTTTTCCAAGTACATTCTAATGCTTGCTAAAACACTTTGGTTGACCCTTTCAGCAGCATTAGATTGAGGGGAATGTACGGCAGTTCTTGTATGTGTGATTTTGTAGTCAGTGATCATTTTTTTAAATTCTTTAGAAAGAAACTGCTGTCCATTGTCCGAATGAATATTTTCTGGTACTCCAAAATTATGGAATACCTGATCAATCAAGAACTCTACTACATTTTTAGTGGTTGCTTCTTTCATGGCTTTTAGGAATACAAATTTAGTTAAATGGTCTACTACAATGAAGATATATGTATTACCTTTTTTTGATCGGGGATATTTTCCTAAAAAGTCTATGTATATTTTCTGAAATGGTCTATCTGTTACCACTTCATTTCCAATCTCAGGCATAAGTCGTATGTTTGTTGATTTACATTCCTTGCACACAACACATTGGTTAATAAAATTCTTAACCTGTAGAATCATGTTAGGCCAATAATATCTATTTTTCAAATGATTTAAAGTTTTATTTATTCCTCCATGTGATTTTTCTACTGATTCATGAGCTTCCTTTATTAAAGCATGAGTAAGTGAATTGGGAACCCAAAGTTTCCATGGGAACTCTTCTAACTGATCTATTTCATTTATCAAGTTGTTTCGTTTAAATACTAATCCATTTTTAATTCTTATGTCTGATAATTTATCCAAATTTTTTTCTATGATATTGCGAAAACTTACATAGTCTTCTGACTCAAATTCGGTTGTCTCAAAACCTAATATATTTTCAGGCAATTCTCCTATTTCCTCAACATATCTCGAAAGTGTGTCGGCGACAATATTATCTGATCCTTTTCTGTGTTCTATTTCAAAATCAAAACTTTGTAGTTGTAACGCCCAACGTGCTAAACGACCATTCAAATCTTTAAGCGACATGAGCCACTTAAGACTTGCGTGATCGGTAATCACGGTGAAAGGCATTAATTCTACATAAGGTCGGAATCGATTAATAGCTAATACGGCCGCCAAACACTCTTTCTCTGTAACGGTATAATTCCTTTGAGCGGCGTTAAGTTTCTGTGAGAAAAAAGCGATAGGTCTCTCATTATTTGAGTTATCCTTCTGAAAGAGTACTGCTCCCACTCCATAATTTGAAGCATCACACTGTATATAAAATCTGTTTCTAAAATTGGGATGTACTAATAGAGGAGCAGTTGTAAGAGCTTGTTTTAGTTTGTTAAAGCTTTCAATTGCCTCTTCAGTAATCTCGTATTTTACACCCTTTTTTATTAGGTCTGTCAAAGGGGCTGCTAATGTGGAAAAATCCTTGATAAATCGGCGATACCATCCTGCAGTGCCTAAGAAACTACGTACTGCTTTTACTGATTTCGGAATTGGTATTGCCTTGATGGCCTCAACTTTATCGGGATCAGTTTTCAATACTCCACCTCCAACAATAAATCCTAAATATCTGATTTGCTTAAAACAAAATTTAGATTTCTTCAGACCAATAGTGAGCCCTGCAATTTTTAAACATTCTGCTACTTCTCGTAATAAATTCAGATGAGATTCGAATTCTGCTGATATAATCAAGAGATCATCTAAATATATAAAGACATTGGACTTTAATCTTTCTGGAATGACCTTATCCATCAACCTACACAACCTTTGTGCCGCATTGCATAAGCCGAAGGGCATGACTGTGTACTGATACAGTGGTCGACCGGGGATGGTAAACGCTGTGTAAGCTCGAGAATTTTCCTCTAAAGGAATTTGCCAAAATGCAAATTTTAGGTCGACACTACTTATGTAATAAGTTTCGTCTAATCTACTAAGGATTCCCTCTATATTCTGGATGGGATAGGCATCCTTAATGGATTTATTATTTAGTTTCCTCGCATCCAGGCATAGTCTATTCTTTCCTGGTCGCCTGACTAATGTAGACCTACTACTCCACGGACTATTACTTGGCTCTATAACTCCTAAGCTTAACATATTATCAATTTCTGCAAACATAAGCTCTTGTACTGCCGGTGATACCGGATAGTATCGATCTTTTACGGGAATTGCATTCTCAACCAGCTCAATCTTGTGTTCCTCTAAATGGGTCCTACCTAATCCATATTTCTCATAGCTTTTAAATTCAGTTTTTACTTCTTCCAGTCTGTTTCTTTGATCTAAAGTTAATTCATGCTCATCAAGTTTCTCTGTACTCACAGGAAATTTTGCAGACAATTTTTGAATATCTATTTCTTCGTTTGAAAATATCTTTGGAGCCAACTCAAATTTCGTCCAAAAATCAACACCAAAATAAGCTTCCTGCACAAGCGAAGGACATAGATAAAATGTAACTGATTCCTCTCGATTTTCCAATTCCACTGTCAATTCAATCTTGCCTATAATATTTAGATTTTGACCTCCTGCAGTTCTGACATTACATATTAATGGAATTATTTTCTTCCCAAATTTGCCAACAATATTTTCACAATTTTTTCCTAATAGACTAATTGAAGCGCCTGTATCTAGCAATCCTTTTATTTTCACTTCTCCTACCTTTACTTCTGCAAAAGCTCGCTTGTCAGAGGTTCCCTCAATTGTGATCGCGCTACATTTGTTAACGCCTTCTTTTATATTCCTGAATATCTGTTTCTTATGTTTAAATCTTTCCTTCGTATTAAGCAACCGTTTAAGTTTATATTTACTTGATTTTTCGCTGAAAATTCTTTCTCTAGCTATATTATAATTTCTTAACCGTTCCTCATAAGTCCCTATTACCGTTTTCTGTAAGTTGCTAGAATCTTTAATCTTTTTTTCTTTATCGTTTTCTATAATCGCGTTTTTCAATAATGTGTATGGTCCTTGACTACTTTCTTTTTTTCCGTTCATTATGTTTATTTCAATAGGATTACTATCCAAAAAGTTGTCTGTTTGTGTGGTTATGTCCTTGAAATTTCTGCGGGAGTCTGTGTAGAGCGCGACTCTCCCGTCTTCGTCACACTCCTCCCTATGTTTTCCGCACACTTAGGACACTTGGGAGTAATTACTCCTATTCGACCACATCTATAGCAAAATAAATTTCGCTGCATAGAAGGACAGTCAATGAACATATGTCCAGTTTGTCGACAATTCCAACAAACTAATCCATAAGAGAGATTAGATTGTATTTTTGCTTCAGTTTGATTGTTATATTTTATTTCTTCTACTACTTCTATTTCCTCATTGGCTAGGTGTTCTTCAACTATTTCGTTTACTTGTCGTCGCATTGTATTATATCTATTTGGAGGTATGGAGTTTATTTGTTCTTTTCTGATAAAATTTCTTTCTACTATGGAAGACTCATCTCTTAACTGTTCAACAGTATATATTTGCATAGGATAGAGAATCTGCCCAATGTTTGGTTTAATGTTTCTTTTCAGTATACGAATCATCTCATATTCCGGAAGAGGTGTTCGTAAACGAGCTCTTAACCTTTTCATCTCCTGAAAATACGCATCAATAGTTTCGCCTAATCTCTGTCTACGCTCTTCTAAATCTCTCATAACTTCATATTGGCTACGGTTTATGCGATATTGTTGCAATAATGCAATTTTAACATCTTCCCATTTTGTTATGCCTTTAGTTTGGATCGTTAGCCAATACCAGTCTTTTGCTTCGCCTTTAAGTAATTTGTGAAAATCTTTCAAAATGTCGGACCATGAACATCCATATTGTTCCTGTAGATATTCTACTCTAAAAATAAAATCTTCAATATAACAGTGTTTTCCATCGCCGTCAAAACTAATGTCCCATCTATCAACATATATTTTACTCTGTGACGATGTTCTTCCAGTCTCTTCTGGTTTCTCAGTAGAGCCATTTGCTCTTCCCGACGAAGTATTAGAACTTTGGTTTTCAGATAAATTTTCAAAATCTAATCTTCTATGTGGAATATTGTCTACTTTAAGAGGATTCCTTCCATATATATTTATAATAGGATCATTTAGAATATCACTCGTATTTACTCTATCGGTTTGTTTCTCTTTTTCCATTCTCAAAGACATTTTCTTAAATTCTTTTATTATTTCTGTAAAACCAGATTGAATACTTTCATTAATTTTATGGTTTAATTTTTCTTCCAGATTTGTTCTAAATTCCGCCTGAGCTTCAATAATGACATTTTTAATAATATTTGAATATAACTGTGCATTATCTTTTTCTGATGGTTTAATTGGAGGTGGAGGAATTGATAAGTTAACTGATGGTGGTTGATAGTAATCTTTAGATACAGCTCCTGTATGTGGACCTACCCTTGAAGATTGAAGTATGCTACTAGGTGTAACACTGGGATTGTTAATTGTCCCTGAAAGATCATATACATTATTATCTTCCCTTTCCACTGTTTTCTCTTTCGATTTCTCTGTAGTTCTGGGTATTCCCACCATTTTATATTTTCTATTTTAATATTTCTATACGAACTATGTAAACTCAAATTTGTTTTGATCCAATGTAGAAATGAACTGTAACAACTATCTTAATCAAGTCTAAATTTGTATAGCCCAAGATTTAAATATTCCTAACAAAGTAAGTCTGCCTCTCAATTCAATCAAATTATCTAAACTATTTAATAACAATAAAATCACAATCCTTAATAAAAAATAAAAAAAATAATAATAAATAAAATCAGCATCACTAAAATATAAATAATTAAATCACCTATGAAAACTAATATATAAACAAAATATAATGAAATACTTAATAACTTGACATACAAAAAAAACGAATATATAAATAAAAGGTTATAGTTTTAACATTTACACACAAAAACTTTAAAACACAACACACAATTTCACAATTCTAAACAATCGACAACATATTAGGGATTTTCTATACAATGGTTTTAAGATGTTGGTTTTGATTTCTCTCATTCATACATATTTAAGAATAGTTCTAAAATTCTCTTATCTCACTGTTATGATATTACGACGCTTGTCTCTTTCATCTTTTGTGGCTAAATATACTAAATAAAATAGAAGATATCTGATCATGCTAACTAATCTATTAAATATTAGGTCACGATCATCTCCCAGAAAAAAAAATTTTTTTTTTCGAGGTGCTACCAAAATTTACTTATGTAATTTTGGTCACCAAAAAAAAAAACTTACTATACAACAAAAAAATTGGTTTATCTGCTTTATATTTTCCTAATTTCAATCGCAATTAGAGATTCAAATGCTCTAAGTCGCTAGAAACTAGAGAAATTTTGGTAATTATGTCTTTGGCATATAATCGATAACAATGCAATTGGAAATCTTTTGTTCCAAGTCACTAATTACAGGAATATGTATCAAAGATATCACTACCATTTGGCTATTATTTATGGATTTTTTTTTTCTTTTGGATTGGGCGCCATTTACTGTTACGATACTTTTGCCTTATACGTTTGTGGTGCTGCCATGACTAGCTCTCGAGACATAGGTCGTACGTTCTTAACCCGCACCCCCAAACATTCGATCATAACAATAAAAAAAACTGAAACTAACTAAACAAACTCGCAACTGCACAAGACCACAAAAAAAACGAAGTACAGAAACATGATTTGTATGCATAACAACCTAAGGTCAATGAACGATCATCTACAACCTTGAACCTATTCGTTTCGTCTACGAACCCCTACTTCCAAAAGAAAACTGGGTACTATTCCTCCTCAAACCCCTCTTTAAATTTCCCTTTTTAAATTACTTAAATATGGCAACCTTATGTTCTTTGTTTTCAAAACAACCCTGTGATCACCGTCTTTTCCAGAAAGGACTTCCAGTGGTTTACATTTTCCTTCTCATAAACAGACAAACAACACACTACAATTATCGACTAAAACAAGAAAAAAACAAACACAAAACGTGAACATCAATCTAAATGCCAAACAATGAACAAATCCATCTATAGACATCTCAAAATCCATACAACTCAAACCAACACATTGATGCAGAGCCTAAGTCTATATTCCACATTTTAAAAAAAAAACAAGACACACGGAATAACAACAAATATACATAAGCCATACAAATATAAACTAATAACATAGAACATAATCTACAAAAAATAGAACCTATACTTTTGGCTCAATTGATTCGCAACAAACTCTACGAGTAATATGTATTTATGAAATGCAATATTTTAGATTTACTTCTATAGAACTGCACTCTTACCACTCTTGGAAAAATGCAGCTAGTAAAAATCATTTGACTAATTGTAATGCCACAATCATGTGATCAAATATGATGCTTTTCGAAAAGATTAGTGATAAAACATTTATTTGTCAGTATGTAGAAGAATCCACTCACTCACTTATGCAGTTGCCTGGCTATTTAGCACTGTGTTCTAAATGCATCAATTCTTTAGATTTAGATTTAAATGGTTCATTTATGCATCAAATGCGAGTAGTAGTGGAGTAGTGGCGTGCTAAATATCCTTTACTTAAGGATGTTTAACACCAATTTCACCATTTACCTTCATGCAAAGGCTTTTCTGTTTTAATACGTAAATTTGTGTGTTTGTGTTTGCAATGCAATTCTTACACATACATTTTCATTTACATATACTATTTATGCAACAACACAAACAAATATGCAAACACATGCAGCACAATGTAACGTAATACATAAAGTGCATTTAAATATAAGGGATAGAAATGGTTGCAAGGTCTGTTTTGTGTTGGTTTTTTGTGTTTGTTGTATATAGTAGTTGATGTTGCCAACTTTTGAAAAAAAAACAAACGAAAATAAATTGAATCCTTATGACAGTACCATACTGACACGATGCACCACTCACATTCTACGTTTAAACATTTCTACTGCCTTAGTAAGCAAGGAATACTTAATGCATTCTATATACATACATATGTACATTGTACAATGTGTTTGGGTGTGTGTGTGTGTGTGTGTGTAAGTGTGTGTGCAGCAACACCAGCTGCAGCAGTAACACCAACAAAAGCCAAACATACTATAAACCTATTAAAGCAACAAAGAATAAAACGGAAAAAAAGGAAAAATAAAACAGGAATGCGAATACAGAATATTTGTATGTAAATATGTATGTAAAAAGTAATGGCAGCACAAGCAGCAGCAGATTTTATGAGTAGTAGTGGCAAATGTATGTTTGTAGCAGCATTGCGATTAGAGTAACAACATCAGTAGCAATATGCAACTGCAGCATACATTTTTACAGCGAGTAGTATTTTTATCTGTTGTTAGTTGTCGTTGTTGGCTTCGTTTTATAAATAAATACATTAAGTTTGCAAAAGTTGATGCGTTTTCATAAGCGCTACTGTTTTGTTGTTGTTATTGTCTGTATGTTGTAGTTGTTTTCTGTAAAAGAAGGGTTAATACACGCTCGAGTGGTTGTATTATTATGTCGCAGCACAATTTGTAATACGTTAAAAATAAAGTACATAGCGTATGTATACTCCTGTGCAAGTATCTGTGTATGGTTGTGTGTTTGCATATCCCTGTGTGCACACTTTTCATAATCATCAACATACACATGTGTAACTATGCAATTTACATACACAATCCACGCAAATAGATAGCATTTCTTATTACCAGCACCTTTAAATAACGAGTTGCAAGAATGTTGTCGTGAAATATTTCTCTGGAGTTTCATCAAAAGAAGTAAATACGAACTAATCCGTTGCAAATAATCATAACTTGACAAATAATCAAAAATATTATATTTCAAACGATTAACGTGATCCAATTTCAGTAAAATCGTTCATATGGATTAATTAATTATGCACCACACACACAAATAGGTAACCAGTGTTGCCAGTTTAGCCTTTTTGAAGCTAGATTTAGCCTTTTTTGCCTTTTAACATCGAAATTTATTTTTTTTGCTTCTGGCTTCTTTTAATCTTTATTATATTCTTAAATCTAAAGACTATTTTTATACACTTCACCTTCATGAGAAGGGAATATATAAGTTTGTCTTTCCGTTTGTAATTTCCACAATATAAGTTTCCGACCCCATAAAGTATATATTCTGGATCCTTATAGATAGCGGAGTCGATTAAGCCATGTCCGTTTTCTGAAGTCCCCAGATATACTCGGGATCCAAACCTTTAATAATTCTGTCAGACATGCTTTCGAGAAGTTTTCTATTTAAAATCAGCAAAATCGGGGTAGGCCACCAGAGTTATGGACCAATATGTGAGACAACCTCAATAAAAATTTTATATTTTTTGTCCATTTTATTGCAATATTTTGAAATATATTGCAGATAATACCATGAAATTTTGTGTACGTTGTTTGTATAATAAAAGAGGAAAGTGTGCGGAAAATAGTAAGAATCGGTCCATGATATCTCATAGCCGCCATACAAATATATATATTCCCGAAATATGGCTTAATGATAAATAAATGCCTATAAAATTGGAATATCAAAACAAAATTCACCAAAAATAAGTTTTATGCAAAAATAAATCGCAAACCGAATTTTTTTTAGTTCAGTCCATGTTTGACCATAGACCCCATATAAAGTCCACTTCTAAAATTCACTTAAATACGTATAAAACAGATATAAATAATGTTAGACGGCTAAAATTTGACATAAATAATCTTATAAATCTTACAAAATTTTGTGAATTTCGATCTATTTTTAACCGTATGCTCCATATAAAGCCCTCTTCCGAAAATCACTTTAATACTCATAAATCTCTTATAAATAACGGTACCAATCCAAACTTGTACACGGATCATTTACAAGCATGCCTAAATCAAACTGCTGCATTTTGAGAATATCGGTCCATATTTGACTATATCCCTTACTGAGGTCCACTCTTGAAATCCACGTTAATACTAATATATCTATAATATATTAAATATACCGTTATTATGTTGAAATTTGAAATATCCTCATTTGCATGAAAATAACTGTTCCAAAATTTAAGAAGATCGTTCCATAACTTGTCATAGCTGTCATATAAGAACAATTTCCAAAAAACAAATAAACCCACAAAAATGTCTAACAAATATCGATATCGAACCAACTTTTATATGGATCAGAAATTTTAATCCAGAAATCATATTAGGATGGGTTATACGGCAATAAGGCTACAGATATCTTCGGGATCCAATAATTCTGTCAGACATGCTTTCGAGAAGTTTGCTATTTAAAATCAGCAAAATCCGTCCATAAATAACGGAGATATGAGCAACAATCTGAGACAACCTCTAAAAATTTCATAAAAAAAATAAAAAAATTAATATTGTTCATCAACAGATGGCGTTGATCAAACAAAGTGTTCGAAAACTTTAAGTGTGTTCTTAAACCGTAATATAACTGTGTAAAAAGACAGTGTGTTCATTATACCCTTTTTTGATTGTGTTTGTGTACATTTAAATAAATAAATACTAGTTATACATATTTTCTTCAAACTACTTGACGCTTTTATTTTGCAATTAAAAATAATCCGGTTTATTTAAAGGAAATAAACCACCGTTTTTAAAATGTAAAAACGTAACAATATAATGTAAATACATATATGTATGTATGTATATAATATAATTATGCATCCACAACAAAGGCGAAGGGTATATAAGATTCGGCATAGCCGAATATAGCACTCTCACTTTTTTATTTTAAATTAAACAATATTTTCTTTAATACATCTTATTTATTTATTGAATCTTCAGATATTGAAATGACAATAAGTATTCGAATCTTAATACTAAAAAGTAAATAATAAGCCCAGCCCAGCCAGTGCTAGACAGAAATATTATGATACTTTAATAATTCACATCAACTGATCCAGTCTCCTTCTCAACCGATTGTGTCCACTAAAGTTAAGGATGTCTCGTGCAAGTGGGTTTCGATGGTGTTTAAGTTTGCTTACGTCCTTTGACGCGTGTTTTGATCTTTGTGAATTCGTTATTTCACATTGTTCGGTTGTTAAAATAGTAAACAATTATAGATCAACCAACCATTTACTTTTGCCGTTGATAATAAGCTGTCAACTTGAAATTTAACTCCTTATCATTACCACTGTAAAAATTATTGATGTAATCGGCACAGTTCTCATATACGAGTACATAAATATGAACAGTATATGACAGATAAAATAAAAAACGAAAAATGTATGAAATTTCTAAAAAAATAGTACGCAAAAAGTGTAAAATGTTTTAATGAAAGTAACAAAACAATTGGGGCAAAGATTACCAGCAAATATGGATACACTTTGAAGAATTGAATGGATAACAAGTTAGAGTGGTATATTGGGCTGTGCCGAATCTTAAATACCCTCCACCGGAATATAATGCAAATTACAAATACTACGCTGTTCTTCGGAGCAGAATAAAATTATTCAGTATTTCTTGTTCAGTTTTAGCGCAAATTTTATTAGTATTTTATATGTATGTATTGTTTGATAGACAAGTTTAGGCACAATATACTCGTAATTTATTTCAAATGTTTTTAAATTTTATCTAATTTTAACCATTTATAATTGATGTAATCATCAGTTTTTACCATTATTTACAGAGTTTGTATATTTATTATAACAATTTTATATGTACTGTAACAATTTATAAAATTAAAAATAATAAAATAAATAAAATATAGTAAAAATTAAAAACGAACAAGAGTTTTTATATTTTTAATAAAAGGAACCTCAAGCCGAACTAATAAAATATAAAGATTTTTAATTAAAAATAAGTTTAATATTTTTCATTATTTACCAGGTTAAGGAAAAGAGTATAAAATGGGTGAGGTTATAAGATAAGGCTTATTTTAGCTGAATTTCATTTCAATAACGTTATTTAAAAGGTGTTATAGTGAAAGTGGACCAATTATGGACTGATATATTAAAAATCTAATATCCAGTAATGTGATTTCCATGTATTTGGGGCTTGTTTAGGTATAATTTTATCTCAATAACTAAATGCGGCAAATGTTATTCTTTCCAATTCAAAAGATATACACAAGATGCTACGCGAAAACTTTAACCGTGTTCTTGCATTATATCAGCAGTTAAGAGAGTACAAGGAAACGATAGGCATTAATCCAGTTGTAGTAAGCGACACATGCAAGCAAATGCAGACTAATGCCACTCAATTTAATCCAACTTCACAGCCTCAAGAATGAAAACGGAAGATAGGGAAAACACCTGTAACGGTTAAAGCAATATAGAAATAGAAAGAAATAAATACATCGGAAACTCCTGCTGAGACAAATGATTGACAAGAAGTTAATCATTGAAAGACAAATACAAAATAAATGACAAACTCGGTATGATACGAGACTAAGAAGAAACAATAAAAATTAGAGCTAGCACAACCCAGTCATACGATGAAAAGAAAAATAAACCCCATTGATATCGGAGTAGAGATAAAGGGTATAAGATGAATAAGAAATGGTGAGTTACTTGTTAAACTGAAGAAAGGTGGTGAAGGTCAAGCCGATAAGCTTGAAGTGTCATTCTTGGTGAAAATGTCATGGTAAGATCAGTTACCAAACGCCAAATATCACAGACTTGGGTGAGTCAACGGATGAGTCATCAAAACTTTGATGGAGGCGACAAAAGTTTAAGATCCCACAACGTTCGAAATATTGAATTTTAGAGCATAGTTTGGAGGCACTAAGCACGCGATTATTCAGCACTCTGAGCACTACTACTGAACTACTCCATACAAGAAGAGTTATAGTAGGAGATAGATTTAATCTATGCAGAAAGTGTTGTACACCGTGGCACAAGTTTAAGGAATGAAAAAAGGAAATTAGGTGTATACTTTATTCGACACTACATTGGCAGTACAGCGTGCATAAACAACTGAATAAATAAAACAACCCAATGATCGTGAAATTCCTGCAAAATAATCTCGAACGGGGTAGAGAAGCACAGGATTTATTCATACAGAAGGCGACAGAAGATAATACTGACATATTATTAATAAGCGAACAGTACAGAAAGAAACCCGCCATCTGGAGTTTGCTACGAGGACAAAAATCACCGTGCACTCATCATTGTGAGAAACATGAGTCTAGTTGCGGGCGAAGTGAAACTAACTCTGTCTTCGTATATGCAACAATCGGGACATATGGATTATAACGTATTTACAGAAGCGCATTACTTACTCGAGATTTCTATCAGATTTTCAAAATATAGAGTGATCATTGGAGGTGATCTTAATAGTAAATCCCCAGAGCGGTACTTCAACACTTTTGCTAATAGAGGTACTATAGTGTGTGAGTACAGGTCTCACCGTTTTCAATGTCGAAGACAAACTGACCTTCAGAAGAGGAATCGGTAGTAGTATTAGTGACATTGCCTTTGAAATACCAAATTTTTTACAATAATAGGATGAATTGGATAGTATTGGAGATCTTACCTTAAGTGACCATCAGTGTATTTAGATCTTCCAAAATGGAAAACCAAAAAAAGATAAAATATGAGAACTCAACCCGAAGTCATAAATGTAGAGAATGCAGATGTAAAACTAACAAGAGTAACTAACTCACTAGAGCTTGTAATGTTACAATGCCAATAGTACAAAATTACAACAACAAACGTCCCGTCTACTGGTGATACGTGAGCTAAGGACGAAATGTCTCGCAGCACATCGAGCGTCAATACGTAATCATACATAGTAGCGAAACCATAGCGTATGAGTAAAACAAATTACGTAAAACCTTAAGAAGAGCGATCGAAAGAAATTTCAGAAATGAGTATAACTATCAAAGACAACTTGATAAGCAACTGACAAGAACGTTGGAACCAAGGAGAGAGTGGAAGAACCTGATCCCAAATGTAAAATCCTTTATTTAACGAACATATGACAAAGCGCGATATTTCTTAACTCAAGTGTTGACCAACCGCGGTAGTTTTATATAAATATCTACACATAGATTTAAACTAAAGGAGATAAGCAGCTGTGAATCATGCGGAGAGATAGAGCAGAATGCAAAGAATATACTTTTTTA
Source organism: Bellardia pandia (assembly GCA_916048285.2). Classification (NCBI taxonomy): domain Eukaryota; kingdom Metazoa; phylum Arthropoda; class Insecta; order Diptera; family Calliphoridae; genus Bellardia; species Bellardia pandia. The sequence goes on along the minus strand of OU696531.1, from coordinate 64,012,543 downwards.
ATGTGAAAAGGTCTCGAATACGTTAGGTGAAACGTTAACATCTGAAAATATGGTGAACGTAATATGTACTACATTCCGCAAATTCATGCAAATCATTTGAAGAATTCGACGTAGAAATAATACTGAGAAAACTACCCATCCTGATGTGAAGCTATCAACTGGAACTAGGAGATGTGCCACAACTTGATAGCGCGCTATCACTATGTCCAACAAAAAAAAAATGACGGACATAGCTCAATCCACTTAGAATTACATTAGGATCAAGAAAATATATAAATATATATCCCCTCATTTACCACTTGTGGTGGTAAATAATATAAAAATCATTGAAAATTCACTAAAAATAGTAAAACCAATTATATTCTCTCATATTCAAAATGAAGAAGTTTGCTACACCGCTGATGAAATAACCATGATTGAAGCTCATCGGCGATAACTTTCAAATTATAAATGGACAAACGTAGAATCAACAGTTGACTTTTGGGTGGTGGTATCAGAGTTTAAACAGTTTCTGCAAGAAAATCCATTTGATGAGTTGCTACATTTAGAATTTAGCATTTCAGTACTATCTTTAAGCAATGCGATTGTTATTTAGTAATACTAAAATTTTTAAAACAAAACAAAGAAATCAATATAAAGTTAAAGCGCTAAATGTACCTACATACATATGTATATTATAAAATATTCGTAATAAAGTAATAGTTTTAAACAATTGGCATTTTTTATCCTGCCAAGATCGTGATCAGTAAAATTTACTTGTAAACATCATTTTTTTAACACACGAAATTTACATACGTTTACAATATGTGTGCCTTCCTTATTATTATTACAAATTTGTTGTTCTTTTTTTAAATTTTAAAATTTCTGACGATCTTATAAAGTTCCTAGATATTCGTGATATTTATGCAAATCCGATTCCTCTGAGGATGAAAAAAAGATTAAACCTATTTTATAATTGTAAATGTTGGAAAAACTGAAAAATATTTAAATCTACCTTACTAACTCTTAACAAGTAAGAGTTTATGTTCGGGTGTGCCGAATCTTATATACCCACCACCAGACTTTATATGGGGGCTACGACCATCTATGGACCGATCATCATTGTATTGAGATGTACGATTTTTATATTCATATGTATGGACTATTTGTGTTAAATTTCAACTTAATAGTGGGTTTTACAAGGGATTTATGGACCGATCATCATGAAATTTGTTACGACGATTTAAATGTATATTTTGATTGTGCTTGTCGAATTTCAACTTGATAGTCATTTTTACAAAAGATTTATGTTCATTTAAGTGATTTTCGGAAGTGGTCTTTGTATGGGACTATGCCAAAATTAGAGACCGATGCAAAGAAAATATTATTTTGAGATTTCACTTTGCATGACCTTATTGTTGCAGAATTTTGTAAGGATGCTGCTTTAGTGTAGACATATTTAGGGAATACATTTGTGTGGGGGCTATGCGAAATCGTGGACCAATTCTTACCATTTTAACAGGAATTGTTGTTCTATAATTAATGCATTACATTACATTACATGAAAAATATCGAGGTTGTCTGAAACTTTTATTTATAACTCAGATCCTACTGGACCGATTTTGCCCATTTGCAATACCAAACATTTCGGTGGATCAAAGAATGTTCAGTAAACATTTCATTGTCCTTGTCTTTTTGTCGAAGCTCTATCATGCCAACAACAAACGGATAGACGGACGGACATGGTTAGATCGTCTTATAATCTTAAACCCAGAATATACATATAAACTTTTTGATTCTAGCAAACTTATTGAATGACGAGATTCAATGAAGGAAATCGAAAAAAAATGTTTAGAATTTTTCATTCTGACAATTAAGGTGTATTCATCCATTTGTTGCCAACAAAATATTTGTTCGGACAAAGTTTTTTTATATAAAGTTTGACGCCTCTTTTTTTTTAAGAGAGAGAAAATATTTTTACGAACAACTCTCAGCTTGAGTTGGTTTAATTTTATATTTTATCTGGACAAAAATGAACTGAGTTACCAATAGGTTATATTTTTTCATACAAAGTTCATCATAGAAAATTTGATTTAAGCTTTGATTTTCCAGACAATTCGTTCGAAATGGTTGAATCGTATTGCAAAAGACTCTCAGAAAAAACTTTTTTCCGGACAAAATTTTTTTTACATTGAAAAATATTTGCATTGTTTTTTTTTAAATATTGTTAATTTGTTTATAAATTTGTTTCCCTGTTGCAGCGATATAAATATAATAAATAAATAAATAAAAATATTTTACCTTAAACTGAATAAAAATATAATTTGAATTGGCCTTAAATTTTAAGTCAGTGAGGTATAGAACTAGAGAATAAAATAAGACCCAACCGATGAAAATATAAACTTTTATTTTTATACATATCCACATACAAACACATATACGAGTACTCGTATATTTGTACTAACAAAATACTAATTTGTCTGTAAGTAGTCATTAATAGTAACACTTGGACTACTTTTAATTGTATTACTTTGTTACTTTTTCCTTTATTTCGAACTCCAAAACATTCGAATTAAAATTGTATTATTTTTTTAGCATGTTCTTTAAGTGACTAAACTTAAAGTCTATTTAGCTTCTTTTCTTCCAGCTTCTGACAACACTGCATAACTATGACAAATGTTTAACGAAAAAGACGCACCACTAATGGCTAAATTCACAGTCTTTAGTTAGCTAGCGGCAAAGGCTTAACTAATGATTCTTTATTCGCAATGCTTAGTTTGCCATAAGAATAACAAGTAATGGTTAAATAATAGTTAGTATTTTACCATTGGTAAGATTAACTAATGACCAAGAATTCGGCCATAAGTAAAATATATTTATTTAAACTCTTTTATTTACTTCAAAAACTTTTTTATTTAGAACAAGTCACACTGTTTGATCTATATAAGGTTATATACATACATATATTATATACATTTACTGCATTTTTCTTAATATATAGTATAAATATTATTTTTGCTTTAATATATTTTTAGAAATATAATTTTATGTTTAATAACAATTTGTTTTAAAAACTAAAAATTATAATTTCCTACTTGTCAACGCGTTTACAAGCCTTACAGCTGATTATTCAATTTGACTAATATTTTCAGAGTTTATATAATATCCAATATGCTCTTCTAATATAAAAACAACTCAATGAAAACCCACAATTATCTATTAGTCTACTCAGAATAACTTTGCATCCGTGCTCAGCAGATACTCCCAAATTTCAGTTTAGTATTCCATATTTCAATCATACATTCCTTTCAAACACTGCATACTGTATGCGTGTGTCTATTTCCAATTTGCCATGTGTATTCCCCGTTCGTTAAATTTTATTGTACGTAAAATGGAAATTTTTGCAAACGAGTAGGAGTAATAAATGCATTTACAGTATTGTTATCGTCATGTTTGCTAATGCATTTCAACCCCCTTATTACCACATAATGCAGCACTTGCAACTAACGTTAAAAAACCTAACAACACCATGGTTTTAAATAATTCACGAACACGAACATTATGCCACCACTTTTACCTTGGCCATTGACAATACTAATGGTATTTGAATTAAATTATTTATATGTCTTTACATACATTCATATATACTTTCCATAACATTAGTTAAGGAAGTTTAATTGGGTCTTGTATTTAATAAATGATAATATATGTATGTATGTATGTACCTACCACCAATAATTTGGAAAAAAATCTTGGCAGAAAACTTATATCTTTTATTATGTCACGTTTTTTATTTGATACTTGTATTGTTTATCGCATACAACCTCAAACATACATAATTTACATATCTTAATATTTTTAAATACACTACAAACACACTAAACACTTTTATAAACATGTCCTTATGTTATTCATTATAACCTTAAATAATCATTTAAGTAAATTTCCTTATGAAAAACAATAGCAAGTGCAAGAAACTTTATTTCCCTTTTTATTTTGTTGTTTGTAAAACACGCACAAAATAATTTAGACTTAATAACTTAAATGACGACAACAATACCCAACGAATTTCTTCTAGAGGCCTGTGTTGTTATTGCTGTATTCATATTTCACCTTCACCTTGTAACATACATATTTACGTTTACTGCTACAAAGATTTACCCAACAACAAGGCACACACACCCAGCATATCCTCACAAATACATATGTATGCATGTGTACGTGTTGCTGTGTGTTTTTACTTCCCACCGGGAATAATTGCAAGTGCTTCCATTTGCAGGCCCTATAGAATACCTGTTTACGCATTCTAAAAGATTCGATACTCATTCGACTTTATTTTCTCTCAGAAGGTGTTCTAGAAGGCGTTTCATACACATTTAAAATTGTATTTCAAACAAATGTCAACAAATCATGCTTTCAAAAGCAAACACGAATGGGTTTGCAAATTGCAATTACATATTCCTGTATATCGTCACTGCAGCAACAATCATTATTTTGCTCACTTTGTTATACGAGTAATAAAAATTAATAAAGAGAGCGTCTATAAATTTAGTAAGTTGTGAAAGTTCGCGTGAAACATATGCACATATGTACGTGTGTTTATTTAAATTAATTATAATTTAAAATTAATTAAAACCCTGCTTCTTTCACTTTTCTCATTACTTGGTAGACCTTCCAATTGTCCTTCTCATGTAGGCCTTCTATCAGGCATCTAACCAGTAGCGAGTAGGCAAAGCAGGCCTTGACTAACAATTACAATCCATGTAAAATTTAAACGATTTTGAAATGAGGCTGGGAGTCCCTGTAACTAGAAGGCCTTCTAGAAGGCCTCTTTACAGCATATTTTTCCCGCTGGGTTGTGTCTTGCAGACACACATCTAGACAGTTTAATTTTTTATGAATGAATTTATTTGTTTAGTTTTCAAAAACAATTTGTCTGTTTTTATATCATGGCGCCCCCAAAAATACTTAACCCACTCTTTCTCCGCTTCTCTTATATAAATTAAGGAAAATGGCAGTAAAAATTTAAATTAAATTTATTTATACAAAGATATTTTTAATAAGGCCGTTAATTTTAGTTAATTTAGAACCAGTTTATTTACAAGAAAAGGACAAATGTAAACAAATTTTAGAAAAATATTTTTAATTTTAAAATTTTTAATTTTAACAAAGTTATAAACATGATATCGACCGTTAGGTTAGGTTAAATTTATTTTCACTGTCAAATGTTCGTTTATTCGTCCTGGCTTATATGTTTGTAGCGATGTACCACCTGCCCTTTCAAACACCAAAACTTCCATTTGACAAACCAAATGTACTGCAAGTAATCAAATTTTTATTTGCGAGTTAACTTCTCAGTTAAAATATAATAAGGGTTCTCATGATATCGCTTAAAAGTCTCGCAAGCTGTAAAAACTGGGCGTAAAAATACGCCCTCGTAAATGAATTATCAAAACTTATATGAAAAATTATTTACACATACAAATTTGGCTCGTTTGAAATCCATGTCAATTACCATGACAATTTGTTTAAACATTCTCTCATCTAAACTAGGCAACACATCGAATACAAAATTGTGTGATTTCGGGACTGAATGATGAACAAATGGCATTGCATAGCGAAAATATTATCCAGCTGCAAGAACATAAGAGAAATCTTCAAAAATCTCTTCTTCCGTCTTACGTTGATTATCTATAAACAACCAAAAAAAGAAAAGTAACATAGTGATGCAAAAGGATTTATCACCATTATTTTTACCAAAAAATGTTAACCTACCACAAACGGTAACTTCTTCAAATAATCTGAGTAATTTAGTCTTTTGGCATTCTTTAGGCATTTTTAAAAATAAATACCTTTTTGAACACAAACATTTTGAGTTTATTTTATTTTATTTATTTTTGAATCGGTGTTTCTGACAAACCGACGTTGTTAGATTGCACAAACCTTAAAAAAGGGCTTCATGAAACAAGTCTCGCAAGTTTGCACAATTGCACAAACTGTAATTTAATATAAACATGTCATTCTTAAATAACTGTCTACAAGATGTCATTACTTGTTACGTATTAAAGTAATGGGTTTGTAAAAAATCTGTTGAATACGTGTAAAGTAAACACGTTACGTTGCGTTACGCTTAGGAGATGAAATTGACCATATGTTTTACTAAACAATGTGAATATCGCACAGTCTGATCATGTCACATACCTTGGCATACAATTTCGCTCATAGAGGCCAAGAGGGTCCATATTAAACTAAACTTTTCTAAACTGCACTGTCTAATCAAAGATCAATCTAAATTAAGCCTGGATTGTAAAGTTATCCTATATAAGACTGTTTTAAAAACAATTTGGGCATATGGAATTCAATTATGGGGAACTAAAAGTTATACCAGTATTGATCTTATACAGAAGGCCCAATCAAAAATTCTCAGGATGCTGAAGGGAGTACCATAGTATATAAGAAATGAAAACAACCATAGAGACTTAGAAGTACCATTCATTGATTGACTAAAGATGAATTACGAAAAATGCGTGAGAGATATTTCTTAAAATTGCAACACCATCCCATCCCGCATCCGATAGAGCTGATTTACCACCCTACTAATTTAAGGCCAATTTGGCCATTATGGCAAATACTTTTAAGGTTTAGGTATAAGATTTGAATACTTGTTGTAAGCTCTATTGAGAATAGGCACATTAAATAAATAAATTAAAAAATTTACAAAAAAAAAAAACAAATTGTTTATTTCACACATTTCTCACAGAACGCAGATTTTCGTACTACAGCTGAATAATTTGGAGAAGATGTTGCAGTGTAAGCTTTTCCATGACGAATTGTGAAACAATAGTCACTAAAAAAATATGTCATTTAATTATTTATACATTTTTGATTTGTTTTTACAAAGTGCGCCAAACTAGTTGTCAGATTTCTCTGCTTTATGCGTTGGAAGACTTTCTGCTCACAAAGTGTCACAATTTTCCGGTACAATTTACGCTATTAATTAATTTTCAAAAATAACAAATAAAATTCTATGTTATCACATTGAGAATGTTCGTTGCAAAGGCTTTTTTGTTTTCATATCATTTCAATCTCATTCAGATCTATGATTGGTCATCTAATCTGTAAAATTAGTATTGTTGTAATCTTTCTTTATAAATTCAGATTAAATTGAAGATTTGGAGCCATCTAAACGAAATCCTTATAAAATCCCCAAGACTGGTTGCCATAATGGCAGCTTGACTGTAGATGTAAAACTATTACTGGAACACAGCTAGTAGCGATGACAAAGAAAGTCTTCAAACAGCCTTACTATTTTCATCACTAAAATTTCTTGGAAAACTCAATACTCGTAATGTGATGTTTATATAGTCTTGGATATGCTAAAGATTTTCATCTATGTTTTGTTTGTTTTTTGATATAAAGTTTTAACTAAATAATAAAAAATATATTGGAGTAAAAATGCATTTTAAACTTCCTTTAGAATCTAAAGCTAAGTATTTTTTGGTATCAGCTGATGAGTAGAAAGTTTTCAAACATTTCAATTAGACTTTCAATTTCTCAAAATCCACTAATAATACAAATATATTCAAAATTTTTAATATTCTTTTCTATGAAGAAAGTAATAGTATTGTGATTTCTTTAGTTAAAACTCGATTAAAGCAAAACCGAAATCCCTAATGTTCAAATTATAGGTACGGCAAAATTGTGAATTTGATTGCGAAATTGTGAATTCCTTTTCATTTGTTTTTTCGCATATAACTTTTAGAATTAGTTTAACAATATTTTATAATTAGAGTTTTGATGGTATGACCAAAATTGATATTTTTTGGCCATAAATTGTATGGGAATGGATAATTCGATTTAATTGGTTTTAATTGATATCTTTGTTTATCTTAGATGCATACTCGTACATATGTAAATATAGTAAATTTTGTTGGCATCTTTATTTTCGGATTTAATCACAGATTTGCTCAATTGCCATCAGAACTAAAAGCAGTGAAATGCGGTGAAACTTAATGATTTTGGACATCTAACATTGGAGTAAATATTAAGATGTGTAAATATTTTAGTGTCTTGAATAATTTCAGTTAATACAAATAAAACCGACCATTCAAGTGTTTTTTTTAGCCAAGATGGTAGGTATAAAAATTAACTTTGTAAAGTACAGTAAATTTGCTTTAAGGTTTCAATGTTCGATACTTGTAAAATGCAATGAGCGAACAATTTTAAAACTTATGTACGTGTTCCCAAGTTAATGTAAATTTACTACAATATATAAGCAATATTTATATGTATATGCATGTATTACATACATACATACTCGTACATACATATGTACATGTATGTAAGTGTGTAAATGTGTATGGACTACTTGCTACATGAAAATACTCGTAGAAAACATGTAAAATTACATGTGTGCATGTAATATGATGGCATTGAGTAGATGGAGGGCACAAAAACACTAGTGTAAAAATTGTATTTCTTAAAAACACGCTAAAATTTCTATAAGAAAAAACAAAATACAAAATATGTACAACAACAAAGTCGACAACATAAATAAGGGAAACGAGTACAAGTACGACAACAACATCGGCAATAGCAATAGCAACAACAGGAACAACATGAACAAAATCATGCTGATGAAGAAAAAGAAGTCACAGGTGTGCGAATCCTTGTACGGTTTCAAGAAGTCATTGCCGCTAAATTATAAATAAGAAACGTGAATACAAAAACAAATTTTCCTTTATTTTATTTTATTTGCTGTTCCTGTTTTCCGTTTTATATATTTTTTTTTTACATTTTTTCACTTTGAATGAAATAAACCAAACAAAATTTTAAGTTTACACATGATGATGTTTTTGTTGTTCTACTTATAAGGCTTACGGCAATAATTGGACTTTAAATGAATATTGAAAGAACAATAACAACAACAACAACAGCGAAGACAAGAAAAAGTTTTATTTAAAATTCAAAACAAAACAGCAAAAACAAAATATAAAATAAAATAAAAGAGCCAACTGACAGTAGAGAATCGTTAACACAAAACGACCATTATAAATTGTTCAAAAATGACAATGGCAAAACAAAACTTCATGCTTCATTTAAACATTTGAAATTCAATTAAACTTTGGAAAAAAATAAAACGAAAATAACAATCTGTAAAATCGCAATAATTGACAGCAAGAAATCAAGCATTTGTTTATTAATCCTTAAAAAGCACAGATATTGTACACTTTTGTACGAAATTGTACAAAAGTATACATACTTACATAAAAACGTTCGTACATATGTACATGACATTATAAAAATTATTAAAAACAAAATACGTTGCAGCTGCTCGTTTAATTATGAAAACGCATTTTATTTACAGTTACAATGTCTGTATGTAAAAGACACATACAGTTACAAAAGTACATGTACATATGAGAATATATATTGTAGATATATACATACATATCTCATATATACATACTCGTATGTATGTATGTACACATGTACTTTATATTCATGTATTTTAATTAGTTTCAATGTACATATGTACATATGTTTGTATATAAACAACAACTATAAAAAATATTGTGAATGCAGATACATACTTAAATGAGAATAAATAACACAACAACAATTGGCATGTTCGAATTTAAGTTATACTTCTTTTCAAAATTCTACTTCTAAACAAAATCAATTTCATGTAAGGGTTTCTACTGCTAAATTAATAATTAATTGTTCCATTAGCTTTAGTCTAGTCATTCCAAATTTACTGTGTTAGAATGTTTTGTCGTCATTATTATACCCTCCACCACCATAAGTGGGAATGAGGGTATATTACGTTTGTCATTCCGTGTGAAACTTTGTTGATATTCATCTGAGACCCAACAAAGTTTATACGAGTATTTTCTTGATCCTAATGAAATTCTGTCCGTCCCTGTAAAACACTCTCACGTCCAAAATACACAACTTATCTTCACAGAATTTCCAGGAAACTGTTTTGTATTTTCTTATGCCGTTTGGTATTGAAAATAAGCAAAATCGTTTAAGTAGAACTAGAGTTACGGACCAAAATGTCAGACAACCTCCATAAAAATTTGATATTTTTATCGATTTTTTTGCAATTTTTTTAAAATATATTACAGATAATAGCATAATATTGTGTACACGTTATTTTTATGATGAAAGAAGAAAGAGTGAGGAAAATAGTCAGAATTGGTCAATGATTTCTCATAGCCCCAAAATTGGAATATTGATACAATATTCAGAAAAAATAAGTTTCATGCAAACAGAAATCGCAAAACTAAATTTTTTTAGTTCGGTCCAGGTTTAACCATAGACCTCATATACAGTCCACTTCCAAAATTCACTTACATACGTATAAAACTGTTATAAATAATGTTAAAATGTTAAAATTTGACATAAATAATCCTTGTAATTAAATAAATTGTTGTAGTAAATTTTATAGTGGTCGGCCCATAATTGGTCATGGCTCCCATACAAGGACCACATCCGAAAAAGCCCTTTATATATATATCTTATAAATATCGGTACCGACTCAAAACTTTGTACAGATCATTTACATATACACAAAAAACATTCTGCAGAACTTTGAGAATATTGGTCTATATTTGACAATATCCCCCACATAAGGTCCACTACCCAAATCCACGTTAATACTAATATATATATCTTAAATATACCGTTATTATTTTGAAATGCGACGTTAGATATCCTCATATGCATAAAATTCACTGTTCCAAAATTAAAGAAGATCGGCCGATGATTTGCTCATGATTTGACATATAAGAACCATTTCCGAAAAACAATTTAACCCACAAAAATGTTTAATAAATATTGATATCGAACCAACTTTTATACAGATCAGAAAACGGTTATACCGCAATTATGTTAATGGATTTTGTAGCTGTCAATCAATAATAGCAAAAGCTCTTGAATTAAGTCCATTTTCGAGCATACTAAGCAACCATACAACTCTTGTAAATAATGTTATTGAGTTCAAATTCAAACAAACAAACCTCACTTTATAATCTTACCCTTTTTAAACCCTGTGAATATGGAAAAATGTTTTTTTAATTTTATAAATTGTTAAATTACACTCAAGATTATCATGAATATCGGACAAACTCTGTAAATTACAGTAAGAATCGGTAATTACATCAATTATGAATGACCACAATTAGATAAAATTTCAAAACATTTAAAATAAATTATATTGGTCGTAAAATTGTGTTTCAAACAATCTATAAAATACTAATAAAATTTGCACTACGACTGAATGGAAAACACAGAATAGTCCTACAGCCAGTGTAGTTTTTGTATTTCTTATTACGTTTAGGTGGAGGGTATTAAAGATTCGACACAGCCGAATATACATAGCAGTCTAACTTGTTTAAAGTAAGAAGTACTTTTTGTAACTAGTTTTCTTATAGAAAAATACCATTATACTGAAGTAATACTTTGTTTTCAATTATGAACTTTTAAATAGTAAAAAAATCCTTTTTTTAGGATTTAATTGTAATGTTCTCATCGAATTATTAAAATATTCTTCAATTTATCTCACCATTACAAAGGTGCTTAACTCTCCAAAGAGATATACGCATATGATTCAAAGCTGTTGCCTGACATTTTTGGAATCATCCGTGCATCATTTATCCACAATAGCGCAATTTTTCGCCAAGGTTTCATTTAACATTTATATCTACTTTAATTTGAATATCAACACTATTGTTCTTTTTTGTTGATAATTCTGTATTCTTATTTGATGGGGTGGTAGAAGAGTCGTAATTTTGCTATTACAGTGTTGTAATGGTATTATACGTTACCTAGATACAATTACTGTTTAATCTAGATTTACTTTTACCAAAATAGGCAAAATAGATATTATAGGTATATTTTAGTTTTAACTAACAACATTATAATAATGAAATTGAACTGAGAAAAATATTTTTTTTGATAAAAATTGCATAAATGACATATTTTTTAATATTTATATATTTTATATTTATAGCCAATATTTATTAACATGTCGCGGGTTAATGTGTTTGGGTGTACTTAAGATTTTTCTGATTTTTTTGGATCTCAGTTGTTACCAAAGGCGCGTTTAGGTTTTAATTCGAATTTTTTATATACCAGGGGAAAATTGTGAGCATTCGCAGTAATTTGTTTTGGCGTATTTGAATTCTGTATACATTTGAAGCTGAAGCCATTCCCTATAGCTGTATTTCATAATACCATGTAGGTTTTATGATTGAGCTATAAAGTTGGAGTTTACAATCTAAACTAAGCTTAGAGTTTCTGCCAATGAGCCAATTAATTTTGATTAATTAAAATTTCATTTGAGTTAATTTTGCAGCTATATGCGATTTCCATGTAACCCGACGATCGAGGTGTACACTGAGGTATTTACCTTCGTAATGTTGCGTTATTGCTTGATTATTGATATACATAAATAGGGGAGCATGATTTTGTACGCATTGCAATTACGTACATATTTTAAATAAATATACTTATCCCAAAAAAGTACCAAAAAGTGGTACTTAACAAACAACTACTACAATTACATGTACACATGTAGATTAGTACATTTACATATAGGTATCAACAAATACAAGTGTAAACTCGTAAGAAAATATATAATAAAGGGTGTCCCAACTAGAACGCAATTTTTAAATTTGGCGCCATTCGAAGTGTCATTGTTTGACATTTGAACAATTGTTATTGTTTGCTAGTAGAAGGTACGAGGTTAGTAAAAATGGAGCGCTACACGAATGAACAATGCATTCTCATTGTGAAATTGTTTTACTAAAATGGTGAAAGTTTTGCGGCTACAGTTCGTAAATTGCGATCAATTTGGGGTCACAATAATGCTCCAAAAGAGTCAACTGTAAAGAGATTAATGGATAAATTTGCCGAAACTGGGTCTGTTAGTGATGTAAAGGCAACAACGTGCCTTCGACCAGGTCAATCAACCGAAAATGTCGCAGCTGTACGTGATGATGTCGCTCAAACTCCATCCACCTCAATTCGACACCGAGCTCAGCAAATTGGTGTCTCCAAATCCACTATGCAGCGAATTTTGACGAAAGATTTGCATCTTCATGCACACAAAGTTCAATTGACTCAGTAACTGAAGCCAGCTGACCATGGACACCGAAGGGAGTTTGTTAATTGGGTATTGAAGAGACAACATGAAAATGCTGATTTTGCCGATAAAATCATCTTCAGTGACGAGGCCCTTTTCCATCTTGATGGATTCGTCAATAGGCAGAATTGTCGCATTTGGGATGAGGAAAATCCTCGAGTGATTCACGAGAAGCAAATGCATCCTCAACGTGTCACTGTGTTGTGAGGTTTTTGGGCTGGAGGAATCATTGGACCTTTTTTATGAAAATGAGGCAGGTCAAGCGTAAACACTCAATGGTGTTCGGTATCGTAAAATTATAACCAGTGTTTTCTTGCCTAGAATTAAAGAAATTAATGTGGAGGGCATGTAATTTCAACAAGACGGCGCCACATGTCATACAGCCAGAGAAACAATTCAATTGCTGCATCAGTCATTTAAAAATTGCATTCTAGTTGGGACACCCTTTATATGTATGTAACAACCAAATTAACGCGAAACACTGCATAAAAATGAATTAATAAATTGTGTGCAAACTGTTTTGCACATGGTTACATTAATTCAAAAAAGGTTAAAATAAAAATTACCGAAAAAAGAAAAGGAAAGCACAAAATAACTGAATAAACCAACATTTTTGGAGGAGAGGAAAAAAACACAGTAACAAAGTGTTTACTGATGTATGATATCTGTGCATGTGAGTAGAATCCAACGTACCAACATCTACATGTCAACCATACATCACATGTATATACATTTTTACATACATACTCGTATGTACATCTCTATACATCCTTACACATTTACAGTGTACGAGTGAGTATAGTATGTAAATACTCGTATGTATGTATGTACTTGCATTTGTTCATGAATATGAGGGTATTTTTCATTATTTTGCTCTTCTTTATATTTTTCTCGTTGTATCAAAATTAGGTCAACAAGCATATGCATTTTGTAGGGGAATGTTGCACACGAAAAAAAAACAAAAAAAAAAAACACGAAATATGAGAAAACAAAACCAGAATCAGAGTCAGAACTAACAACAAAATCTACGAAATATATAAAATCCGTTATAATATCTAGTAGGTATAAGTATAAAAAAACAAAATGAGAGAAAAGTATGCATAGTATAACTACAATATTGTATATTATTTATGCATCTATCCAACCATCCATTCATCCATCTAACCATCATCCATCCAACCATTCATTCATCTCCATCTCTTATACATGCACTTAAATACACGTGCAATTAGTGTTTCCTCTTGCGAATTGTATTACGAACTCAACCAAACTACACAAATACTCTTGTATATTTAGAAAAATAAATTAAAAAAAAACTGAGTAAATAAAAATAAAAGTAAACCTTAACAGTTTTTTTCCTGCTGCTGCTGTAGTTATTTTATCAAACAATGCCAAATCGGTAAACAAAAAATTGTATATAAACACATTTATTTAGATCTATCTTTTTTATAAATATAGTATTTCAATATATCGATGGTCTCATGTAGAAAGGCCCTAACTCGCATATTTGAAACTTTACAGGAGAAGGTAAAAACATAATAGAAACTGTAATATTCAACATGTAACTTTTTTTGTACAACTGCGTTATTTTTTACACTATTGCAATAAATCTTTGTGAGGAGGTGTATTTGCGTTAAATGCATTGGAATCGCAAAAAAAACAAATTTCGAAAAAAATAGCTAGTTAGGGCCTTTCTACATGAGACCAACGATATATATGTATATATACTCGTATAGCATTGTTGCATTGTAACTGATTGTAGGGAGTGCCAAGCATTAAAATGTTATCAGGTCGTCTATCGTTCCTTCTTCAAAAAAAAAATTCCGACAATTTCAATACTCTCCTCTGGAATTGAAAGTTACTTTAATAAAATATTGTATTTCAAAAAAAGTTTAAATGAAAACTGTGAATGCCCTAAAATTCATAAAAATAAATACAATGGCAAACAAAATGCTATATCGATGGATTGGTAATAAATAATAAATATTTTGTTTAATAAAAATTCTTTTTAATTTTTTATATTTTCTATTTGTCTTTAGAAAACTGTGCAAGCCCTTTATCTATATATATAAAAGTGAATGTGTGTTTGTTTGTGTGTTTGTTATTGGAAATCATAAAAAGATAATGTAATAAGATTTAATTTAAAAAGAAAACTGTAGGTTTGAATAACTTAATAAATTTATTTATTTAACTCTAAACTTTTTATTTCATTACGATACGGGTAGCGAAGCACACCGGGTTTTAGCTAGTTATATATAAAACATCAACCAAATTCTAAATGTAACTACATATTAATTTATTTTTTAGTTATTTAAACAAAATGTATGTATGTTGTTAAATGAAATGAAGTTTATGACAATTGATAGCATTGTTGTGGGTATTTTTTATTTTTTTGTTCTCAATAATAATGCATTAATGTTTCATAATTAGAATTCAAATGGTATTTCAACACAGTTAATTCAATATTTGATAAAAGCAGATAAAATTTAATGTATGTATGTAACGTATGAACTCCAAAAACGGCTAAGCCGATTTTAATGAAATTTTCACAGCCTGTTACTGTTACTCTGGAAGAAATTATAGGCTATATGAAGTTTTGATTGGACAAACGAGGGTGGCACCGCCCATATAACACAAAAATTTAAATCGCCATATTTTGGGAATTTTTTGGCCTAGGTCAATGATATGTGGTACATATGGTATTGGCATAATACGTACCAGGAGAAAAGTGGGTGGGACACGCCCCTTTTTAGGAAAATTAAAAATCGTAATATAGTCTTTACTACTGGACCGATCGTCATTAAATTTTCACAATAGGATATTCTTACGAAATAATAAATTCTTGACTACGTAAGTGGACAAAGGGGCATGACCTCGCTCACTAAACTAAAGCATTGCAATAAATACATTAAAATTAAATAAATAAATGTTTGTAAATATATAAATACGTTTCATTTTATAACGAGGGGGGGCGGGTAGCGAAGCACACCGGGTTTAGCTAGTATTTGATAAAAACAGATACATACATACATACATACATACTAGTACATATGTCGAAAACAACTTCTTTGGCGTTTTAGTTCTAATTTTGTTCTTATCTTATCTTTAACCTTTGAAAGCCATAAAATGTGATATGAACTGATATTGCTGGTAATAAAAATGCAAAAAATTTATTGTAATTTATATAAGCTCTTTATATAAAACTAAATTTGTGTAAATGGTGCTATACTAGTTAATATACCAACTTATTTTATTATAAAACACAAATGTAATTAATAAATTTCTGCACTTCATCAGCATTAACATAGAATTCAACTTTAGTTTTTAAAAAAAGTCAAAATACACAAATTTTAAATCCCTTGATCAGGTCGGCCCACTGTGGCATTATTATTACATATGTATATATTATTGTTTTGTTGTCTTCTTTGCACAGCTTGAAACTAAAAGGCGGTTAATAGGTAGTACATACATTTATTTATCGCACAGTGTTATAGGAAATTTATATACAAATAAAAGTAGAATTTGGTGAAGTTTTCTAATTTTGGTTTTTTAATCTTTAAAAATAAATTGTATTATGGATTTATTTATTTAGAAAAATTTTCGGAATTTATAAAACATAAAGTAGGAATTGATATTAAAAATTTTGTTATATTTAATCATGACTTCCACCTTTGCCACGCGTTATATAAATATATGAAAATAAATTTCTTTTCTATCAACCAATAAATATATTTTTAATTGCCACTCATAATGTGAATATCGTCTAAAATTAAGGCCCATTAAAACTAACAACTATAGAAGCCCATTACAGTTTTGGCAATTTGCCAAAACCCAAGAATCTTCCAACTTACATTACCGATAATTCGTCTTTTATAAATTTACAGAACAGCAAAGCAAATATTTTATTGGCCTTTCACTTGTTTCTATCTTATTTTTTTATTTTCATTAATCAATTTATAATAATAATATTTTTTACTAATTAAGCCCATTTTACTTTCTTTGCAGATATAAACATGAACAATTTTGCTGCGAAAATTCCCCAAAAACATAATAATTTTGTTTTAAACAACAGAAACTAATTTTAACTAAAACATACAAATTTTATGAAAATTTTAAAAATTTTCTCTTTAAATGAAAACAATTAAATTATTCAGAAAATAATGAAATAAAATAAAATAAAATTAATTACATAAGTCAACAATTGTTAAGTAAGATTTAAAAAAGAAAAATATTTATAAGCAAAACAAACAAACCCAAGGAAGACATAAATTTAATAATTAAATAAAATAAATAAGCAATAATTTAATTAATATAATAAAAAAAACAACATAAAACGCCACAAATTTAAGAAAAAATTTAAATTAAATAAAAACCTACAAATTTACAACCCAAATAATTAATAAATATTAAACAAAAAACAAAAAAGAAACATCCAAACCAATGTTTTTTTCTAAATATTATATTAATATAAATATAAATATATTTTTATAAACAAAAAGAAAAACAAAACAAAACAGAATAATTACTAAACAAAAGTACAAAATACAAATTTTAACAAAATTTATTAGCAACACAATAGTATAAAAAAACCAACAAAAATCAACAACAAATTTTTAATAAAAAAAAACACATAAAATAATCTTTAAAACAAGTCTGATAAATAATAAATAAAAAATTTACCATACAACTTTTTTTGGAACAAAAAAAAAAAAAACAACAAATTTCAAACCAAAAATACAAATTTTTAAAAAATTACAAATTTTTTTGCAAATATCCAAGTTAAATAAAAAAATTACTTATAACAGTTAAAGTACAAAATCCAACATTTTTTTATTCAAAATTACCATTGTTAGTATTAAATATTAAATAAAATAAATATTAACAAATATAGTCTGCACAATTACAAATTTTTCAAAAATAAATAAATCTATAATCAACAAAGAAATACATTAAACAAAAAACATCAAACAACAAATTTACTACATAATCAATACAAGTTTTTGCAAAATAATCAAATACACAACAATTTAACGAAATACGTACGTACAACTTCTAAATAACAACAAATAAAATTAATTATAAATAATTAAAAAAAAAAAATATTACAAAACAAAACAAAACAAAAAATCTACAAATATTACAATAGTGTGTAGTAATTTTCTTATCCAGAGCAAAAAAAAAAAGAATTAACGAAACAAAAACCCAAAAGTATTCCCAGTGATTTTATGAGAAAAAAAAGCAAAAAAAAAAAACAAAAAATGCTTCAATAAAACCCTAAAATTATTTTGAAAAACTACCTCAACAGTGTAAAACAACAAGTGTACAAATATTTAAAACAACAAAAACTATTTTATCCAATAATAAAAAGAAAAAAATAATTAAAAAACTAAAGCACAAAAGTTAAGGTACAAATTTCATACAGCCACAAGTAAAAACGAGATAAATAAAATTTTTGAAAATTTTTGTTTGGGAAAAAGTTTAACGAAGGATACACACATTTACGATCAAAACTAACTGCAACTTGTACATGTTGTAAGTAAATAAACAAAGTACATATTTCTGACTGACCACCCCTGTTACAAGTGCTAACAACAACGGCCATGCAACAGGGTAAATTTAAATGGCGTCTTCAATAGTGGCACAATCTAGCGGCGGTACACAAGAAACGTCTGCAAACACTTTACTGCACCACCATCAGCAACAACAACAGCAGCAACAGCTGCAGCAACAGCAACTAAACCAGCAACATCACGTATCATCTGCTTCTGCTGTAACGTCCAGCAATTTGCACAATACACATTTGCAACATTTAAGCAGTCTAAGTCATCATTACACACACGCCTATCAAGCGCCCTCAACAACGGGCACATTTCAGCCACAACATTCACACCAGCAGCAGTATCAACAGCATCACGTTGCCTATCCTGGGATACAGCAACACAACCAGCAACATACACAGCAGCAGTTGTATCAGCAACATCAGCTGCAACAGCAACAACATTGGGATTATTATGCGAGGCAGCCACCGCCCCATCAACAGCAACAGCAACAGCCTGAGCAGTCCCAGCAAATCCAACAGCCATTACAATCTTCAACACCCACTAGTACCAGCAATAACTCAACGTCAACTTCCACAAATAATAATGCCCCGGCGGCGTCAAATGGTTCAAGTTCCGTTGCCGCAGTTGAAAGCCAAAATGTTAACAATCCGGGAAATAACAACACTAATAACAACAGTCACACAAATGCTAGTTCGACCAGCAATAGTAATACCAATGATTCTATAAGTTCTCAAACTAACGGTTCCAACAATAATTACACACGCCCTTGGGAAATGGAGTCCAAAGACACAAACAGCAACTCCAGTTCCAATCCCACACAACCAAAGAGTGGCTTTGAGCCATTTTCAAAACTGCCCTCCTTTTCGAGTCAATTCCATGGATTCGATCAATTAATTTCTGATGGTACACCCATACCGCCAACGGCCTCCTCCACTACAGCGGCCCAAAATCCATCACTGAATTCTCTGCAAACCGTGGCCATGTCACCAGCCAGTATATCGGTCAGCTCACCGGGTATGGTGAGTGTAGGGTCACCTCTCACCCAGCTGACTAGTTTACAAACCAGTATAACGCCACCTTCAACAGGTTTTGCACCTTTGGGGGCGCCACCACCGCCTGTACCGCCCAATGCATTTCACCCCCATCACCGGCCGGCATATCCTTTAGTGCCAGCCGCCTTGCCGGTGCGTGATATAGCACCAACTTTATCCAGTTCGGTTAGCGCAGGTTATACTTCCGATCCTATGCTATATCAACCACTGACACCTTCATATGCTCCTCCCACGCCCAGTCCATTAGTACCCCCCTTGATACAATCTAATTTATCGTCACTGTCCCTGTCGTCATTGTCCTCGCTGGGCAAAAAGGATAATTCTATGTCAGCATTTGATCTCAATACAAATTCAAATGGTTCACACATGAGTGCTACTACATCGAATACACCAAATACTATAGGCACGCCTCTGGGCATGCACACGCCCACACCTTCGTACGATGGTGCCAGCAGTTCGTCAATGATGGATATTTCCAATAGTGCAGTAGGTGCTACTAATACTGGTTACCATACACCCCACTCGACCCACACTAGTACGGGATCTCATACTCCGCACACCACCCAGTCACATACGCCCACTCCCTCGACCACTACGCCTCTGAAGGCGGACAAAGTTCTAAACTCGCCGGTGGCTAGAGTGGATGCTCGAAAGAAAGAGAGGCGGAAAAATCGGGCCCATTCGCTGGAGTCCAGTGCCGAATCCGAGGCCAGTGCCATGGATGTGGACCCCAGCAATCCCGGCCAAGTAGATGCTGTCTCAAGTACTGCTAATTTTAAGAGTCCCATAAGTAGTTTGGGCATAGGAGACAGCAATGATGGTACCGGGGAAAAACAGGTAAGTTATAGCTCTTGAACTTTGGATATTAAAGGAATGGACAGATAAAGAAAAGCAACGGTAAACTAAAGGCTGTCAGTATCATCTATTCCTTTATTGTCCCTGTAAATTTTTAGTTCACAAGACAAAAACCAACTGTGATCAAATTCTTATAGATGCCTTCTAACATTTTCCAGTCAAAAAAGAAACGTAAACGTTGTGGCGAGTGCATCGGTTGTCAACGCAAAGATAACTGTGGTGATTGTGCCCCCTGTCGCAACGATAAAAGTCATCAAATCTGCAAGCAACGTAGATGTGAAAAGCTGACCGAGAAAAAGGTAAGAAAGAACACAAATGAAATACAAAACAAGTAAGAAAGTATAGTCAGCCAAGTCCGATCATAATATACCCTACACCGACTATGCGAGTAAAAACAATTTTCAGAGCGCTAACTGTGACTTCTGTGCATATACATACAAATTGTTTGCTTTGAATTTTACCTCGATATAAACACTTGTAAAGGATTTATGCAAGTTAAAGTGATTTTCCGAAGTGGGAAGCTATGGTAAATTATGGACCGATCTGCACAGAACTTCTAGGTGAGATTAGGCTTTATCTTGGGTTACGTGCATAAATCAAACATTTATGAACTATAAACCCTATCTCGGGAGGACATTTGTATGGCGGGTAGGTGAAATAATTTAAAACCAATTTAAAACAATTTCAATCCCAACCGTCCTTGGGCCGAAAAAGTATCATGTACCAAATATTATAGAAATATCTTCAAAATTGCGACCTGTACTCTGCGCTTTACATGAACAGCCAGCCAGACTGACGGACATCGTTTAATCGACTGGTGTAGGGTATAAAAATGCAAAATTCATTCATAATTTCAAGCAGATATTGCTTCTGGTTGAATTGGCCAAAAAGGCCAAGGAACCGGACAAACAAACAGGTTTCATTGTACTTGTTGCTTAACGTAAATTGTGTATCTGTATCTGAGTGTAAGATTTGTAGTTTTTACGATTTATGTCAATTGTGGCAGAGTATAAACGCGTTTTTCAAGTACAATAAAAAAAAAAAACGATGGACCTACAAAGCACCAGATGTTTTTTCCTCCAATACCTCGGTGATGTGTTTATCGTGCAATGTTGCAGCATCTTTGTTGAAGGCTTTTGTTGCCATTGATGTTTCTGTTATTGTTGTTGCTCTTTTTGTTTTCACTAGTTTAATTGATGAGTCGTCTTTTCAGATTCTCCGTCTTTATATGCGTTCAACTAAAGAACATGTGTTTCATGTTTGGCATGCACATGCTTTTCAGCGTTTAAACACGTTTTTAGCCCGTTGAATAACCTAAATAATGTGTGTAAATTACAATAACAAAAACAACAAATAAAAGTACAGCTGATATCATATAATTAGTAGTTGAAAACAAACGTAAGCATCCTTTTTGAAAATCTTGATAAACCAAAGAAAAAACAAATAAATTTGCAACAGAATTCTGGAAAAAAAAACAGAATAAATACAAATAAATGTTATAACTGAAGATCATTTAGAGTTCTTTTTTGCGGCTGTTATAGCTGTTATGACCGCATTTCCGTTTGTAATTTGTTCAAGCAAGTGACATTAATTATAATTGTCAGCATCAATTTGGACAGAATGTTCACAAAAAAAAAAAAAAAAACAAGCGAAACGAACTTAAAGAAAGACATCAACAAAAATATACAAAAGATCATCTTACAGAATTGTTGACGAGATCTTCAAACTAGTTTTTGTTTCCTTTAACAGGAAGATCATGCCCATATAATTTTACTTTTCATTTCCAAACACTGTCTCAAAAACAACAAGTAAGAAAGTAAAGTCGGTCAACCTGACCATATAAAACCCTACACCGAGTGTGCGAGTAAAAAAAGTGTTTCAGAAATGGGAGCGTTATTAGTAGCTTGACTTTTGTGCATATACAAATTATTTGCATTAAATTTTAGCTAGATATCAACACTTGCAAAGGATTTATGCATGTTAAAGTGATTTTCAGAAGAGGCTCTTATATGGGACCTATGCAGTGCTGATATTCAGCCGGTTCGGACCGGTTCCCTCGAACCGGTTGTTAAAATTTTAAAAATTTTCCGTACCGGTTGTTGCATATTCACCGTTATCGTGAATAAAAATTCCACTTAAGTGGTACACATAAAAATCTCGACGAAAGTGGACAACAAACATAATAAAAATGTATTCAGGTTTTCGAGACAAAGTCTTGACATGAATACGAAAAAACTGAAGAAAAGGAGGCAACATGTAAATAAATGAAAAATGATAATTACAGCAAATTTCAAACCGCCGCACAGTGGCTGAAAATCGTTTTTCGTTGGCCAAAATTCTGTAACTTTTGAACCGATCAAAATATTGAAGTAATTTTTTTTTTAATGGATAGATATTTAGTTCAGCTTGGCTCAGTTTTAATTACATTAAAATTGATTGATGACTTTTTAAGGACTTCTAGGTCAAAGTTTTTTTTTTTTTTGATTTTTTTTAACTTTTGGAGTGAAATATGGGTTTACTTTTTTTATTTACATATTAAAAAATTTAATATTTGGAACTTAATAATAATTATAATTATTTTTTGTGATAATGGAATTTTTTTAATGTTACACTCAAAAAAATTTTTACACTCAAAAAAATGTTTACACTAAAAAAAATAGTAAAATTCACTGGAGATTTTGCTGTTACTACAGAAAAATTTATTCTTTTTTGCTGTCAGATTTGATAATTTTAAAAAACATTTTAAAAATAAAAACTGCAATAGATTTTATTTGCATTTGTAACAATAGTAGGTTCTATTTATTATTATTTTTAACCGACTTCAAAAAGGAGGAGGTTATCAATTCGAATGGTATGTTGCTTTTTTTTATGTTTGTTCCACGATAACCATTTCTGAACCAATTTTAATTTTTTTGTTTGAAAGGGTTTGCTTGCAGGTGGGTCCCATTTAATTTTTATGAAGATCGGACGGACATACGGTTTTTTATTTACCGGTATCTATATTTTTTCTGTGCTTCTCTTATAAATTGTTGAATAACTTCGTGATTTATGAATCAATTTTAAAAATAAATTTTTTATTTGGAAGAGCTAATTTATTTAACAGAGCTAAATTTTGACACCCATATTCGATATATTCTTAAAAATCGGTTTATGCTATATATCCCCGATATATCTCAATCAATTTCTGAAATTTTAATTTTGGCTTGCAGAAAAATATATTTAAGGTAAAAAAATTAAAATTTCAGAAATTGATTGAGATATATCGGGGATATATGGCATAAACCGATTTTTAAGAATATATCGAATATGGGTGTCAAAATTTAGCTCTGTTAATGGGAAAACAATATAGATTTAGCATAAACCGATTTTTTAGAAGATTAACAAGATTTTCAAAATTCTTTCTTTCAATCAAAAAAGTGCAACAACATTAGTTATATTAAACATTTTTGAAAATCCAAATCCAAATCCAACATTTTATTTGGCCGAAATTTTGAAGTCGGTTTTTTTTTAAAGAATTATTTACTAATACTATGTTTTTCGTACTTAAATAACAATGAAGGCAATTATAATTATTATTCATTTGAAACAAATATTGATTGCAAATATTCTATATTTTGTTCTGCGCTATTTCTCTTCTTTAGTAGTTTTTTGGCTTCTTCATCTAAATCCCGATGTTCCACTTTCCATTGATTTCGAATATTGGATATAAACGGATCTGATGTTGCCAATAATAAATTAAATAGATCTTCATTTGTGGAATTTCATGAAATTTTTGTAGTATTGTGCTCTCTATAAAATCTGTAATCCTTGTTCCTTTTTTCCTGAGCCTCCTCTGATAGATCTCCAAGAGGCAAATGATATTTAATGATATCTTCTCCATGATAAAGGATTTTGTGAACTGTTGCAGACATATTTTTCTATGGGTAGTTGGTTGTATATATTTTTGCAGTTTCCTTAGCATAATCTCCAAATTGTCTAGCGTCAATTTCTTCATTGCACGCAAGTACTTCTAGGATTATTTTAAATCTGAAAATAAGGTTTAAATCCACTCCTGTTATTTCAGATGCTGTTTGTGGATCTGAAAAGAATATTCGTGCGGTATTGTCATCATTTGTATTGCCTGATCCTTGTTTTGGCTGATCTATAATTAATCCAAATTTGCGATATTCATCTTGAACATGTTTCTTTTTTGAACTTCTTAACTCTTTGTTTGTTCCATTGTTTCTTATGGATTCTGAAGACCCGAAATCCAAATCATAACTGATTTTTAGTATATGTTCCATAAGTCGTCATTTGATCCACAGTAAAAAGTCATGAAAAAATATGTGATGCTCTTGGTAGTCACAGCTAAATTCAAGTGCGGCCGAAAGGGTTAATTTCAGGTAAAACTAATTAGTATCTCGCCAATATTGGGTTTTTTTTTCTTTAGTGGTTTAATGTCGCGATTATTATTATAAAATTGTTTATGACTTTAGTTGACCCTAACAGTTGATAACAGGTATATTAGAAAGAGATCATATGTTTACTGTAGAACCTATTGTGATATTTTTATGACTTATTATTTTTGCTAATCAAAACAAAGCCATAAAACCCTTTCCCAGGTATTATATTTAATTATTTTAGTTTTACGTAGTCTAAAGTAAAGAAACATAAACCTTTAGGCGAAAAAGTGAAAATTTAATACACCATTGTATACGAGTAATTATAGGGCTGTTTAAATTATCGTAATTTGAATTTTTTAGAGTAATTTCATTAAAATTAAAAAAGTGTTCTACCGGCGGGTCGTGGCGGGTGCAAAAGTATGTATAGGATTAAAGAAGACACTTTCACCTTTCTTCGGGTGGTATACGTTTCTTGTTCCCTTTTGTTCCCTAGAAGTTCTATTCCACTAAAGTTTAAATTTCAGAAAAATATAGTAGTTTCATAAATATTTCAGAACGCCCCTAATATTAAACGCTAGAGCGGTAACCACTTGCAACAACTAAAGACTATAATCCTACCAACATTATAAGAAACACCGCAGGCCATTATCAATGATAGCTTGCGAGTAGTAACCATTTATTTTTGACAAAAAACAAATAAAAAACACCTTTTTCTGAAATTAAAAAAACAGTTGAGTTTGACAGCATGCCACGCCCACAATTATTAATATTTTAACCTAATTTTTTGGCTACCTTAATATGGATATATTAGCTCCAAAAAGGTGTAAAAATTTTAAAAATCGGTGACAAAAAAAAATTCGACTTTTGGCCAATGAAAAACGATTTTCAGCCACTGTGCGACGGTCGGACATTTTTTAATAGACTCAGAAACATTTTTGAGCGTTACAAACATCAGCACGATTACAATATACCTTCCTCACTATGGTGGTGTAGGGTATAAAAACACATATCGCACCGTAAATACAAAAGGGTCACAACCCAAAATACCAAAATTTTCAGGAGACACAAAAAAACTTCATCGTGTACAAGCAACACATTTTTCCAGTTAAAGAAGATAGTGACGTGAAAGATATTTTTGCACTAGTTAGATATGTGTACTCTGAATTAATTTATGGAAAAAGTCAGTTTTGGAAAATTTTGAGTTGTGACCCTTTCGCATTTAGGGTGCGATATACATACATATTTATGTATATATTTACTTACGAATACTTAAGATATTTAAGTGTTTACAACATACAATTAAGATTTATCATTTAAATATGTTTAAAATTCCTAAAGATTTTTCAAGCAGCTGGATTTAAGTTTTTCTTGTTGTGTTTTCCAAATGCCAGCTGAATTAAATAATTTATGAACAATTTATTTATTTCATCATTTGTTTCCATACATATGTATGTATATATTTTATATGGTCCTATAGTTAGTAGAAATTAGGTCAGTTGGTGGGTCCAAGTATGAATTTTCTTATTGTACTAAGTAATATAAGAAACACCTCAGGCAAGTTACTAGATACCAAAGACAGAAATATGTAATATCAATTAAAGTCTTAAAACTAGCTTGAGTTAGTCTTCTGATTCAAAATCATTCAGCAGTTTTATACTTGAGATAATCTATTTCTTTAATCTATTACGAAACAGTCGTTGTCGTAAAAAGGAACGACACTCATAATAAGGCTGAATGCCGTGAAATTCAACACATTCAAACAAAACATGCAAGCCCACATGTATACATACATACATACATACATATATGTATGAATATGGTAGTGCTACACCAGCCAGATCTAAATATGTCACTGAATGTCGTTGTGGCGCAAAATGTAGATGGAAAAATGTTAATCCTATTAGAATCGAAAATAGGAAAAAAGTACCGGGAATAACACAAAGTCAAGTACAAATCATAAAATAAATTTAAAAATTATATTACATTTTAAGATAGTCCTATTCAAATAATTTAGGAAAGTCTTTATATTTGTAAGAAACATGGAAAATTTTTATTTTGAAATAGTGCTCAATTCTAACTTAAAGGGTGGTTCTTTAAGATTGAAATAACTGAGCTGTTTGCTTTACGACGTAAAATAATTATATAATGCGAATAGGAATTTAAATCAACTTGGAATAACTTGACTAACTTAAGTCTGATAATAGAAAGTGTTTGATTGAACTCTCTAGGATAAGAAAGAAAGAAAGAAACTGTCTTACAAAATGAATTTGTTAAAATTTAGAAGAAAGCTAAATATTCAAATTTATTATTTCCAAATTAATTCGTTCCAGCCAAAAGTGACCACAATTCACAGATATGTAATTTGTTTGACATCTTTTCCACATTATGTCCTCAAATTATAGTCATTAATTCAGAAAAGCATTTTCTGTGTCTTCATGACCGGTATCAAAAAACAGATTTGTTCGTGTCGTTCCATTTTTTTAATGGTACAATTCAGTGCGATATTTAGCCTAGATTTATAGATTCCTGTTCGCATTCGAACCGCGGACTATATGATTACTGTTTAACTATAATTTTATTTAGTTTTTAAGCAAAATAAACATTTCTAAATTCCGCTTGTTTTTTATTCTAAAAACCACACATTGAAATTCTGTTGTTTAGTAGAAAGATAAAATAAAACAAAACGGACAAAATAAAATACGAAAATAAAGGAAACCGAAGAGCAGATGTTCACAAAAGTTCATGACGACAGACAGACAGAAAACTACAATAATACGATCAAAGCAAGAACAAAACACAAAACTCATAAATACCCAGATACTCGTACACACACACACACTTTAGAGACTCAGATAAAATATCCGCATTTATGTGTTTGTGATTGTCTGGCAAATACTGTTTATTATTAAGACAGGAGACAGCTGGACAGACTTAAAAAAATTAAAAAATAACTGACAATAAATAATAAATACAATCCGCACTCATACATACACATATACAGTGTATCAAAAAACTATTTTGCCTACTCATTTTAATAAGAGATCCTCTTTTTATCAATACATAAAATGGTAAAAATTAAATTCTTTTGCAATTAATAATAGATATTATGTATTATAGGAAACCCAAAAAAAACACTTTAAAAATATTAACCCCCTGGCCTACGATGTCGAACGATAACGTTCGCTTAGATAAGACTTAAGACACAAACTTGATTGTGGAATAAACAAACTTGATTGAGTAAAAAATAGATACGATAAAAAGTTTGTGTCTTAAGTCTTATCTAAACGAACGTTATCGTTTAACATCGTTGGCCAGGGGGTAATTTTTATTTAGTTATTGTTGCATTTTATTAATTTGCGTTATAATTTAAAGGTCACAAAAGTATTTTGCTTTTATTTAATTCCTATTAATTTTTTAGTACCTACGAGTATATTTTAAGTTTGCATTTTTTATTTATTTTGTTAAAAATATATGTGTTATACATACATATTCCAAT
Source organism: Bellardia pandia (assembly GCA_916048285.2). Lineage (NCBI taxonomy): Eukaryota > Metazoa > Arthropoda > Insecta > Diptera > Calliphoridae > Bellardia > Bellardia pandia. The sequence goes on along the minus strand of OU696531.1, from coordinate 63,984,068 downwards.
TGTTATTAAACATTTCCCTAAAAGAAGAATTACATCTTTACGATTTCTATGGGGCTCAGGTCCGAGCATTTAAAACTGTGGTCATTGTAATATTAAAACTAACAATATTTCTCTTTTTTGGCTCTTCAGCAGACCTGGGGGGTCTCAATTACATTTTGTATTTAATTACACCTATAATTACACAATTACATGTAATTGTAATTGAATTTTTTCAATTACAATTACATTTTTTTTGTAATTGAAAAAGAAGTAAAAATCAATTACAATTACATGTAATTGTAATTGAAGATTTCTTAAATTACAATTACATGTAATTGTAATTGAAGATTTTTAAATTACAATTACATGTAATTGTAATTGGAAAAAATCCAATTACAATTACATTTAATTGGAAAAAAAATTTTTTCATTAAGTAATTAAAAAAAAAAACAAGTAATCATTACTTTTTTAAGTATTTATTGTCAAAAAAGTATTTAATTACAAAAATTATCAATTACATATTATAAAAAAATTTCAAACGTTCATCATTCTACCGAACTTTGTACAATACATTTTAATAAATTCATAATTATTTTATAATTTTTTTTATACATCCAACAATTTTTTTTCATATAATTTAGAAAATCGTTTTAAAAATTTTAAGTTTTATTTTATGGTTTTAAAAATGTAATTGAATTTTGTTCAATTACAAGTAATTATTTGTTGATTAATTACAATTACAATTACTTGTAATTAGTAATTGAACATTTTCAATTAAAATTACATGTAATGTGTATTTGATTTTTTTCAATTAACAATTACAAGTAATTGTAATTGACATTTTTCAATTACAATTACATTTTATTGTAATTGAGTTAAGTCCTTACTTTCAATTACAATTACTTGTAATTGTAATTTAGACTACCTCAATTACAAATTACATGTAATTGTAATTGAAATGTAATTGAGATCCCCCAGGTCTGCTCTTCAGCTATGCTTTGCTTTCGGAATGGGCTAATATCCATCATGGTCCATAATATCATCAGTATATACAAGATTGCCAACTCCATTGGCAGAAAGGCAGCCCTATATCACCAGAAACCCGCCATCATAATTAACCGTTGACTTGTTATTAATTATACCGAAGGCTTTATTTGGCTACAACTAGGGCCAACGTCTATCATTTAAACCAACATTTTTGCATTTGCTTTCTTCATAGAATATAACATTGACGACACGCAAAATTTCGATTTTTATGGATCTCAGCGAATGATAATTTCGCCATCAAATGGTTTTTAGCTTGCAAGACAACCGTATATACATATTTATGGCTCTCAGCACCCTGTGGTGTACTTCTTAGCGGTTCATTAATATCTGGTCGGGATAAATGTAGGTTTAAGCGGTTTTCCAAGCACATTGGCATATCCTCCCGCGCATTCAACGATTTTGGACAATCATTCCATAGTAAATGTTTAATGCTCCCTCGACTAATGACTAATTTATTAAATTGTTAACTGCTAAACATATCACAAATGATTTTAATTTATTTACCCTAATTTTAAAGCTGTAAAATAATTTTTCGTTTAGAAATGGTAAATTATTTTAACTCCGGTCTTTTTAACGCAAAGATCTTCATAATTGGCGCAACAAGGGCAAAATTATTGCTAATAACCATTGAAAAATATATAGTACGTATCCTTTTACCAAAGAATTCAACAAAATTAACTGGAATTTTCATATGCAAATTACTTTTATGACCTGCAATTTGTGGGAAACTAATAAAATGCAACAAAAACTAAAATAAAAACGACATTGTTACATTTTTATTGGGATTTTACAAATTTACACAATGTCTAGCAACTACAAATAAGAGTCAACTGTTAAAAGTTCCAATGAAAAAACAAATGAAAATGAGTAAGCAATATAGTTGTGTGATATACTGTAAATTTTAACAAATAATAAAAATATTTTATAATCAAATTATTTGATATACGTATATATGTATGTAGATGAATGATTATAAATTAATTTACTGAATATTTTTAATTTTTTATTTAAAGTTTTTATGTAAAATGTTTTTTTTTATACCCTTCAACTTCATAAGTTTGTCATTCCGTGTGTAATTTCCACAATAAAATTTTCCGACCCTATAAAGTATAAATATTCTGGATCCTTATAGATAGCGGAGTCGATTAAGCCATGTCCGTCTATCTGTCTGTCTGTTGAAATAAATTTTCTGAAGTCCCCAGATATCTTCGGGATCCAAATCTTCAATAATTCTGTGAGACATGCTTTCGAGAAGTTTGATATTTAAAATTAGCAAACTCCGTCCATAAATAACGGAGACAACCTCTGAAAATTTCATCAAAAAAACTATCAAACAAAGTATATTAATATAATATACATATATATGTATGTATGTATATAATATAATAATGCATCCACAACAAAGATTCAGCATAGCCGAATATAGCACTATTACCAGTTTATGGTCTGTTTGTTAAATTACACTCAAGGTTATTATGAAAATCAAACAAACTCTGTAAATTACAGTAAGAATTGGTAACTACATCAATTATAAATGAACAAAATTGGATAAAATTTCAAAACATTTAAAATAAAATCACATTAGTGAATTACAACCAACAAGTAATATTGTCTTTCAAACAATATATCAAATACTAATAAAATTTGCACTAAGACTGAATAAAAACAAGTAAGAGTGCTATATTCGGCTGTGCCGAATCTTAAATACCCTTCACCTAAGCGTAATAAGAAATACAGAAACTACACTAGACTAGAATATCCTAATTCTGTGTTTTCTATTCAGTCTTAGTGCAAATTTTATTAGTACATATTTGATATATTGTTTGAAAGACAATTTTACGACCAACATAATTTATGTTAAATATTTTGAAATTTTGTCTAATTTTCACCATTTTTAATTGATTTAATTACCAATTCTTACCATAATTTACAGAGTTTGTCTGATGTTCATAATAATCTTGAGTGTAACTTAACAAACAGAGTATAAAAAAACGGGTACAATTCGGTTTTAGTGATTTTGCTCAAAAAAAAAAAAACAAAATCAAATAGGGCTTTTAGAGAAGATACCAGCAAAAAAAAATTTGTTGGCGGTCACGCCTATTTCCGAGGGGGCGGGTCCTTAAAGTTGAAAATATATAGGCCTATATCTCGGGAACTACTGGGTGTCTGATAATTTGTAATACATTAAATAAAAGGTATTAAAAAATGCAATAGCCATGTTTCCAAGAGGGGCTTGTACGATTTTTAAAGAAAATATTAGGACCTTTAAGCAAAATTTTTTACTTTTCTGATGGTGCAAGCGCAATATACAAAAACAAGAAAAACTTTTTAAACCTGACGTTCCACGTAGATGATTTTGGAATACCAGCGGAATGGCATTTTTTTGCGACGTCTCATGGCAAAGGGCCCTGCCATGGTCTGGGAGGAACAGTCAAAAGATTAGCAGCACGTGCAAGCTTGTCTAGCCTCATAAATCCCATTAATAGTACCGTCAAATTTTATGATTGGGTGAATAAAAACGTCAAGAATATTCATACGGAGTTCTTTAATAACTATTAATATGAAGATAGGGCGAAACACCTAAAGGAGCGCTTTGACAAAGCGAAAATAATTTCTGAAACTCTTGGCTATCACGCATTCATTCCACAACCCGATAAAAAAAATTAAAATTCAGACAACATCATCTTCTGAGCAGAACTGTATTAAGACGATACAACGCATAACATTTATTTCTTTACTCTATTTTTTTTGTTTTCTTTTTTACTGTAAATATTACACATTACTGAACTACGTTTTCTTTGTTTTTTGTTGTTGTTTGTATCTTGTGTTAATAAACTATCGAAAAATATATTTTTTTCTATATTCATAGAAATTTTTGCTGCTCGTGCAAAAGGTATAAGGTAAAAAAAAATCATTAAAAATAGAACGCATTATTTCACCACTTCCAAACTCACACAGTCTGTAAAAAAGACATATAAGAACACACCCTCAAAATTTTTAAAAAAAAAAAGATGTAATCAGTTTGAAAATCGAAATAAAAGGATGAAAATGATACAAACTTAAAAAAATGCTATGGGGATATGTCATACCGCTTCGGTATTTAAGAAGAAGTTGAAATTACCTTCAAAACAAGGTATAGCACATTAAAATCGGTCCAGTATTTCAGGAGTTACATGCGATTGAATGAACACACCTCTTTGAAAAAATCGCCATTTCACCAAAGTTCAATTGGTCATAACTTTTGAAAAACAATTTTCATATTTTTTTTTTCTCATCGGGGATGAAGTAGAATTTGTAGAGGACTAAATCTGCAAATTTCCATAAAAATCGGAATCATTGCGTTAAATTTTTTCCCAAATTCGTACCGTTTGACATGGAATGACTCATATGTAAATGATCTTGACAAAGTTTTGAGTCGGTAACGATATTTATACAATATAAATGGGGAAAAATGTCTTTTTCAGATGTGGTCCTTGTATGGGAGCTATGACCAGTTGTGGGCCGATCACCATAAAATTTAGTACAACAATTTATTTGCCTATAAAGAGTATTTGTGTAAAATTTTAGCCGTTTAACATTATTTATATCTGTTTTATATGTATTTAAGTGAATTTTGGAAGTGGACTTTATATGGGGTCTATGGTCAAACATGTACCGAACTAAAAAAAATTTCGTTTTGCGATTTATTTTTGCACAAAACTTAGTTTTGCTGAATTTTGTCTTGATATTCCAATTTTATAGACATTTATGTATAATTGAGCAATATATCGGGAATATATATATTTGTATGGGGGCTATGAGAAATCATGGACCGATTCTTACTATTTTCCGCACACTTTCTTCTTTTATAGTACAAACAACGTATACAAAATGTCATGGTATTATCTGCAATATGTTTCAAAATATTGCAATAAAATGGACGAAAAATATCAAATTTTTATGAAGGTGGTCTCACATATTGGTTCATAACTCTGGTTGACCTAAACCGATTTTGCTGATTTTAAATAGCAAACTTCTCGAAAGCACTTCTGACAGAATTATTGAAGGTGTGGATCCCGAATATATCTTGGGACTTCAAAAAACTGATTTCAACATCCAGACAGACAGACAGACAGACGGACATGGCTTAATCGACTTCGCTATCTATAAGGATCTAGAATATATATACTTTATAGGGTCGGAAAATTATATTGTGGAAATTTCACACGGAATGACAAACTTATATATACCCTTCTCACGAGGGTGAAGGGTATAAAAACACAGAATAAAAATATTCTAGTCCTACAGCCAGTGTAGTTTTTGTATTTCTTTTTACGTTTAGGTGGAGGGTATTAAAGATTCGGTACAGCCGAATAATGCGCTCTAGGTTGTTTTATTTTCATCCTTTCACGGATCATTGAATTGAATTTGAAAAAAAAAATTATTTTGAAATTTTATTCCAGTTGTTTCTCAATGTTCGTTTATTTTTGGCCAATACTTTGATCATTATTTAGTTTATGCTCTGTTACAAACATTTGTGAGTTTTGATATCAAAAGGATTTAAATTATATTCTGTTTCCCATTTGCTGTTTTTGCCGTTGTTTTGTTTAAACTGCAGATGTTTTGTTTTATTGAAAGTATCAATAACTGTTTTTCTTTTCGATGAATGGGAATACAAAACGTTTGTACAATTGAGGTTAAAAGAGTGAATGCACTTTTTAAAAACAAGTTTTCTTAAATTAGAAAAACAAAAACAATTACATTTGTTACACACTGTGGCACTAATTCTGTGAGTGAGGGGTGAAAGTAGAGACTAAATTAGAAGACCCGTATCGCGGCGTTTGTTTATGTTAGTTCGAATTGTTTTTTAATCCACCTTCGAACTTTGCAGTCAAATGCCAGCATATTGTTTATATGGTTTTTTGGCTATAACTTGTCGACTAATTGATATTTTTTTAATCTGTAGAAGCAAAATTATTGCAACAATTAGAATTTAATTTGGCTTATTTATTTAAAAAAAACGCTTCTTATTTAGGCCAAAGCACAACAAATATTTAGTTTTAATTTATTTGATGCTGTCGGATCTCGCAAAACTCTTGTAAGCGGAAACAACGTCAAACAAATTTATGCTAAAACAAGTGGTTACGTTTTTTTGAGTAAATATTTGCCAAACATACTATTGGATGATTTTTAATTAGTTAAATTTTCAAACTTTTATCAAAATAATGCAATTTATTCGAAATTTAGAAGTAAAAATTAAATTTTATAGTACAATAAACATAATTAGTTATGCACATTAATACAATCGATTATACTTAAACTAAAATTTATAACTTGAGATGGTTTCGAAAACATTTGCACGTAGCAAGTATCTCTTTTTGTTGTTCTTATACAATAAAGAGGATCCGTGTATGATCTTACAGTTGATGCAAGTGCATGCAGTGGTATACATGTGTACGTATAATAAGGAGACTTCCTTAAAAAATAACAAAATATAAAATAAAAGAAATAAGTAGTATTACTACAGAATATACTCATATTTATATTGTAAACATGTAGTAGATCTACAAACATTTAACTACTCGTCGTACTCATATTTGTTTGTATGTTCAGTCATCTACTTGTTCACATACATACTTTAATTTGCATACACACACATGCATTTATATGCAGCATTAAATATCCTGCTATTCACTGTATACAACAAGAAAAACATATTGTACAACATTTACCATGTCCTGATATGTTGTATTTGTATTCAAATAAAATAATATTTGTATTGTACAATAAATACATCTGTGCATACGTATGGATTCATATTAAATTTAATATGTCTAGTAGGGTTCCTTGTAAAGTTGCGATTTCTTTCAAAGAAATAATAAAAACATTTTTGATTGCTCATAGTTAAACTAAGTTTTATTGAATGGATTTTAACCTAGACTTAATTATATCCTAGCCATATACAATGTGTTGCGATGAGTGCAAGTGGTCCTCGGAAATATCGATATGAGATCCCTTAAAGTTGAGATGGTGCTGATGGTTGGATTTCGAAGCATGTTGTACAGGGGGAAGAAATTTAGCTTTCTCTCCTACAAATATGCTTATAAATCCTTTTACTGGGATATAAACATCTGGTGGAATTTCTATAATATTTCCAAAACAAAGCAAAACATTACAAGAACAAGTTAGAGTACAATATTCGGCTGTGCCACCTAAATATAATGAGAAATACAAAACTGCATTGGTTATAGGACTAGAATATTCTTATTCAGTGTTTTTAATACCAATAGCTTAGCATTTTCTATATTGTTTGAAAGACAATTTTGCGACAAACATAATTCACTTTAAATGTTTAGAAATTTACAGAGTTTGTCCGATATTCATAACAATCTTGAGTGTAATTTAACAATTTATAACATAAAAAAAACTATTTTTCCATATTCACCACAAGTTATAAAAAAGTGTAAGGCCCGTTTTCTCAATGTGTCAACAAACTGCCTGTTACTAAATGTCGATATAAATTTATTAGACTGATAATATGTCCGTTAAAAATTTTGGTTTTCTCAATATACCGACAAAAACATTATTTTCATTTGGCAATACCTCTCAAAATTTATGTGAAAATTGGGAACTCTGTCTTCAAGTGACAAGTTGTTGACATGAATCAGCTGTTTTCCAAATGTGAAAAAATAACAAAAAATAAAATCAAGAAAACAAATATTTTAAATCTTGGAATATTAAATTAGCATCACATACAGCCTGGACATTAGAGGAAAAATATCCTTTGCGGTTCCGGAATATTTCCCCATAATCTCCTCCCGGTGATTTAATTCGTACATGTGTACAGTCGATCGTACCAACCAAATTTGGAAATTTGGATATTCGAAAAAATGCATCCACATTAGCTGTATGCGGTTCATTAAATTTAATAAAATCTCCGGAGAGAGCTGCTATTGCACGGCAAGCAGAAGATACGCTTACTCCACAAAAATCTCCGGCCGTTATAAGAAAATTGCCAGTGGCATAATATCGTAATGTTAGCAATAGTTTGATTTCGGGTGTAAGAGCAAGATTTCTATCCGTCATTGAGGAAATTTTGTCGGTGATTATATCAAGAACCATTTTAAATGTTGCCTTTGACAGTAGTAGCAGTTACTTTCAACATTCACTTGGAATTCCTGTTCTTCGAGTTCATCCTCATTCAAATTAATGTTTATTCCTTTCTGATTGAATTTATCTGTACAACAAATAAATAATCGGCAGATGAGGGCTGGTTAGTTTTGCGACAGAATAGAAGCAAATTAGACATTGAGAAAACCAAATTTCTTTAATCGGCAGTTTTTCGTTGGAAAAAAAGACAATCGCCTAATGAAAAAACAGCTCTAATATTATAAGGTGAGGCTTCGTTTGGTTGAAATTCATCTCAATAACGTTATATATAAGAGTTGTTTGGTTGGTTGTTATAGTTGGGCGTGGACTTAATTTGGGTGCTATTGCCAAATATGGACTGATAGCAATATGGCGATATCTGCAATATATTTCAAAAACTTTTAAGAAGTATGTTTAAAAATATCAAAATTTTATAGAGGTTGTGTTAGTCTCAGGAGAATATTTCTCAGTGTTACACACGGAGTTTTTTTTTATTATAATTTTTTATTATTTATTGAATCTGCCTTATTTTCTTAGGCCTAACAATAAGTATTAAAATCTTAAAACTAAAATAAATCTAATTACTCTCTAACAGAGCATTAATTTCATATTGGCTGTTAAGCTCTACGAAGCCACGACTCCGTCTGGCTCTGAGCTAGAATTCTAGCCAGCGGATTCGAGTGGGTTTGTAGCTTTTTGATGTAGTTCTCGCGGACCCTTCTGAATTCATCCTTTACCAATGGTACTTCTAGATCTCTGTGGATGTTTTCATTTCTTATGTACCATGGTGCGCCCGTCATGGTCCTAAGAATTTTTGATTGGGCCCTCTGTATAACTATTAGCAGTTCCTCACAATTGGATGCCATATATCCAAATCGGTTTTAAAATGGTTTTATGCAGGTTGACTTTATAGTCCAGGCTTAGCTTAGATTGGTCACTGATTAACCAGTGAAGGCTAGATGCTTTTAACTTCATGTGAAGTCTCTTGGTTTCTATATGACGACGCCAAGTAAGTCTACTATCTAAGTGAATACCAAGGTATGTAACATAATCGGACTGAGGTATATTTACATTGTTATGTGTGACAGGTGGACATCATCCCCTCTTCAATGTGAACGTAACATGTTTGCTTTTTAACTCATTTACTCGTATTCTCCATTTGTTTAACCATGGTTCCACACATCTTAGATAGCTATCTAGTATACTAGATGCTATATATGGATTTTCATGCAAGATAATATTTGCGGTGTCATCAGCAAATGTAGAAATAGTTAGTATATCGGAGGTGTAAATCAAATAGAGGTTAGGTCCAAGAACACTTCCTTGTGGTACTCCTGCTCCAATCCTATATTCTCTTGTTACGTAATCGTTGTTCTTAACTGTAAATAAGCGGTCCGATAGATACGATTCCAATAGTTTATGAATACATGGTGGTAGCAAGCATTTTATTTTATATACCAGTCCTTTGTGCCATACTTTATCGAAGGCTTGAGCGACATCCAAAAATATTGCTGAACAATATTTTCTTAATTCAAAGGATTTTCTTATTTCTCCGGCTATACGATTAAATTGTTCAATTGTTCCGTGGCGTTCGCGGAAACCAACTGGGATTATATTTTTCTCATTTAAAAATGGTATACTTTTCTTTTGGAACACCTTTTCGAATAGCTTAGATAAGCAATGAAGTAAGCTTATTGGAGGATGGTACGGTGAATTCTTTACCTGGCTTTGGTATCATTACTATCTGAGAAGTTTTCCAATTTGTCGAAAAAACTTCATGTTTAAAGATCGCATTAAATATTATAGACAACACAATTATTCCCAAACTCGGTAGGTTTTTAATTCTATTAGGTGTAACTGAATCATTTCCAGGTGATTTTCTTAATATTATATTATCCTTGATTACTTCTTTAATGTAATTTAATGACAAATTAAAACAAAAATCATTAGTAAGTGCTTTAGAATAAAAATTAAGTCTTTAACTAGATTAGGTTCTATAGGTAGTAAATTCTTTCGAAACAGTTCACTTGAGATTTATTTATTCACTTGAATTTTATTATAAGAAACCCTTAAATAATATAAAACATACATACACGTATTATTGTATAAAGTACTTCTGCTCTTATTGTACGAGTATGAAGGAATGAACGTTTACATTTGTATGCGCATTAAGTGCATTGCTCCTTCAAAATGTCGTTCGTGACATACTGCACTCTCCTGCATATCCATTTGTATTTGTATTTCTTAAAAATCCTTGTGTATGTGTAATAAAAATAAAAATAAAACAATGACAAACAAAAAAACGAATGTTGTTTACTTAAAAAGAAGTGTTTTCTTAAAAAAAAACTATTCAATTGTAATCTGTGAAAAAGTGAAAACTAAAGCTAGATTTACACGATTGAAATTTTCTTCAAAATTGGTCTTCAAAATGCTTCAAACTCATATAAACAGCAAAAATTATTCAAAATTGATTTATTTAATAGTTATTAATAGCTACTAAGTAAATAAATGTTGAAGAAATTTTGCTGTTTACACGAGTTTGAAGAATTTTGAAGAGCAATTTTGAAGAAAATTTCAATCGTGTAAATCTAGCTTAAGTTTAAATCAAATTACTTGGAGTAATTAAATAACTGAAATATATCTAAATTAATAGGTATAATATTTGTTAAACTTTAGCCGCATTTAATAAATGAGACCTACAATTTTAACACACAAAAATTAATTTTGTATTGGCGTGCCGTGCCCATTATGTTCGTTTTTTCATATATTTTATATAAATTTCTTTATAAACAAATTTAAAACCATATTTAGTTTAACACACATTTGTGTATTTCTGGCCAAATTATTCTAAAAGGAGTTGGTAAACAGAGTGGCCATAGTGGCGCTTTTTTGTGAAAAGATTACATTTAATTAAAACTAAATAAAGAATATACAATATTTTAAATTGACTATTTTTAAAATAAAAAACTGTACCTTCTCATGTATTGGTCGACATAACTTTTGTACTATCGACAACCTGTTTTTGTTTGTCTTGCTGACATTTGACAATTTGTGGGTGCTGAGAAGCGAAGTTTGGAACTTAATCGCTTAAATGTGACAAGACTTTTCAACAATTTTCAATTGAATTTAGTAAATAAAGTTCCCTTCTCGATGACGGAAATATTCTATTGTACCTGGTTGAAATAGGTTCATTATTATGTTTGTTTACAATGGGTTTTTCATAAATGTCTAATATTAAATGTAGATATTAAAGACTCATGAATCTCCTAAACTTACTTTTGTAATGAGAAATTGTATTTCAGATTTTTCATAAATCACTTGGTAACAGAATAAAATCCACAATACAATTAGAGTTTAGTAGGAACTCAATCTAATAAAATAAATGATTTTAAATATCTGATAAATGTTTTTATAAAAATTTTTATTCGAAGGTTTAATTCTAGTTAAACATAAAAATTTATTTGAAATTTATTTTTGTATACATAAAATAAGGAATAAAATAGCTTTCCGTTGGAAAACATGAATGTAAAATCATATAGAAATATACAAAGAGACACTAGCAAAATGTAATGCATTTTCTGGCCTGCTAAAGCCTTCGTCAGCATTCTTTGTGTCTAATATTAATTTTATAGAAAATTTTTACAATTAATACTCGCAAGAGGAGAAATTCTCATTCAGTATCTGATAAATGTTTAAGATAAAAACTTGTTCAAATTAGTTTTATGGTAGAAAAATCTCACTACAAAGATTCTGATAAAGATATGTAGAAATGTAGATTTGATATATGTAGCTCTAATCTTACATCCATTAAAATTAAAATAAAATGCAGCTCAAGGGCAATATGTATGTACAAGTACATAAAATAAGGAATTTCAATTTTAAAATATTTTTTAAAAATGTATTTTTTTTTTTCAACAGTAGGCAACACAGCCTGAATCATGCATACAATGGCACATAGCAGGATGGCATTTGTGCATCCTTTTTTGTTGTTGCTGTATTTTGCATTAAGCATCAGATTTTAGTGTTGCAGTTGCATTAGCAAGTACAAAAACATTCACATTCATTACATACAGACATACATACATATGTACGTACGTACATTGGTATTAATACTTACGAGGCATGCAACATTATTTTGAATGGTTTATTTTATTCCTTTTTGTATATTTTTTTGCTATAGTTTTTATATTTTTTGCATCTGCTTCGGATGCTGCTGTGTAAGTGTGTTTGCAGGAATATCCCAGCAAACACAAATGCTAAAACTCAAATTGAGAGTGATTTAAATTCAATGTCTTTCTCAAGTGTAAATATTTGTTCACATTTAAGAAAATGGCTTTTACAAATAAGGTTTTGTAAAACTTTTGTTTTTAATTTTTACAAAATATATGAAATTGCATTTGATAACAAATGAAAACGTAATAATTTTTCAATATTTTGACTTTGTGTCTGGTGGGATACAATGCTCGCTTGTTTGGTTGATGTATGTACGTTGCAGTTCTGGTTGTAGTTGTTGTTTTAGAAAATCTTTGCATTATGTTGTTGCTGATACTTTTAAAGGATTTATTATTTTATTATCACGTATTTTGCATCTGAAAATTGCATCTGCATTTCAATTCGTATAAAACGTACGTAGTACATAAACACATGCACATACATAAATACTTATGTATATGAATATTTTTTTTGTTTTTTTTATTTTACACGCATATACGGTATTTATAGTATATGATTTTTATTTACTTTTTATAACATTTATTTGAATAATTATTTGCTTTGTTAAAAAAAATAATATTTAATATAACTACATACATATTTATATTAAAATGTGTGTATATATACATACATATAATGCAGTGTATGTGTGTTTTTATTCTCACCTGCGTCAATTAATTTTTAATTACATTCGAACATGTAAATTAAACACCATCCGCTGGTGGCTTATAAGCCTGAAAATAAATTAAAAATCCAAATAAAAACAAAGCAAATACAAATAAATAAGTGTGTGTTTGTGTGAGCGCGTAAGTAAATATTTGCATAAACCCAGCATACCATTCTAGGAGCGCTCCGAAGAAGAAGTCAGAAAAGAGTTCAACAAAAGAGCATTTTCGGAGCGAAAGAAAAATTTGCTTGTTACTGTCCTGAGTCGGCACGCAGTATCACTAAGAAATTCCACTTAATTATGTGTGTACCAAAGCGTTGTTGTCCTGTTATTTGTGCTTTGAACAAAAAGAAAACATCTGTAGCACACAATAATGATAAAAACAAGATTATACAGAGCCCAAAAACAGCCTCATAAAAGACTCTTTTCTGACATGATCTAAGAGCTCTTTCTGACGGACCATTTTCGAATGTAATGACCCTCTAATGCTCTTTTCGGAGCAATTATGATTGTTTTTTTGGGCTCATAAAGACCGTTAACGCTCCGAAAAAGGTGTCAGAAAAGACTCTTTTCGTACTCATATGGTTTGCTGGGTATGTATTTACATATGTATGTACATGTAGATGTATGTATGAATATTACAATTGTTTGTCATATTTAATCATAACAAATTTATGTTGAACACGTTTCATTATGTATTTAAAAAATTACAAAATTAAGTAATTACACAAATTGTTTTAATTTATTTATGTTCGCATGTGTGTATTTGTTTTCCGCTTAGAATAAGCATAATTTATTTTCTATTAAATTTATGCTGTAAAACTATTGTTTTTATTCTTTGCATATATTTTTCATGCATTTATAGGAACAATTACAATTATTACTGACATGTTGCTTTTGTCGAATTTGCCCTACATTTGTAAAAATGTGATAATAAATTGTAGTTTTAATTGTTAGTTCATCAGCCCAATTTTATAATTTTATATTTGTTTTATTTATTGATTCAGCTCATTTGTTTTGTGATAGATCTTAATTTGATACCTTATATATCCAGGTTCAATATTTAAGGTTGTATCGATCATTCATTTCTGATGATTTCATTCATATGTAAAATATTTATTTAAGGTATGGTCAATTATTTACCAATCTTCATAAAAATTAGAAGTGTTATTTCTTTTTGCAAGAAACTTTCTTGATATGGGCTTAATGTCGAAGCCAACATATTGTGTTAAATTTATGAGCGATTAATTTTTTTAAAAGACAAAATTTAGTATTACTGTAACAATTGTTGTGACATTTTTATGTGGAAACCACCATACCTATATTTCAGACATTTATGAAAATCTGTTCAGAGAAACCATTTGTATAGGAGCCAGAAACCCATCTCGTTAATTTCATTGTAATATCCATAAAATGCGACCTGTTTAATTACATCGATTCAGAAAGTGATTCTTACATGATTGTTGTACACCAGATGATAAACACTTCAAACATCAGACCAAATTCATAGTGCCATTTTCATTATTTTGCTGTACGGTTTAATAATCTGGGCATAATTAGAATTTTACAAATTTATTAAAAACATTATTAATTTAGGTATTCACACATCAAATAAAGTGATGAAGATTAGTTTGAATAAATTCTTGATGTCTTGATATGAATTGTAATTCATATTTTGTTAGATAGATTTTGATTTTTTGTTAATATTAGATTAATTTTTAACAAACTTTGTCTCATCGAAAATCTTCACCGAGAGAAATAATATAATAGTTGTGATATGATCATTTCTATTATAAAGAATTATATCATGAAATACTGCTCTAAAATTGTGGTTATTCATGATCTGAAAGAAACATATTAATTATTGAAATGATTACATCAAACATATACGTGACTACAGTGCATGTAATCATATTACAACCACTACTTTTCTTTGTCTGTATGATCCACACAAAATTCATTTAATCAACTTTTCGTTTCATATGTATTTATTTTAACGTTCCGTATTTTTAATTAATATAAAATTTATTTCATTAGTATCTCGTTAATGGTCGCGTTTTAAACACTCAGTCCACCATTTTATAAATCGAAATGTAATAAAATTTTATAAAAGTAAATTTTGTTGAAATTTAAGTTGCAGAAATTTATCAAACACGCGTAACACAATTATTGTTTATTTAAATGCAATTTTATTTAATAGGTATTCAAACAAATCTATTTTATAAGACATTAATTTAAAAGTTTCTATAGCTGTAATTATTATTTTTAAAATTGGAATTTATCTATTTATTTTTGATATGTTTTCTACAAAATTACAGTAATTTTTTGTTTTTCTTTTAATTTTATTTGCAGGAACCTAAAGCCAAACAAGTATGTATTAAATTTCATTAAGTTTTTATTTATTTATTTCGTTTTTTGTCGTAAGTATTTACTGGTTTTTTAATCCTGTAACGTCTATAGAATGTCCTATATTAGTACATACAAGCATATTTATATGTGTACATTGGAGAGTGTATATGTTTATATTATTTTTTATGATTAAAAGTGAAAAACAAAAATAAAAAAAATTCAAGTATTAAAACCAGGAATAACAAGCAAACCAATTAAAACATGATATTTCATGGTAGAGGAGAACATATAGGTAAAAAACAACAAAAAACTAAAGAATACATACCAAAATATTGTTGAAGGCAGGTGGTTTTCAATGTGTTTTTTTTTTATTTTTTCTGTTGTGTGTGTGTTGATGTGTGTCTTTTTTTGTTTTTTGCTTTATTTTGTTACGAGTACTACTCTATGGATTCACAAGAAAACTTGAAATTTTATATAAAAAGAATAAAAACAGAAGAAAAAAAATTATTCTTTAAAATAAAGTTCAACAAACTTTCGTGCAGGTATTAATCCCAACACATTAATACAAACATGCAAAATATAATGTGAGCAAAACAAACGAAATGAAAAGGATATTCAGGATGAAGACTACCTAGTTACATATAAAATGATCTTATATTTAAGTAATAATTTAATTTAAAAGTTTTGATTTTACTAACTTCGAGAGACTCTATTTTAAACAGACACTCTTTTACATATTAAATAAATGTATGCATGTTTGTAGATACTAGTGCTGCTGGTTTTATAAAAACTATTGCTTTAAATAATGATGCATCATTGTAAATTAAATAATAAACTACAATATTTATACAATATGAAAATGTATAAAAAGCACTTCTTGGATCTGCTCAATTGTCTACGTGGATTGTGTGTGAATAAAATGTACGTTTGCTCATACATTAAGCTAGTGTTTGCTGCTGTTGTTGTTTGTTTTATTTATTCGGTGTTACACAGCTTCCGATGATGATGGTTGGTTGGTTGTATGAATGTATGGACGATGATGATGGCTGGCTGGCTGGCTGGCTGACTGAATGGGTAGGTTTGGTTATGTGAATGGAATGATGATATTATGGATGCTTATAAAATTCATTTAGACAAGCAGTAGTTCATAAATGTCAGTTATTTTACTCACGAAAAATATATTCAAACTGATGGACTGAATGAATCTGTGTCTGTCACAAACATAACATAAACACACCCAGATGCATGTGTATGCAGCAGTTTATTTATTTATCCATTCATTCATTCATCAAAATTTAAAAATATAAACATTACAGCAAAATAACAATAAACCAGATAACAAAAAAAAAATATATAAAGAATCAAGAACTACTACAACTGATTGTTATGCGTTGTTAAATGATGATAATTTGTGACATCCTTTTTAACAAAAAAATAATATTTGATTGAAAGTGTTAAATTGATAAAATACTCATTTCGACATACACGATCTACAGTTAAAATGTTGCTAAATGATGGTCGCTGTTTTTCGTTACACTGCTTAGAATATTTACTGAAGCCAGTTCAAATAACATATGAGTCGTATAAAGTTTGCAAGGGCCACCATGCCTATTTAAGGCTCGAATGAGTTTTATTATATACATTTTTTTAAGGGAATAGTAATACCTTCAAAACAAAATATTTATATTTTCTTGAACGTGAGCAGTGAAGTTTTAATAAAGTTTTTAGATGTAACAATAAGACCTAAAGCAGAACCTATGAAACCTATTATTCATAAGTTTAAAAAAATGTCTAAAAAAGGGACCTTCCAATAGATAAAATGTAAATAAAAATCATTCCATCCATACCCTTCACATTGATTGGTAAGGAGCCCTTGTATTGCTTGAAGTAGGCTTTCTGAACCCACATGTAATACCGTAGACAGACGACAGAGTTAATGTGCATTAAAATCTCACTAATTTGAATTAAGATTTTACCGTGACAGACGACAGTTTCTGCATTTAAACTGCATTTAGTAAACAGCTGTTTGTTTGTAAACAACTTTTTAATTATGAAAAAATTTGTTTGACATTTGGTGAAAAATCAGTATTTATTTGAAAAAAAGCTGAAATTATTTTTGCTGAAGCTGCTCCATAATGCAAAAATTGTTCATGCACTAGCAACCATCAACCTGAACGTGTTGCTACAGGTGGGGACCGCAGTGGGACACTCTGAAATAAGAGAAAGGCAATTGTGGAAATATATTTTTATTATTTTAATTTTACAATTGTCTTCTTCTTCTTCTTCTTTTAGAATAGTAAACAATTTGATAATATATTATTGATTTTCGACGATGTTGCCATATTGAAATAGCTAAATGCAGTATAAATTCAGTTTGATTTTGTGCATTTACGTCTAACTTAATGCGCATTAAGATGCGATAATTCACGAGTTAATTTGAATTAAGACTGTTAATGCAAATTAACTGTGTCGTATGTCTACGCTATAACATTCTAAATTCAGCACATAAGATACTGACATATTAAAAACGACTACTTGATATTTTATACGAACATTAACTTTTGCAAGCTCCTATACAGCGCAAAGAACTAGCCATGATTTATCTCCAAAGACCAGTAAAAAACCTGCAAAAGACAAAAAAAAAATTATTAAACACAAAAAAGATATAACTATTTTTAATCCTTCAGTCTTTTTTGGGCCACCCTGTATTTATCACAGCGCCCTCATTCGGTGGTATAGCATTGAAACGCCACCGAAGTAAAATACTTAAATTAAGGCTATAAAATCAAGCTTTCACATTAATGCGCCTACTCACCACCAGAGGCGCTGCAATTCTGCACTAAAAACAAACATAATGCGCAATTGCAGAGTTGTGATATAAAATGCTTTCTTCTTTCACCACCTCTACTTCTTCAACCTATCCCCTTTCAAAAGAAAGTAACACAATTATATATAGGCATATTAATTGCCTGAGTGTTACTTCTCTTTAAAAAAAAAATCAAATAAGTCCTTCCTTCCTTCAGATAAATGAAATGGATTGTACTCCAATCGGTATTTATATTGAAACTTAGAGTAACTATTTACTTATACTTTATAGGTGACCCAATATAAGAGTATTTATTATTTCCTTTGTTTAAATTTTGCTTATTTATTAATAAATATATAAATAAATACTTGATTTTATCTTGTAATGGATATTTCAATTTATGAAACAACAAAAGAAAACGTAAAATTCCAACAAATGTTCATTACTTTTAATATCCTTGATCACTTTTTGTTACATTATGGTGCATGGCAGAGGGAACAAATTATTTGCTTAAAATCCATATTTTGGTATAGAATTCTGTATTGCAAGTATTGTTGTAGCAAACATTTCTTAGCATGTTAAAAAAAAGTTTTTAAAAACAAAGAAAGAAAGAAAGAAAGGGTTAGTTTATCTTACCTTTAGGGCGCATTATTTGAGTACACTGAAAGAATTATTGCAAAAGTCCTTATATAAAGTGATTCATATTAGTGAGAAAGAAATGGAAAATTAAATAATTTTCCGCTTATAAAATTTTAAGTTATATTGTTATACTGTTTTGTTAGAGGAGATAATATATCATGAGTTATGACTATGACAATGAAAGCGCATAGACATAACCGGCTTTCTCAAACAGATAATTGTTTAAGAACGAGCAAATTCAGATTCTGGAACTCATCACCAATAATGTCACTTTGATAGCTTACTTTTTTCTATACAACAAATTTCTTCAAGTGCATTGCAAGTATAAGTTCTACATGGAACAAGGTCGTTATTTCCTCATGCAATGCTTAGCAACCAAGAGAAATTTAAAAAAAAAACTAAAAGGAAAACAATTAGCAAATGCAAACGCTCTCTTTCTGTCTTTCGTTATACATAGAAACCTACATTCACATATATACAACCACAAATACTCATACATTTTAAACAAAACAAACACATTTATGCGCATAAAACATTGTATGTAATAGTGAAAGCCAATAGTTGCTATTATAATTGCAGGGAACAGGTTGAAGACTGTAGTTAACCCTTTTTTAAATTCAAATTCCCATAAAGACACACACAAACACATACATACATATAAACATGTATAAAAACAAGGTGTAAGTGCAACTTTGTAATTTCTTCTCTAGTTTAACCAAAATGTGGTGTTTAACAAACCATGACACAACAGTCAGTTACACACTCTACCAGTCAGTCAAACAGCCACTCAATAAGGAATATTGTACAAACATACATCTGTTTGGGAAATCAACGAACAGGAAAACAAAATGAAATGGAACTTTTGAACCTACACTTCCATACATATACAAACATACATACAAACATACATATGTATGTACTATTGCAAATTTGTATTCAATACGTTTGCTGTCAAAGTTGTAGTTTGATCGAACTATAAACAAGTCAAAGGAATTGCAAATGAATGGTTTTGAAGTTTTCTTATTCAAAGGATAAACTTTTATTTATTGAAAATTGCTTAAAAATAATGTTTCAGTATTTCTTTGTTACAAAAATATTTATAAGTACTTATATATTCAATAAATTTTTTATTTATTTATTATGTATTTTTTTCCCAATTTATTACATCATAATTTGGTAAAAATGCAAAAACAATAACACAAGCATACAAGCAAAAGACAGCAATTTAATTTTCTAAATCGATTTTATATCACATGAATACAAACATACATACAATTTCAAATATACTTACATACATACATAAACACACATTCATATATACACAAACACTTGCAAGCACATTTCCTCACAAACACTTGTTTAGTCATCATTTTTGTGTAAGTTATTGCTTAGAAAAAATTCAATTTCATGTCTTTTGATTATTTTTTTTCAACTTAAGTTGTCTTATTTATTGTTTAAGCAGCAACCAAATATTATCATAAGCTAAAGAACTGCCGAATAACAAAAACCAACCGTAGTTAGGTGACAAACAACTTTATGCTGTTTTGTATTTGGAACACAAATTAATATATAAATAAGATTTTTAATTACAATAGTTATTGTAACTATTACAATTTTAAAGTATAATTTCCAAAATGTAAATATTTCATCTCTCTGTAGAACATATTCTGAAAATGTATAAAGTAAAAAAATCTGAAAGAAATATTTTGATGTGCCGATAATTCACCTCAATGGAAAATAAAGAAAGTCGTCATCAAATTTTATTTATTCATAGGGACCTTGATATTGCATTTGTTCGCGACGAAATAAAAACCTGCTCCAAATATGTACGAAAACTGGCAACGCATCAAAATCCTCTTGCACAGGATCTACTGTATTATAATGGGCATACTCGTCTAAAGAGCGTAGACACATTGGCTCCCGCCGCACTGCAAGATAGATGAACAGTTTCCGCAACCAGAAATGGATTTTCTATTGCAATGGCAATAGACCCAGAAATGATTAATTAATTTTAAGATTTTAATACTTATTGTAAATTTCTTTGTAAAGAAAGATCCAATAATTAAATTAAAAGTAATAAAAAAAAAATTATTTTATTGTATTATGTATTCACAACCATAGAGTTTATTAGAGATGCTGATATCAAAAAGTTTCCACAATTATACAACATTATCTTGTTTGGAAATACTTCTATTTTACATCCATTATTTGCTGCTTTTCCTATTGAAAATAGATTGCTTCTCAAATCAGGTACATATAGCGTTTCTAACAGATTGACTGTACTGATATGATTATTTACTCTTAACATTAATTTGAGCTGTACCGATTCCCATAATTTCTAATTTTTTATCATCTGCTTATCGAACGGATCCTCGAAATATTTCATCTATATCGATAAACTGTGACTTAAGGTTTGTCATGTGAGACGATGCTCCACTGTGCAACTATTTTCAGATGAACTAAAAATGCTATTAGCTCTAAATGTAGATACAGCAAAACCCGACGAAACATATGCTTCATCTGATTTATTTTTCTTGTTTTTACAATTTTTGGCTAGGTAAGGGCCACCTACCACAAATCTAACTATTAAAAGGAAAATCTTTCATACCTTTATTATCCACATTCTAAAATTCTTGATCGCAAAATATTAAGAGATGGAAACTCATTGGAAGTGTCAAATGCAGCTTTTACTTCTTTATATTTCATTGGCAAACCATCTAGAAGTATCACTGTTAGTAAATCTTGATCTAATTTAGTAACCATTTCGTGAAGTTCTGATACTGCAACGTCAAATTCCACCAAATATTGCGATATATTTTGATTTTCAGACATCTTCCAATTAAGCAATTTTCTGTATAATTCTGCCTTCTTTCTTGTAGACTTAGGATCGTACGTGTTCTTCAGATAAAACCAAATTTCATAAGATGATTTAAAATTTTTTACCATTCGCACAATTTCCGGTTCTAGTGAAATTATAATTTCTGCACGAGCATCTTGGTCAATATCATTGTAGTCTTGTTGTTTATTTCAATAATCTTGAAACAATTTTCTCTCAGCTCCTGTAGCATCACTACTAATAATTACCACCTCCGGTTTGGGTACTTTACCTCTAACCATTCGCAGTAAACGATTCTTGGCGCAAAATTGCCTCTATTTGCGACAACCACGTGGAAAATTTCTTTCAATTCAACAACGGTATTCTTCCTGATACTATTGCCATCTTTAATCTTTACTGTTCTAGATTATTCTCTCCAAGGTTTGGGTTCTGGGCCCATAACCTATTGTAATTATGTTTATTTAATGAGTATAAAATTATAACTATGAAAGTATTGAAAAATTTTAATACAATAAATTCAATAAACTACTGGTTCTGTATAATAAATAATTTAACAAAGTACAAAAAGATAAAGTTTATTTTCAATAGATGCAAATTCGGATGCTATAAAAATATATTCAATAAAATTCAAAATCATTTTTAGCATTCATTTAGCTTATTCTTTTCAGAAAGTATTCCTAAAAGCTTCGTTATACTTTTTTTGGGAGCTTTCAAAAGTTATTTTTGTGTGTGGCTTTCTGCTTATATCTTAGTCATGGATTGATAACGGCTTCATTGATTTGATTGAATTTGATTTTCAATACCGAAATTCTCATGACTGTAGATGATATAATTATACTACATAATATCTGTGAGCTTTCAAAAACGGCAACCAATATACGCACACTGCTTAATAGACTTACATACATACTCGTATATATAAAGGTTTAGAAAATATACTTATACGAGTATTGGGTCCCTCGTTCGTGAAATTGATTCATTTCAGTTAATAATTTCTATTATTTCATTTTAGATTTAAATGCCAAAGCACTTGACTGATTCTAAACTACTTATTTTACGAGAAATTATCTTGATTTAAAAAACAGCATTAAATAAAAAAATATTACTTGTACCTATCGACTAAAATTATTGCGATAGGTTAAGTATTTGGCAAAGTATATTTTGATTCAATCATTAGAACGTTTTACGCTCATCATGATACGACCTCGAGGCTATTACCTCCCAATTTTAGCATAATAATTTAATTGTTTTCGAAACCTGCTGATATTTTTAAATGAGTGAAAATTTTCGTTTATTCGGTTAAACACCATTTGAAGTATAATTTTGAAATAATGTTTCCAAACATTTTATTTGGCAAATCATGTTGGAAAAGCAACAATAATTTCTTGATTTAGAAATAGAAAGTTACTTACAAAAAAAAATATGTTTGTTGTAAATCAAAAAAAAAATCCAATTTAAGTGAAAAATTTTAAATTTAAAGGTTTTATAATAAATTTAGTTGAATTATTTTTACAAAAAATAAATTATATTTTTATTTTTGTATTTTTGCTTGTTAAATAAAAAGTCATTGCATTATCATCCCTTAAAAGTTATCTGTAGAAGAACAAAACAACAAACATGAAATTCTGTAACTTCAATAGCAACCACACAGCGCAACGAAATCATCATCATCAGCATTGTGCTCGTTGTCATCATCATCATCTTTTTCTTCTTCAACGCCATCAATAGCATCATATAAGAATATTTCGTTAAGGGTAGTTTTTCATTTATTTTACTTTTTATTTTTTTTTATTTCATTTCTTCCCGGAGTTTTAACACAACTGTTTTTTCAACAGCAACTTTAAAGTTTTATTAAAATACGAAAAAATGCGCAAAAAAAGTTTGAAAAATAAATGAAAACAAAAATTAACCAGAATAAATAAAAAAACGACGTACATCATCATCAAGTGAGAATTGAAAGCAGCAAAAATTTTGACGTATTTTTAATTTTTTTTATTTATTTTCTTCGTTCTTTAACATAAAAACACAGTTTTCTGTTTCTGTGCTTCTTTTGCCAACGTGTGGAGTAGAGTAGAGCAGTGTAAAAGAAAACCACAACGAAAGCAGAGGCAGGAAGCGTTGAAATAGGACCTCAGCGTTACAAACGAAGCCAAAATATTCTATAAAAAACAAAAACTCACACCAATATGATAAATTTTATGGTGTTTTTTTTTCCAGAGTTTCACTTTAGCAAAAACCTTCACATGAGTCAAAAACAGGACTTTTGCGACACACACACCCCCACACAAGCACTAACTTTTAAGTAACACAGACACGCACTCTATAAAACAATAACCACCAAATACGATTTTCTTCATCTAAATTTTTAACTACAAAAAAATCTAAAACACACACACAAATATTTGCTAAGAAACAAAAAAATACATCTATAGTTTGTAAACACACACTAATAACATTCATTCATACAACAGTAAAATCTGTCACTAAAATCCTTTCTAGTCAATGGTCATTTTAATGAGAAATCTTGCTTCTTTTTCACAATTGCACAAAATTATCCTTGGTCCTGGCTGTGTAGTGTTTCGTTAGAGGTTTCACTGTATCCAAAATACCTCTTATCTATGTATATGTTATGTTTGCGTTTTTTACTCCTCGTACTTTATGTTTGTATGTACATACATACATACATACATATGTATGTATCTCATAGTTTTAAAAATTGAAATTTTTTTACAGTTTGTTTTGTTTTAGTTTATTTTTTTTTTGTTTTTTGTTTTTAGTTTTTGTTGAGATTGTGCTGATGATGTCATTTTTTGCTTGAAAACTTCATACAATAAACATGCATTTGTTCTGAAATACATTTAATGTTTTTTAGTGGCTGCCACCACATAACGACTTTATAGTTGAAGCTTAGTTAATTTTTCCTTTCCAGGGATAAATATTATTATACCCACCACCAAAATGACTGCGTTTGCAATTCCGTTTGTAACACATCAAAATAATAATAGCCGTAGAGTCAAAAAGTCTATATATTCTAGGTTCTTATTAGATTCTAAGACGATCTAGCCATGTCCGTCCGTCTTTTGTTGGCACGATAGAGCTTCGAAAAAAGTCATGGGACAATGAAATTTTTACCAAATATTCTCTGATTAGGCGAAATGTTTGGTATTGCAAATGCGCAATATCGGACCAGTAGGATCTGACTTATAGATCTAAATTTCAGACTACCTCGATATTTTCAGATTTTTTTTTGCTATTTTCTTTAAATATAATGCAGATAATATCACGAAATTTTGCACACTTTATCTTTATTACAGAAGGACAAGTCCTGTTGGAAATGTTAGGAATTGGTTCACGATTTTTCATATCCCCCATACAAATGACTTCCCAGAATATGGCCTATACAAAAGCCGTATCCATACAAATTTCTGCAATATTAAGTTTCATGCAAAGTGCAATCTCAAAACGATATTTTATTTGCATCGGTTCATATTTTGACATATCCCCCCATACAAAGTCTAGTGCCGGAAATCACGTAAATACGCATAATTATCTTATTAGCTTCAGCAGCAAGTTTAAATTTGATTTGATATAGAAATTTTCATACTCAATTTTTTGACGATCGGTATATATTTGACCCATATAAAGTCCACTTCCCAAAACCACTTAAATGCTCATAAATCTCTTATAAACATCACTATCAAGTTGGATTTTGAATTGTCAGTCTCAATATGATGATGGTCGCTCCGTAGCACCCATATATTGTTCACTTCGAAAAATCACTTAAATACACATACATCTCTTAGAAAAATCATTATTACTTTCGTAAATCGTCGAACATAATTTCGTGATGATTGGCCCGTAGGAGGTCATAGCTTCCTTATGAGGACTATTCCCGAAAACTCATTAACCTACATAAACATCCATATAGAACCGAAATTTTACACAGCTTAGTTATAAGTATGAAAAATTTATACTATTGACTTTTGTGAAAGTTGGTCCTTAATTGAGCATAGTTTCCGTGCTTCACTTCCGATAATAACCACAGAGTATAAAGAGGTGACAATTTTGACGTTTCAATAAACCAAAATCAGTTTCCTAGGGCCTTTTGGTACTAAATTTATTGTCTGTTAAATTAAATTGGTTTATGACATGCCAGTAAAAAATGTGCTCCAAAAGGAGCAGGTTTTATGTATGAATTCATACCTCAAATCGCTTCAAACCTGCTGATGGGATGCATGATTTTTGTATGAGGTGTTCCCAGTTTGGAGGACTACTTTCTGCTGACAATAAGCGCTTATTTTAAGCTAATCAAACATGCAAATAAAGCACTTTCCTAAAGTGTATGTGAATGTTTTTGCTTAAGAACAATTCATAGTAACTGAGAAGTGCGATATTCGTTTTGTAATTGACTATCGTTGTCATACGCAAATCTGTAGGCTATAATTTCATTTTTATTTTTTCGCTTTAAAACCTTCTTCGTTGTCAGTACTAAAAAAGCATATTTTTTGTATATTTTATTCGTAATCATTTACTGCTTCAAAAGAGCGCTTTTATTGAAGCGCTCGATTATGCGCTTTTTCTCTTAAGTGCTTCAAAAAACACTAATTTTTTTTACTGGGATGTTGCAAAAATATAAACAAAGTGCAGTTTTGACAGAAAGAGACAAATTGATATAAATTCTTGATTACAACTAGAATATGCATTTAATTCTTATAAATGTCGTTATTGAGATGAAATTCAACCTATAATAGGTGACTTGGTGGTTGGTATATAAGATTCGGCACAGTCAAATATAAACACTTACTTGTTTCTTATTATTTAATTAACTTGTTTTTATAAGATAAATAATAATAAATCGCAATCTGCGCAAATACGTTGTTAATGTTGATGTGTATTTTGAATGAAGCCAATGAATTATAATTTTTTATATAGATACACATTTAATTGCAAATATATAACTACTATTTTTACTAATTTTACTTGTTTTGTTCTTTTTTTAATATTTTTTAACCCGTTTTATTTGTGCTTCAAGAATTAAAAAATTTTTAAATGATTTTATATTGTCTGTTTTTCTCGATTTTTAGCAATCTAATTGGTGCATTTTTAATTGAAATTTAATTGCTTCATTCAGAGTTAATTGTTCTAATAATTGTTAAAATTAAAAATACAACCCTGTGACAAGTAATAACTAAAATGGCAGTTGTTTCGCTTTTAAATTAATAAATAATATTTTTAGGCTGAAAATTATAGTATTCCAACCAAATACAGTGCACTAGGGAAAACGTCAACTAATTAAAACCGCGGGTGTTGACGTTTACGAATGTAAAATTTTTAAATAAAAAACATATCGATAATGTGCTTTTAAACGTTTTTATTGATTATAAACTAAAATCAAACTTAAACAATTTCAAAAAGGAAACAAAAAAGGCATATTTAAAAAAAAAATGAGAAACTTTAGATTGGAGATTATAAATGCATATGACTTTGTAAAAACAAAATGCGTATCTTTGTTTATCAAAACATGAAAACACGCACTCACATATGTATATAAACACACACATAAGTATGCATATCGTCAACTAAAATACAAAAAAATCAGAAAAAATTTGAGAAAGAAATATAAACAAATATTAGTTTCAATGTAATTAAATATACTACTTATATATGTAGCTTTAATTTGTATACCCTACACCACCATAGTGGGGAGGGTATATTAAATTTTTAACGCCCATAAATATTGGCTTAAAGTATACCGATCGACTCAGAATCACTTCCTGAGTCGATTTTACAATGTTCGTCCGTCTGGCTGGCTGTCCATGTAGAGCTTGTGCGTATAGTAGAATTTGGTATCTGATATTTTTTCTGCCAATGACAGATGGGATTGAAACTGGTGGAAATCGGTCCATTATTTCACCTGGCCCCCATACAAATGTCCTCCAGAAATAGTGTTTACCGATCATAAATGTTTGAATTATGCAAGGAACCAAACAAATTTCATCACAAATAAGTGGTAAATGAAGCCAAATCACATCTATCAATGTTGTGCAGATCGGTCCATAATTAATCATAGCTCCCATATAAGGACGACTTCCGAAAATCACTTTAAAGAGCATAACTCGCTTAAAAATGTCAGTATCCAAAGAATGTTGAACACAAATATGTTTCATATATGTATACAGAAATGATGACACCTAATTTTATAATGGTCATTCTATAATTAGTCGAAACTCCCATATAAGACCCTCTCCGTAATTCACTTTAACCTTAAATCGTTTAAAAGTATTTATATCTAGGTGAAATGTAACATACACAATATTTATATTCACAGAAGCCATGACACTAAATTTTCAGATGATCGGTCCGTATAGATAATATCTCCCATATAGCGCCAATTACTGGGTGTAGGGTATTATATGATCGGGCTTGACTTTCTTACTTGTTTTAAATAAATCTTCATATGTGTGTAATATTTTTGAAATTGTAAATGAACTTTTTGATTTTAGCTGACGATATAATGCGTAGAAACATTAACATGTCTAAGAGTAAGAGTCTGTTACAAGTAGGCAAATAAAAACTTTATTACGCATCAAAGTAAAAGTAGCAAAAAAGTGAACATTATTTTAAAAGCAGCCATATTTGTGTTTGTTAATGTAATGTTAGTAAAAGTCAGAGAATAAAAGTTTTAACATTCGTGCAACTTCTTTTGGTAACTTTTTCAAAAAAAGTTACTCCTTTTAAGTTTTCTAGAGTTAGTAAAATGTTAAGCAAAGATTTGATTTAAAGTTTATTTGTTTACTTTTTAATAGGAAAGTTTTTTCAAAAGGAGTTTTATTTTATTTTAGTTGTGCAGTTGTAGCTGTAGTTTTCCAGCCAACAACGCACTATTTCCCCCAAAAATAGTTGTTATTTTATATAATTTTTTTTCTGTTACTCACACGCTTCACTTGACTTATTTTGTCAAAGAAACACACAGCTGCTTCGCATGTACGAGTACTTAGCACAACTCTTACTAAGTATTTTTTTGCACTTGTATTTAGTTTATTGTAAAATAAGCAGTTTTTTCTGTACTCATACATTTGAATAATAAATGTGTATGTGATATACTCGTATGTGTATGCGCTGGTACTTACTTTTACTTGCATTGCAAGCTAAAGGCTAGATCTACTAATTGTAACAAAGATTCTAGAACTTTGATAAAAAAAAAATACATACTCGTATTTATGTATGAGTGAGAGAGTGCGTTTGTATACTGTATGTTTACAGAATGTTTAGCAAATATTTGTATAAAATTCCTTAAGAATTGCAATCAAAAATACTATTCCGTATACAACAGAAATACCAACTACACCAACAACAACAACAACAGCAAAAGGTTATACGACAAGTTGTGTCCCCCATTTTGTTTCAAAGAAATAGAAGAATATTTCTGCATAGAGTGAGAGTAAGATTTGTGCAACTTTAAAATGAAAGACATAAAATACTAAGAAGGGTTTTTATTATATGCAAGTCTTTTTTCTATTTATACCAAGTATATAAGTATGTATATACAGAAAAATAAGAATATGTATGTGTATGGGTATTGAACGTATAAATTTCAAACGATTTTTAAAAAATTCAAAATCTTCCTTATCCTATGAATGAAATTGTTTTTAAAACGTTTGGAGAGTTTTAAAAAGTGCCTTTTAAAATAACCCAAATAAACTATTTTCATTAGGATTATATTGCAGCATATCATTTAGATATATGACCGAATTTTATAGATATGGGTCTTAGGATGCAGTAATGGATCGATGGCCAAAAATATTTGGAAAAATATTGAGCATAAAATAAAAATATGCATTTTGAAATTTTTATTTACTGTATACGAAATTAAGCTAAATAATGAGGATACTATAAACCTTTTACTATATTCTTTTATAGATCCGGAACATTAGGTGGGTTTATTACTTTCCGCAAAAAAATTAATATCTCTGCAGTTCAATTAGTCGACTATTGTTTTTTAACTTAGCGGGATGTCGTTAAAATTGGTAAAAGTCTTATTTTAAAATGTTTATGATATTTTTTTGACGACTTTTTAAAGTTTTGGAAAACAATATTTATTATAAACTGTTACATTCACTGACTTGAAATAATAGCTTTCCATATATTTACTGTTAAATTGACCTATCATCTAGATGGAATCTTTGTCTTGGACAGATTGTTTTTACAATATTTAAAATCCAGTTTGCGTTGGCCTAATTTTTTAGGTAATATGTATGTATTTTGGCTACTACTTACTCCCTGCAAATAATATTGGTCTACATGATACATTTTAGATGAAATGTTCTACTTACAACATGGTTTAATGTAATGCAGTCATGGACCATGTCATAGTTAAACAGGAGTTTGTAGTTAAACGACACGATTGCATATTGAGTTGTTGTTTGTTTAAAACTAACCCTCTTGAGTAGAAGCATGGAGTAGTTTTGGGACTACTCCGATGGGTTATATGGTCCAATCCTAGGACATCGCAATGTTAAATCGAGCACCTTTTTTCATATATTTGGAGTAGTTTTGGAGTACTCCTACTCCTCTTTGGTCTAGTCTTTACATGCATGTATGGACTAGTCGCGTTATTTGCAGGGTTGGATGAGGAACGTGAAATAAGTTTTCCGAAGACTCACAATCCAGGGCAAAATATTTTTCTTTTATTTGTAAGCAGTGTAATTTGAGTAGCTGGAGATTTTTCTTTTTTAAATTTTGTTAATTTTAAATAAATAAAATCTTAAGATGTTTAATTTTGATTAGATACTGTCAGTCCTACTACCTTCTATATATTTTGTTTCATGTTTATTTATTGCTAGTATATAAAATAAATATTACTTACTACTATTTACTAACTACCATTGCCTCTCCTGTTTGTAACGTTTTTCCATTGAAGTACCCCTAAAAATGTAGTGTATAGCTCAAGTTTCATGTCATCTTTTCAACTAGCTTCTTGATGTTGTTTTTGTGCAAAGAAAACGCAAATATTTAATATACTCGAAGTAAATTATTAAGTTTTTATTTAATTAAATATCTACAAATGAGACAACAAGGTATACATATTTTTAATACGAAATAGGGTGATGCAATAACAGTGATGCTATTGCATAGTTGCATTATGATCGCAGTTACTATGGTATGAGTAACATTTTGATATAATTATTTTAGAATATTCATGCATGTAAAAATATGGGATGGGAAATATTTACACAATGTATAACATACAACATCAGTTGGCAAGTGAACAAATATATACAACATTTCCATGTTGTGTGAAAGCATTTTAAAATAATTATTTAGTTTTATCTTGTCTCCTGTTTTATTTTTAAAATATCTTTATTGATTATCTTTGTAATTAAAGAAAAACAAGCAGAATTAAATATTAAATATTATTCAATACTTTTTTATATATCAATCGATTATAGGTGTTTCAATATCAAAGTTCTTCAAAATATCTCAATTTTCTACAATAAGCGTTTTTATATTTTAAAGATAACGTCATTTCCCTTCACTTTGACATTTTAAAAACCCCTACATAAAGTAGTTCATACTTTTTAACTATTTATACAAAAGATCCTCTACAAATTCATTTTTTTTTGCATTTGCACATGGAGTAAAAAGTTCACAAAGTGGAATGGAATTTTGAATGCAAAAGAAATTTCACATACTGTTAAAAGCACATACACACCTACATATATACAGTGAGCATCAATATAAAGCAAACACCTAATACTGTTTAAATAATGTTTTATAATATAGTCCGCTTTCACACTCTTCAATTCTGACTCTTCAAGGTAAGTATCTTTCGGTGAGAAGGCAAAAGAGAATAAAAGGGGTACAAACTTGACGGTACTAGTAAATTTTCTTATTTCCTTTTTTTTCTTTCATGCATGTTGATTTGCGTGAAAATGTACAAACATTGAGTTGATGGTCAGCTAAAACTGAGGTGTGTGAAAGAGGACAAATATTGTTCATAAGTAACATAAGAAAAATAAGGAACATACAAAATCATTACAAAATAATTAAATACCAGCCTTTTCGCGTCAAAATAAAGGAGACAGGTATATGTATTAAGATTATGTAAAACATTGTATTTAATAATTTGTTTGAAGTCATTTTGCTTTTATCACAGCTGACAATCTTCTAGACATAGAATAAAAGATTTGTTTAATGAAATCAGATGAAAGAAATATTTCTTGGCCTAATTTTTTGTACAGATATTCCCACAGGTGCTGAATTGGATTAAGGTCGAAGTATGTTCTAAAGTTGTTGAACACAATTTTGGGGGTTTGCTTGTGATCATTGTTCTGTTGGAAAATCTATAGATTCTATAAATAAAAGATTACTGACCCCTGATGTTACCATACAGCCCATTACTGAGCCGCGTAATTCATTTTGGATTGGTTGTCCGTCTTAAGTGGCCGTTACCATGTAGGCCATTTTGATGCAAAGATCTTCTAATCGTACTCAAGCTTACAGCTTTGCCAGAAGTTTTCAAAGCATTTTCAGCTAATTTTACAGCACTAGATGTTTGCTCTTACTTCTCTTACTCTTGTGTTTGTATAAACTTGTATATAATTTTTTTTATTGAACAATGACGCCTTCCAACGATTTTATTTTATGATTTGCTGAATTCAATTGATTGTACATTTTTCACTACTTAACGTCACAACTTAAGCTCTTTTAATGATAAATTATGAAACTTGCAATTATTTTGAACGGTACTTTCAAGCAAAGAAAAATTAATAGAATTGCCACTAATTTTGAAATAACAAGCGTTTTTTTGCATAAGGATGATGCCACTGTGTACTTTATTTTGACGCGTAAATTTTTTTTTTAACAATAAAAAAAAAAAATTTTATACGCTTTTGATTTCGCTTCTTTTTGTTTTCTACTTTAATAACTATATATGTATATCAAAAGGCAATAAAATTTTCTAATATAATATTATTTATATTAATATATTTAGGATTTTCTTTTAATAATATGTGGTGTTGACTTTATTTTGACGCTCACAGTATGTACATAACATTTTTCACCAACTCTCTCGCATAAACTTACTACTTCTTTTCACTTGTCTGAAACTTTCAATGAGCTGAAAAGCAGAAAATGAATGAAACGAAATATTGTTGCAAATAGAAAAATAAAATTAGAAATGAACAAAGGACGAAAGTTGCTTGATGATGATGGTTGTTGGAATGGAATGTCTTAAACGACAACTGAAAGACTTTGAAAATGAACAAACAAAAAAGAAAAACAAGAAACACAAAAAAAAACAACTGCGAACAGAAGAAAAAATTATAAAGTTCTAAAAGAAAAATGCTGTAATAATACGATAGAAAAAAACTCCAAATAGAATCACCAACTCTAAGTAGTTTATGAAGAGAAAAAAAAATGGAAGAAAAGAATTCAAGCATACACACACCACTGCTGTTTCGTACACATCATACACGTTGTGATAAAGTAGAAGTAGCAGATGAAGTATACACATAAGAAACAACAAGAATAACTAAAAATGGCGAAAATAAAACGTAAAACAAAGTTTACTCTATATAAAGTTTAAGGAGGAAATAACGTTACAGTACAATAGAGTCACAGTCAGTCAAGTCAGTACACGTTGAAATGTCGTAGTATGTTGCCAAGCATGCATGTGTAAATGTGGCAGGAGTAATATAAAAGTATGTGTTAAATAGAGCAGGTGTTTTAAGAAATTAATTCTTAATGTTTTTATTCTGAAATTCTAAGAAACTTGTTTTCGGTATTATATTTTTATTGGAAGTATTTTGTGTTCTCAAGAACTCACTTCTTACGTAAAAATTTCAAGCTTATTCTTAAAACATACAAAGGTTTAAACGGCTCGAAAGTGGAGCATCTCAAATATATATGAAAATCCAATATTTTGCTAAAAACCGAACCAAATCTTTTCATATTTTTTGCATTTATAACAGTTTTCTAAAAAAATAACTATTTTTCGCCAATTATTTTTAGCCAAAAATCTAGCAAAATTACGTTTTAGAGATTTTGGAAAAGTTTTTGCAATTGTTAGGTTTTCAATAACAAATCAAAATTTGTATTTTGAACAGAAGTTAAATATTAGTATAAAACTTCATTCCGACATATTTCTAAACTAAAATGTATAATGAACGATTTAATTCATGTAAGTGACTGGCAGTAGCACAACAACACAACTACTAGTACAAGTAGTAGAATTTCCGCTTCAATTCTTTAGAAACTTTTGTGTTTTTGTGCTAAGAATGGAAGAAGAAAACAACATCAGCAACAACAAGAAACAAATAAACGACGTTAGTATTGTTGCTAAGAAGATGTTGTAATTGTTGTTGCCGCTAGTACGTGCAGAGGAGTATCCTTAAGTATGTATGTAAGTAAAGTTAATGTGCAGTGTGTTTAAATGTATGTATGTATATTTGGCTTTTGCTATTTTACTCTACTTCTTTTGAAGTTATGTACTGGTAAGCTTGCTGATGACTATGACGATGTTGATGGTATCGTATGTTCTTGCAATTGCTTATACTTGTACATACATTTAAACCCGTCGTATATACATATATATGTACATACATACATATGTATGCATGTAAATGTTTCTGTTGTGTGCGATTCTTTTTGGAGATCCTTTTGCATATTTACATTAATTTTTTTTCTTCAGTTTTTCATTTTATTTTATTTGCATTTGTTTTTTCACTTTAAATTTGTTTTGTTTGATACCACACTCTTCGTCTTGTTGCTGATGTCCTCAAAGCAGTTGTAAGGTTTTATTTCTTTCTATCATGCTATTTGCAACATTTTTTTCATTTCATCGCTGCTGTTTAATGCGCTGCAGTTGTTGCCATTGCCAAAGGACATGAAGCCAGCAAATACTCGTAGATTTTTATTTGTACTCGTATTCCACGCAAACCATTTGCTGTGTTGGTAGGTCAACGCACGTACAAAAGCCACTTCTGCTTCTTTGGCAAAAACTTTCCTCACTACACAAAAAAGTTGTAGAAAAAATGGGAAAAAAGTTAAAAAAAAATAGCAAATAGAAAAATGGAAATAATAATAAAATAAAAAACAATGCTGCTAAAAAATATCACAACTACATATACGAAGCATCAACTTATTACGGCATTGCATTTGGAACACAACCCCAAAAAAACCACCAGCAACAACAACAGCAACAACAACTGACTGAAGAAGATGAAAATTTGTTCAGCAAAAAGGATAGCAAAGCATTTGCCATTTCCGTTGGATGTTTTTGTTGTTGTACTTCATATTACAATTTGCTGTTGGCATTGCTCTGAATTCATTCCATTTCGTCTTTTTAAAGAGTGTTTCTTTTTTATTAATTTAATTTTTCCCTCTGTTGTTGTACTCTTTAGTTGCAGTTCTTTTTTATAATTTCTTTATTTTCCCACATTGACTGCAGCAATTTCTAGAAATATTTCTGCTTGAAAACGCTGCGGCACAATAAAATAAAAATGAAATGGAAAATTGAAATGAACTTCATTAGTATTTTTCATTTCTTTTTCTTATATTTTCCATATTTTGTTGTTTTCCGTTTTAATAATTAAAATATGTACCCTGTACTCTCATATACTGTACTCAATGTACATGCAAGAAACTTTCATAAATTAAATATTCTTTATAATTAAACATTCTGTTTTAAACGTTTAACACTCGTACATAACAGTATTGGTATTTCAATGCAAGCATAAGGAGAATTCGCCCCAATATACAATATAGAAATGCAAAATAAAATAGTAGTAGATTTACAGCATTCTACACTTTCACTTTACTACAGGACATCTTACTTCCGATTTACTCACGAACAACATACAAGTCGCCGCAATTATTTTGTGACATATGTTTTTGTTATAATATTGCAGTTTTAACATAGAAACAAGCCTAAAACTGGACAAATTTAAGAGAGATTTGCATATTATAATTTAAAATTTTTATGTTTATCTCCTGTGGAAACAGACATGGTTTATAAGCTATCATTTATTATTTTCTTTTCGTGTCCCGTTGCTGGGAAAGGAAAACTGGAAAAGGTTTCAAAGTATTTTTACGACAAAAATATCAAAATATTCACTCAGTATTCGGAAGTCGTTTTTATTTAGGTTTCTGAAGGATAGATGCGTAAAGAGAAATTAATGTAGTGAAATATTATATCGGCAAATATTTCCAGCATTACCAAATTTTACTCAATTAGAAATCCCAAAATTAAACCCGAGAATACTATTAATTTAATTTAATATTAATTAGCAATAAATTACGTTTTGGAAAAATGCAATAAAAAGAAGCATAAAACATCGGAATAAGTATAACCATGTATTTTATAAGACCATAAATGTTCATAAAAATTTATGAACTAATTATTGGTCAATATTTTTCAAATAAATATTTACAATTTTGATTAACGAAAAAACTACTGAATGAGTACAATTATTATTGATGTAAAAGTTAATGATATTGCTAAACGGCTAGTGAACCAGCGCTTGTAAAAGTTGAAGTTGAATAATATTAAAAAGTGTTGTTATGGAAAATATTATTGGAGGTATGTAAAATTATTACCTGCTACCAATTTGGTCATTATGAAGTGTTGTTGTCCAATTGTGCAATGTTTTATTTATGCATAATATTAAATTGAACATAACATTTATGTATATTTGTGTTTCGTGGATTATAATTTGAAGAGCAAACCAGTGCAAAAACTTGCAAATGGCAACTTATTAATTAAATTTTGTAGATTAATGAATAACTAACCATTATTGCTCCAATTTGCTCCATTTGGGAGCATAAAAAATGTACACAAACCAAATTTCAATTCAATAGCTTTAAAATTAGAGTTTATGCCAAAATAAACGGAAAAAACCATAGTGCAGCGGAATTTGTATGAAGATGTAATTCGACAATGTACCAACATATACGACTATATTTAAGATATTTCTATAAAATTTGGTCCAAAAACAGTTGGGATTGAATTTGGTTGCAATCGATCTATACAGGTCTATTCGGGAAGTCACTTTCACCACAAATACGCGTTTCATTCACTTTTTCTTTTTCTAAAATACGTTAGCGATGTGAGTACCAAAAAATAAATAGAAAAGCATATGTTTTTGTTCACTTTGTATGCATTTTAAAATACTTGTTCACCACACATCTACATAATTTTCGTTCGACGCTTGATTTAGCGCGTAAAAATAAAATACCTACATAACTGAAAAATAAATAACAATCGTATGCTTCAAATGTTAGTAAATATATGTATGTATATATATACAATGAAAGTTAATTCTGTTTCTTTGTCCAGGTCTAAAAAACAAACATCATCGCAACAGTTCAGAGCCATGGTCATCAATAGCCATGGCTACGCCTGGTATCGACGATTTTCGAAAGAAGTACATTCGGGCTTCTTTTGTCTGTTCATTAATTTTGATACTTATCCATTTATGGCATAATTTCTCTTCGATTGCAACTAATACTTTAGACAGAAGTTTTGAAAAAGTTGACTGGGAAATATTAAGACGCCGATCCTTACCATCTCCATGTTGGTAATTTCCTGCAGCGAAGAAACGAAGGACTGCTGCCAGCTTGTCAACAGGCCTTAAGCATCCAAGCCGTGTATGCTGTTAGATTTTGTCTTTCAATTCAAATAAAATATATTTAAATGCCTCTTTGTTGATTCTAAAATGTTTCCTAAAACTTCTTTTGGTATTAGAAGAGGTGATTTTAAATTTGTAATAAACATACATAACTGGCATCATTCATTTTAAATATATCCGGCGTGTTATTTTTTAAATTTTTAATTACTCCTCTAAAATTTTAGGGTTGTGCATTAATTAAAAATGCAATCGAATCCATCTAAATTTTTGTGTTTTTTAAACTTTTCGGTGTATTATTTATTTATTTATTAAAAAATTTATTATAATTAAAATTACAATAAATCTAAGGCTAAAAGCACTAGCATCAATGGTTATCGGCTTAAGTTCGGTGTATTAATTAAACAGCTGTTTTCAATGTTTATGTTCTTCATAAGAGATTACAAAAAATCGATTACTGCAAACGATAATTCTTCACTCGTATTTTAGAATATGTCGAAGACGAAATGTCGAAAGTGAACGTTCGACGACGAAGAAGTGAAGCGCATATTCCCGAATAGACCTGATTATTTCACCTATTTCAAATAGTGTTTATCCGTCATAAATCTATGCAAACAAATTTCAGCACAAATAAGTTCTACATGAAGTACAATCACACCAAGAAATTCCAAAATCGCTTTCAGAAGTATATGTAGCTCTATTAAAAATGTTGATATTCAAATAATATTTAACACAAATATGTTTCAATTTTGTATATAACAAATCATTCAGTCCCATTTATAAAAGATCGATTCATAATTAGTCATAGCACCTCTGGGGCCAAATTACCGCATTCGTGATCGAAATTATGATAAAATGTACTAAATTTCTTGCTCGATATCGTATGCCATAATCTCAAATAAGAAAATTACGATCAATTTTACTCGATATCGCATGCGGTAATTTGGCCTCTTAAAATCATTTTAACTTGCATAAATCCTTTACAAATGTTAATATCGAGATAAAATTTAATGCAAATAATTTGTATTTACACAAAAGTCACGCTCCCATTTAGGTAAAACTGTTTTTACGTATGGAAAAACTAAAGAAATTGTAATCGTTTTTCAATCTAAAACCAAAAAACTTATAAGTTGGTTTAAACTGCATATTATAAGTGGTTCCTAGTAGGAACAAAGTCTTTAGTCTGAAATAATTAAAGGCAATGCAATTATTGAAATGTTTTACTAAATAACTATATGTATATTGTACATTGTATTTACTTAAATGAACTTGAATGTCAATCAACATAAATATGTATATAAAGGATTAATACCACTTTAATTATATACGAATATTAAATCGTGTAAAATGTTTACACTTGGCATAGCAAAAATTACATTTTAAATTGTTAAAAATAAAGGAATAAAATTATACTGCCAAATAAATCAGTACTTTAAAAAGGATACCCAATGTATTCGTCTTGGTGGAGGAAAAAGTACCAAACACATTTTAATTGACAAATATTAAATAAGTAACATTGGTATATGCCTGTTAAAGATATTATTATAAAAGTAAAACTAGAAACTACTTCCAAGGGCTACTGGGTTCTTACCACCACCAATATGCTGGCATACATGCGAGAGTACTAGATCCATCCATATATTTGCAGCACAAAACTGCCTGAAATACAAAATGTTATAATTCAACATATGCAAGTATCTATTGTTTTGTTTTTATCGTTTGTTTAATAATGGTTTTATCATAGTATAAAATAATTTAAAGGATATTTTTGTTGCAGTTGTTGTCTAGGAGAACCAATAAATACATTCAAATATAGAAAAACTGCAGTCATAAGAACATACTGAGGCAAATCAACAACAACAACACGATTACAAAGCAAAATGAAAACAACAATAAGAGCACGATTTAAACATAATATCCTTTTTATCCTTGTAGTCATTTTCAATAACAATGTACATGCTAGGTTTCAAACGCATACAACACACACACAAATCCATTTGCAAATCTTTTATTTCTAGACTATATGGATGGTTTGATTTTGAATTGGAAGAAAAATAAAGGAATCAAACAACAAACAGTGGGTATGTGTGTATAATAATATTGCACATGTTTAGATTTTGTTCCTCCCTGTCTCTCTCTTCTATTTATACACTAGTTTGATGTTCATAGAGGATGTTTTTGAATTTCCTTTGTTCACAATTTCTTCTTTTTTTTTTCAAATGCGTTTCGCACTTTTTGTTAAGAGAATGAAAAAGAAAATAGCAAAAACAACAGTAACTAGAACATAAAAATAAAAGTATGATATTAGAAATAAAAAAAACACAAAATAGAAAAGAATAAATAAATAAATAAAAATATGCTGGTGGATGTTAAAATAATCATGCGAATTTTTCTTGTTTCTCTGTATTTAATACCCGTCGTCTCTGTATTTTCTGCATGTTTGGGTGTGCGTGTGTGTGTGTAACAGGAAGGACATGAGAGGTGGCAAAAAGGGAATGCTTGTATATGTGTATGCTGTATATTTATCAGTGTTTGCGAAAAAAAATGAGGGTGGAAAATAAATTATTTTTAATTTGATTTCAACTCAATTAAATGTCAAGAAATGGAATTTTAAATTAATTTTGCTGGATTTTTTTATATGGATATGTTTTTTATATGTACGTAATAGCAGTAAACAAAATAACCATTTTGTAGCCTTGTAAATGAAAATATTAATAAAAAATAATTAAAAATGCAAAGCACATCTCTTACGTACGGTTTTATATCAATTTAATTTTCAATTTTAGAGGAAACCAATTTTAGTTGCAACATCAAAAAAACTGTGAAATAGATTTTTAATAAAAACTTATCAAAATATTGGTCATAAATTAAAACATTTATGAAAGTCGAAATACTTAAAATTTAGAAGCAATTTACACAATATTTGACTTTGTCAATTTCACGAAAGACCGTCAATTGCAATATATACTCGTATGTACAAGGTGGCGCAAAAGTAATCCTCCTATCAGAAAATGCTATAAATTTTGCGATTGGCCCATAATGTCAGTTCTGTTTTGACATTTGTGTAGTAAACACATGCAAAATACACGTTAATAAACAATGTTACGCTACACTGCTCCAGAACGCGGAATATTGCTGACTATTTATTTTTTATTTATTTCGGTCGGTGACAGCCAAAAAACATCGGAAGTTTACTTTTGCGCCACCTTGTATGTTGTACTTTCAATTTAATTTTGTTGCCATGACCAACATCTAATGCTCACATTTCGTGATATTTCTACGCTTTTCCATTGATTGGCATTTAAATAAAAATTTTTTTTAACAATTTTGCATTGATATCATGATATTCCAACTCTACTGAAGTGTGAAACTGCATTTGAGTATAAAAATGTGTTCCCGACTATTTAAATGACTCTTTACTAAACAAATATTCTAACGAATTGAACCTTTTAAAATGGATATTTTTAAGTTTTATTAAAAAATAAACTACATATTACATAATATAAGAAACACGAACATTTAATTTAATTAGTATTTAAATCACAAAATCTGCATATTTATTTACTTAAATAAATACAACATACATACATAATCAGCCATGTCACAGAATTTAATTGTTTTCGGAATGAAACCACTTTTAATTTGCTATGTGGAATAGTAATTTTAACCATTTTCAGGTTTCATTCCGGAAAATTGTTGGTTTTGCTTTTTCTATAGAAGCAAAAAACAGAATTAATTCCACTCCCGAACGAAATTAAATTATGTGACATGGCTGAATATGTATGTATGTATTTGAATTTAATTACTTAGGAAATACAACTGTAAGTACATTCACTCCCATAATTTATATTTTCCATCCTAAAGATATTAAATAAGATACAGTAGCTATTTTATTATCATTATCGACAATGAAAAAATGCAAAAAAAAAACCTTAAACAACTCCCAAGTTTGGTGACAAGTCTACAAGCCATGAAATTCCACTTAAAAATAATTTGTTTCTCCCTAACAAATGCATACATAAAATTTCATGTTTAAAAACAATCCAACATATCCAACAATATCCGAACAATAAAAATTTTGATTTTACAATTTGACTAAAAAATTACAGTAATTGAAAGTAAGAAAAAATTATGTCATTCAGTTTATAACAAGAAAGGCAGCTGTCAATTTTTTTCTTGGGCAGAAGCTTTTCAACAATTTATGTTATTTAAAAATTAATTTTTGAATTGCACAAACAAAGAAACAACATCCTGGTGCACTGCAACCTAGTTAACATCTTGTCAGTGTTGTTAAAATAATTATGTCAATTGAGATGGACTTGTGTCAAAATATGGTGACCAATAAGAAAAAGGGCTATCTTAATGAATGAAAGAAACCAACAAATTATTTACATGTAATTGCATACATACATGTACATTAATGTAACTCTAAACACTCAAAACAATAATTTTCATGAAAGATAGATAAGTAAATATGGGGCACAGTGCCAAATTGTAAATACAATGTAGCTGTAAAATACGAACCCTTTTTTCTGTTTTAGTCTTGTTAATTCATTAAATATCAACCACAAAACGTTTTAAACATCCATCCATATTCATTCGTTTACAACTTATTGTACCTATTTATGTACATACATATTTTCAAACATACAGAAAAGCACAAATTGTTCACCTTCATAATTTGAAACCTTGTATAGGTACATACGAATATACAGCCATGTCTACAAGTAGGAAAACGATTTGTAGATATGTATAATGCCTGAATGTAGATTAAATACTGGTTGATATACATTTCATCAACACCATAATTGTCGTCATCGTCGTCATCATCATCATCATCATCATCATCATCAAGGTCTTCGTAGTCGTTGTCGTCATTATGAAAATGAACCCTTCTTCATTTTTCTCTTTGTGTTTTTGTGTTGCGAAAATATAAGTAAATTACGTTACGTTTAACTGGTACAAAACAAAAACCTGACCTACGTTAACCCAAAATGTACTAATCAAGAACCTAAAAAAACAACAATACAATACAACATAACCAAACAACAATAACAAATAACGATATCAAGTAAAAAACAAAAGCAACAAGAAATTCAGTTACGTACTTTTACGCACGCAAACCCTATTAAAAATACACACATACAAACATACATACACACATACATGTACATATATAATGAAAAAGAGAAACTGATGCTTTTGCTTGCGTCTTCTTTACGTTTTGGTACGTTTTTATGACACATTTATTACATTTGTTGTTGGTTTCGTATTTTTATTGTGTTGTTGTTGCTAAGTTTGGTTTCTTTTTTTGGAGAGAGCAAAAAGTGGCTGGCAATACGAACAAACGAATACATTCATCAAACTCAAAGGAGGAAATCAAAACAAAAGAATATTGATGAACTTTTTTGATGCTGGCTTTTGGCGGTAGTAAAGAAAACAAAGTTTGTTTGTGATTTTCAATTTGCTTAGCACACATTTTTGTAAAATCAAAATTGTTTCAAACCAAAGTTTAAATATTGGTCAAGTGGCACAAATACTTATTTAGGATCTAATTTCGTAAAATGAAATGCAATACATTTGAAATTTTGTGGAATTCAAGGACCCCATTTTCTTAAAAAACTTTCTCTGTATTCTTCTTGCCAATTGCTTATGATTCAAAACTTTTCATTTTATAAAGTGA
Source organism: Bellardia pandia (assembly GCA_916048285.2). Taxonomy (NCBI): domain Eukaryota; kingdom Metazoa; phylum Arthropoda; class Insecta; order Diptera; family Calliphoridae; genus Bellardia; species Bellardia pandia. Next base: position 63,941,096 of record OU696531.1, on the reverse strand, counting down.
GTTGCTAAATTGAAAAAAAGCAAGAAAGTTCTACTATACTTATTTTCGGAGTGACATAATTAACCATTAAAACAGGCAAATTTTTAATGAATACCGATAAAATTATATTTTTAATATAAAAGGTTTTAGACTTGAAGTTTGTCTCGAAAGAGGAAGTTTATCTTTAAAATTTATTTTCGGGAAAATTATTATATGTATGCACATACGTGTGCATGTACATATATTAGCTACAGGACTGACTAATGCTTTAAAATTCAATAGAATAGTTTAAATTTGCATTGAACTTATTTTAGCAAAATTGTATGTCGATTTAGGAAAGAGGAATTAAAAAGGACAAAACTAGTATGTATTTTAAAACATTGTTTATTTTGTTTACTTATTTGTAATTATTATTGGCCAATTATTGTAATACGAGTATTTATATTAATTGACAATAGCTATTATCAAATAGATACATACGAGTATGTCTGGTATCGAAAACTACATACATACATATTAAGTTTTCATGAAGAATTGAAAAATTTTGTTTAATATTTTAAATAAATTGCAGATTTACCCCCTGGCCCACGATGTCGAACGATAACGTTCGCTTAGATAAGACTTAAGACACAAACGTTTTAACGTATCTATTTTTTACTCAATCAAGTTTGTTTATTCCACAATTAAGTTTGTGTCTTAGATCTTATCTAAACGAACGTTATCGTTCGACATCGTGGGCCAGGGGGTTTTACTTTTGTTATATTTAAAGTTGTTTCAAAGAAATTAAATAATAATAATTATGAATAACTTGTCATCTTCATAATAGTTATTTTGGGTCCTTGGAAAATTGGGTTTTACCTTGAAATTGATTTCCGATTGTACCCCTCATATAGTGTCAATTCTGAATCGATTCTATCAAATTTTTTTAATATAATATGTCTTACTAACATTTGCTCAATTTAGTAACGATACCGATCTTAGGAAAATAGTGTGGCGATTTCAATAATTCTCTATAGAGCTTGTTGTTGGGATTAATTATTAGGCACATTTACCAAATCATAGAGTAACCTTAATATTTGCGAACTTGCAATATTGTGAATGAAGTATATCTGAATCGATTGTTGCCCACAAAATCCTTATACATACTGAAATTAATTTAAGGCGAATTTCATACCACTGTTTATTTGCATAATTATGAGCGAAGCACCTCTTTTTTGCTGAAATATTTACAAAAGAAGCTCAAAAGCATTTCATGCAAACCTGAAAAACACACAAATGAACTTGACCTTGATATTTAAAGTAGAAAGTATGTATATGAGTATATTTTCCTTGTTGTATACTTAAATATATAAAGCACACATACATACATGCATGTGTAAAAAATGTATGCGTGTATATGTAAAAGATTAGATGACATTGATTATGTGTTTATGCGCTCCCCCTTCTCCTCATTTCACACACATACACATTTCCACAGTAAATGCTAAAATTATCTTTAAATATTTAAGGGTTTCCTTAGGGTTTCGACATGTTTTATACATGTAACCGATCGACCCTAACCTAACACAAAAGCATTAGAATGCGTAGCAGTGTAGATACATACTACGTTTAATATGTATTTATGTATGTATTTAAAGCACGTGTGGTTGTATGTGTTTGTCAAAGGCAAAACAAAAAAATATTACGAAACAAGGGTAAAATCGTAAAATTAACTTGTATAAACACTTGATGGTTAGAGAATTTGTTTGAAAATCTTGAAGGGTAACCGAAGTTAAGTAATCAGCATAATTTTACATTGTAACACCATTTTGGCACACTTCCTTAATGATTCCGTTCGTCTCCCCTACTTAAACGTTCGTATTTATGAAATGATTCACAGCTGTAGTCAGTCATAAACCACTCACACACACACAAATCTCTACAATTACTTTCTACTTAAACTACAGTTCAAGGACATGTTGCATAAAAAAAAATATTTCATTTTATAGGGATTTTTATGTTCTTTTATCGCCCGTTTTTGTCTGTGAGTGTGGTTGTCTTAAGGTGTAAATAGCGTTTACATTATTGTTGCATTTATTACTGGTTATTTATCATTTAAGTAAATATCATTCCAATCAGGGAATGAGGGTAAACGCTTTCATATTCTATAGACCAGCCACAAATGTACTCAAATACGTTACATACACCCAAAGAAGCTTTTACTTGAGGTCTCTATATATTGTCCTTTTTACTTCCTTTTTATTGATGCTGTTTTTATGTGTCACTTTATTTACCACTTGTTTCTCATTTTGTTCTTATTTTTTTATTTGCTTCAAATTATTTAGACCGTCATCAAACAATAAAAATTCATGCTAAAAAAAAGAAAGGGGTTTTATTTAATTTTATCACTTAACCTTGAAATTATGTTGCTTATTGTTCGTTTAAATTTAGGGGAATTCAAGGTCTCTATGTTTTTTATTATTTCTATGTTTACGAAGAAAGTGAAAATAACCTTAGATAACACAGATTTTCTTTTTTTTACTGTTATTTAAACATTTTTAATTAAATTGAGTGTTTGCAGACAAACTCTTTTAACAATCAGCTAAAAAGCAACGAAAGGAACAATTGCTTATTGTTTTGTGAGAAATATATAATTAATTGCATAATCATTATATTTGCTTATTAAAAGTTTCTAGTGAAGAAAAATAATTACATAGATTTTTCTGCATCTTTTGGACTACCTAAATTGTAAGCAAATATCTTTCCGCGACTCCGTAACGACTCGATACTCTCTAATTCAATCATTGACAACTCATTGAAATATGAACTTTCGAAAGTGGTGCCCCTAAATACTTTTCAACTAAAGGCTCCCATGCAGTCGTAATTTTTTAGATATTTTCAAATACATTCTATCTAAACATAAAATGTTTTAACATTCGAATAATAAATGTATGTATTTTGCATTTAAAGGGAAGTATTCTTAATATTTAATTCATTAATTTAAAGTCATTACAAAATTTATGCTGGATTTGTATGATTAATATTTAACAATTAAATATTTTCCGTACAAATGTTTTCAAACGTTTGCCGTTACGTTTTACAAAATGGGTCCTTTAGTTTCCGGTTTGACAATTTCCCAATTTATATAAAAACATTCATTCAATTGTATTAATAATAGTGACAAATGTTGTTTAAGATTATAGTGAAGCACCTGCCAGGATGGCTTATCTTCACTGCGCACTTAAACGCAGGACGGACTCTGGTAAACCAGATTCCAGTCTATCTAGTTTCGAACCCTTGCGAGTTCATGGGACTAGTAACCATTTATAGGCCGGTAGTGGGGGTGTGGTCCAGCTAAATTTCACACCTACAATTCGCCCCCCGGCCATATTTAACCCTGTCAGTTTGTTAGTCATACAATTCAATGTATGACATTATCCCACTTTTGCACCACGATGAGGTTGACATTAGGCACTTAAATTGGACTACAATCTATCCGAAGGAAAGACAACAACGGTATGAAAGCAATCCAATTTTTGCAAACGAATAATAGTGACAACATTAAATTATTGCATATGTGTGAGCGTGTTTTTGTATTAATTGGCAAAAGCGTGTCTGTCTAAATGTGTTTGTAGAATTTGCCGCCATTTTTCATATTTTACGACTTTATTTGCTCTTAGTCTAATAACTATCGCACATAAAATATTTGCAAACATTCAATAATAGACATGAATTTTCCATTCTTGTTTATTTGCGCTACTCCTACGATTGTATTTTTGTTAAAATGTAAAAATTCTTACGAACGCAATTATTGTCGTTACTAGGACAATGTCAATGTCCGTATATATGTATGTATGTTTGTTTGTTTATCTCATATACATTTATTAAATATATGTATATGTATGCTTGTGTGTGTTTTTGTTTTACATATACTACATTCATATATATAGTACATACATATACACAAAATGTATTGTATATGTGTGTGCTTAATGTTATCAAGTTCCTAGAGAGCCTGTTTATATCCTTATTTTCATTCATTCGTTCATTCAAGTTTTTGTCGACTGTTCTTCTTGTTGTTGTTGTTGTTGTTCTTGTTTCTGCTGTTATCTGTGTGCTTAAATTACTGAAGGGTATGTGTGTGAGTATGTGTGTGTGTGTGGGTTAGTATTGGTGTTGTTTTGGTTTTTATGTTTATGTGTTGGTGTTGGTTGTTTTTGTTTTTGAAAAATAGGTTCCGTGTCTGGTTTGTTGTGTGGGCGTTTTTATGACGTTTTAATAATAATAAAGTTGTGTTGATGATGACTTTGAACTTGATATTTACTTTAAGGCCAAATAGAAGAGAGTAGAATACAAAATAAACAAAACAAAACAACACACAGACACATACACATACACACATACGTACAAATAACACAAATTCATAAAATAATTTGTTGAATATGGAAAGGGACATTTATTTGGGTTAATAAAAGTTCATTGAAACCAATTTGTGGCATTGAAAATATTGACAGCAAAGCACCGAATGTCATCAATCATATTACAGTCAAAGATTATGTTCAATTTATGATTTTTTTATAAATTTGTTAAACACATCAACACTTTTGACTACAAAATAATGGTTAGAGTAAGTAATGAAAACATTAAGAACTAAATATACTAAAGGTATTTAATAAATATTGTTACACTTAAATAACTTCCGATGTTAATTCAAAAGACCGGATAGATATGTATGTTTTATTAACATTAGCACACAACAAAAACATTAGACTCATAGATTACAGTCAATACATTACTAACATTTCTTACAGCTGTTGAATAAAAGACATTGAATATTTAAAATAAACATAAAAATATTATAACTCAGTATTGGAATGAACATAGAAACATATTCAAGTATCTACTTCCTGGAACAACCTAACAACCTACCACCCCATTCGAATACATACACATAAATCTTACTTGATGTCAAATACTCGTATTTATTTGACAACTGTGTTCTTCTGTATCATATTAAAACTAAAAACCTACTTAAAACAAATTCTCAAGATTATCTTAAAAATGTACAATAGTTTTTAAGGAAAACGTTTTTATGGGGATTTGAAATTTGAAACCTTAAGGAAATCATCATGACTTTTATTGAACGAAAATTTCAAATGACATCTTAAAGTTTAAGTGCGTATATTAAAAGCAATTGCGTATCGGTGAGAAAATGTCATTTTATACATAGTTGGAGATGATTCTTAAGTAACACATGTGTTTTTGTCAGCTCGTATTATAAATTAAGATCCGCTTTTAATACAAACCATAAGACTTATTTATTTATGGAGGCTGTTGCATGAGAATATATGTACATAGTTGTTTGGTTCAAAATTTATTTTTAAAAATGCATATACATTTGTGTAAATAATAAATATCCTTCCTTTGCTTCGTTGGGGTTCTAAAAATATTTTTACTCTTTAGAATATTACTCGTATGTATATTTTAAATAAATGTTTCTGTTTTTTTTTTCTTATTATACATCTGCAATTTTAACATCCATCGTAAGCGTAAACACACTTCCCCCCATTTAACAAATGTCACTTTTGGTTTTTAAACTGAAAATATTTCTTTTGGATTTTTCATGTGTTTTAAATTTTTATGCATCTACTTCAGTGCATTTATATGTCTCGGGTATTATGCGTGATAGAATCCCAACATTTATGCCTGTTATGGTTGACATGTGCTTGCACAATTAAAATGACAGCCATTTTTTCCATGTACATACAAAAAAAAACTTTAATAAAATAAAAATAAAATTGTGACACGCGTGCGCTGTTTTTACGCACATGTGTCGAGATGCAAATTCTAGTATTTTTTTTTAAATAAAACAGATTCAGTACAAACAATTTGTTAGTTTTTCTGTTGAACTCCTCCTTGAAAATAATTCAATATTTATTTAAAGAACAAAAATGGAGAATCGCGCCATGTTGATCGAAATAGTATAAAATACAAAATATCCCCTTATAAAAACATTTAAGAGATTAAAAGATGGCTGTTTGTAATAATGTAATAATTTTACCTTGATCTTAGATGCTTATTTTGTTTGCAAGGGAAATTAAAATAAATATAAATGTTATAAACAATTTAGGGTTATATTTTTGAACACCATACCTCTTGAATTATAGACAAATTCAACAGACAGTTTCCAAAATGCTGAAATGAAACGGTAATCCGCTTTTAATAAAATCACTCATGATTATAAACTATAAATTACACCATCGTTCCACCTATAGAGTTTACCAATTATAGTATACTAGCTAAACCCGGTGTGCTTTGCTACCCCCCCTCGTCATAAAATAAAATAAAACGTATTTATATATTTACAAACATTTATTTATTTAATTTTAATGTATTTATTGCAATGCTTTAGGCGAGACCATGCCCCTTTGTCCACTTACATAGTCAAGAATTTATTATTTCGTAAGAAAATCCTGTTGTGAAAATTTAATGACGATCGGTCCAGTAGTTAAGACTATATTACGATGTTTAATTCTCCTAAAAAGGGGCGTGGTCCCACTCACTTTTCTACTGGTATGTATTCCTAATTATGCCAATACCATATGTACCAAATATCACCGACGTACGTCAAAAAATGCCCAAAATATGGCGGGTTAAATTTGTGGGTTATATGGGCGGTGCCACCCCCGTTTGTACAATCAAAACTTCATATAGCCTATTATTCCTTCCAGAGTCACAGTAACATGCTGTAAAAATTTCAGGCAGATTGGTCCAAGGGTTTGGCCTCCTATTAAGCACAAACATACAGACACACATTCATTTATATATATATAGATTAAAAGCAATATAATTTAAGGTGAAATGGGGCGAAAAATGGGGATTTGGTAATAAAAAAATGTATGTAGTTAAAAAGTATATAAAACTTTAGGTAAATACATATTACAAAAAAAGTATTTTGTATAGCAAACATTGTTAGTGGTATAAGTATCTAAATTAAAAAAAGGGGGCGATGAAGTAGGCGTGGTTCATAGTTATATGGCGACGTTAACAGTATTAAGAGCAATATACTACCAAATAAAAAAATACGTTGGAATGAAGAAATTTGTATAGAGAACAAAAAGTATAAAACTTTCAAAAATTTGGCGTGAAAAGGGGCGTGGCTTAAGAAATCTTTATTTTTACCTCGCCTGGAGTATATAATGTGTATACAATTTGAAGTAAATCTGTTAAAAACTATATGAGAGCAATTACATAATTTTTAAAAAGTGGGCGTAAAAATGGGCGTGGTAAAAAAAAGTACCCTATTAATCATAACAGAGTCCCAGTTAAATGCTGTGAAAATTTCAAAAATATCGGTCCAGAGGTTTGGTCTCCAATTACAATATTTAAAAAAAGTGGGCGTAAAAGTGGGCGTGGTAAAAAAAGTACCCTATTATTCCTTCCAGAGTCACAGTAACATGCTGTGAAAATTTCATCAAAATCGGCTCAGCCGTTTTGGAGTCTATACGTTACATACATACATACATACATACATACATACATTGAATTTTATATATATAGAAGATTCGAAATTTTTTAATTAACAACAAATTTATAAATTAAAACCAAGAATTTTTTCAAAATACATTCAAAATGACTATTTTCGACATGCATACATATTTAATTATTATATTTATTATTTAAACTAGATTTTTTTTAGGATGACATTTTTAAATTTAAATTTTAGAAGTTTTACAGTCTTCGTCTTTGGAAAAACTATAACATGAAATTATATTAATCACTTTTAATACAAACGAAAATTAAAGAAAGTTTTTCAATCACTGTAAATGATTGCTCTCATAGCTCTTTATACAAACATATACTAAATGTATTATATTTCTAAAAATAAATATTTGACAAATATTTAAAAATTAAAAATTTTAAAATTTGCGAAAAATTGGCAAAATCTAAATTATTTATTAATTATGCTCTATATGTATTTGCCCCTTAATAGAAAGTATTAAAAGTGATTGCAAACATGTGATGAAACTAATGTAAAAAAAAAACTTTTGGAAACAATAATATATTACTTAAACATATCAATACATGGAATTGAAATAATTAGAATATACAAGAAAACACAATAAATAAAAGAAAATAAATCATAATGGAGCACTTTCGTTTCCATATACCTACACCGCCGGCTCTTAATTGAACCAATGTCATCCTTATAACCTAACCTAAAAAGTACATAATCAGGTATGTGATGGAAAACGATAAAGATAACGAGTGAGTTTTTGAAGTCCATTTTAAAGTATTTCTTATTAAATTTTTAAAATTTTTGTTTTAAGATTCTCTTTAATAGCAAATTATCTTTATATTTTGTGGGATAAAACTGTTTTAATACAGAAATATTACGAAAAATTTAATTTCTAAAACTCACTTGTTATCGTTATCGTTTTCCATCACATACCTGAATATAGAGGATTATTAAAATGTATAAGAAAAAATAAAATGTATAAGTGAAGTTATTAAAGATAGCTTTAAACGATACTACTTTATGTATGACCTGATGAAGAAAAAAATTGTCATTTTACTTTATTTAAAAATTTTAAGTTATTATAATAATTCGATTAATTTTAAATATGCGATCAAATTATTCGAACAAAAGAAGAATCTAATAATTTGGATTACACTGCTAGTTAAAATTGAACAATTTGAATTACCAATATGTTGTAAATTATTTTGCAAAAGATATTGTTCATCCCGATTTGGTATGGTAAATATAGACAAAAATCTAAAAACTGCATTTTTCAAGTTTATGAAAAGATGTTTGGGAGCCAACTGATAAATTTCTTACATTGTTTATGTACAAATTGCTTGAACATGTGTATATAATGTTTGTTTGTCTATCTTATCTTTCCTCATTTTCCATTACAACAGTTGCTTTTCTAATAGAATTGAATTTTCTAGCGATATCACAAAGTTTTTAGCAGTTTTAATGCAATTTTGTTTTTTGGTATTTTTTCATATGGGCATTCCCTTAATATATACAATTCACCTTAATACTTTTCCTACACCTTAAACATATTCACCTTGGTTGTGAACTCTGCTACATTGTCTAGTAAATATGAAAGTGAAATATGGTAGCATTTGTATATATAGTTTATTAAGCTCCATCTAGTTGTGGTATTAAAGCACTGCTTTATCTGTGTATAAAATAGTGTTGAATTTTTATAAATTCACCACAAATACAGTTGTTCGAAAATTTTCAAGGTAATTGAAATTTGTCACCCTATATGTAGGCAATGTTCTTTTTTTGCAGTTTTACGGGTGATTGCTGAATTAACTAACATAAATAAAAACACACCACTTTTAAAAATCAAATACTTTTTTTTACATTTTTATTAAAATTATTTTATAAATAAATAATTTTTGTTGTTGTCTTACTTATTTTTCTTTGAAGGTTGTTTACGGTCCTGATGGTACACCGGTGCGTGCTGAATCACGACGAGGGCGTGGAAAGGCTAAAAATACAACCGGAAATACTACACCGACAACTGGGGTAAGTTTTGAATACAATTTAATTTTCTTAGCTCAAAATCATCTTATAATTTATAATTGGTGTAATTACTGGCCCTGTTAATATCAAGTGCGTTGAGTTTATTGTAAGACATCGTTCTGTGAACATCAAGCGTTCTCAAACTATAATCTAAGTGTGCTGTAATAAACGACAGAGTGTTAATTTAAAATTGTTTTTGTGTACATATCAGAGATCAGTTATGAGTACTGAAAAAGTGAGTATACTTGAATCATGATTTATAATTTGTTATACTTATACGTACTCATACTTCTCTCAATATCATCAAAACAATATTCATCTTTAAAGTTCGAAGTACGCATTATATTCAGACTTAATCTCATGTATGATGTTGTTTATTTTGACTCTCCTTAACTCAATGTACGTAGACGATAAAAAAATAAGTATGACTCGCATACACTCATGCGAGAGTCGTTCATTTTTACAGTCCGCTTATAAAAATTATATAAAATAATAAATGTTATATTTTCCCCAATATGTTTTCCTATAAACTTACTTGTATGTTTTTATATTTCTTTTTTACTTATTTTGTATAAATACCTAACGGAATATGCTGAAATTTATTTTCAATGACTTAACTGAGTTGAATACTTTATGAGTATGTGAGTATTTTTCTTAAGATGCAAATCTAAATACCGTTGTTTATGAATCAAACATATTGGGAATCGTATGAGCTCGATGTCGGCGTTGTAGTCATACTTATATCCACCCGCATTTATAAGTCAACGTTGTTGTGAGTTTGAGTAACTCAGAGTAGTTAAATTTCAATTATTTAAAACCACTTATACTTAAAATGTTATGAGTAGTTGTGAATCGTAAAAAAATGATTCATTGCCGATCTCTGGTACATATGTACATAATAGACTCGTTATATTTATTTTCTTTAAACTGCATGCTGCTTTTATTTTGCAATTAAAAGGAATCCGGTTTATTTAAAGGAAATAAACAAAAGGTAAAAACGTTACAATAGAAAAAGCGCTACAATAGAAAAATTGCAAAGAAAAATTTATTATAAATTTTTTACATAATTTGTTGACTGCAAAGGGAAGGAAGCCCATCATAACTGTAGCTGCCAGATTTGACGTATCGTAATTTAGACGTTTTTTTGGTTTCAGTGGCGATTTGATGATTTTTCTTTGAAATGGACAATTCAGAATTATTAAAAATCTAAATCGACATTATTTATTACACCACATACAAAAACAAATTCTTAATTTAGCTAATTCAGCAACCATACCGTAAAACTGTAAAAAAGAACAGTGCCTAGTTTTAGGATGATAAATTTGCAATGAACTTTAAATTTTTCTAATAACGGTAGTTGTGGTGAATTGTTGAAAACTGCTGAAAACCGGGGTTTGTTTAATTGATTTTGAAAAAGCTTTTGATAACGTGTGGATTCCAGGTTTAATTTTCAAACTAACTAGGTATGGATTCCTATTTCATTTAATTTGTCTAATTTATATAATATGCGAGGCAGTAAGTACAAACACATTCATTATGCAATCAACTGCACTTGCACAACACTGCATAGATAAAGAGAAAAAAGAAAATAAGAGATACACTTTGAAGAGCTTGAGAATACAACAAAAATCGACAATTGCAATAAACACAAAAGAAGACAAAGACAATACAAATGCAAACTACACCATTGCAATACTTTAGTAATAATAACAACTGTGACCAAGAAAAACGACAAATTTTCTGTGATATATGTATATTTTAATTTACATTCATTTTTTTAAATATTTTAAGTTTTGTGTTGTGTTGTCCACATATACAAAAATACTGTAATATAAATCATAAATTGATGTAAAACTGACCAAAAAGATTATGGTAAGTTAATTTGTCAAAAATTAAGATTGTAATTATTGTTATTATGGACTAAATGTTTCTTTTGTATTTTTACAATGTTACCAGATTTTAATAAAAAACTCAAATCCCTGAAGAAGTTGGAAAGAATACCAACGAAACGTCGGATTTAATTGAAAATGAAATAAATAATCTTTTATTTACATTAAATTAATGACCTTGAAAGCCTGCATATAGGAAACTATATAAACTATTAATAGTAAACAAAAAAAAGGTCGATCAACACTTATTCGAATTCAGTATTGTTAACAGTACCCTGTTGTAGCCCATTAATGCACCAATACTTTTAAATTTATTTATTAACGAATTGTTAAGCAAAGTTGAAAATATTATTGGACTCGCTGATGATATTATTATATATCAGTCCGATGACACAATTGTAAAAATTAATGTTAAATCGAGTAGATTGGCAAATAAAAATTAACCTAAACAAATGTGAAACAATACTGTTTCGATCACCGGTTGGAAAATGCAATAACAATATTAAACGTAATTGGAAATCCTTTAAGGTAAAATCTATTAATAACGAACTTATTCCAAATAAACAAGTAGTAAAGTATTTAGGTATTCATCTAGCTAGATACATTTTTGTAATTTTACTATCACATTAAATCCCAAATAAAAAAAGCAACGAAAGCTTTTTTCCTGCACAAAAAACTGTTTTTTTTTTCTAAAGTTCTCAACACTAAAATCAAGACTATTATGTATCAATCTTTAATACGACCCATTCTAACATATGATTGCCAAATTTGGTTCAACATATCTCAATCATATATGGAACAATTAAGAGTCTTTGAAAGAAAATGTCTTAGAAGCTGTACCTCCTTGTACAGATCGGCAAAAAGCAATTACAAAAAATACATATCAAACAAACGATTATATAACGAGGCAAAAATTAGTAGAATATATAATTTTATTATTCATTTATCCATTATAATTACTACGTGAATGAAGAATACATTGCTAAAATTTTACAAAAAGGTTTTGTTCCTCCAGAAGCCTTTCTTTATCTTGATAAACATGGATTTATGCAAAACGGTGCAGGCATTCCTACATTTGATCACATCTATAGAAAAGCCAATAATAAAACTATAACAAGTAATCAATTAACTAATATAAATTGCAGATTTGATACTAATATTTATTAAGCGGATAAAAACAGAAATACAAATCAAAACAAGAAAAAATATTGGTGGCTTGCCGAATAATTTCCATCAAGTTTTTTTTTCTTTTTTTTCTTTTTAACCCTTGACATACACTCTTAATTCCAAATAATAAAGTGAGATTTTTTCGACTTTTTGTCTCACATTATAAATATAATTTTAAAAAACAAACACGCTATTAATTAATTATAATATGTAATTGCTAAACATAATAAATTATATAATATTATATATTATACTTGAGTGCCCATTGAAAGGGACTGTGTATTATGAAATATATTTATGCTTACTATTTGTTTATTTATAGTTAAAATTTTATGTATTGTGAATAAATAAATGAAATAAAAGAAAACAAACATCATATCTGCCACATTTGACTGATTGATTAATATTTTGACGAATTTTTGTTGAAAGTGAATTTTATAAAAATTTTCCCTAACAAAACTCTTTAAATACTAGATAATTCATCAAATTCCTAATGCCAAATTTTCTCTCTTTTTTAACAACAACCATTTTTTCATTTAATTAAGAAGAACTACATACATACATATATCAAGAAAAAAATTAAATGCTAGTAATAATTTCTTATAATATGACATATTCGTATGTATATATGTATGTATGTAATGGCATCACGTGAGAACGGCTGGGGCGATTTGGCTAAATTTTTTTATTCGATTCGAAATTCTTAGAATATGGTTTGTAAAGAAAAAAAATTCAAAACTTCCGGGTAAAACTCGGATTTTTTTTTGCGAGTCCAGTCAACTTTAAAAAAACCCCTGCACAAATTTATATATTTTATTTGCAAATAAATAAGAACAGGCAGGTTGTGAATACATCTTATTCTACATCTATATAAATAAAAATTAAATGGCATCACTTGAAAACGGCTGGAGCGATTTGGCTGATTTTTTTTATTCTATTCAAAGTTTTCAGGAAATGGTTTGTAAAAAAAATTAAAAAATTCCTGGTAAAACTCTGAAATTTTAAGTTTTTAATATATTACCTCTTTTTCACTTCTCGTTTTTCTTAATAAGAGACATTTTTTGAAGAAACTTGAAGAACTGACACCAAAGCCTCCTTTTCACTTCTCATTTTTTTAAATATGAAATGATATGAAATACCAATCATTAGTAAATATCGAGCAAAGACGGGGGCGGTCAGCTAGTAAATATATTATAAATATATTAATTATTACACAAGTTGTGTTTGTTTAATTAATTAACTATGCTCTTTGTGATTTCTTTTTATTTTATGTATTTTGATATATTATATAAAAAGTATTAAAAGAGACTCGAATTTTTATGTTTTCGTTTTTATTTTTTCGATATTTTTTTGGCGATTTTTAAAATTCGAAATAACGATTTTTTTATTTTTTTATAAGGAGTTTTTCCAATTTTTTGCATTTAATGCTTGATTGCTAAAACAAATGACTCTAACAGTTTGTCAGAGATGTTGGGACAATAAAATTTCACATAATATACGGTCACACTCGTTTTTATACCTTAAGCCATGTGTCCACGATCGTCAGATATTACAACGTTTTTCGAAAAATGTTCAGAAAATGTCTAACAACCGTGTAAACTTAAAATTTCTACCTTCCAACGTTGTAAGAAAAAGCATTTTCAGTACATTGGAAGACATCTAACAATCGTGTAAACACACAATTATGTCATTGTCATTGTTTTAAGACAATTGCCAAACACTTTTCATTGTCATATGTGCAAAGTTTGTGCATCTGCCAATGGCAGCATTGTCATAGAAATTATTTCTAAATGCAACTCTGTATATACATTAATAAACAAACAAGTGTGCATTGATAAAATTTTTGAAAAAAGTGGAAGAAAATTAAAGAATTAAATTAAAGTGTGCATTAATAAAATTTTTAAACATACACACAGAGCTGCAAAACGAATTTGACAATGCCACACAACAATCTGACAACCGTGTAAACTGACAATTTCGGTTGACAGTTAAATTCATTGTGTGACAATTGTGTGCAAATGAAATTGTTAGTTTTCTTACAGTCGTGTAAACTGACAATTTACCTTTTGCTAAAAATTTTTCAATGTCAGTACATTACTAGCACATTGCTAGATATGACAACGTTGTAATATCTGACGATCGTGGACACATAGCTTTACACTACAATAAGTAGGGAGGGTATATTTGTTCTGATGTTTGTAAAGCGCAAAAATATTAGTCCAACACCCAACTTAAATTATATTGATCGACTCAGAATCATCCATACAAATGTCCTCTCGAAATAGGCGTTTATCGGTCAGAAATGTTTGATTTATTCATGTATTCCAAGAATATTTATGTACAAGTATATGCACAGAAGTCATGCCACTACATTTTTGGATGATCGGTTCATAATAGGTCATAGATCCTATATATCTGTTTTTACACATATTGTTTGTCATAGATTAAACAAATCATTGCACTTGAGTTTAAGCATATGAGTCGATTTCTTAAGTTGTGCCGTTTTTGTTTTATTTTGTTTTTTTGTCTTTCTTTTTAATTTTTTCTAAAGAGAAAAAAGTCAAACTGATTTAAGCCATTTAGGCTCGTTTGCATTCAACTTGAAAATGATTATGATTTATGAAAAATAATGTACATTGTACATACATACATGTTTGTCCAAATGAGTATGTTTGTATATGTAAGTATTTTGTAAATGTCTAGCAAATATCTAACGTCTGCTGTCACAAATTCATCAACGTCGTCAAAACATAAGTACATACATACATATGTATGTATGTACATACATTCATAAACCCGACTAAAAGGAATATGCAAATTTATGTATGTACATACATATGTACATACATACACATATGGATATAAAATATTTTGTTAGAATTACAAAAATAAAAACCAAAGACTTTTTTTTGCTATTCAACACCCTCTACAACAACTACAATAAGAAAAACATTGGCAACGACAAACGTTGTTGATATAGTTGTATATTTTTTTAAAAGAACTTTAAAAGAATGAATTTATTTCATATTTTCGATATATCTGATTTTTTTTACAAATTTTAAAAATCTTAGTTTTTTCTTTTAAATATTGTATGTGCATTTGTTTACATTGACTTAAATCTACACAACATAATTCACATATGTATGCACATACATATGATTTAATTTTTTATTGTTTTAAATAGATATGTATGTTGAACTCTATAATATTTTAGAAATGAGGATCCTAATCTGCAAATAATTCTTCAACTATAATTTGTTAATCCAATTATCTAGTTGTATATTAAAGGTAACAATTCATGAATATCTTTAGATGGTAATTTATTTTAGACTTTCGATATTGAATTATTAGAAATCATTAGAGTGTGGTTCTGAGCTTGAAAATCATTTCAGGCCGAAGGATGTAAAACAATTTACAATAACTACCGATTATAAAAAAATTTAGTGAAGTTAAAAAATTGTTGTTCGATATCAACTAATGCTTTCGAAATCTGATTTATAAACTCCAATTCTATGCGAACGACAATTTTGAACGCCATCCCAATCGAATGAAAGTTTTTGCTACAGAGGATTCAAAATTCAATAGACTTCGAGACTTCTTTCAGTTTGTTTTTCATTTGCGATTGAGCGACGGGTAAAACATTTTTATTAGAAAAAAAAGGGACTTCAAAATCTCCAAATACTTAACTGCTTAACTTGCAAGTCCCCTATTTCAAATCCAATGCCTTAAAGATGACTAAACGCAAGTAGAAATGTGTTGGTTTTTAGGTGATGCTTGTTGTCATCACTTGTTGATTGAATAGATGACTTAATCATAAAAACTAAGTATACCAAACACAAAAGCCTTCAAACTTGTGTCTTCTGGTCATAAAGTCTTGAAGAAAGTAACAACAGTCACAAAATCATGTACACTGTCAAACGACCACCATCAAAGTAAAAACTAAAGAAAAAATCTCATTCAAATGTACGAGTCCATAAACACACGTCTGAGGAACAGCAAAAAACAAATGAGACGAAGAAAAGGCACAGAGCTCTGAAATTACCACAGACAGTGCCAAACAATTTGAAAAGAAAAAAATTAGAAACATCCGTGCAAACTATACGTGATTACACATACGTACAAACAAATGTACTGTGTAGACGAATATGAAAAGTTGGTAGACAGAGTGGCGCCAATATTAATGATGATGACATCATTGATGGCAATGACTGGTTAGTTAGTCCGTTGGCTGTTGGTTGGTAACCCGATGACGTTGATACTGATAATAATGATGAGTATTTGCCCATAGTAATGGTTTCGTTATGGCATTTACACGAAATACTCCAAAGCAAACAACAATTCATTGCCAACTAAATCCAACAACAATTGGTGTCTTTGGCCGTGTGTTTTTTTTTTTTTTTTGTCTGGTTGTATTCGCATTACGAGTACGTTGTGTGATCTTTCTCCAAGTGTGTTTCAATTGAAGAAGAATTTCTTAGCATGCGTATTCATCCTGTTGAAGTTTGAGTATTATAACGTCACCAGACTTGAACAGACATTCCCCAGCGGCATTTGAGCCAATGTTCGTGTTAAAACAACAGGCAACTGAAAAGACATTGTGATCGTCGACTTTGTTATTATTGCTGTTGTCTTTTATACATTCAAACCCAAATGAAGAAAGGACGCACGAATCGTGTCAAACCAATCGACGGAGTTACTGACATGAAAAAGAGTCAATGCTTAAGTAAGTGGTTTGTTCTTTGATTATTGGTCTGCAATGAAATAAGACATTTGTTTATTCAATCCCATTCCCGTTCTCAGCGTCATCACTACCATCATGGTCTGGCATGAACATTATAACCAATGCCATCATCGCCATCATCATCACCAAGTTAAGTCAAGTAAAGAAAAGTTTATTTTCAAGCAGTCAGTCCAAAGCGCCAGCTCGTATCAAGCTAATCCATATTGCCGTATGTACTCGTACTATGTCGTCCGTCGTTGCTGTTATTATTGTTTTTCATGCAACACCATGCGTTACGTTGGCACGTCTCTCCACACATACAATATGGTATGAAAGTATGTATGTACTCATAGCAACCGACAGAGATTCAAAATCTTGGTCACACACCACAGACAGTTGGGGGATTTTTAGTTGTTGTTGTTGTCTTTTTTTTTTTTTTGGTTTGGCAGTACATGTGTGTACATGCCGGTACACATGATTACGATTGCGACCATCTACAACAGCAGCAACAGCAATAGTGTCAGTCAGCAGTGGCATTTAAGCAAAATGCCACCAACATCTAGACATTTAGTTGGACGGACTACCCCAACAACTGCTAAATAAACGCCACCAGACACATCACAGACAATAATTTTTTTGTTTTGTTCATTTCTTTTAAGTCTTTCACGCAACAGAAACAGCAAAAACAATAACATCAAGGAAATAAAATTGCTGCAAATACTGGTGGCAGTACAAGTAGTTTAAGGTAGCAATTGCTTGTCTCACGTTCAAAGGCATCAAAGTGGCAGCAGCCATTGAAACATTCAGTCTTTCATCTGTTCGTACCTTCGTTTGTTCTTACTTTTACAGGTTCAGTTACGTTCGTTCCATTCAATGGTGTTGGTGGTTATGTGAATGATGGAGAAGATGCCGTCGTTCCATGAAAGATGTTATGTGCAAAAAGTTTGCTTCTATTGAAACACACACAAATAAATGCTCTTTGGAAAGTTCTCCCTTCTCATGTAAAATATTTAGAAATATGTAAATCCAGCCTTCAAATAATGAATTCATTCTGCTGCTATGTTTTATAAAAATATTGATGGTAAGGGTTAGAATAGAAAAACAGTTAAATATCTCTTTACTCGTATGTCTAGCTGCTTCTTTGATCTAGATCAGTTTGCCCCATAAACCTTACCCAATATACTAAATAGGTGGCAACTTGTTTTAACAAGTTTGCTTAAACGAAAATATGTATAATAGGAAATGCCAATAGCTATGAAATGTTTCCTTCATTCATTTTTTACAATATTTATTCACTTTCAAAGCACCGAGAAAAGCAGCACGTGATGCGTTGGGTTAATAAGGCAGCAAAGATTACAGAAAAGTAAAGAAAAAAGGGCAACACAGAACACTGACAGTAGGAAGCAGGGACCGAAAATAACTCGTCCACATAATCAAAAATCAAAATTGTGATTTATATTTTGTTTTTAAAAATAAATCACTAACTTCGGTGAGAGACAAACTATTTCAATTGTGGTTAATCTTAATAAACGTTAACGTTCTTTCTTGAAGCAGTGACGATATTGGGCAAGAAGTAAAAAAAAGCGAATTTTATATTCAAGTTTCATTGATTTGCATTAAATGCACTTTTGTCATTTATTTTAAAAGTTCGAAAATAAAAGATATAACCTGACCTTTACGAATAAAAATTAATTATAAATAACTCATCTTGATTATTTGCGTTATTTTCTTTTCTGTTTTTCTCAACCATAAACCTAAAATGTTCTCTTATAAATCACTCAGTGATAAAAAACAAAGAACTAATTTTAAATGGTAAATGGTGCCAATTAACCACTAAAATTAAAGTGGACCCGTTATTTTCGGTCTCTGGTAGGAATCTGCTACTGCTTCTTATACATACATATTAAAAATATCAGCACCATAAGACAGACAAACTGTCTACTTATTTTTTTCGAAATAAAAGATGAAAGGGGCAACTGTGAAACATCATCACTGCTTAAGTATTTAACATGATGATGATAATGATGACTGCAAAGGGAACTTCCTGAATTCAGTTGCTGTTTTATCAGGAATTTCTACCATTGCCACTATTGTTGCTGCTGCTGTGGCTGGGGCGCTTAATGCTTTCAGCAACCATTGACTTTGACCTGTTATTGTACGTATATGTATGTATATGTATGTGAGTATGCAACTGTGGGCTTTCACTGATGACGTTGGCCATGAGAGACATTCTGTTATTTCCCCTTTCTTCTCTCATAGTTGTACTTGGAGTTTTTACTGTTATCATGGCTGTATTATCCGTCAAGGACGTTAAAGTTCTTTGGAAATGTTTCTTATGGCAGACATACTTGTTCACCTACATACATATGTATGTATATCCATGGCATGTACATATGTATAATCGCACGCAGTAAAAAGTTGTTTAACACCATTACATTTCTTAATTCCGATTAAACTTAATACAGACACAATAATAAAAACAAAGCGAAGATATTGAGATACGAGTATATTTGACATTGATGATAAAGAAGTTGTGGTGTTTATGATGACACAGACAATATATCGTTGGTCTCATGTAGAAAGGCCCTAACTCGCTATTTTTTCGAAATTTGTTTTTTTGCGATTCCAATGCATTTAACGCAAATACACCTCCTTACAAAAATGTATTGCAATTGTGTAAAAAATAACGCTTTTATAAGCAGTTGTACAAAAAAAGTTACATGTTGAATATTACAGTTTCTATTATGTTTTTACCTTCTCCTGTAAAGTTTCAAATATGCGACCAAATATGATACCATAGATGTTGTAATATTCTCTTGTATAAGCGATGTGTGTATGCGTATTTATAGTTATTATTGCTGCAGAAAATCTTGTTATGGTTTATAAAGCCTGAGAAATAGCTTTCACCGATTACACTTGTTGCTAAGAAAACTTTAATAGTTTTTATTGCTTTGTTTGATTGTTGTTAAAGATTTGTCTATAGTGTGGATTTTGATAGAAGAAAAAATATATTTAATTTGTTTATAAGTTCAATTCTAATGAAATAATTTTTAAGCTTTATGAGATCTAAAGCTTTTCATTCATTCATTTCAGACTTGCTTCCTTTAAAAAATGTGCTCCAAAAGAAGCAGGTTTTATGTATGAATTCATATCTCAAATCGCTTCAAACCAGCTTTTGGGATGCATGATTTTTGTATGAGGTGTTCCCAGTTTGGAGGACTACTTTCTGCTGACAATAAGCGCTTCCTTTACCCTAATCAAACTTGCAAATAAAGTACTTTCCTTAAGTGTTTTACGTCACTTCGCGCACACCAATCAAAGAACAAATTCTATCTGAATGTTTTTTTCATAGTAACTGAGAAGTGCGATATTCGTTTTGTAATTGACTTTCGTTGTCATACGTAAATCTGTAGGCTATAATTTCATTTTTATTTTTTTGCTTTAAAACCTTCTTCGCTCGATTATGCGCTTTTTCTCTTAAGCGCTTTAAAAACACGATTTTTTTACTGGGTTATGCAAAACACATTCTGTGAATTTCTTTTTATAATAATAATAATAAATCCTAGTCGACTATTTAGACAATTATTTTTGTCGTACTATGAAAACTTTCGAACCTCACAGACCATTTAGAATTGTTTTAATTTTAATATTTATCAGAAAGGATCCTTTATACCTATATCTATGGCTTTCATAACTGTTTTAGGCCATCCTGTTTTTTTTTATATAATTTCAACGTTTTTTTTTATTTTAGTTAAATGTCCATAAAAAACTACTCCACTAGACATATGAGTTAGTTTGACATTAACTTTCAGAATGCAAGATAACCAATTGCAATCTATTATTTTACATTAATATAAATTGCAACACGCAACCAACAGTTATATTAAGTTATATATTTTAAATAATAAATACATACATACTTGTATTATTTAAAAGGCCCATGATTATTCTTACCATTCGTTTGAAAGGTTTTAAATAGGTTATGCAATCACTATGTTCAAATTTATAAAATATTTTTTAAAATATCTTAAGAACTATTTGCTCAATCGGAATCAACCACGTCGACCACTTACTAGCTCACTGTCCGAAATATCGAAAGGGAATGTCCGTAAATTGCACGTTATTTAATAGTTTTTTTTCAACAAAATATTTTTATTGGAACAACGTTACAATCTAACGCGAGAAATGCAAATATGTAAAAAATACATAAATTTTTGCTATAAAAACTCACACGTGCAAC
The DNA here is from genome assembly GCA_916048285.2 of Bellardia pandia. Classification (NCBI taxonomy): domain Eukaryota; kingdom Metazoa; phylum Arthropoda; class Insecta; order Diptera; family Calliphoridae; genus Bellardia; species Bellardia pandia. The sequence continues at coordinate 63,919,581 of OU696531.1, read as the reverse complement.
AAGTGGTTATTGAAAAATCTGTAATAAAACACGCGGTGTAAATTTTAACTTTTCGTTTGCCATAGAAAGTAAGTAACACTTTTTCCTATGGATGCACTAGCAGCATGACATTCATTTGATTTGAATGGTAAATAGGTTTCAAACTTTACATTACTTGCAAACAGAGAATGGGTAGACACATTTGTAGCTAAATAAATGTTTCTGGCTGTCTAGAGATTGGGATGCATACAAACAACACGGCATTATTAGTTAGTGTGGCATAGAGTAGCGAGGGAAAAAATAAATAGTATGTAAAGCCGTCAACAGCACAAGAGACGACCTGTTAAGGGAAACAATACAAAACACGAGAAAATAGTGTTGAACGTGTTTAAAATGACTGTAATGGAGACGATGGTGATGATGGCAGTGATAGTAATAGTGATGATGATATTTTTGCCATGTTCTATATACAGTTTTCTTTTTTTTGTTGGAGGTACGTGCATGAAATAGCAGTTTAAAAGAAAGATTCCGAATTCAAAACAACTCGTACGAGCACTGGCAACATGCACTTGTTTAACTAAACTAAACAACATGGCAAAGTTTTTTGTATTCTGTATGCTGTTGTTTTCTTTTTTTTGCGTTCTGTTGTGTCTCTTGCAAATTTAAAATGATTGTGGCAACAACCTTCATTTGTCGTTTATTTGCCTCTACATACATATATGCATTGCTTTGGAGTAGAATAAAGTTGAACAATGTATAGAGAAAAGACTGTGTTGCATGGTGGAGCGTATTGTAACTTTGGCGTGACATTGAATGTCGCGTATTCAGTGACTGCCATTTAGTTGCTGTGTTGGCTGACACACTTAAACAATGTGTGTGTATGTTGGTGTGTGTGTGTGTGTTTGTGTCTATGCAGCTCCTCTAACAACTTTAAAGGAAAGTTGTTCCATTACAGCCAGCAGCCAGTTCAACAAATAACACAAAATACTAATAGCAGCAAAAAAAGAGTAGCACACATTTTGGCACATGAACAACGCTTTGGTTTTCCGGAGTTTTTTATTTATATCCACATCATACTTGCTTTTTTCTGCACAAACCATGGTCTCATTTTTTTTTTTTTTTTTGGTTGCAGCCGTTCCCTTTGATGCAGTTTGTTTGGTGCAAAAAAAAAAACACAGATATTTTCTTTTATTTAGTTCTATCTTTTTTGTTGGCTAGTTTGCTGTTCCAGCAAAGAGAGATTTCAAACAGAGTAATGTAGACATCCCCGATTGTCTAGTATATGGAGTAGAAAAGCAACAGCTTCTATTAGTATCAGTATATCAGTTTTTGCTCGTCTGTCCGTTTATCTAGTCGGTTTCCTCATGATGTGCGGCCTGCTTATTGTGAAAGTGAAGTTTCCACATGATCTACATTTTCATAGTAAACGATGATGTTATTCTATTTTGGTATCGTTGCAGTTGTTCTGGCATTTTCCGTCTGTCCATTCGTCTATTTGCCATTACAAACACTAATATACAAGTATACGTATATGTATGTATGTATATGCATGTTAATAAGTGTGTGTGTGTGTGCAGACACATTGACACAGTTTTTATTCATTGTTTGTTTGTATGCATAACTACTCTAACGGACTGAATTTGAATGTCATGCACTCACCCATGCTGTTTTTGTTGCTCCTGCCTGTTTTATTAAAGTTGTGCATATGAAGGTCAACACCATTGGTACACATTTTCGTTTATTAAAGTTACATTTGTGTAACAGTAGCATACATACATACATATATGTATTTATGTATAGGGTGTTTTTTGAGAGGTATATAACTTTGAATTGAAATAAAACACAAGAAAATCGTTCCAATGACCATCAATTTGGCTTTATTGGAAGGATAATTTTATGCCATTAATGCTTAAATATGATTTCAGGCATGTGGCCGCCGCGGCTGGCTCAAATAAAGCCAATTCTACAGGTCCAATTTTCAACCACTTTTTCGAGCATATGGGGCCGTATGTCGGCAATAACGCCACGAACGTTGGCTTCCAATTCCCCTAACGTTTCTGGTTTGTTGGCGTAGACGAGCGACTTCACATATCCCCAAAGAAAATAATCCAATGGTGTCAAATCACACGAACTTGGTGGCTAATTGACAGGTCCATTCCGCGAAATTATGCGCTCATCGAATGTTTCCTTCAATAAATCGATTGTGGCGTGCGCTGTGTGGCATGTAGCGCCGTCTTGTTGGAACCACAACTCATCCACATTCATGCCATCCAGTTCGGGAACAAAATAGTCGGTTATCATGGCTCTATACCGGTCTCCATTAATTCGGGTCCTCTTCAACACTTTGATCTACAGCGGCAATTGTTTCGTCGGTGCGCACTGTTCGACGTCTCTGCGGATGCGTATTATCACATAGAGTAAACGTAGTGCGAAAACGATCCATGGTTAACCGAATTAATTGCTCTGATGGACGATTATGTCGACCATAAAATGGACGGAGCTTGCGGTAAACTTCGCGAACTGAACCGTTATTTTCGAAATAAATTTGCACGATTTGCAAGCGTTGTTCTTTTGTCAACCTGTTCATGATGAAATGGCAAACCAAACTGAACATAAATGACATTAGAGTTGCCAGATTTGACCACAAAATGCCAGTTTTATCTCTTTTCGAAAAACAAACCTGTAAAAAAAACACCCTATACATGCACTATTTTTCAATGTGCCGCCAATTTTTTCTTTATGTGACCAAAATATGATTTAATAATTTCTCCTTCCCAGACTACAAACAAAATACATTTATATATCGGTTAAGTTTTGGGATTTTTCTAAATCTTTAAACGTAATTTAGTAATTCTTCCTCGATGGAGGAAAAGTAGATGGACCAGTCCCTCTATCCGCTACATTGGACAGTCTGTTTCTGAACGGCCTGATCTATGTAACGGGGTAGATATTCGAAAAAATGAATTTATTTATGCATCGAGTTGTTGTGGTGGCAGGAAACATAAAGGGAACAGAATATGGATCCAATTGAGCTGGCTCTTACTGAATGATTGCCTTCACTGTTTAAACTTACTATTACCCAATCGTATTTAAATTAAATCAACTGTTTATAAATTTCTACTTTTGGTGACTATTTTATTTTTTTTATTTTTGCAACACAATAAGTCAACAAACCCTAAAAAAATGTTTTAACAAATGTCATTGACCTTTGAACTTCTTAGTTCTCAAAGAAACAAAAAGAAAAACGTGCAATATAAAAACAAATCTGAAACCCTTCAAGAAAGTCATTTAACAACCTGTTGTAAATCCAACTTGTCATGCAACAAAAACATACAAGAGAAACAATCGTTTGCAATAAAAACATGACCCAAGAAAGACAGCAAAAAAAACTAGAAAAGGAAAACATTTAATGTAAAAAGGTCAAATTTCTCAAGTCAAACAACCCACAAACAGCAAAAACAATCATCCAATTGAATAAAAAAAGAAGAAAAAAATATTTAAAAAAACTGAAAAGGATCAAATTGATTTCTTGGAAGACAACGGCTTTTGAAACAAGGCAAAGAAATGAGAAAAAACCCCAAAAAAAAACAAGAAAAAACACTTGCAATTTGAATTTTATTGAAAGACGGTTCAGACACTTCATAGACACAAATGAAATTTAATACAACAGCAGAAACAACAAATAATAAAAATAATACCAAATATAAAAATGGTTTAAAAAAAGGACAGATTTAAAAAAAAATTACAGTGGTGGGTTTCTAACATTTTGTTAACACTTGTAGCAACTAAAGAAAAGATACAAATACATACATACATGCAAATTTCTAATAAATGGCTGATGGGCATTCTAAAGAAGGGTTGTTATTGCACTCTACTATTTCTTATAAAAGAAATGTTGTAGTTTTTCTAAAAAATCTACAAAATACGTTCTTTTTTTTCAACCGCAAACAAATTCTTGGTTACTTTTTGAGACTACTACTGCTGATGCCAATTCAATAAAAAAGGGTTAAACATAACTTTCTTGTATTGGATTTGTATACAATTCAAGAAAAAAAAATGGACAACAAGCTATAAAAAAACTTTTCTTTTCTATAAAAGGGTGAATAAAAAAAACACACATAGAACTGTGTAATGAAGTGAACTAAACAACAAACCTAGCAGCAACTGAATTAAGGGTGCACATAATGAATTTTGTTTAATATTGTAAGAAGATGAACAAGGATTTTTTTTACTTCCTGTAGCCTTGACCTTAATACTTATTTTTCCTCCAAAAGAAAAAAGGGTCTATTCATAATAAAATAAACAAGAAAAATACCAAAAAAAAAAAATATCTAATAAGGGTTTAAGTTTCAAGGTCGTTAGCAACAACACAAAAGTGACAAATAACAAAAAAAAAAAAAAAGGCAAAAATATTGAAAGACGTAGTGACCTTAACCTAAAACTTGAAAAAACTTGTCAAAACAACCTTCAAAACAGACACCCGAACAACACGCACATACATACACACATACATACTTATGTACATATTTACATTGAAACAGATAAGCCATTAAGCACAATAGGCCTTAATAATATTATTAATACAAAGAGTAAGAAAAGAGAGAAAAAATTATATAAATAATCACACACAAACCTCAAACGCTGTTGCTGGCTGTTATTAATAATGTGAGTTGTATTTTTTGTTTACATAGATACTCGTATGTATGTATGTATGTATGTATACATAGATGTGTGAGTTTTACCAACCAGTGACTTGTCAACGTTTAAATGTTTGCTACAAATAATTTTACTACCTATAGAATTATGTGTTTGACGATGTCTGCCGGCATGTTTTGACTCGACTTGGCAGACTGAAATAAATCGACTTTGGCTTTAATACAACAACAACAACAACAATAACAAAAACGGCAACAACTGTCAATGACAATTGATACATTTGTTTGGTTTTTTGTATAAAATGAATTTTTTTTCTTCTCAATGAGTATTTGTCTGTGTGTCTGGAAGTGAGTCTACTAAAATTATACGAGTGTAGTTTAAACAGTTTTTCACACATTATACATTTCATTTAACTTTTTCAAAATTTTTGATCTTATTCAGGGATGTCATAGAAACGAATATTGTCAGAAATGGTTTTAAAACCGACAAGAAAATTAAATATATATAAATATCATGATATTTATTGAACGTGTAGCAGTGCCCTATGACACCAAAGCATTTTTTCTTGTCGGTTTTAAAACCAATTCTGATAATATTGGTTTCTATGACACCCCTTATTATTATACTTTTATGATGCAATATACATACATACATACATATGTCTGTATGTATGTACATTTTTCTCCTGATTATATTTTCTATGTCGATGGTCAAATGTCTACACCTCATACTAACATTATTTTTTTTTAGATAATATCATTTTTTTATACAATTGAACATTTTTTTTTAATGTTTATCCACATTCTGCAATTTTTAATGAGTTTAAACTACTTAATCCCATTTTAAGTTTAACAACAAAAATAATTATTATTAAAGTGTATGAATTTAGTTTCAACAGTGTGTGTTTTGAAACAATTGTAATTGCTGCTTTCTCTTGACAACCTGATAACAAAACGCTTTAATTTCCGGATAACTTTTCCGATTAAACTCGTAAATTGTATGTGTTATATTGTACCTATAGGTATGTATGTATTGTGTTAGTTAGACGTCAGTTAGACGGTTGCTCATGTTTTATTACATGCTCTAACAAATTTTGTTCGCATGCAATGCGAATTTATCTGAATGTTGAGAGCAAAACAGCAACATTAACAGCTACAACAAAAGAAAAAAGGGGCTCGACCATTTTTCAAATACACAAGAACATCAACAATAACAGCCAACACTCACACATTTTTTTATTATTTTTGGCGTCTATGCCTAAACACAAGCATGTTGGTTTTTATTTTAAGCTCCATACTGAGGGAACAAAAACAGAAACAGTGACGTCAACGCCTCGGGAGTTAGACGTTGACAGCTTTAAAAGAAATAAATAAACAATCACAGAATATATGTATATACCTATACTTACATATGTAATACACCATCAGTAGTCATGTTATAAATTGAATTGTACAAAAACGTTTGTACGTACGGCCTTCGCAAAAAACCTCTATGTAATTTGTATCATTTAAGCTGTTAATACTCATACATACTCGTACTAAACACACACAAAAAGTCAGACTGCTTATTATTAAATCAAACATTTAGTGTCGGCTAAATGTCTAATAAACCAGCTAACAACTGAACTGAACATGGTCATGATTATACTCGTATGCATGATTGTATGTTTGTTTGCTGCGTTGTACACACTGTACGAGTTGTTGTTTGACTAAAAATTACTTATACGTAGTGATGGCACGATTAATCGAAAAACTAGTAATAATCGATTATTGAGTTAATCGATTATTCCAAAAAATAATCGATAGACATCCAGGAACAAAAAGAAATAGAAAAAGAGAAGAGGAACAAACGCATGGTTGAGCGTTTTTCGTGACTCCCAGATGAATTTTGGAAAAAATCATGAAAATTTAATGTTTATCTCCATTGGCAAGTAACTTAAAAACAAACATTTTGAAACAGTTTCAACGTCGCTTTGGGCAAATGGAACGTTCATTTCTACTGGCAGTATCAACATTGCTAGACCCAAGATTTAAAAAAATTAATTTTGAAGATCCCTTAGCTTTATCAACAGTCATGAGACATCTAAGAAATGAAATGACAGAAATTGTTTATATAGATGACAGCATTGGAAGCGGCAGTGAAACGTCTTCTGTTGGTGAAGTGGAATTTGATTTATGGGCTCACCATAAATCTTTAGCCCACAAACGAAGAAGAAAGAACAATGACTAAACATTTCCTCAAGATGAACTAAGCTGCTTTCTCAATGCTCCAGTACTAGAATTATAGCGCAATGTAATAGACGCATGGGAAGAAATGAAATCGGTCTACCTTAAGCTGTACTTTCTTGCACAAAAATATTGCTTTTTGATTGGTACATCTGTACCATGAGAGCGGCAATAGTAACGCAAAAACGGAACAGATTACCCACGAAACGGCTATCAAAGCTCCTATTTTTAAATTCTGTGCTAAATAAATGATTTTTTTTAATAAGTAATAATAATTTTTTTATTTATGATAATTTTCAATTTTACCTAAAAATATCGATTAATCGATAAAATCTTTTCAATTAATTGCAATCAATTATTTTTTCTTTTCGATTAATCATATAATCCATTAATCGATTATTCTTTTTTTTTTTTGCCATCACTACTTATACGTTTAGCCGGTAGACTTTAAGCGGTATTTTTCATTGTTCATTAATATTGGTTTTTACTTATTTTTCGTAAAGTTGTTTCTATGTTTTTGTGCATGCGCGTGTAGTTATTAATATTATTTCAATGACATCAATGTCCAAAGTATTTAAATTGACACTTACATTGCGTGCACGTCATAAAGTATTTACATACATATGTACATATGTATTAAGAATATAAAGCGATCCTCTATTTTATTGATTATTATTGGCATATATGTATTATATTATGGCTGTGAATGTTTAGCAGAGTATGTTTGGAAAATTTGTTCTTTTTGAATTAAAGAAAGTTTATCTAAAACGCTTTGTAGCTGGAGTATTTGTGTGAGGCAAACTATTGCACATAAAATTGATTACGAGAGAAATTTTATTCTGATGAAATTCTGATGAATTGCCAGCAGGTTGACAAATGTACTCAATTGATAAATATAATACATATTTCAGTGTTAATGTTAACTGCTGTCATTTGGACAAATATATATAGATACAGGGTGGTATTGTTTAAGAAAGCAAGTTTGATATTTACAAATATTTGCATAATGTAAAAAGAAAATACTTCTTCAATTAAGACTTTGTATATCTTCAAGTTTTAAGGATTTATGCAGACTCTAGCTATTCAAAATAACTACAAAATGTTTAATTTATAATTCTTTTATTTGAATTAAGTTTCTTTTAATTAAAAATTTTAATGTCAGTTAATATCCACCCCAAAAAACACAAATTATTTTTCATACCGTAAATGGTAAAGAGAGCAGAAAACAACAACTAATTTATAAAATTCGTTTTAAAACTTAAATTCCTTAAAAACAAATGAATGTCATTAATCAAAGTTGTACAGTGAAACCTAAAGCTATGGAAATAAAACAACAAGAACCAAAAACAATAACAGCAACAAAAAGAAGAATAATGAAAAGATAGATGAGTCTCTCATATGGCAAAGTATTATTCATAAATAATTGCTTGTACTTGACATGTTCGTCATTAGACATAAACACACACACACACACACACACAGTGTGTGTATTGCAAATTTTTATAAACCCACCCAACAGACCAATAATAGTACTTTAGAAGAAGCTTTTTTAAAAAAAATACTAAAGTTTTTTTTAATCATGTTTGAGAAACTATTATCCTTCACAATATGTTTTTAAACATAGTATATAATAAATAGTATACAATAAATATTTTGTTATTGTTAATTTTGAATTAAAATAAAAAATTATATTTGTAAAAATGTGTTGTTTATCTGAAAAGTTTTGATTTTTTTTTTTGGAAAAATTTACTCCCTGACCCACGATATCGAACGATAACGTTCGCTTAGATAAGACTTAAGACACAAACTTGATTGTGGAATAAACAAACTTGATTGAGTAAAAAATAGATACGATAAAAAGTTTGTGTCTTAAGTTTTATCTAAGCGAACGTTATCTTTCGACATCGTGGGCCAGGGGTTAACTTTTTCCTTTTTTAACTATGAATGCCATTAAAGGTTTTTTTTTATTTATTTTTTTAAGGAGAAAGACTTGTCGTCGGTAGCCAAAGCTCCGAGTTTTCTTATTTGCAAGCATAACCAAATTCTAGAATTGTTGAAATAGGCTTATTCTACATTTGTAGGCATAAGCTAATTACAATTATTGGAATAAGCTTATTCTACAATTGTAGGTGTAAGCTTATCTTTATTTAGTTTAATAAAATATTATTTGGAGAAGCTTTTTCTAAAATTGAGAATATAAGCTTATTAAATAATTATTTCAGTACTATTATCACGAGGGTTCCTTTTTGATTACTCTACAATAATTTAAAAGTGTTTTTCTTTAGTTTCTCAAGTTTTTTTTAAAGCTTAAGGTGTATGCTCGCAAGCTTTATTATAATATTTTTCAAAAGGGTTTTGGTCTATTGGGCAGCAAACAGGCTGTTTTAGACAGAAATTTAATATTGACTAGAAAACAACCTTGAATGTTTGATAACGAGTCGAAAATAAAATAATTTTCAACAATTCGGGTTGTGTTATCTGAAAATGTTGCAAACATGTAACTTAATGTTTGCTGGGTATTTCAACAGAAACTGATACATAAAATATCAAAAACAACTTAGTTTTGGTGTATTTGATTCTATGTGCATATGTATTTGCATATTTTATTAGTAATAAGTATGAGTTTGTTTTAGTTTTTCGTTTGTTTTCTTTTACTGTAAACAAATGCAAAATCCCAGATGAGCAAGTTTTCTACTTCCGTTTCCGTGGGTTTACAAAACAAACAAATAAAACTGACGTTTCTGTTGGGCTTTCTAAAGTTATTAAAATTATCTGTGTTTTGAAATTTAATGCTCAAGTAATTTATTTAAAAATTACATTTTATAATGAATATATCGGACAACGCAAAGGCATTCAGCCTATCTCTTTGCAAGAAAATAAATTAAAATATTTCTAAAATGTTCTATAGAACACAACCGCTTGTTATTACATATAGACATATACATACATTAGCCCTGCCTTAAAATATTGATTTGCTTGAGATGGGTGTAATTTTGTGTTTTACTATCTAAAACTAACTGATATAAAATTTAAGGACACTCAGATAACATTAACCAGTGCAGGAAATCAATTGAATGCTGTGAGATTGTGTAAACGTTGATACATTTTCTTGAATCATATTGCTATTTAAGTAATATTTTCTAAACGTTTAACTAAACAAACGCTTACTAAGCTTAATTACTTAATTACGTATTGACAACTATTTTATGTTTTACATTCGAAGTAATGGGAAAAAAATAAAAAAATTCATTCAGAATATGACGTGGACATTCATGTTTTATACCTTATAATTTCGATGCTGACAACATATTATTTAAATATCAAAAATAGCACTTGTCCAGGTATCCGATTTTCCTCAAAATATACATCAGTTTTTTTAGCTACTGAAGAACAAAATAAGACCCATACAGTGTAAATATACTTTTTAAAAGCAGGTCTTATACACAGTTTTTAACTTAAAAATTAAAGTGTGTTTAAACTTAAGTTCTGTTTAAATAACAAATTCATTTTTATAGATAATATTTAAATAGAACTTAAATCACTGACTACGTCCATTTAAATACAACTTAAGTGTTTCATACTACCATATGATTTTGACAGTTCTGCAAATTGTGAAAATTTCGCATTGAATTTTTTTTATTATTTGAAAAAAATATTTAATAAACTTGCCGCGAATAAAAACATTGTGCTTATTATTATCAATACCAACTAAATATCAAATAAAACAATAAATTTAGATGAAGAGGACATGAATGATGCAGCTTTTGTCCATTTAGATTGCAACAATTTGTAAACTAAATATGAAATCAGCTGTTAAATGAAGAAGTTGTTTATATTTTTTTAATATTTAATAGTGCTAGCTACCATACTTTCATCATAATTAAATATCAAACTTAATTTTAGACTGAAAAAATGAAACCGTATTTAAATACAACTTAAGTTTAAGTAAAAATTAACTAATTTCGTATTTAAATATAAAGATAAAAACTGGCCATAAGAATATTTATTTTTAATTTCTCAAAATATGTACAATGTTATTAAAGTTTAACTAACACACAAAAAGAGATTTACTACTTTTAAATGGTGGCTGCCCACCACCACTTACAAAAAAAACTAAAAACTTTTTAAAATGTTTCCAGACACCAATCAAATAAACCCACCACACACCACACAAAAATTATGCTGGCAGAAAAAATAAAAAAAATATTTATTTGGACATTCTCACCATGAATTTTAAGTCTGTTGAAACCCACATTCCAAATGCCTAAAACTGCTGACAAACATTAATGATTTCTCAAGTATGATCTAAAATATTTTACTATCGAAATTCTGTCAATTAATAGATCACGATAAAAGCAAAACCGAATATACCGAATATAAAAACTATAATTAATAAACTTGGCAATATTCATTAAAATAATGCCATGTAAAATTATGAAATTTTCTTTAGCAGGATCAAAATCGTCATAACTTGGAGCAATTTGATTCAAGCATCATCTAAACGGCTCATATCTGTACTGTTGAACAAATATTTAAATCTGTCATAGTATTGCATTAAAAAATCCAAAATTTTATAAAATTAATTTTTCGTTCATTGATATTACTTTTATTTCGGCTCGAGTTCATTAAATTTAATTTTTCATTAAATTATTTTTACTGAAGGTAGGAATTGTTACATGAAAATTATTATTAAAATTTATTGATAATTTTTCTTGGCTTAGGATTCGAACCTGGGTTGTTGGTTGAATTTACATATGTTTTGAGAAACACCACTTTCTCTCATCAGAATTATTTTACGTTCTCACCCTCTGCACCACTGCGGTGCCCGCTGTGGTGCCCGCTAGCCAACAGTCAAACATCAATCCTTTAACCAGTATTACCGGTGGTTCGAAATTTGCTGTAATTATCATTTTTCATTCATTTACTGTTGTCTCCTTTTCTTCAGTTTTTTCGTATTCATTTTTAGTGACTCTTGTTTATAATTAAATTATAGGCCAAATTTGATTCGCTGTTGTTTCAAATTAATTAAAAGGAATATTTAATTTATGTAGTAATAAAAAACATATTTCTCTCGCTTTAAAACAGTATAAGTGAAAATAATTAAATTTTATTTTTTTTAATAAAATATTCAAGACTTCAAATGTACTTTAAGAAAATTGTGTATGAAAATTTTGTCATAAAGCACACTTCAAACCTACTTTATTTTTTATGAATACGGCAGTAAAACTTTAAACTTTATTTACAAGTACTTTAAAACCACTCACAAACACCTACCTACAGTAAAAGCTATTCTAACTGGAACCTTCTAACGTTTGCAAAGGTTTAACACTGTGCATACTGCATCAGCAAGAATTTAAATTTTACAAAGAAAAAATCAAAACTCTAATTTCTAAATATATATATATTGTATGTATACTTTAACAGGTATTTCCTCTCTTCATATACTATTTATATATTAATATTATATACTATATATAGAAAGATTATTTATGTACAAGAATTTGTATGTAAACTTGTAAACCTATATATCTACTATTTATATGCATTAGAGTGCTCCAAAAAAATAAAATTTCGAATTTTAACCGTCTCCACTCCTAGAATTGTTTTGCAAAAACACGTTCTAAAAAATGTTAGGATGATATGATAACGTTAGCTGGCGCTGCATCAGCTCTGAAGTTTGCTGGTACATTTGCAAAGGGGAAATACTCGTATGAATTTTTTTGTTTTTGCAAAAATTAAATTATATTTGCATTTTAATTTAAAAGTGTCCGTTTTGAGTAAAATTTTCGTAAAGTATTTAAGAGTATCTGGACTATGTGTGGCACGGCCTATAAAAAGATGACATATGACTCAAAAAAGAAATTACGAGACAAAGCTGGATTTTTAATAAAATTCTGTTTTTCTTTCATTTGTGCTCTTCTTTCTCTACATGTTTAGTACACTTCTAAGCATGTTAGGACTTTCTAGTTTTCACCACGTGAAAGAGCGTCTCAAAAACTATCGAAACTGAAAACAAGTAAGAAAGTATAGTCGGTCAAGCCCAACCATATAATACCCTACACCCAGTATATGTATAAAACAGTTTTTCAGAAATGAGCGCTATATGGGAGATATGACCTATATGGACCGATCATTCAAAAATTTAGTGTCATGATTTCTATGAATATAAATATTGTGTATGTTAAACTTTATCTTGATATAAATACTTTTAAAAGATTTATGGAGGTTAAAGTGATTTTCGGAAATGGGCCTTATATGGGAGCTACGAGTAATTATGGACCGATCTGCACAAAATTTTTAAATGTGATTTAGCTTCATTTACCATCCATTTGTGATGAAATTTGTTTGGTTTCGTGCGCAATTCAAACATTTATGATCTTTAAACCCTAATTTCGGGAGTACATTTGTATGAGGGCCAGGTGAAATAATGGACCGATTTCTACCAGTTTCAATCCCATCCATCCTTGGTCCGAAAAATATCAAGTGCCAAATTTTATCGAAATATCTTCAAAATTGCGACCTGTACTCTGCGCACAAGATTTACATGGACAGCCAGTCAGCCAGACGGACGGACATCGTTAAATCGACTCAGAAAGTGATTCTGAGTCGAACGGTATACTTTAAAGTGTGTGTTGGACCAATATTTCTGGGCGTTAGAAACATATGCACAAATCCAATATACCCTCCCCACTATGGTGGTGTAGGGTATAAAAAGAGGACAAATCTTTTTGAGTCATAAGCCACCTTTTCATAGGCCGTGTCACTGGCTTTAAACAAATTAAATACTTTTTACCATACTGCATAATATTTAGGTTAACGTTATGCTAAGAAAATAAAAACTCATGTATGTACAAATAAATGCGTATATTGTTAGAGTAAAAATATGGTTTTATTCGAATATCTCTCAGTTTTTGTTAATTTTTTTCTGACATTTCTTATTCTAGTGGTCTGAATCACGTGAATGGTCATGGGAATACTTAGCAACTATAACAGTTTTTAACTGATTTTTATCTTTTATTCCTATTAGAATGTTAATTTCTCACACATTTAAATGTTTTTAAATTAAAATGCAAACATAATTATTTAATGCCAAATTTTTGCAAAAACTGAAAAAATTGCATATTTCTCGCATGTAAATGCACCTTCACACTTTGGAGCCTATGTGGCGTCAGGTAACGTTATCCTATCATCCTAATATTTTTAGAACATGTTTCAACAATCCATAAAACAATTCTAGGTGTGGGAACTTGAAATTTTTTTTCGTCTATACAATCTTGAATCACTCTAATGCGCTTATATACTCGTAGTATATATATATTTTTGGTAAAATGCTTTTAAATGACATGTTTCGAAAGTTTTTTTTTCTACTTTGCTCGTAAATTTATGTTCATTTTAAATTGAATTTCAAATTTATTGCTGTTGTAATTTGTGGCTGTAGTTGTGTGAATGGGTATGTGAAAGAGAGTGTATGTGTATGTGTGTCTGTGTGTTTGGGGCATTAAAAGGAAACGGAAATGTTGTTGTTCGTTTAAGTTTCATTTTTTCTTCTTTTGTTTTTGTTTTAATCTTGATATATGACTAGAAGTTAGATTAAATAAAGCGTTAAAGGTAATTTAAATTAATTTAAAAGAATATTTCTCTAAGTCTCTCAGAAAAGCTTAAATAAATTAAATGATTTTAGAAATATAAAAACTACGCAGTAAAGAATTTAGAAAACTACTCAACTGCAAGAAATTTATAAATTACTTTGACTTTCGAATTTAAATCAGGGAATAAAATACAGTTGAAAAATTTGTCAATAAGATTTTAATACCTAGAAATAGTTAATACAAATCTTAACCGCAAATTCTCAAATTATCAGTAGATTAGACCGTGAAATTTTAGTTTATTTTAGAACCACATTTTGAAAATGTTTCTTAGAGTATTAATAAAAACAAAAATGTTTTTTTATTTTATAGCATTTTATTTAAATATAAATAAAAAGTGTTTTGACATAAAATTGACATATTTGCACTTTTAAAGAAAAATACAAATTTTTTGCATATCCTATTTAAACAACATAATTTTGCTAATATTCTATGGTTACTGCACTTTAATGGAGACATATACTTAAAAACTTCAATATTTATTTTGTGTCGCAAAATTTTATTAAAATTTTAATTACTTTTTTAGGTTAATAACCTTATTGCAAAAATTAAACACTAAAATACAGCAAAAAGGTTTTATATTTTGAAAATATATTCATTTATTAACTAAGACATACGCATACCCATAAAACAACATTATTTTACATACGAGTATATGTACATATGTAGATGTGAAAGTATTAGAAAAACACATACATACGTGCATACAGTAATGAAAACTCATTACAACTTAAAAATAAACTAATACAAAGAAACACATCTGCTTATACATACATGTATGTATGTATATGTATATTAAAACTCTCTTATGTAGAGAGGAAAAAGCATGAAAAATTTAAAGCACTTAAAATTCAAATAATGTTTTTAATAAGAAAATTTAAAATTAATTGCCAGACACAAAAGCAAAAGCTATTATTATTATTCACATACACTCACATTTACAAGTATACATATCCTTTTATTTATACATACATACAAATGTTCATGCATACATACATATATACATAGTAATACATAGCCATCTACATCAATACACAAACACACACTCAGTCATACACTTTTATACATCTGAAATATATGGTATAATATGAACAAAAAATTAATTTATATACAACTGTGTTTGAAATTGTAGCAACATATGATTTTTTGAATTCAAAACAATTGCAAAGACGACAGTATTTCTATTAATATTTTTCCACTTTCAGCAATATTTTCTAAGAATTCTATGGACCTTACGGAACCCATTTATATTGACCCATTTTATATTGATACGAAATTACTCCTGAATTACTGCCTTAAATTCACTTCTTTAATTGCTATTTTCTGATCATCGAAGTTGACAACTTTCTATTTTTCAAAATCCACAAAGTTTTCTATAATTTCGAACCCTGCTACACACACTCGTATAATGTGCAGTGGCAGTAACTATAGGACTAGTAGCTGAAAGGATGAAATATACATTAAATACACTGCAAAAAACAATGTCTTAATTTAAATAAAAAAGTTAGGAATCTTCTGAAAACTATTTACCACCACCATTATATAGAAACAACACAAGAATACATTACAACTTCTGTTTATGATATTTGCTTTTGAAACTTGTTTCTATACAATTTTCTATTTGTTATAAATTGTAGAAAACTAACAATTTAATAACATGTAAATAATTAACAATATTCTTACATTGCTAGAATAGATCAGCAACATTCGATGAACATATTCAAAAATGTTAAATAAAATAGGAAATAACAAACAACATTTGTACAAGTTGTAATTGTAAAATATATCAATGTCCAATCAAGGTGTATTGTAAATACTTTGGTAAATACTCTTTGCATTATAAATCCAATAAGGTAAATTTATATTTACTGCACTGCGATGTTGATCAACTTCGCAACGACGTTGTGCTAAGATCCTATGTACACAAATGTTAAAACATTGAAACTGACTTCAACTGCGAATTCTTTCGAAGACACCATAAATATTTTTCAGTGTTCTGTAATTTATTTTCAGTAGTGAGTGGGTGGTTGGGTGTTAGTGTTTATTGGTGGTGTAAAGGACGGTGGATAAATGTATTGAAAGGTAGTTATTTACGTTGGCAAATGTTGATGTAGAATGCTGAAATACTACTACACTAAAACCTACACACACTCACACTCACTCATCCTACAAAATATAATATTGTGGTAAAATGAATATGGGCAGCCGAGTAAATGCAGAAAATTAAATTTAATAATTTATATACAAAATACTTACATACTAATAACACATACATTAATATGTATACAGATGCAAGAATATGTATACTCGTATATACATATACAGGCACATTACCAGACACACAGTTTATGAATATACACAGCCGCACTCTAACACAAGAAACGAGTAAATATAAAACTTTTTTGCATGTGACATAAAATAAGTTGCTAAAAAATAAATAAAAACTCATTAAAAGTAAATATATATGTACATACATATACATATGTATGTATGTAAACAAAATCATAGATTTTTCATTAATTATATAGTATAAATTGTTCGAGTATGTATGTATGTACCTTTATAATATATTTTATTTATTTATTATTAAATATTTACAGCTTCCTTAATTGTAAAACGTAAAATATTTCAACTAAGAATTATTCTGAATATAAAAGTATGTACTTACATACATACATAAGTATTTAAATAAAATAAACTTGTTAAGTATGATCACCGAACTTTGTACTCTGAATTACTATAGATAAAGTGGATAATTTCGCAGAAATGTAAACTCAATATATTCGTTCAAAAAACTCCACAAAACGATGAATAACCACAGTTTTTAAAACGTAAAAATGTAACAATATAAATTCCTTCTCACAAGCTGAATAACTCTGCGGGGTATCATTAAAAAAAATTACAAACAAGAAAAATATAATACATACCGATGACATGGTATGTATACAACACTGCCTAGATGATGAAAAAACTCCTTTGGTGATCTGGATTGCAAAGTGGAAAAAATATAAATATATATCATTTGCTAATTTGAATTATAATTCAGTTCTTTGATGTCATATGGTGAATTTCACGTCAAGGGACCCAATTTTAAAAATCGATGTCTTCCGATTTGGATGAAATTTGCACCAAGATTAGTACTGTTGGATAGTATGCCAGACCCAACTTTTCAGCTCTATCAGTCCAGAAGTGCCGGAGTTAATATACAATTTAAGGCCTTTATAATCGCCAATATTTGACACATGTATCATTTTATTTTTCCCCCATTTTTTTATTTATTTTTTAAATGGAGTTTTTTTTATTTTTCCTCAAAAGAAACTTTAGACCATTTCCTTTAAGAGCTTTGTATTCACTTAATGGGATGCAAGTGGGGTATCTATAAAAAAAATTTGCAACTCAAAGAAGAAAGTGCTTCAATTTGTACCATATGCACTATTTTAATTTTTTTTCTATTTATTATAATACTAAATACAAATAATAATAATAAATAACTTAATAAAATTAATATATAAATGAAAATGATACAATATTTCTTCTTTAATAAATAATTAAAAAAAATATTAAAAAAAAAAATATATATTTTCCATAATAAAACCAAACTTATAAAATTTTTCAGTTCCCTTTCAAAAACAATTTTGGGGAGCTTTTTTGCGACAACTTATACTAACATCTTGAAAATTAATTGTTGGTAGGTAACTACAGATCGTATTTAAAAAAAATTTTCTGTTTTCTATAATTATCTATAATTATTTTTGGGGCACTCTAATGAAGATTTGAAACATACGGTATAATATTATTAACTTCACGTATAAGTATTTTTATAAATAAAACTATTGTCAATAATAATAAAACAGACAATATTTTGAAATTATTTTAATCCTAAATAAAAAACTAAATTACGAAAGGAAACTATAATCTGAATATGTAAATAATATAAATCTTCTATCATAATCTAATATTTTCAAAATAATTTGAGAAAAATAATGTAAGGGTCACCTTAATATACATACTACAACAAGAACAACAGCAACAATGAACAAATCTGATTTATGATTATTGTATTGAAAACAACTAAACTTTATATAAATTTGTATATTAAAAGCTCAACTTTTGCCTTTATCAGAAAGAAAGAGGAGAAATTCACAAACGATCGTATGATCGTAAAGACATGTCAGCATGAAAGAAGTATAAAGCTTAAACGTATGAAAACAATAAATATACACATTTTTCGGCAACATAAAAACTTCTAAACAAAAACTTCAATTGAAATTAATGGCGTTTTCTTTTCTGGCAAAAATGTTGCACGTTTTCGCACCTTTTTTAATTTTTTTCTGTTCTTTTCTATAAATGTCCCACTATAAATTTAAAAAATGTTGCACCTTTCACACTCTGTATTTTTAGGGAGGGGGAAATCGGACGATAAAACAGCTGATATTTGTTTTGTTTATGAATGTGTATTTGTGTTAAGAAACAAACAAAAATGTACAAAATGGAAAATATTACTACTTTTTTATGTGCTGAAAAAATGTTGGATGACTTGTTGGATTCATCTTCATCATCTGATGATGATGAAATATTAGATATGATTATGGAAAGAAATCCACAACCGCGAGTGAAAGGCTTTGTAGAGAACGTAATAAATGAATACTCTGAAGTTGATGTACATATGTCAAATTTCATAGGACAATATCTCCAACTTCTTATATACATATGTAATTTATGTTTATATATATAATTTGTATAGTTTAAGAAGAATTTGCGTATTAGTCGGGAAGATGCCATTAGTCTTTTTGAGAGATATTTATTGTTTTATTTCAAGCGACCTTACCAGGGAGCTATCTGCTTCTTCCTTTTTAACAAAAAAAAAAAACAAAAACAGCTGTGCATGAAAATAAGTGTTGCACTGTTGTGATTTTATGTTCTATTCTGATCATTAATGCGACATCTTTAAAATGTGGGGTAAACAATACACAATAAAGGTGTAACATTTTATTTCAGAAAAGATAAAAGTTTGACTTAAAAGTTATTATAATCAACATATATTTTTTTAATTAGTTGTTTGCTCAATATATTTATACATACGAATATGTATTTACATCTTAAGATATTTTTATAATTTCATGGGAGTTTTAGTTTTAAACTTGGCAATAACTTTGTTTTATGTTGATATACAAACATTTATGTTTGTATTTTTTTAAATGATTATTTTACAACCATAATAAAACAGCCTTTAAGAAAACTACAATTTACTTGAAACAAAAAATATATAAAAAAAAACTGCATAATAAAATGAAGTTTTTCTTAACGGAGTCGTAACAGAGAAGAAACAACCACATAGACGACTACAACCAGTCACAACTACACATCGTCCATATGTACATATTGCAACGAGTGCCTCTCGTGCAACAAACAAACAACCAAACCAGGCAACGTCGAAACTTTAATTGCATAATTATGTGCAGTTTGCAATTTATCATTTCACATTATTATTTATGGGTTTTTATGTTTATCCTGTCGATGTCGATACTTTTTTTTTCGTTTTTGTTTTTCATTATTTTCCTCCACTGTCTCTGGTGGATGTTTTTACGTTTATATTTTTTATTATTATTTCTTTTAATGTAATATTGGTTTGTAAGTCTTTTTCTATTTATACTTTTTCGTTAACCCATTCAGGTACATACTCGTAGTTCAATTTAGAAAATACTGTCTTACTGTTAATAAATTTTTGCAAGTCACTAATTATTTTTGTGCAAAACTTTTTAATAATTTTCTAGTTATGAATATGTATTTTTATTCGACCTTTATTATTTCAATTATTACTAA
Organism: Bellardia pandia; assembly: GCA_916048285.2. NCBI lineage: Eukaryota > Metazoa > Arthropoda > Insecta > Diptera > Calliphoridae > Bellardia > Bellardia pandia. Next base: position 63,899,252 of record OU696531.1, on the reverse strand, counting down.
TTTTTCAAGCTTAAGGTCTTTTTTTATATATAAAAACTTTTTAACGTTTATTTAAATCCAATATTTCGGCACTTCCTTGAGTGCCTTAAATAAACGTTAAAAAGTTTTTATATATCGTGCCATAACCGCCGAAAAAATGTATCCCACAAACTCAAAATTTTACAGGGGAAGGGTTTTTTTTTAAATAAAATCAGTTTGAATAAAGCCATTATTTTAAAATTTATAATGTAAATATTGTTTTGTGTAATACATTTAATTTTAATAATTTTAAATGATGTTGAACTATCGATTTCGATAAAAAAAACAACAATCGATTATGGTGTGGGATACATTATTTTGGCGGTAATGGCTCGATATAAAAAAAAACCTTAAGCTTGAAAAATTAGTAATAATTGAATTTTCTAGTTATTTTAGATTTTGTTCAAACAAATGTTGCCTTTTGATGGGTTAAATTACTTTAAAAAAGCAAATACAAAATTTAATACAGGAAAAATACGCCCTATTTAATGTTTAGATCTGAGTGGTTTAAATAAAAAACTTTTCCATAAATTAAATTTATTTAAAATAAAAAAAATGAGAAATATTTTGTTTGTGATCATATATCAATATAAGTATTTATAAAGGAAAGACTATTAAGAAAACGAAATGGCAAAAATGTATTATGAAGTTTTAATAAATCAAATTATTTACGTATTACTTACATGAAAAGAAAAAGTGGGATTTATTGGCAACAAATGGATTTTTTGCTCAAGTATAATGTATTAAGACATGTAAATATGTAATGAAATAATTGTAAAATTTTTAAGAGAAAATTACAAACAATAACGAGACCTAATTCTTGAGAGGGTTCAATATCATCATTATTCTCATTTGAGATTAATACGAATATTCGTAGAGGTAAAGAATGATACCATAACTGATAAAACAAAAAATATTCACAAATTATAGATAAATTGTTGTAACAAATTGATATGTTTGCCATCCGTTCTTCATCGATTATCGAAAAACGTGATAAAGTATATAAAAATATGAAATAAATAAAATAAATAAAATAATATAAAGAAAGAACAAATAACTTGGGTGTTCCTATTTTGTGTAGGCTGATCCATTTATATGTCTCGTAAACAAGTAATGGTCGATATTTGTTTATCAAAAAACAATGTCTAAATAGTTATTTAATAAGTATTCGCTTAATATGCGACTAATTGTCATACCTTCAAATACCATATTCTAATAATTAAACTTTACCTCTATTGAGGTTCCATATTTCAAATAAATTTTATCATTAATTTCGAAGTTAAATTAACCCCCTGGCCAACGATGTCGAACGATAACGTTCGCTTAGATAAGACTTAAGTCACAAAATTGATTGAGTAAAAAAAATAGATACGATCAAAAGTTTGTGTCTTAAGTCTTATCTAAGCGAACGTTATCGTTCGGCATCGTGGGCCAGGGGGTAAGTTTTATGTTGTGATTGGCCTCACTATGATGTGTTCAGATTTGTTTTAAGTAATAAGTTCTTAAACTCTTTCTGAGAAATGATTATTTTAACAAGATTTTATATGCTAATTAAATTTTTAAGCGAAAATTCAAGTCGTAGTGTTCTAGTTGTATTGCTGTTGCATAGAAATAATATTCATTTGAAACTAATATATGATAGCATCTTTCATACATCTTTCAATAAGCTCATCAATCAAAGTCGTATGAGTTGTTTGTTGTTTCAATATATGAACTATATTCTGGATCTTGATATATATGTTAACATTACAAATGTCCCCGATATCTGACGTACCTTGCATGAATATTTCGGAAATTCGTTTAAGAATTTCGCTCTTGGAAATGAGCAAAATCTTTTTTAAAGTTGCTGGGATATGTTTAAAAAAAACTACGGCTATATATTACTATATATTCACCCTCTAGATTTTCAATTACAGAAAGTCAATAAAATAATTTCTTTAAATCACACATATTCTAGGGATCAAGACTGATTACTACCAAAGCTTGTGTTTGGTCTGATACAATTTCTAATATGGAATTGAATGTTATTTTGAGCGGAAAACCTACTTAGTGGCTTACTGACTCATAGAAGATACTGGATGTTATTGATTTTGGAGTGATAAAAAATATCCCGAGAGAAATGTTACTATATCGAGCCCCTGAGAAATTGTATCCCCGACTGGTAATTTAGCGATGACAGGCACATATATAAATTAGCCTAAATATAGAAAATAACTCTGTACACATTGTTTTGAAAACATAGCGTTAAGAACACCAGGAATTTGCATATTATCCTTCAGAATGAAAGGTTTCACTGGTTACCATGATAAATAAGCCGGGAAAAGAGCATATAGACACATCAGCCATCAGATATCGAATATATCCAAGCTATTCGAGAATATACTCATAAACAAGTTGTACCCGATTTTAATTGAAAACAATTATTTCCGATTCATCAATTTGGATTTAAAGAATCGAACAAGCGTATAGACTTGTTAATATCGCAAGAAAAACATTTGACATTTCTCAAGCGTTTGATAAAGTGTGGCAGGTTGGTTTAATACACATAATCTGTTGGAAAGCTATTTAACCAGTCGAACATTTAAGCTTGAAGAAGGCGTCTCTTAAAGATCTGCACAACCGATTGATGCAGGTTTTGTTTAACACAAGTTATCATATGCCTACATATATCTCATATAAGAAAATCTTATCACATCGCAGCACAATTTTACAGTTGCAGTAGGATTCGATATAAACGGTCTTTATCTTATAAATATTTTTAACAATTCGATTAAATTTTCCAATAAATTCAAATTATAAATATTTCACATAAATTACCAAGTTAAAGTTTTAAAAATATTTTGTAGCAATTTTTTGTTACTGGTTTATTTATATGTAATTTGTTTTGTACTTCTAATTTGCATGAATAAACTATAAAAAGTAAAATAAGAACGTATAAATATAAATAATGTTAACGTGTAGCCATTAAAAAAAAGAGGAGAAGGAACGAAAAAATAAAAATAATAATATTGTAATAAAGAAAATTGCAAGAATGAAAAACAGCGTTTTCTTTTTAAAAACGAACACAAAACAACAACAAAACAACAGCACAAAAACAAGCTAAATAAATATTGTACTACAGCAACAACAACAACGTTGACTAAAAGGAAAAAAACTACGATGTGAAAAATAAAAAAGAAGAAAATTGATTGCGCGCACACGCTGTATAAGAATAAAACAGGCAAAAGTGATAGAAAGAAGACAAAATTGAGAAGTTGTTGGAAAGAGGAGCAGTATAAGGGGAGTGAGGAGGCAGCAAGCACCATTAGTGGAACCAAAAACACAACTACATCGACAACAGAAAACTCCAATAAAAGAGTGGGCAAAGAAGGAGGTTCAACTACTGCTGACATACGTAAATATATGCATATAATTGAAAGAATGAAATCATTTCACTTGAAATACATAAAAGAAACAAATCTATAATTGAAACTGACTGACATATGTATGTTGGGGCAAATAATTTAAAACTCAAAACTATGTATTGAAATAATTGAATATTCACAAAAACTGAGATCGAAAAATAAGCAGAAAGATGCTAAAAAAAAAGCTTGAAGTACACCCAAACATATTAGCCCGCGACATATTAATAAATATTGACTATATTCGACTAAGAAGAACAGATACAGGCGATCTGAGCCAAAGACAAGAAGAAAGAATGCTAACTTAATACATATAGACAACAACGGATAAAGAATTTTCGTCCTGTACTGGCTGGCCTAAATAATTAAAATTAAATATTATTAGATATAAGATTTGAAATACTTACTGTTATTTCGTTTTTAATCAAGATTCAATAAATAAATAGAAGTAAGCAACAAAAAATTTAGATCAACATTTAGATGCTCATTTTATGAAACGTAACTTTTTGAGACACACAAGCTTGCTGATTCAATATTTCAATATTTTGTGTTTCCTTTTATTGAACTTTAAGTAATTTTTTTATTCCAATTGTCGTATACTTTCTGGAAACTTATTAAAAGATTTAATTATTTTATATAATGTATTTGAATGTGTTGAAAATAAAAGAAATTTTGTTGGAAAATAAAATAAATTGCACAATAAAGAAAAATCAATGTTGTTCTAGAGGAGATACATATATACATATGTATGTATGTTATTATGTATGTACATAGAACCAAATTTATATAGATATATGTATGTATGTATGTACATAAACTTTAAATACATGGGAAGGAAGAGAACAGGCTGGTTTGGTTGTTTGCCGGAAAAACGACGATTCAGGAGTTAGCCGGGAGGTATTTATAGAAAAATATATGTATATGTATGTATACAATATTTGCAGAAGCTTTAACTTTAAATTGTACAAGTATGTATAGAAAAATAATAATAAAGGCAACACCAGCAACAACAACAACAACTTGGAAATAATAGGAGTAGTAGCGAGCAGTAGTAGAATAATAGAATACAACAAAATAACCAGTAGACATTAAAGTTGAAAAAGAAGTTGAGGAAGTGGCAGCAATAACAGCCACCAACAACAACAACAACAACAACAACAAACGGTTTTACACACTAGTATTTAGTAAAAATCGAAGTAGAAATAGTAGTAGCAACAGCGGCAGCACTTAAATTAGAATTTTATGCAAATAACACAACAATATTTATATCATCAAGTATATGACAGCACAACTAAGATACTTAATATTACACGCTTAAAATATCTGCAGAAAAACACACACACTCACACACAAACTTATGTATATATAAACACGATTCCATTAATATGCAATTTACACAAACAAACCAACTGGCAGACAGACAAAATTACAAACATACCTTACAAACATACATACATATCTACATAATACATACATATAATTTTTACTACATACATACATACATATGTATATTCTTTTCTATACTATACTTTTTATTCTACTTTTATTTATTTATTTTTTTAATATTTCCTTTAACATTTTTGTTTTTGTGTTGTCCTACCTTTTGCTTAAACTTATACATATACAAATACATGCATACACTTGCATGCAAAGGCACTTATACATTCATACATATGTACATACATACATAATTCAACATATGGAAAAATGGCTGAAGAGACGTTTTATGATTGTTAAATGGAAAATTTTGTTTGGCAAGCAATTAATTTTGATGGACTTGAGAGATATTTCATTATTATTAAAATGAATGACGTCAATTTAATTTAAAATGAAATTAAATGCAGTCATAAATACTTCAATGTTTTTTCTCATTTTTTCGTTTCGAACAGACTGTGACAAGGATTTAAAATTTTAAGCATTTTAGTATAGAAATATCGCGTGTATTTATTATTTATTTGGGTATGTCGGGTTTTCCGATCTATTCGGGGCAGAGTATTACTCATTCATTTTCAATTCTCGCACTTTTTATTTCAATTAACTGTGCTATCTTAAAGCTTTGCAGAAATTGCATATATTTAAAACACGTAATTAATATGTTGACTTTTAAACTGTATTAACCCTGCCTTTACACATGCAAGTACTTGCAAGCGAGTGCTGTGTACGTATTATATACGAAAACTTATTCCAAAAACTCGAATCATTTGCAATTAGCATTACTGTTTACACAGGACAGGGAGAGTTCATTTTCAAAATGTTGTCAAAGCATAAACTTCTACCGGCAGCTCCATTTGATTTGCAATTGCTTCGAAGGCCTTGCTTTATTCCATTAATTAATTTTATTATATTTTTAAATTTAATTTTACTTCCATTTGATTGAAAAATAGAGTTGCCGAGTTGATCACAGAAAAATTTTTCATGAGGGAAAATTTTCATTAACAATAATTATTATGATTTTAATGATATTTATTCTCCAAAATTAAAACATTTTGTTTATCAATATTATTTGAAAGAAATTTGTTTACAATCACTCGTAAAACAAACTAAAATTTTAATTATGAATATTATATTATCCATTTTCCATTCTTTGGAAAATATACATGGCAACATTATTTTTTATTTGACGTTTACTGGCAGAAAGTGTCAAAAATTCACTCGCATGCAAATTTAGCTGCGAGTAGCTCTGCAAGTACGAAAAATGTGAGTGTATTGAATTTTTCGAACTGTTACTCGCATGTGTAAATATAAGTTAAAATTATTTTTATTGTTTTTCTATATTTGATCTAATATAACATATAATATATAATTTAACAATTTATGTCAATGTAAGTAACATTTTAGAATACCTTCTGAAATCCTTCCTACTATCGATCAGCAAAGTTTTTTTTTTAATTTTGGATAAAGGTTTGGTTTTCAGAAACAAAGGTTAACTTTTATTTCGCATAATTTATGGGAAAAAGTATCAAGTTCTTTAATAAATATATTTTTTTTTACAATACTCAGTCACGATAATTTAGTCAATTATTTGATCTAAGTATCTGAACACAATTTAAATTAAACAATTATAATAATACTATATTATTTATTAAGTTTTTGAATTCTTAAAATTATTTTTTGTAATGATCGTGAATTTCCTCAGGCAACATGCTGAAACCTTTTCTTGAATCACTAGATAGCAGTTGTTTCAATAAATAAAGGGTGGTTAAATTTCAAGGGCCGATGTTCATTTTGAATAAAACACAAACTATTTAGGAAATTATTGTAATTTTATTTTGTTATGATATTTTGGTATTACTCAATTATGTATGGAACAAAATATCGGCCAAATGGGCGCCGCGACCACGGCGGCACACCCCCATCCGATGGTCCAAATTTTCGATGACCCTGAGGCATAATGGAGGTTCTATGCCGTTAATGTGCCGAATTATCTCATCCTTTAGCTCTTGAATTGTTGCTGGCTTATCGACGTACACCTTTTCTTTCAAAAAACCCCAAAGAAAAAAGTCCAACGGTGTCAAATCACATGATCTTGGCGGCCAATTGACATCGCCATTACGTGAGATAACACGGCCATTGAATTTGTTGCGCAAAAGAGCCATTGTTTCGTTAGCTGTGTGGCAAATGGCACTGTCCTGCTGAAACCACATATCGTCCACATCCATATCTTCCAATTCGGGCCATAAAAAGTTCGTTATCATCTCACGATAGCGAACACCATTCACAGTAACTGCCTGACCGGCCTCATTTTGGAAAAAATACGGCCCCATGATGCCGCCAGCCCATAAACCGCACCAAGCAGTCACTCTTTGTGGGTGCATTGGTTTTTCGACAATCACTCTTGGATTCTCATTCGCCCAAATGCGGCACCTCATCACTGAAGATGATTTTCTTCGAAAATTGATCATCCACTGTTGCCATTTCTTGCCACCATTCTGCCCATTCACGACGTTTGGAATGGTCAAGAGGCTTTAGTTCTTGAGCCAATTGCACCTTGTAAGCGTGTAAATGCAAGTCTTTATGCATAATGTTCATCAACGACGAGCGTGAGAGGTGCAATTGTTGGGCACGACGACGAGTTGAGGTGGACGGCTCTTTAGCCACACTATCGCGAACAGCAGCAATATTTTCTGCAGTACGAGCTGTACGAGCATGCACTGGTGTTCTCACATCTTCTACAGACCCGGTTTGCTCGAATTTTTCCACGATTTTTGCGATTGTACGCACATTTGGACGATCAAATTGACCAAAAAAATCACGAAGTGGACGATATGCATTTTGATTTGAACGCCCATTTTCATAATAAGTCTGGATAACTTTAACACGTTGTTGTATTGTGTATCTCTCCATGGTTCAAATTGAGTAAGTCTGAAATAGAGAAATGTCAAAGAAAATTCGGAAAAAAGCTTGGCGTTTAGGTGTGGTTCACATTCAACATCGGCCCTTACAATTTAACCACCCTTTAGTGTAGTTTACATAAATAATAATTATTTATTAACTAATGAAAGTTATTCCAATAGAAATTGTGCCTTATGTAAAATTCTGTTTCCAGGAGCTAGAAAAAAAAGTTAAATGGACTGAAAAAAGCCAACATAATTTATATTGGAGTTTTCTGGTTTTTTGTATTAAAAGAAACATGTAACAGTGTTATTATCTAATAACGATTACTTACAGATAAATAAGTATTTTGTAAGTAAATATTGTGGTGAACCGCATTAATATTGACTTGTTTAATTTTATAATTATTATGTATTTTAACTATGTTAACTTTGATTTAATTGTTAACTTAATTATCCAATTTGAGTTTTGTTTTAAAAATAAATATCATTCATTTTTATTACTTTATATAAAACACATACACATCTATATTTTTAATTTAAAATTAGCATAAGATTTCCATAAGTTTATGTGCATACATATGTATAAAAATAAATTATATGAATTCAAGTTTGCATTTTCATCGGTTGAGTCTTATTTTTATCCTTTAGTATATTGTATGTACATATATCTCATTGACATAAATTTAGGGCCAAACCATGTAATTTTTCTGATTTCTTCATAAATATTGTTATTTTTTAAATGAATCTTTTAAAAAGATTTGCATAGCAAATTTTGGAGATGTCAAAACAAGTTTGTTGTTTAATTAATTTAATAATTTTCAATCGATTTCTGACATAAGGGCGATTCTATTCTAGACAACTTTTAACATCAATTTTCAAATCACACTATTTGATACTTTTTTTGATGCAAATTTAAAGTAAAATATCTATATTTTATAATAATGTAATTTTTTTCATAGATTTGGCGCGAACAGAAAATTCATTCATGTTGCACCCGTCATGGCTTAAAGAGCAAATTTCTTATTATTGGATTATATTTCTCTACGATGTTTGATTTGATAATCATCGTCTGATATCTCATATTTCACAATAAAAAAGAATAATACAATAAAAGTTTAAAAATTAACAAAGTTTTGTGTTTTTGTGGTATGATCTTATGAAAGTTGGCCAATTTGGTTGCACCCGTCATGCACTCTAAAGCTCTCTCGTGGCTATTTGGTCGTTTCATATAAATTCTTGTAAATAGATAACAATAGTGTATAGAAAAATATTACCCCTTCTAGAAATAACTTAATTGAAAATATGTTTCTTTCTATTAGTAAAAGACGTTTAAAGCGTCTAAATGTTGCACCCGTCAGAATAGAATCGCCCATAAGATACACACCCAACATTGTACATTTATGTACATGTAATTATTTGTTAGTTTTTCAAACATCTTTAATTATGAAATCGGTATAATAATTTGGTTATCCTGAAGAGAATTTGCATAAATATCACGAATGAGATCATCAGAAATTAAAAATTTGTGACCGTAATGCATTTAGGCCTTTAACTTTAATTCGATTTCTTTGTTTTGATTTGTTTTAACAATTTGATAGTAATAAATGGATTTTCTTGCAAAGCATTTTTAAACTCCCATACTTCCACCCAAAAGTAAATGTTGTCCATTTATAATTTGAAAGGTTTCACCATTGACCATTGTTAATTTATCAGCGGTATAGCTAAACTTTTCGTTTTCAATATGAGAGAATGTATTTTGGTTTACTATTTTTGGTGAATTATCAATGGATAAAAAGTAAATTTACCAAAGTGTATCCATATATGCTGGTAATATTTGCCTCCATTGTCATATGACTTTTATTAAAAATGTTGACACTTTTCGATTAATATTTTCCCAAAAATTTCACATGCATATGATTCCGTTTTGATGTTATCTCTCATGTTTTAAAAATGTGTATGAAAAATGTACCGATGACATTAACAAATTTTCAAGTGACGATGATAATCAGTTAAAAATGAAGTTCACAGTTTGGTACCAATGGTAAAAGTAAATGATCCTGTTGGTTGTTCTAGAAATGGTTTACTATTTTAACAATCAAATGAGTTCAGAATAATGAGAGCATAGATAATTGTACTTAAAATATGTTTAACTGAAAATACAAAAATAGCCCTTTAAAAATAAACCAAAAAAAAACCAAAAGCTAAAATATAAATTTCGAGGCTAAAAGGTAAATAAAAAGGCTAAACTGTCACTAATGATGTAAAATTACATAAAAAGTCTATTATACTCGTTTGTGCGCCAGCATGTTTAACATACAGATACTTGTGGACTTAATATTAGCCGATGTTTTCACTTTTATGAGTATGTGTCTTAATGTGTTCTAAAATTTTTTTAAAATAATATCAATATTTATAAAAATAATAATTTAATAAAGCAAAATATTTTTAACTAACTTCGAACTTATCATTTTTTTTTCTACTATAAAAGTTCGTAAGAAGTGCATCAGTGATTCTTCTGTAACTGGAGTTGAAGAATTAGCATATTAGCTGGCAACGATTTCACAAAGTCACCTAATCCACACACCATGATGGTATACATACTTATTGTTGATCTATGAAAACTTTTTATATATAACTTATATTATACCAAGCTGAGACTACGGCAAAGCTATAAATGATATGGAACCTTTGAATTTTGTTTATTATGTCTTTTCAGGAATTATTGTATTTATAGGTGCAATGTTTTTCTTAGACTCATACAAGCTCAAATTATTATAAATCAGGAGTGCCCAAGCCCTATACTCTTGGTGCTCTTTTGTATTTTTTTGTATTTTTGTGTGTTTTGTATACTCATTACAGCACTCAGCACTAGCAATACGAAATACACAAACAACTTTGCCTTATTTTTTTTTTGTCGTACTTCACTCTATACACGCAAGCGCAAAGCAACAACACTTTTGTATGCTTTACTGATAAACATTGGAGACTGCGATCGTCAATGTAGATTTTGTTTTTGTTTAACGTATGATACCGTTTAAAAATGTGTGTTGTTTCTTTGTATGTATTGCCTTTTACAAAAAAAAATACTGAATAAAAATTAGTTTTTATTTAAATGTGTTGGTGTTTGCTCTTACATAAACAACTTTTGGGCACTCCTGTTCTAAATCTTTCGACAATACCAAATAATGTTTTGCATATTTTTAGGGTGCAAATTGCGGAATATGTTTTGGAATCTTAAATATCGGCGTAGTATCGCTTTACCAAATTATTACTAAATACATATTCATATTAAACCTTAGTCCATTAAAGTATGATCAGTTACTTACATAAGAATAAGATTTATGCGTTGAAATGACTAGCTCAATATCGGGATCTCAGCCCAATTCAGAACGAATGAAATGATGTGAAGCAACATATAAACGGCAGAGAGACCAAAAATTTGGATGATTTTAAAATGAAATCCAAAATGCTTGGTACGCAATTCCAAAAGAACGCTTAATCGTTCTGGTGGAGAGTATGACCAGGAGATGTGCAGCTGTTATGAAAAATAAATGATATCCTACTAAATATTAGAATTTAAATTAAGTTTTTTTCCTTATTATAAAAAAAAATTATATTTAATGCTAAAAATTATTAAGAGTTTTTTTTTCTTGTTAGTTGTAGTCTGGAAAGAAAGCCACCGAAGTGCAACAAAATTACAAACAAAAAAGTAGAGTGCCGTGATTTTGGGGTGACATGTAACACGTTTGAAAAAGAAAGAGTTTTAAAAACTAACGAAAAACTGAAAATATTTGTTTAATTAGCAACAGATACCATAGCTAACATCGTGTCCACGACTGTATATTTAAAATAAAAAGTTTCGCTCTAAATACAAGATTGATTTTTATTTTTTTATTTTTACATGTTTATATGTATCAGCATTCTATATCCTGTGGTCTATTAGCCAGTCATATACATATGGTACATACATTCAAATATTTTGCTTATTTCTTTTTGGCGAATTCGTGCTTAATGCTGTTTTATCTTCCTGGAAACATTATCATCAACAACAATTTGACATAGTTTGAGAAATCACACAACTCGGAAAAAATACAAAAAAATTTGATTTCAAATATTTGCGAATGTTAAATGCAATTTTTCTGTCTTCGGAATTTATAGTTTTCTATTTGTTGATAAATTTATTTGTTTGAGTTTTTTTTTCCTGATTTTTTCCCTCATTTTTGTTAATTTAGTTTTTTAGCTTTTCACATCTTTTATTTATTTTATAAACATATTTTGTTGCATTAGTTGTATGTTCTTGTTGTTTTTGTTGCAACAACTACAACATCATTTTGTATGTCTAGTTTTTTCGTCTATATGCACAACATGTTGAAATGTGTTGTTTTTTTCTTTCTTGAGTATCGAAGAATCGATGGTAATTTTGGAGTGACCATATAGACGGTTCAATTCCAAACCATGCTATGTCGACTTAGCATGTTTTTAATTTTTTTGCGTTTTTGAATTTAGGTCTTTTCAACTTAAATTCTGTCAAATTTTGATTGTGATTGGCTAGTCCAATCAATAGTTATAAACAACAAAGTTCTACCTCATATGGTTTTTTAGATATCGTCTGTAAACTTTAGGAGCTTTTCCTGCAAAACTCACTTGTTCGACATAGCATGTTTTGGAATTGAGCTGTCGATATACGTAAAACCGCAAAAAATTTTCACATTTTTAAAAAAAAAATCTCACAAATTCAATTATTAATTAAACAAAAATAAATTGGAACGTAAGACTATAATTTTTTACATTATTGTGTAATATTTAAACAATTATATTTTTGATAGGATTCGCTAGTAAATATTTATATTTTACATCGTTCGATAGGCAGTGCAGATACCTTTCATATAATATTACATTTGCTTATGGTTAGCAAATAGATATTATAACCATCACTGGAATTAATAAATATAAGCAAGAGATGAAAATGATTTCAAAAAATTTTGTTTTCTTTTTTGTCTTAATAAAACTAAACGATTGGCTGTGTAGTACAAGAAAATCTGAAGCGTAACGACTGAGAAATATCAGGGACTCGGAAATATTGAAACAGTTTTGGTCACCCTAGTAGTGGTGAATGTTTGTTTAAAATGTTTTTTGATTTTTTTTTGGTGTTTGCGTTTCATTTCATTTTAGTTATTTTCATTCGCCTTATTTGTGTTGTAAGTGTGTATGTGTATTTGTATCTGTAACTGTGAGAACATTTTGTACCTTCAAAACTAAGATCAGTTTGTTTTTTTTTCGATTTTCAAGCATAAATTCTTTTATTATTTTTGTTGTTCTTGTTTCTTTTGGGATTCAATATTCGTGTTGGAGTTTTTTGTTCTTCGTTAAACAAAAAAATTTATATTTTTCTGTCTCTCTGTTGGTTTATTTGAGTAAAGACATACTTATATACAGACATACATAAATATGTACATACGAAGATATTTAGGTTTGTTTTTTCGCTAAACTTAAACTTTAAGCAAAGATAATTGTGTTGGAGTTGAAGGAAGAATAAGACAACAACAACAATAACGAAAAACATATATTTAGAAGGACAGACGGGGCATGTAGACTTGTTTAGACCACATTTTTGCATTTTACTTGTTGATTTTTTTTTTTTTTTTTTTTTAAGATGATTTTTTTTCTGTAGTATGTAGTTGTTGTTCCTGTTGTTGATGTTTTAGTTGTTGTTTGTTTTGTTTTATTTTAGTGCAACTTTTTTTTGTTTTGTTATTTTGTTGCTGTTTGTTTGTTATTTTATAATTTTATCAAGAAATTGCTTTTTTTAGTAAACGAGTGTGTGTTTTTAAGTTTTTTTTTCTTTTTTTCATTTTAACGTCAACATAGATTTTTAATTAAGTTGGGTATGCGGCAACGTTGTCTGCAACGTCAACAAAAACAACAATAAGTTAAGATATCGAAATGTTTGCACGACTTGTATATCTATGCCACAATTAAAATTGCATTTTTGTTGTTACATTTTTCATCTTTCCATTAATAAAACTGCTGCTATGTGCCACTTTTCTTCTTATAATTATATAGGTAGACTATAAAATTATATATGTAGATATTTATTAAAAAAGAATAATTAAATAAAATTATGTATGCATAACCAAAACTTTGAAACGAAAAGTAACACCATTAAAATTTGTTTGTTGCATAAACACAATGTAAATTGTGTAAAATATTTAAATGTGTATATGGAAATTCAATTCAAATTTCTATGAAAATCTTATTGTAGTATTGTAAAACCAATTTACATCTATGTATACTAACTACAGTTAAGATGTTGTTAAAAAATGCAAACTAATATTCATCTTATAAATAAATTTAATTAATTTCATGTTAAAAAATTGCCATACTTTTTTTCAAAGATAATATGTATAGTAAGCGAACTGTACCATCGTCATAACATTAAATTTTATTCCTTCAGCCTCCCCTAAATGAAAACATGTATAATCTATTCATACAATTGGTATACAAACAATCCAACAAACAAACGTATCCACCATCCATGCAGCAACCAACAACCAACCAACAATTTAACCTTCTTGCTGTCCTACGTATACATATTTATTTGGCTCTCCTACAAAAAATATACCTATGAAACACTTACTCCGCTCCAAGCCTTTGTCTTTCCAACCCGGTTTTTATACAAGTATTTTATACATTAGTTTGCTTTTGTTGGGACCAGCAAGTTATTTTGGGTAGAAGATGTTTTTCAACAAAGAATTTTTAATAGAGTTTTTGTGGAGCTGTCAACTAAGAAAACAACTTAGAATATTTTATACATACATACTCGTATACTGTTTGGCCCCTAATTCATTTTATATTTTTGCAAAAATGTTTGCCTAAAACTCCTATGTATATGTTCAAGACCCTGGGATCTTTAAGTGATGAGTTTACTATCACTATACTCCATTGTTTGTTGGGTTATCTCTATTTAAGTGTTTAGTTGTTGTTGTTCTTGCTTTTATCGTTATATTGTAGTGTTTTAAAGGCACAAGGTGTAATTGTATTTTTAATGAAATTTTAAAAATTACTTTTTTCTATTCAGGCTTCATATCACGATTGCATACACTTCCCATCTACTTTAATGGATGTTTATTTAATATTAAAAGCTTTTACTTTTTTTGATGTGTTTGTTAGATATTTTTCAATATTGAAAGTAATTTTAGAATATTTTAATGAAAATTTAGTTTTAGACCTGCAATGAAATGCTGTGTAACTATTTCTATGAAATTTTTGTTACACTTTCTTACAAATAACAAAATACCTACAAAACCAAAAACTTTATTTGAATAAAGTGAAATGGAAAAAGTAAAAATAATGATACAAAATAGCAATTAAAATGTTACAGGAGGCAGTACCTACCAACTAAGGATGATAATTTATAAAAAATATAGAAAACAATTTTAACCCACAAAAAAATGCAAATTAAAATATGTACGTTTAGCCTTAAAAAGCTAAACAAAGTTCAAATGTTTGTAAATTTTTTTGCTGGCTTAAAAATGCATATTTAAAATAAAATAATCGTAAAAAATATTAAAACCACGTTTTCAACATGGCAATATTTAATGGAGTTACGCCCCTTTTTATAGTTGTGTCTGCATAAAAAAGTTTCTTTTAATGTCGTGATTTTAAGATTAGTTTTTGTGTTTTTCATAAATGCTGGCACCAGAGAGAATAAACAATGTGTTTTTAGCATTTACGATATTATGTCGTGGTTGTTGTTTAAAGAGCCAATTTTTAATTTTGTTTAATTCTTCGATTTTGTTTAATGTTTTATTCTGTTTTCAAAAAACAAAAACTTAAAATCGCACCCATATTCTACGTTTGTATTACATACATATGTACATGTACATTCAAATACACATTGTATTCTTGACACACACTTATATATTTATACAACATATAAATATACGAACAAACAAACAAAAAACAAATTTTATTGAAATATACTCCAAACAACAAACAAAACAAAAACAGAAGAGGGAAATAAAAGCGATTTTAATTAAATGATATGAAAATCAACAAAAAGAGGAAAAAAAACAACAGAACAATATAACGAAATAAAGAAAAGAAGTAAATATAATTAAATATTTTTTGCTGGTGGGCGTTTGTAGGCGAATTTACTCATACACACACACACTTTGTCATCCTACACAAGCCCTGCAGGTTTAGTTGGTGTACCTATGAATTACATTTGGCCAACAAAATCAAACAAACAAGCTTAGGAAAATTTAACATGTGTTTTGCTATTTTAATTTACTTGATCTTGTTCTATAAACAGAATGTTAGAGTTTCATACAAAAACAAAGCTTAAATGAAATAATTTGTTTGGTAAACGCTACCAGGCAAACACCCTTCATTTGCTGTTTCACTAGCAAATCCTAATGCAGGATGCATCAATTGACTGAATTAAATGCGCTTTTATTTTGGTGGCTTCCTAAATGCGGATCTAGTTTCATGAGCTGCTGGGTATGTAATTGTGTGTTTTTCTGTTTAAACATATTAATATGAGTTTTGTTTTGCTGTCTTATGCCGATCTTAAAAGCTTAAATATAAACATGCAGCAAGCAGTAAAAGAAGATACATTTGCAGTCATTGCTAGTGGGTGCGGAAATATTTAGAGACTCCCAAGTCATGGGTAAACAATAACGATTGCATGTACATAATACTTTTGTAATTGTTAAATTTTGTAAAAGACAAATAATTACTAATTTTTAATTAAGACAGCGCTTTCAAATCGAAATGAAAAATATTAGTCTATTACAAGTATATAAAGGGTGTCCCAACTAGAACGCAATGGTGTCAATGGTGTTCGGTATCGTGAAATGATAACCAGTTTTTTCTTGCCTAGAATTAAAGAAATGAATGTGGAGGGCATGTCACCACGACTCAAGCCTTAAAAGAGCAAATTGGACGCTACATTAATGAAATACCGCAGCATTTATGCAAAAAGGTCATTGAACATTTCATTAAAAGATCGCGTGTGTGCCAGCAAAGCCGCGGCGGCAATCTGAACGATGTCTTATTCCATACATAACCTCATTCCGTCTACTTTACGATATAATAAAATTTCACGATTTGTTTTTTAAATATCTGTGTTTTATTTAAAATTTAAAAATTGCGTTCTAGTTGGGACACCCTTTATAAAAAAGTAATGTTACCAGGTGGCTGACAAATCCATCATGGCACAGGCGAAACGCCTGAAGCTAGAGACATTGAATTTCGAATGTAGGTTCAGCTATTCACAAATAAATAGGCAGAAAATACGAATGTTTAGGAGGTAAAAAGTGTAAAAGAGAGAAAATGTGATAAACTCTAAACTTATGCTTTCATTTAAAGACAAAGCCGAAAGGTGTTTAACACTTTTTGGAAATTAGAACTTTTTACTGGCACTTTTCTTTAATTTTTCAATACAAATATATACATAGAAATACAATTTTTAAATAAATATTTGCCGCTCTTTACATTGACATATGTATGTAGATGTCTGAATACAAGTTTATTATGAACTGTCGCTACTATATTCTTTATTATTTAAATTAAATGTTTGTTAACTTAAAATTTAAAAAATAAAAGTGCAGACAAGATAAGCGCAAGTTACAGGGTGGCAATTGGATAGATAATTCATTTACATGTTTGATAGCTAAAATTTCATACGTTATAATAAAATGAAGAATATGTTCTATTTACTTTAATATATGTATACACACATTAAAAATGTTCCCCTGAAGAAGTCAACAAAAAATTGACGAAACGTTGGAAAAAAATTATAATTGAATGTGGTTTTAATTTACAATAGAATAATTTAGGACCAATTAGCTTATACAAGAAATAAATACCAAAAACTTCGAAAGTGCATTTGATTTAAAATTATTTGATTCAAATTTGAAACATTGGTTCCACCAATCACACAAAGAATGACTTGGTTTTCGACTATTAAATACGAATATGTTACTATTTTCTATTTTTACTCAAAAAAGAAAAACCCTCACTATAATATAAAATAAAAGACACAAGATTAATTTAATATTATAAATTAATGAATCCATCAACATTAAAGCTAGCAGGTGGAAAGATTAATTGGAAAACCCTTCTGTTGGTAGTTTATAATTTTTAACAATAATTAATCTAGACACCTGAATCATAGAGGTACTTTAACGGGGGACTTTATGGTACTTTCGTAGTATTTTTGTTCTAATGGTACTTTTTAAATTGTTCTATAATAGTGAACCTTAAATAAAACACACATTCGATTCAAAATGTTAATGTTTGGCACAAGAAAACGTCAACATTCGCTGACATAAATTCGTTTAGTTTGATATATTGCAAAATCATATTTTGCAACGTGTAACGTAAAAACACAAAACAACAATAGCAAAATAATTACATATGTATGTGTAAATTGTAGCAAAACAACAACAAAGGAAACTTATTTCGTATAGAAAGAACATTAAAGTGCATTGTACTTTGAAGTTTGGTCAAGTTTAAAGTCAATAACACTTTGGCAAATAACAAAAACCAAAATAACAACAATTTTTAGACGTTGCAAACAAATTTGCACTATTCGTTCGAGTGTACAACAATTTAGAATGAAAAGTAACAACAGCAAAAAAAAAGTAAAAGAAACAAAAAATATAAAAATTCAAATAAACACCAACTAAAAGTAGTAATCAAATATAATTTCCTAAGAAATACTTAAGCTCAGACTCATAAACACACACACTCATTGCGATAGCAATGTTTTTTCTTTTCAAAAACAACAAAGTACGGCAGAAAATAGAAACAACAGCAACATGCAGAACGAACAAAAATTACAGAAATGGTCATTAAGTTCCACAAAAAAAAAAAAAAAAACAAAACTAAAACCTTCTTTAGAGAAACCCTTTACTTGGACTATGTGTGTGCTACATGTTGTACGTTCGATGGCCAGCAACGCAAAAATACCAAAAATAAAAGCACTACAGAGGATATTTACTCTAATACAAAACACTTTCTGAATATACACACAGCAAAGGTTCAAACTATAGCACTTTTATTTGAAATTAAATTAGTTATTACTAGGGAACACTAAGCCTGCTATTTGTTTGGTCTTAAATGTCTTACCTACAAACTACTTAGAGAAACACGAGTGTATGGGTTCCCTAATGATAATTACGATAATGGAAATGTTGTTTGCATGGATGTTGATTATGTGTGTGTGTGTGTATTTTGAGTATTTTTTAAGCTGTCAGCATTTGTGTTTACAAATTTTCAAAAACGTCCAGCTGGAATATCAAAAAATTAAAAATATATGTATAGCTATAAGAAATATGGTTTTAAAAACCCTTCATCAAACTTAAAAACTGTTTACAGAGTTTTTTCTGGTGGCCATAGTGTTGAGTTGTTGTTAATGGTGCCTTTGCTGTTTGTTGTTTGTATTTTATGATCTAAATTTATTCGTGACTTTAGATGAAATGATTAAAAATTAATACAAGATACAGGTTGTTTTCAAATGTCTGCGAAAAAACAACAACCTACTAAATTTGAGTTTTTTTTCTGCATTAGACGCAAATTAATTGATTTAGTTGTCATATTCTGCCATATTCTACAAATTTGTGATCAGTTTTAAAAGCAAATATAATTAATTAGAAGACTTTAATAGCTTTAAAATAAGAATAAGGCAGTATTTTCTCTTTAAATCACAAGACTTCTTATGAATTTTGTTGAAGGTTTTCCTCTTGACAACTCACCTTTACTCTCTTGTAATGAAAAATTCCTTAAAAAACTTTGCGTGAATATAAGATTTGTAAAAATTTCTACCACAATGGTCCATATTTTTGTTGTGAGTGTGCGCTACTA
This sequence comes from Bellardia pandia, assembly GCA_916048285.2. Lineage (NCBI taxonomy): Eukaryota > Metazoa > Arthropoda > Insecta > Diptera > Calliphoridae > Bellardia > Bellardia pandia. The sequence goes on along the minus strand of OU696531.1, from coordinate 63,879,628 downwards.
AACTCCTTTTTTATATTTATCAGTTATTTATCTAAATGCCATAAATTTTGCAAAGTAAAACAAATAAATAAATGAAATATTTCTATACAATAGATTAACTATCATATATATATCAAATAAATTTGCATTTAATTAAAAAAATAAAATAAAAAATACAGCTTCACTTATTCATGTCCTTTTTTCACATTTTTCTCAACAGCAATAAATATTGAAAACGGCTTTTTACAAAAAAAAAAAAAAAAAAAGAATGTAATAAAAGCTAAAATGTTTATAAAATATTGTTTATCTTAAAATTTAAAGCATAAACTTTAAATCATTATAAAGTCTAAAGACAACAACATAAATATTGGCAACAACAACAACAACTACCAAAACCCAAGTAGACATAAAGAATACAACAACAGAAATAAAACTTAAAAAATACAGCTTAACGTCCATGATTTATTGCTTCTCTGTATATTTAATGGCTTTAGCCCTAAAAAAAAGGAGCAACAAAAAATAAAATAAAAATACTGAACATTAAAATTGCTTGCCTGAATTTAAAAAAAAAGAACATAAAAAATTGATGAAAAAGAATTAAAACATAACTCTACTCGAATTGAGAAAAATATAAAGCAATAAATAAATAAAAGTTTTAATATTTAGTTTTTTAAAAATTTAAGGGAATTGTTTTTAATTATAAAAACAACTAAAAAATTAGCTTGAAAATCAAAATAAAACCATTAGATGGAAAATAATCGGTTTAACAAAACCCGAAAGAATTTTGAAATTTAGTTCAAATTGTGATTAAATTGGCTAACTAACTATTTATAAATTATTCATATTTATAAATCATAAAAAGCGATCAAATTTTAAGGGCACATTTTCAAAAAAAAAACATTTAAAAGTATTTGATTGTTACACAATGTTATATTCTAAAAAGTTTTATGAAGAATTTTTGAAACGAAACCAATGATTTTAAATCATTTATTCTATTTTGAACTTAGGTTTCTTTTCAAAAATGAATTTTCTGTCGACTACTTAAGCTGAAATGAATTTTTCTGAATTGTTATTTTTATTTTTATTGGATTTTTTTTCAGTTTTATCTTTCTTATTTGCAAACGTTACATTATACAGTTGAAGGTACCTTTTCATTTGGAATATTGCACGAGTATGTGTGGTATACTGTACTAATAAATAATGTGTATTCCTGTATCTTCGTTGCTGCTTGGCTCTTGGTGTAAGCACACCGAAAGGGTATGCTACGTAGAACAATAAAGTAATAAGAAATGAGCTTAAGTCCAGACAATGTTGTATATATGTATGTATGCATGTACATATGTATATGTAGTATGTGTGTATAAAAAAATTTAATTGAAAAAGCAATATACGAAAATACATACACGGACAGAAATGCTTAAAGTTTAAAAGCTAAATTATTACCAAATACGAGTATGTATTTATATGGGGTGTTGTTTTCGGGGTTTGTATCGGCAACAAAGCGCCGAATGTTGCCCTCCAAGTGGTCAATCGTTTCGGACTTATTATGGTTTCAACAAGGCGGCGCAACTTGTCACACAGCTCGTGCCAAAATTGATTTATTGAAGGAAACATTTGGTAAGCGCATAGTTTCACGTTTTGGTCCTGTGAATTGGCCTCCAAGATCGTGCGATGTAATGCCGCATTGGCATATGCTGATAAACCTGCAACGATTACCCATTTGGAGTACAACATTCGCCGCGTTATTCCCAAAATATGGCCACAAATTTTCATCGAAAATTGGTCCTCCTGATTAGACTACGTTCGAGCCAATCGTGGCGGTCATATGCCAGAATTCATATTTAAATTATAATGTTATAAGATTATCTTTCGAATAAAGTAAATTTCATGTCAATTTAAGAAATCATTTCTGTTTTATTAAATTTCAAAAGTCTTTACATCTAAAAAATACCCTTTACAATTTACCTAAAATTATGCAACATTAATTTAGTTTAATTTGCATTTTGTTTGTCAAAATGTATCAGAAGTTTAAAACTATTATTATACGACTTTTTATCCATTATTATTATCCTTAAGGTATGCAATATATTTTGCATATGCTGTGTATGCATATGTGTTGGCTTGAGAAAACTCAAGAATATGCAATTAACTGCATGGTGTAAAATTTGTGTTTTTGTTTTTTGGGCGGTCGTAAACAGTTTGATATTAAACCCTTCTAAACATTTACAAATGTGTTTCAAATTAAAACAAGGTAGGGTTGATTTGTTATCCCAGGCTAAAAACTCGGGATTATACTCAAAAAATTTTGAAATTAAAAAAATTTAAAGCCAGTTTGTTAAATGTGTTTATTTAAATTTTTCTCGTGTACTTGGCAGGCCAGAAGCACAACCAAAATCTTGTAATATTTTCATTTTTTGCATTAAAACTTCTTACTGCCCTTACTCGATGCAGAATAAAGGCAATAACAATAACGAGGTGTATGTATAAAACTTCATATAAAGTACTCCTCGCTTGTGCTAACACTATTTCATGCACATGTATGAAAAGGTTTCCCAAAGTATTAAAAATAAAAAATAACTCTCATTTAAGTACATTTTTATTTATACACGTTGAAAAATTGCTCTTTTTGACTTTAAGAGAACAATAAAGAAGAAAAAACAACGGAGAAAAATCGCAACTAAAAGTAATAGTGAGAAAAGACAAAGGCTCATAAATTGTTGTATCCTTTTACCATTTATTTGCGAACTATTTTCTGGTATGGTTACAGTGTATGGTGAAAAATGGCTTTCGATTTTAAATCGGAAATTTCATATTATTGTCTCTCCTAAATTTTCATAATGGTGCCTGTTGAGATTATCAAATTTAAATAAGCATTTTTAGAAGTCAGCAACAGCATTTTCAAGAACATTTTCTAAAACAAACTTCACTGTTGATTATTAAATTTTTTATTGTTTTATGTATTTATGTATGTATGTATGTATATTAAATACGTATTTTGGTCTGTTTTACTATAATGTATATGTACATTGTATGTGGGTTTATACATGTAACAAATGTGTTTGTATATGTTTATAATATATGTACATATGTATGTATGTATATGAAACTTTAATTACATTTGTTGTTGCCATTGTTGTTTTCAACATGCATAAGGATGCTCTTATGCGATGTAAAATAACTTATATTAATGTTGTCGTTGATGTTGCTGTTCTTGTGTCTTTTATGGCTATAATTTTTAATTAAAATTAACATACATAATAATCCATACAAAAAAAAGAAAGGGTGTAAAAATAAAAACACATGCACAAACTCATACATACATATATTGTGCATAAAAGTGTTTTAAAAGCATATTTATACATATTTTGTGTAAAAAATTTAATTACATACATATTTGTGATTTAATTAGATTTTATATAATTTTCATTAAAATATGGTAATTTTTAAACAATTAAGGCAGAAAAGTTTATTAAAAAGATGTTTTAAGTGACATTAAAATCAAAAAAAAAATCACAATAAACTAATTTCATTTATATTATGAAAACTAATTCGTATTCCTTTGACAATTGTTTGTTTAGAAATGTATTTTCTGAAATATAAGATAAATTTGATTATGTTATACAGCGAATATTTATAACACGACATATGCAAGAACACAATGTTTGAAAGTATTGACTATGTATTGAGCAAGTACCCGTACCTGTAAAATTATTGAAATCTATTTTTAAAACAAGCCTTCGTCGTATGGTTTGTTTATTTAAACTAAACAGCTGTTTTCGAAAAACGTGTTCTCTTATCATAAATACAATTTTATAGTAAAATTTTTATACAATAAAATAAATATGCATACATGCAATACAGTTCACTTCCACAAAAAAAAAATCAACAACATTTATACTCGTATTATGCCGGCATACGTCATAAATACATACAAAAAAATTTATAAACTTTTACTTTCATTTTATATCAAAAAATAACAACCACAATTGTATTTATGTCGAAAACAAAACTGCATACATATGTATGTACATACAAACGTACAAAATACAAAAACGACAAAAACTACTGCAGCACAAATTATTACTAATACCAATGGTATTACAATGAGATTGCAACAAAACTATTACTACTTACTTGCTCGTACAACAACGATGAGTATCAATAATTTTATTGTCACCCATAACAAAATTTAATATGTATATAACACACATACACTCATCTACATACTTATTTAACCATATATACATTCAACAGATACAGAATCGGAAAAAATGAATTGTATATTTATATGAGAATATGCAAAACTACACATCAATAGATAGATACATATACAGTGGTGGACACAATGGTAGCACACTTTGTATATGATGTCAATTAAAGCAAATATTTTCTGTTGTTTGTTATTTTTTGAAACCTTTTATTTTTTAAACGTTTAAAAACTCTAAAAACAGTTATTTAGCACTAAATAAAAATGTTATTCTTATAAGATAAACAAAACAAAAAAGTTCATGTAAATCCTAAAGCGCTCTCTTACACTTAGAAATAATGTACCCAAGGTACAAGTACCGAACTTTCGAAACGCAAATTGCCACAAAATGTGAAGCCAACAACCAAAAACATATTCTACGCTAATGTTCTAAAAACCAACCAAATTCTTCAGAATAGTTAATAGGCCATGAATTGTTTGAAAATGTGTTTACGGCATTCGCTGATTTCGGAAACTCATTTGACGTTTAAAAGTTTATTTGCATAATTGGGCATTTCATTTATGATACTAAGAACCTAAGTGGTAGAGCATGTGGAGGGAAAGCAATTTTAAACAAAGTCGAAATAAAAACTACTTAATGTGTGATCTTCTTGAAGATTATCTTCAAGCCACTGCGATCTGTATTGAAGATTGTTATCCAAGTATAGTGATTTTGTCCACATATTCACCCCCTAGACTTTCAATTACAGAAAGACAATATAAAAATTTCTTTAAATCACTTTCTGGCAGCTGACGACTATAACGCTAAGCACACATATTGGCGATCAAGACTGATTACTCCGAAATTTCGTGTTTTGTTTGATACAAATTCTAAAATGGGATTGAATGTGATTTCGGGCGGAAAACCTACTTACTGACTTACTATAAAAAATATCCCGAGAGAATTGATTCACTATTGTTACTATGTCGCGCCATTGAGAAATTGTATTCCCGACTGGTAATTTAGCGCTGACAGACACAAATATAAATTAACTTAAATATTAAAAATACATCTGTACAAATTGTTCTGAAAACATACCGCTAAGAACACCAGTAAATATCTATTACTAGTTTATCAATTTGGAAAATGATCTTAAAGTGGCTGCTCAACTTACTACCCAAACTTTCCTACTAATCAGATATAATAGAATTTATTCTTGAATGAAAAAAGAGGAGTACGAAGAGAGTGGCAATTGCACAGATCGGCCCAACTCAAATTTATGCTAAAAACTTAAAGATCTCTTGGAATATCGGAAAACTGAATCACTAAACAAATACTTAGAAAATCTGGACGCAACTCCTCTATCGGATTACACATTACGGCGTGTCTTAAAAGAACTGCCTTATGATTCGTATATTCATAAAGAACTAAACGTGCTTTAGTGAAAACTGAGATCCAAAAAAGCAGAAAAATACTTAAAAGAATAGAAGTACATCCAAACCCATTATCCCGCAACATATCAAATAATAGTGGCTATATTCGACTACTATATATATATTATATTCGACTACTATATTATATATTATATAATTATAAAGTATGCTAAACTCATACCCACTACTGTATATTGCACATACATACTAGCATGTTTATGTGTAAGTATTTTTGCGTTTTTTTTTATTTCAGAAAAACTGCAATAAAATACCACAATAATAATGACAACAACAAAATCAAGGGTTTTAACTATTAGGTTATTTATAGATCAGAAGATTTTTTGGCGGTATTATAAAAAACTTTTTCACTCATACTTTTGCATTGGAATTCAATTGATTGTGCAACGTATGATTCATGGCATATTTTCAACAAATGTTTACACGCAATATAAATTGGCGCCATTTAAAACTTTATGTTTTCTATAATAGTTAGATGTTAATGTAGACAGAGATGTGTTACATCTCTAATTAGAATAATGAATAGCTTAGGTGAGTTTTTAATAACAAAAATTTGGCATATTTAGGGCTGGTTTTAATTTTGTTAAACTAATTTTCTTAAAAAAAATGTATCGATGAGCTCAAAATACTCAAGTTTACGTAAAATAACTACATTAGCGTGTTTTTAGTTGTAACTAGTGGGAATTGGTATTCAAAAGGTTTAATTGGATAAATTAAACTTTATTAAAATTTATAATAGAAATCTGTCAACGGTTTCATTTTGTAAAACAATAGGTTTGAAAATATTTTATCAATATTAAAAATGATTTTAATATAGTAAAAAAATTTTTTAAAAAAATTTTATTTATTCGAAGGTTTACTTCAAAGTTAAATATAAAATTTTAAATTTAAAAAATTTTTTTAAAAAATTTTTTTACAATAAAATAATACTCGCAAGAGGAAAAATTCTCATATAGTAAATTTGAAAAGTTGAATATAAGAAATTTGAAAATGAACAACAATAGACACAAAGAATGCTGACGAAGGCTTTAGCAGGCCAGAAAATGCATTACATTTTGCTAGTGTCTCTTTGTATATTTCTGTATGTTTTTGCATTTACGTTTTCCAACGGAAAGCTATGTAGAACATATAACAGAGGTATACAAAAATAAATTTCAAATTTTTATATTTAACTTTGAAGTAAACCTTCGAATAAATAAAATTTTTTTAAAAAATTTTTTTACAATAAAATAATACTCGCAAGAGGAAAAATTCTCATATAGTGATTTTAATATATTTACATTTTTAATACCAGTAAATATGGTGATATTTGCAAGAGTTAAAGAGTTCCAACAAAATAACATCATTTACATGATTTTATTACAAAAACTGTCCTGTTTTACTATATACTTAGAAGAAAAAAACTATTGCATATTTCTAGGCGGCTAAAAGAATTTGGATTTCTCAATTTCAATTTTGTTTTGCTCAATATTAAATCAGATTTCTGAATTTAAAGTTGTTATTTCACAATATAAATTTGGATTTTCTCAATTTCAACTTAAAAAGGTGTAGGTGTGAACTTGTAATGACTGGATTAAACTTAATTGATAATACATATTTGTGTTCCAAAATTGTATAACATTATTCATCCATTTTATTATTTATTTATTTATTTATTTATTTATTTTATCTACAAGAAATTAATTCTAAGAATAAATTTAAATGAAGGAGCACTAGCTACATTGGCCATCAGCTCTCATCCATTTTAATGTCACTGAACTACTTAGTCTATTTAAAATAACTGACGAAAATTGCCGGCAAGATATGTATTCAATATTTTATTAGGTTTCTGAGACTATGATCTGCACATTTAATAAAAATGCATTTAAAATTAAATCTAAACAATTTAATTATTTCGGTTCTTGTGTTGAGAACGCCCTTTAAACTCTCATGTTTACACTATACAATGGTATAGTGATCTTTCAAATTCGACTTAATCACTTAACTAACCCCGGTTTATTTGTTTATACTCCATTTGCCGGCATGCAGTATTTGTTTGTTTTTCGCATATTTATTTTTCTTTTTTTTTTTATTAGAGCCATAAAAAATTGTTTTTTAAACACAGTTTTTGTTGTTACGAGCCATTTATGTTTCGTACGTATAAAACATGATGTTTTAATGTTTGAAAGCGAAAGGATTTTTTTAACTACCAGAGTAAGTATGAGTTTAGTCTACATGTCTATGACTACAACTACATTTACAATAATATACATACTCGTATGTATTTAGAGATGTGAATTGTGAATGTTTATGCTGGATTCACTAGTACAAATTCATAAAAAATATACCACATACTACTACCTATAGTATCAGTTTTAAACAAACAAAAAATAAAAATACCAGACAAAACATGTCTGAAATGTTTCGTTGTTTTTTTTTTATAGAAAAAAATAAAATTTATACATAAAAAATAAAGCAAAACCAAAGTTGTAAAAAATGCGAACATTAAAATCCATACTTGTATTTATAACTTTAACATAAGGGAAAAAAGAGTACCAGCTTATTTTGAGTAAACTGAGACTGATACTGCGAGGCAACTTCGCCAGGAGGCTGCTGTAAATGATTATGACAACGAGTTGTATGGCTGTGGTGGTAGTCTATATGCCCATAAAAATAAATAATATTGCAATATTTTTGCTGCACTTTTTATTGCACTGAATTTTATATGGCAGGAAGCACCGTTCAGAAGATTATACTGATGTATTCTAAAATTTTTCTACCATTGTTTCATTTAATTGTTTTGACTTTAGTTTTTGGTAGATTCAGGAATATTATGAAATGAAATTGTTATTATTTTTTTTTTTTTTTGATTTTTTAATTAAGAGAAAAATAATGAATTTTTAATGTTCACTTTGTATGTTCACTTTATGTATACATATGTATTAGTACATAAGTATGTTTACATATGTTCGTATTTATGTATGTACATATGCACATATGTATATGGTGGGTTAAATTTTTAAGAATTTGAAAAAAATATTCTGCTGCTGCTGTTTATGATTTTATTATTTTTTAATACAATTTTTTGTCCTGAAAATGAATCTGTTGCCCTATGGCTTTAATGGTTCATACAGCTGACAGACAGACATACATACATACATATTTATGCTTTGCTTTTAAACCAGCCTCTGTGTATTAAACATCATCATTATGATCATCACCAGCACGTGATGATTATGTTTATTGTCATGATTTCATTGCTTTTTTTTCAATTTTTTTAGATTGTATTTTAGTACCTTTAAGCCATTAATTGGAGGAAACCAGTTATTGTAGGTCTTTTTTCGATTTATTTTTTATATGTACATATATATATTTTTCGCTGTTTAAACTACACATTGGTGAGTGAAAGTGAATTTATATGTTAAATGATGACATTGAAAAATTGTTGACTGGAGTTAAGTTGAGATAGCCAGGCAGTCAAACAGAGCAGACCAGCTACCACACATTCAACCATACCAAAAACAAAAAATTAATGGAAATGGCTTAAACATTTATACATTTTTTAATTAATTGTTGATTCAAAAATTTTAATGGTTTTTGTCCTCTTTTTTCTGACAAACAAAACAAAAATAAATCAGCAGCAGGAAAAAGTTATTTGTAAGACATTCGCATTATTTTAAATGTAATTAAATATACGACAGCCTGGAAATATGCTAAGCTTATTTGTTGCTTCTAAGCCGTATTCTATACTAAATTATGTTTACTAAATAACCTTACTTCAGGCAAAACTAAAATGCATTTTAAATGAAAATTGGTTTGAAGAGGTTAAAACCAGTAATTAACTGTGTGATTATATGCTACAGGCGATTTAACAGGTAAATAGCATAATTTAGTGCATAGCTAAATAAAATTCACAAATTTTTTAGCTTAATAAATGTATGTACTTTGAAATTTCTCAAATTCCTAAAAGTTTTATGGTAAAGTGAAATGCTTTAATACAATTGTTACTTCTTTTACATTAAGTTATGCAAGGTTGGCTGAGCATTTGCCAATAATTAAAAATGTTTTTAATAAAATGCAAAAAAAAATTCCTTTTTTTAATATCCCATTAAACATTCGCTCTATAAATTTATAGAGGATGGTGTGGGTGAATGTAACATTGATTTTTCATAAATTTTAATGCACCATTAAACGTAAACAAAACTTATTTGCAACAACAACAAAGAACGTCCACAAAAGAAATAGAAAAAATACTTGAAAATACAAGAATAGTAAATAAGTAGGACATGGTAAAAAAAAACTCTCATGAAAAATATATAAGCTTATATAAGTTTTTATAATAATTTTTACCGAAATGCCTAAAAGTATACAATAACAAATACATTAGACAACTAAGAATGTTAACGAGAATGTGTAAGAATTTCTTTAAATTTGCAAAATGAAAAAATAATAAACAACAACAGTTCTAAAACTTAGTTATGAAAAAATAAATACATACATAAATAAAAAGAATTGTGTGGCTGCCACTGCTGCTGGGGGTAAAATTTTATGTAGCGTAAGTATTTTATGTCTTGCAAAATGTTTGTATAAAAACACTCTAAATTGTATTCTATAAAAATATTTATGTAATAAGAATAATTTTCGTGTTGCTAACAATATAAAACTGTTTATCATAATTATAAAATTCATAAAAAGCCAGTAAAGTAACTGCTACAGTTGCTATCAGCAGTAAGTAGCAGCAGTGGCAACATTCTAAATACAAAGTATGTATTTAGGGGCTTTAGAGCTGAATATTCATGGAGTATATGTATGTATGTACAATGTACATACAGTATTTTGTAAACAAATTACAACATTAATTTTCATTTTCTAAAAAGGAAGGAAAACATTAATATATCTTTTAAAAACAAAACAAATCACCACGTAAATTTATTGTTGAAGTAAAAATAACAGCCATAACGTCATCACACCACACCATCATCATTATGAAGCGTATTGAAGAAAAAATACAACTTAAATAAAAATTCTCACAATAACAAAACAATAAAATTTATAAAGAAAACAAAGCAATAAATGTATGTAAAAATATTTCTGTCTGACATTGAAAAATGGCCGGTCACGTTTTATAGCTTTTTTGAGTTAAAGGTTGCTTTATTTTTACTTTGTTTTTTTTTTTTTTTGGTAACATGGACCTTTTCCCCCCAGCTTTAAACACACTTTTTTTGCAAAAAACACTGCCACACAACATATTTAAAACGAATAATTCACTATGCAACAATATTTCTGCACTCAACAGCTTTTCATAGCTTTAATGAACAACATTTTGTTTTAGATCAAATAAATTCATTTGAACAGTTATATACACAGATTTCGTATTTTCTTTCTCTCTCTCTCTCTCTCTCTCTCTCTCTCTGATTATTACCTTAAAGTAAAACCGACCAATGTAGAACAAGTCCCTTGAGTGGTTCCTTGGGATAAGTGACCCAAGTTCATATTCTAACACATGAAAGCATCGTTTAACATGGCGTTGGCCTGACTTGTTCTGTGTTTTATTATATCAATACTGTGAACAACAATTTAAATTATGCACACTCATAAAAGTGAACCTTCAGTTTCACTATAGAATGTACGAAATACTGTGACTTCACTTTATATTTTTATATTAATACCAATAGTATTTCTTCTTCCCAAGTTAGTTATAAAAAAAATAAAACTCTACTCTCTTCTATATTACGAGTATTTTTTTAGTTTTTGTTTATATATACTCGTATTTTGTTGTCAGCATCTGCGTTTGTGTAAAACCTGTGTGCAGCAGCAACTTTTGGCTGGTTGGTTGGTTGGTTGGTTGGTTACTCGATTTTATTGTTACTGTTCAAATTGTATTTTATGTTGTTGTTGATGTCTTTCGCTTTTAGTACGATACAGGGATGGAAAATTCGCCACAAACTACTTCTGCGGTATTTTTTTTTTTAGTAAAAATTGTCTATAAAAAATTATTAATTTCAATGGAAAAAGAAAACGAAAATACAAAACAAAACAAAAAGCCAATAGATGAAGAAAACAAACACATTCAACTCGCCAAAGCTGCTAATATATCTGTTTGAATATTATTTATTGTAACAGTTAAATTTGTATAATGCTGTCTGAAAATCACTAACAAGTGGCCCTAGTATTTGTTACATTAAGAAAATTTAGAACATTACCGTAAACATAGGATACTTTTTACAATGTTACTGAGTTCAATAATCATATTTTAAAGAATGTATTGTGTAGCAACTAATCTGAACACCATTCAGTACTTTGAGCTGCAAGTTGATGAATGTTTAGTAACATTTTCAAATCTCCATTTTCCACCCCCGCTATTTATCATATAAAGACTTGTTGTTGCTGTATCTTTCCTGCAACATTATTTCAATTTTATTTTCATTTATATCCTGTTTTTCGCGAAATTAAAAATGATACATATTTGTATAATGTTGTTATTGTTTGTTTTTTATTTCATTATTTATTTTTTTCTCTCTTGCAACTTTTATTTATATTTTTGTGAGCTTGTTATATAAAATGTTTCTCTATATTATCAAATACGTGCAACACACATATTCAGGGACGTACATAAATGTACAATATTAACAACCATCTATATTGATGATATTGGTTTGTGTTTGAGTTGTTTGGTTTTGTTGTAAATTCAGAGGGAACAAAAAACCTTTACAAATATAGATAATACTGTTTTTAAATATTAATACAATTTGGGACAATTTTACCACATTTAGTTAACCAAAGGTAATACATAGTTACAGAAACTTAGCAGTCTTTCAAAAAAAAATACTTTACTTTTGACAAATGCCTGTCGTTACAACTGAAAAACTCATAGTCTTCTCATATGACATATCGGACTTCGTTAAGTAATCTGTTTTGTCTATGGGGCTAAATTATTGAATCACAATTGTCCACAATTGAACTTAAGAAGTGTTTTAATATTTGTACGAGTATATACATATGTACATACATATCTGTTTGCAAAAATTTAACTAAAGAGTTGTGAAATTATAATCCTAATATTTAAATTGTAAAAAAAACTACAACTCAGTGTTAGGTTCACTAGCATACATGTTGTTGCTGTTTGGTTATTATTGTTGTCTGCATTCGCTATTAAAACTACAAGATATTACAAAAACAATAAAAACAACAGCAACAGTAACAACAACAAATAATAATAATAAACGCTTACAAAATAATGCCAACTTAACAATAAAAGTGTTTAAAATGCAAAAAATAATGCAGAAACTCCATGATATAAATTAAAATATAAACACAACTTATTTTAATGTATTGTACAAGAGTAAAATACCTGTCTAACAATATAAATATATATGTACTCACACGCATATACATACATACACAAATACATACAATTGTATCCATTCTAGGAGCGCTTCGAACAAGGAGTCAGAAAAGAGTCCAACTAAAGAGCATTTTCGGAGCGAAAGAAAAATTTGCTTGTTACTGTCCTGAGTTGGCACGCAGTACGACTCAGAAATTCAAGTTAATTATGTGTGTACCAAAGCATTGTTCTCCTTTTATTTGTGTACTGTACCACACAAAAATTATAAAAACCAGATTACACAGAGCCCAAGAAAAACCTCATAAAAGACTCTTTTCTGGCATTATCTAAGAGCTCTTTAAGAGCCTAAAAAACCCCTCATAAAAACTCTTTTCTGACATTAGAGCTCTTTCTGACGGACCATTTTCAAATGTAATGAACCTCTTTTCTGAAGGTTTTCGGAGCAATTATGATTGTTTTTTGGGCTCATAAAGAGCGTTAACTCTCCGAAAAAGGTGTCAGAAAAGACTCTATTCGGACTCATATGGCTTGCTGGGTTTGTTTTAAAACATCCTTTTACTTCCTCCCCTTATGCATAACATTTACACTACACTCCTGTTTGCATTACATTTACATACACACAAATAGAGTTTTATGCATAAACATTTATTTATAACAATTTTTAATTTTACCGAAAGGAGTGGTATGTTTCCTCATGAATGATCCCAGCAACAATATTATTTAACAAAATATTTGCTTGTATTTTATTTTGGGAGAGGACATAAAGGAAACGTTTGCTCATGTTGTTGTGTATTTACACGTATTACAATAATATAAATATCATCATCATATTATTATTATTGTTATTGTTTCTATTATCATTGTTAGTTTATTTACAATTTTTATTGTTTACTAAATACTTACATACAAATGTATTTGTTTGTAACACAAACTTTGCGCCGTATTTATACACTTACGAGTATTTTCAAATAATTTTTTAAAATGTCTCAAATAAATATTAAGTTTTCAAACTATTATTTTTCTAGTTGCCTCGGTATTGACATTATTGGAAAATTAGCAGGTTAAAGAAAAGAAAAATTGGATTTTTGAATTTCAATTTGTCAATTTGTTCAATTTCTGAATTTCAATTATCTCAATATCAATTTGATTTTCTGAATTACTCAATGTCAACTGGAAATGGTTTAGTACATTATTTTGTAAGTAGTATTGTTTTTCATTTTGTATACAAATATATACAAGCACACACACTATAAATTGTATGCCAGGATCTTTGTAGAATCTTTAAATTAACATTTCATTTATGTACCTTGTTAAATTTCATATTTAAATTACATTTTCATATTCTTTGAATTATGTATGTCCTTTTATTAACACACAGTTTTCTATATTCGAAATTTCATTTTATTATTATTATTTGTTTGCATAAGTAAATTAGATTTTTAATTAAAATTAAAAACGTTTAACAGAAAATATACAAACAATCTTTTTTAAAAGGACGTAGGAAGTATTAAGATATAAAACAGATTATTAATTATATTTTGATTATTCTGTAATAAGTCAACAAATAGGTTAATAAGTTAACATTTCTATGCTACAACATAAAATTATCGAATACACTTCGAAACATTTCTTTATTTGCTTTTTACTATAAATATGTTTTCTTTGAATATTATTTTAATCATTCGGGTTCAAAACTGGATAAGTTACACAATTTTAAATATTTCTGATTTGAAAAAGTCCATACAGAACAGTGGTCAAGTTAAGCACTTTACCATTTATTAAACACACCACCAAAAAGATGGGGGTATATTACGTTTGTCATTTCGTTTGTAACACATCGAAATAATGGTCGTGCAGCCAAAAAATTTATATATATTCTGAGTCCTTATAAGATTCTGAGACGATCTAGCCATTTCCATCTGTCTGTATGTTGAAATCACGTTAGAGCTTCAAAAAAACGACATAGAACAATGACCTCTTTACCAAACATTCTCTGATCTACCGAAGTGTTTGTTCTAGTTCTAGACCAAAGTTTTAGACTACCTCGATATTTTTCAGATATGTTTTGCTATTTTCATGACGATTACACGCTACAAAAGTATAAATACAGTTAAATTATTAATTATAACTAGAATATGCATCAAATTCTTGTAAATGTCGTTATTGAACTGAAATTCAACTAAAACAGACCTGAAATTACGGTACAATATTTTATGAAGTTCTCCCCATAATATTTAAAACCCTACACCACCATAGTGGTGAGGACATATTGGATTTGTGCTGATGTTTGTAAAGCCCAGAAATATTGGTTGGTTCAGGTTGCAATTTTTAAGATATTTCGATAAAATTTGGTACGTTATATTTTTTAGGCCAAAGAACGGATGGGATTGAAACTGGTGGAAATCGGTCCATTATTTCATCAGGCCTCAATACAAATGTCTTCCCGAAATTGGGATTTAACGATCATAAATGTTTCAATTATGCAAGTATCCAAACATATTTGACCACAAATGAGTGGCAAATGCAGCCAAATCATATCTACAAATTTTTTGATGATCGGTCCACATTTGCTCGTAGCCCCATATAAGGCCCACTTCAGAAAATCACTTTAACGATCATAAATTTCTTAAAAATGTTGGTATCCAATTAAAATTCAATACAAATAAGTTTCATATGTACAGAAATGATGACACCTAATTTTATAATGGTCGGTCCATAATTAGTCGAAACTCTCATATAACACGCTCTCCGTAATTCAATTTAACTACCATAAATCTTTTAAAAGTATTTATATCCAGATGCCCATAATAAGTAATATCTCCAACATAGCGTCCATTTCTGAAAAACTATTATATACATATACTGGCTGTAGGGTATTACATGGTCGGGCTTGACCGACTATACTTTCTTACTTGTTTAATTTTGTATCCATGTGTGACCTTACCTTATGTATATAAATTTAAAGTTTGTTGATTGCCACAAATTTCGGATAATTTTCTTCAACATCAATGATTTCAATGCGAAATAAATGTGAACTTGCAATTACATTTGGGCTCTAGAAATAAAATATCTTTATATTTTTTTTACATTAGGAATGGATATGCATTAATTACTTATATTACAATTCACTGTATTTATTAGTCTATAAGACTAGATTATTGAAAAACTGAAACCAGATACCGGGTAATTGGTTTCGAATATTTTATAACTTTTAATTATTCGACAAACCTTTTTTTTTGTATCGATTAACTGGTTTTTATAATTAAGAACTTGTTTTTTATACATTTTGATAATATTTTCATATTTTGGTATCGAATATCCCACTCTTATTAAAATATGTTGAAAAATAAAATAAATTTAAAAGTTTTCGGCTCAAAGACCAACTCCAACTGATTAGGACATACATATGTACTTTCTTTTATAAACCAATTTTATTAAGAAATTCTATGTGGATATTAGAAATACACATTTGTATTTAGGGTGCGATATGTATATAAATTATTTTTTAATTAGAAGTAAAATTTGTAAAAAGTATTTTCTAATACTTGAAAAATCCTATTCTTGAGTTAAAAAATATTTTTTTTTTGATAGATATCCCACTCGCATCCCATTAAGCGATTATAAAGGCCTTAAAGTAAATTGTATAAGCTTTCTTTTGAGAAAAAAGGGCCCAAATTGAAAAATATTAAAAAAAAATAATTTAAAAAAAAAAATAAAAAAAAAATAAAAAAATTTTTTTTTTAATTAAAAACAAATATTTTTGAAATGATTGAAGAAATAGCCATCTAAAGTCCTTTGGACAATTTTTGCTAGGACCAATAGGTGAAAAGTTACACTCATTTTAAAAAAACCCTGTATGACCAAAATTGACCAAAATGTCCAACTTTGACCCCCTCTAACTCCGGCACTTCTGGACTGATAGAGCTGAAAATTTGTCTCTGGCCTACTATCCAATTGGGTCACTTGACGTGAAATTCACCATATATCAGCTTGCTTATAGCAGATTTTTTGAAAATGCGTATGCATACCAGAGATCGGCAATGAATCTTTTTTTTACGATTCACAACTACTCATAACATTTTAAGTATAAGTGGTTTTAAATGATTGAAATTTAACTACTCTGAGTTACTCAAACTCACAACAACGTTGACTTATAAATGCGGATGGATATAAGTATGACTACAACGCCGACATCGAGCTCATACGATTCCCAATATGATTGATTCATAAACAACGGTATTTAGATTTATGTACATCTTAAGAAAAATACTCACATACTCATAAAGTATTCAACTCAGTTAAGTCATTGAAAATAAACTTCAGCATATTCCGTTAGGTATTTATACAAAATAAGTAAAAAAGAAATATAAAAACATACAAATAAGTTTATAAGAAAACATATTGGGGAAAATATAACATTTATTATTTTATACAATTTTTATAAGCGGACTGTAAAAATGAACGACTCTCGCATGAGTGTATGCGAGTCATACTTATTTTTTATCGTCTACGTACATTGAGTTAAGGAGAGTCAAAATAAACAACATCATACATGAGATTAAGTCTGAATATAAGGAGTACTTCAAACTTTAAAGATGATGATATTGAGACAAGTATGAGTACGTATAAGTATAACAAATTATGAGTCATGATTCAAGTATACTCACTTTTTCAGTACTCATAACTGATATCTGATGCATACATACATATGTACTTACATTTCAAATTTAAATAAGGATTAAGTAGTTTTGTGTCTAAGACTTGAAGGTGACTACCGAAAAATATCTTTCCTAATAAATATTTTTCTGATTGCAGAGAGCGACAAAACATGAATTTTTTAACTTCAGCACAAAATACAAAAAGTATCTAAAAATAATATAATTATTCAAAATTGTATGTTAGTCGTTCATTAGTTTCAAAAGACAATCAAATTTCCCCTATTATCAGTCGTTTGATGGAAAAGATTATTTGCAAATAAATATTTGAGTGAATCGAGGACGCCAAAAAAATATTTTTATCAGTTTAGAACTAAGTATACAAAAAGTACCAACTATGCAATCTTTCACTTTTTGGTCCTCTAATTTTAAGTTTAACTTATATTTCATTGTAAGAATCCATATTTAAAACTGTAATCTGTTATACTATGTTTCCACGATACATGCTCTCTATTCATGATTCACACCCCAATCATGTGCGAAACAACTTGCTTCACCATACAAAATTTTAAGAGCGAATCAAGTAGATTCATATTGAATCTACACTGTGCAACAATAAATTCCAACGCGATTCAAGCCGGTTAACCGGTTTTTCATTATATGAGCTATTATTTCAGTTTTTCTCCATTTTTACGATTTCAAGTAAAGTTCTTGAGTGACGACATAAACAGTTATTTCGAAGAAGCGATCATTTGCTTCGGAATGTGTCCAAGTATTTTCTCACAAACACCAAACTTTTTTGAAATAATATTTATTTTATTAATTACAACTTCTATTTAAATGAAATTCAATTTTACAGGAAATTAATTAATAAATTTCCTTTCATGCATTGAAGCTATTCAACAACAAATCAGATTCCTCAAATATTTTCATTTCTAAAGCTCATGAAATGTTATTGTCATTTGTCTTTCCGTTCAATTCAAATGATTCATTAGTGAATAATAGAAAATAATTACTCGACAAAATATAAATACATACATAGATACATTCTACGTATTTATAGACAAAACAATGACATCTCTAATGACATCTAAATGTTTAAATTTACTTACAACCCACATAGGCTTTACATCAATATGTATACCGAACAGGGTTTGCGGAGCACACTGGTCGGCCATTGTGAATAATGTGTAAAATATATGTGCAATACAACCAACAATGCAAAATGTCCTTAATTTTATTTTAATCGAGTTAATTACTATTTACTTGTACAAAATTTAATTAAAAAAGTGCATTAACTTTAATGAGTAAAAAGCATTAAACATCATAGTTTTCTGAGAAGCCAACAAAAACCAAAAAAAAAATATAATAAAAATAGTTTATATGAAGTAAAAAGCAGAAACAAAATACGTTTTAACTTAATTTTATAAAATATTAATATTGAAAATAAAAGAGAAGAAAAAGCAATAATAACGAGAAAATGTATTCAGTTTACTGTGCTGCACACTCAAACAAACACTCTCTCACACACAAATACATACATTCTCACATACATACGAGTATGTATGTATGTATATTAAATGGGATGCCACAAATTTCAATTACATACAGGAAGAAGAAGAAGCATCATCATAAAATTGCTAAAATAAATAATAATAATGGAAAAAAATGCACATGAAAAAAAAAACATAAAGAATGAAAATAAAAATAATATATACTACAGCAAAAACGCAAAAAAGAAAATAATAATGAACGAACATAAAATAAAAATATTTACCTCCAACACAAACACACTTACACATACATACACACACACACTTTGGCATTCCTTAAACCAGCTCTTTCTGCTCTGCAGCCACAATAAATTTCGAAGGTGGCCTTTAATATAAAATTTTGGCTTCAAATTTAGAATTTTTGTCTCTAATATTTAAATTATTTTAATTAAATGCAAAACTTTTGAACAATTTTTAATGTTTTCTAAATTTTCTAACACTTGAAAAGAATTTCTTTGACAATAGGAACCATAAATTTCTTTTCAACAAAAAAATAATTAAATAAGCAAACTAAGCAAACTAAATAGACGTAATTAACAAAAGCTTATTTTCGATACAACAACAACTACAAAAAAAAAAAAATCAATGATGATTCTGAAACTGTAAAAATTGGTAAAGGGTGCGGAAAATACTTACAATCTGGAAACCAAAGGCAAAACAAGCAAGATTCAGCCCAAAACAAACAACATTGTTGTAAGGACATCGAACGCCATACCCTTGGTTTAACCATCGCGCACTAAAACCCACTTATCCCACCTTTTATACCCCCAACACTAAAAGGAAAAATCAATAAAGACGCGCAAAAGAGAATAATGGAGAGTGACGACAAGTTTGGAGCAAGAGAAAGTGCAAGATGTTTAAGAAAATTGCAATGATACTACCACTACATAGACTCAAATACACACAGGCCATCTGAACAGAAACAACGAGAAAGAAATATAAACAATAAAAAAGATTGTACGATGTCAGCTAGAACGAAAAGCAGCAGCAGTTGTAGCAACAGCAAGCAACACACCAGCTAGTCAGCCAGCAAAAGTTTAAGTTCCAACGGTCATACAACGAAGAAACAAGACTGCCTGCCGTTAACAGCGATAACATTAACGCTGCTGCCGGCAGTGCTGCCACACACGTTTCTAACGCTGGTTGGTGTTGATAGTTGAAAAAAAAAGAAAATATCACGTCACACAGACTCACATACATACATATATACGAGTATATACATACACATACACTTGCGGACAGGCAGGTATTTTAATATTCACACACATACTCACACACACACACACTTTGAAATATTTCTACCATTGTAATGTTGAGGACGACTACGACGACAACGAATGGCAAAAAAAAACAACAACATCACTTATACTCTGTGTAGAAAAACATCTCTACACAAGGAAAAATAATGAAAACAACAACAGCAAAAAATATGACTAAAGAAGAGAAGGAAAACAAAACGGAAATGCTGTTGAAAATATATGCATATTTCTCACACACACACACACACACACAACCACTGACACATGCATGTACGCATACATACATATATGTATATCCATACATATTCAAATGTTATTGTACATGTTCACAAAAACAGCAGCACCAACAACAACAACAACCAACAAAACTTTATTACTTTTACCCTTGATGTGGTTTCAACGGTGTGCGTGTGCGTGTGTGTGATTGGGCTTGTGTTTGAGTGTATTGTATGCGGAAAATCATTTCAATGTGTGAGTTAATGTTAATGAATAGGTGTGTGTATATGTTTATTACAGGGTGAGGAATGTTGTCTGAGAATTATCGATTTTTGCTAGTGTATTGTGGAGTGCGCAGTAAAACTACTGAAAACATGTCTGTTCCGTTCTGTTCTTGACACGACTTAGCTCGGCTGAGTTTTGTTCTAGTCTTTTCAATTCTTTCATCCTTTTTTCTGTTGTTGTGTGTGTCTGCAGCAGCTTTGCTTTTTGTTGGTATTTCAATATAGTCTATAGTCTTTGTCTCAGCTTTTGTCCTAGTATACAAACTCATACTAGGTAATGGTGTGTGTTTGTGTGAGTGCGGTGTTTATTTTAGAGTTTTCACGTCTAAAAGTTTTTCTGTTTTCATTTAGCTTTCGCTATATTACAAATGTCGTCCCTTGTATGCGCGCATTGAGTATTTTGACATTGTCTCTTGAAATTAAAAAAAGAAACAGCTGAGACAGCTGGGTTGAATGCAGGCAGCCATGGTTGTTTTTATATGTATGTATTTGTGTAAAAACATACATACATACATACACATATACTCGTCGAAGTAAAATGCCACACTTTACGTTTGAGTGTGTGAAAATGATTATTTTCTTGTTGGCCCTCATCATCACCATGATTGCCGTTGTCGCTGTCGCATTCATCGCTGTCTTAATCACACACAAACACACACTATGGTTTCTGCCATATGGACTCTGAGCAGGGGCTGACAATGTTGCTGACCACGAACAACAAAGGAAATAAATGGAAAATATTTCTTAGAAACTAGATGGAGAACAAAAATAAGTAAAGACAAACTCATCACTCACACTCTACACTCTTACATATACACTTGTTTTGTATACATACATACATATATACAGACATTCATAAAAAGCCTTACTCACATACACAAAAAGGCGTTGTTATTTTCGTGAGCAACAAAATTGAAAACAAACAAAAAACAACAACTGAATAATAAAAATCAATAGAAAATTAAAGCTACTTTTAGGATTCTTAAGATAGAAAAATGAGCAAATATTTAATAATGAATTGAAGGAAATTTAATAAAATTAGTTTATATTTACTGTAACCAATCTGTTAATCTTTAGACTTTCATGTTTTTTTTAATCTTAGTATGTTGTATATAAAAACATCATAACTAATATTTAATTTAATGGATATGGTTATATTAGAATTATAACTTTATTCAGATGTTTAAAGTTTGCAACGAAAATTACTAATTTCAAAATTGTCAAATATTTCGATATATTCTAGATTTTTTTAAATACTTAAAAAATCTTTTTCGTTTTGATTTTTCTTCAAAATTTTATGAAATGTTTATTTTGATTGCAAAACTAATCAGTAAAATATTAATAGTGCAAATAATATTAATCATACCACGTGTAGTCCGCTAATAATTTCCGATTACACAGCGATACAAAATCGGACTTTCCGAATGAAAATGGGCTGAGATCAATTGCAAATGAAAGTTGCCTTTATCCATAACACAGCCTTCAAGGGTTCTTTTTAGTTCAGTGATAGATTTTTTTATACTCATTTGAAGTTGGTGATTTTCATTCATTGAAAATTTGATAAAATAATGTTTTTTTATTTTTATTACCCTGGAAAGGTTTGCTATCTTAATGTTTTTTTTTAATTATTCATACACCACGTATGCCACTAATTAATGGAGAATAATTTATTTATCGACTCATTTTATTCTTTAAGATTAATTAAAACAAATTGCTTAGAGAAAATAGAAAAACTCTCTTATGAAAATTTTGTTCATAAAAATCTTATCTTTTTTAAAAATTTGTTTATTAATACTCGCAAGAGGAATAATTCTCATTTAAGGCTTCATTAGTCTTTACTTTCTGTTACTGTTCTGTTTCGTGTCGTTCTGTTGTTAAATTTTTGTAGTTAGTTTTTCCGTATAAATGTATCAGCTGTTTTAGGTAAACAGACAGCACACCGCGAAAATAAATCAAAAAATACAAATCAAAGTTTTTTTTTATTGTACAATATGTCATTACTTTCGACTAAAGTAATGAGTTTTTTGCCATCCATCGTTTATTTTTTATATTTTTATAACTTTTATACAAAAACTTAATTAACTTCAAAGAAATTACAAATTTTTGTAATAAATCAAAATTTTTTTGTTGTGCAGATGTCAGCTGTTTTGTGCTGTCACTTACAAATACTTAGCAAATTTTTGTTTTCAACAGGTTCGTCCGCAACGGCACGAAAATTAACAAAACAACTAACGACTTCTACGCATTTTCTATTTAACAGAATCAAGTCAGCTGATTCGGAACGGAACAGAAAGTACAGACTAATTCTGCCTTTAATATATAATTTTATTTTTTTTATTGAAAAATTTTTATATAAACAACAAATTTAATAATCGAAAAGTGTTCTAGCTTAACCGTAAATAGTATATAGAACAATTTATGAAATTATCAACTTTTTCTAGAACTAGAGTTTACTCAACAATAAATTTTCTACAAAAAAATTTACTTAACGTTAAATGTTCTATAGAAAAATTATGAATTACAAATAATGTATGTAATTATACCAATTTCTCACGTGAAACACATTCAATTGCATCTTTGACCTTTATGTTTAAGAACATCAAATTCGGTCATTTCGTTTCCCATTATAAATAAACTAATTTCAAACTTGTGTTCAATAAAATTTTATTTCTTTATAACACTTGTAGAAACGAAACTTTTTTTTTTTTGCAAAAAAAAAAAACTTTTTTGAAAAGAAAAAAGGCAACTAAGTAAATAAACAGAAATACCACCAACAAACAAGCAGGTTCTTGACCTCAATCTTAAATATATTTCCATCTTAAATATATATTTAAGATTGACTTTATAAATTGTTTTTTTTTTTGTGTTTTCTATACATTCCTTAGTTTTTTTCTCATTTAGCTTATATCTAATAAACATTTCGAAACAAGCATAAAAAAAATAAAATAAACAAAAGGAAAAACTTTAAGAAAAATTGGAAAACTTTCTATTTTCATCAATGCTTTTATATTCGTGTTGTATGTAGTATTACTTTTCAAACTTAAATTCAAACAGGTATTAAGATTGCTATTTGTAGTTGTTGTTATTATTGTTGTTGTAGTTGGTGAACTTGGGAATTCCCAATGCCAGATGTTAGACTTGCTGTCTGTCTGTCTGTTTATTTGGGTGGGCGTCTATGTGTGAATACATAAATGAATGAATGAAATGTCGTTTTTTCTATTCTGTTTCATGAAAAAGTATCACTTCCGTTTCAAGCCAGACATTGACTTTTTTCCTTTATACATTTCAACAAAAAAAAAAAAAACACAAGAAAGAATGAACCACAACAGCAACAACATAACATAAAATGCCTTTTTGTCAATTGTTTTATAAGGCAGCAAAAGTTGCGTAGCAAAAAAAAACATACAACAAAATTATATGCCAAATCATAGCAAAACTCTTACTTACACACACACACATTTATCCTTATAGAAAAACTGAATCACTAAGAAAAAAGCAAACAATTTAAGTAGAAGGTAAAGCAAAGCAAAAGTAAAAAAAGAAAGATGCCACAGGATAAGCAGGAAAAAATAAACACGCAACATCAGTAACAAATAGCAACCAACCCAACCAAAGTGTGTAACAACAACCTACCAAACTACAATAACAACAGCAACACATTCTTATAATACTGATCCTTTTTTCTACATTTCAGTATAAAAACAGAAAAAAACTTTTCAACTTTTCCACTTTTCTACTTTATTTTTTCTTTCCTTTTCACAAATTCAATGTGTTTTAGACATGATGCCGAAGAACTTACGGCAACAACAACCATGCAAACAAATATGAGCTGTATTATTTAAAAATAAAAATGAAGACATAGACGAATAGCACAAAAAACATAAAAATTAAAAGATTGAAAAAAAAAATTTAAATGAATCTCACAAATTCAAACAAAATACGAAAGAAAAACTCTTAAACGGAATTGTTGACATTATGAACTTGAAAAATACACAAAACCCAACTTGATACTGAAATGAAAAATATGTGTTTTTTTTCATTTATTGTTTTCTTTATTCTTCTTGTTTCCCTACTCTTGTTGCTTCCCTTCTTCTGCTGCTAGTTTTAAGATAAAAATAATATTGTAGTAAAATAAAATTCCTAAAGAAATAAATAAAAACAAATATAGTTAAACTTCAACAAACACATTGACTCATACAACTTGCATACACACACATATACTCAAACACACACAATCACATTCACATCAACAAAAAACAAATTGTTGTGAAAAAAAAATGAAGTAAAATCATGAATGAAAAGTGTAAAAAAGGATTTTTTGCGTATTTTTTAGTATTTTCTAGAGTTGAGGAAAAAAATGTTTTGCTTAAAAACACTTTCCTTGTTAGAATAAAAGAAAACGTCTGAATGAATGAAAAAATATAAAAAAAACTCAACATGGAAAAGTATCAAAAAGAACCCAGACGTTTGTAATGTCTGCTTATGGTTTTTTGTTATAGCAGCACAAGTAGTTGTCGTTGATATTGTTATTGTGCTCAACAGAAAAAAAAATATGAATTCTTCAAGGGATTGTCTAGAGGAAACTCTAGCAACCAGACATATTCAAACGGTTACACCGACAATAACAGAAATACATATATAAAAAAAAATACAATCTACCACAATACAAACATATGCACGTTATGGCAAATAGTAAATATGACAACGCATAAAGTCTACTACAACTACGTATGTACATACGTAATATTACCACTACAACAAATACCGCAAATAAAATTTCAAAAAATAAAAATAGAAGGGAAAACGGAAACATTATCCGCACAATACATGCAAGAAACTATAATACGCACATTCCCACTCATTCCCACTCATTCACACTCACACAGTCACATGCACAAACAACAAGTGCACCAGGGAGCTTTAGCATTAAAAACATGAACACAAAAATTTTCTACCCCATTCCCAATTGTATTTCAGAAAATTTAATCTGCATTTCTATTACAAATTTCTGAAATGCAATTAGAAATTTCTGAAATATATTTGAAAATACAAAACGAAAAGTGTTACATATGTGAAGGCTAACTTGAATGCATGTATGTACATATACTTGATAATTTTATATTACAGATCTTAAGGTGCCATCAGACGGGATGTATTTTACATATGTACTGTCACTTTTCTTACCCATATGTAATTCCGTATGTATGTCAAAATTTCCATTTTACATACGATTCATAATTTTTGCTATTTTTCCGTATGACATAACCTAGAAATGTAAACAAAAGCTGACTTTTTAACGTGTATAAATTTCAATAATTGCTTCTTTTGGCCAATCTAACTGCAATAAATATAATAAACATAATTTAATTTATTAAAAATTAATTTTCTTTAATTTTTTTTACAATATATTTTTTCAAACAATTTTGTTTCAAAACAAAACAGCTGTTTTGTTTATGTTTGTCAAAGGAAAATAGAGCGTGTTCTAATCGAAAAAATTACATATGTATTTCCACATGTATTTTACATATGCAAAGTTTCATATGTATCACACGATGTGTACAACTTTTACAGATGGAAAATTTGACAGTACATATGTAAAATACATCCCGTCTGATGGCACCTTTAAATGATCTTTTAGTTTTACTTTTAAAAATAATTTGTTTTCGGTGTATAAGCCAAATTATCGGCAAAGATCTGTTGAAACATAAACATTTCGATAAACTTCCTATAGAAAAAATTAGTTATTAAAAAATCTTCAGAAAAAAATTAAATATCGATTAATTTTCCTTAGAAAAGTTCAAGTATCGTTTAATTTTCTATAGTACAAATGTAGTTATCTATAAGTTTTCTATATAAACATTTAGTTACCGAAAAATTGTTAGAGAAAAGATTTTTTCGATAGAAGCATCGATACATTTTGTATGGTAAAATTTTGTCATCGATTAATTTTCTACAGAAAAATGTAGTTAACTATCAAATTCTATAGAAACATTTAGTTATGGATAAGTTATTAATAAAAACATTTTGGTGCTAAGAAATTTCCTACAGAAAAATGTGGTAAACAGTTTGTTAAACAATTTTTAATCGATAAATATTCTTTTATTTGTTTTACATATCTCACACATACACAGTGTTAAGCTAAAATCACGATATCTCCTACCCATTGTGCATTAACACAAATTTACACACATAAAATTTAAGCAATAGAACAAAAAGTAAAAAGAAAACATTCGCGGGACACTTGTTATTTTATGGAATTCGTAAAGAATAAAAGTGTTGATGCAGAACTCATAAATGTACGCACACTGTATATGCTCATGAATGGATGTCTGTCTGCGTGAAAGTATGAGTGTGCATGATGTCTGCATCTCAGAGTGTATGATTATGTGTGTGTGTGTGTTACTATGTTAAAGTATTTAACACTAATGTTGCAAGTTGTTGTTGGGTTTTTTGTTTTTTTTTTTATTATTTCGATTTCCCTTTGATGCCAACTGTAGGAACAAAAAGTGTCTGTGCGTGTGAACAAAACTCTCACACACTCACATACAAATTATGCGCAAAGTAGATCTCGACATGCTACAAATTCAAATGTTTAACACAAAACAAAAAATGGAAAACTTTTTATGAAAATCAAGGTCAAAAACTTTCTTTTTATGCTACTGGAAAACTGCAAAAAAAAAAACACACAAAACAAGAGGAGAAATAAAAATAAAATTGCAACATGGTCTTTTGCAACATGCATAAAGCATACAAAAAGCTAAAAATATGTACAACCCACAATTTGTTTTAAATTCACATTTGTAGTTTTGTTTTTACACATGCACACGAACATGTAAATGCACATTTTTGCGCTAAATAAAAATGTCATGTAAATGTTTAAAAAAACAAAAATTAAACATTTCCGCATCCGTTTGAAATGTAAATCCAAAATAAAAAAAAACCGAAAATGAAATAAATAATAAAACGTGCTGTTCACACTGTGCATATCTGTTTGTTTGGTTGTTTCTTATGTGTAAATGTGTGTGAGTGTTTTAAAACGGACCAATATTCACAGCAAATGAATTGCAAGTTACGTATACGTCATCGTGTTCCTACAAAGCAAACACTATTGTTTGTGGCAATGTAATTGTTGTTCCTGCTGTTGTTGGTGTTTGTGCCAATGTTGCCGCTGTAAACACCAACGACCAGTTGATGTTTATTTGTTAGTTATTCTAGCTGTTGTTGCTGTTATTATTGGTTTTGTCTTCTTTCTTTCATTGCAACTAAACGAGTATGATTGTGTGCGTTTCTATATGCCTGCATGCTGCATGTGACGAGCACTGTGTTGCATTTTTCCAATGTGTGTGTTTGTAAAATTCGCGTGAATTTCATGTTGATTCTTTTTGTAAAAATGAAAATGAAATGAATTTCTTTTTAATTTTTTTTCTCTGTTGATTTTCGTTGTTTCTCTCAGCCAACTTTTATTTTCAGTTCAACACATTTGCAATTTTGTGAATTCATGTTTATGTGTGTGTGTCAGTGTAGAAAAAACACACAACAGCCACATACTTTTTTATGAATGTGGGATTCCTAAAATGTTTGTATTACTTTTTTTTAGCCCAGCATTCACATGCATTTCATGCACTGCCAGTACTACACAGCACAGTGACTTTTTATTTTGGTGTTGCTGTTTTTTTTTTACTTTTTTTTTCTCGTATTTGTTTGCAAAAATTCAAATGTGTGAATGTACCTTGTGGATTTCTAATTTTTTTTTTTTTTTTTTTTTTTGGTACGAATATTTAGTTTTTAGCTAGTTTTCACATGCCGAACGACCTATATTTCATGTACTTACTCCACTCACACAGTTTTAGTTTGTATTAGATGCAAACTAAATACAACGTGTAGCAACATGAAAGGCTTTTATTCTAATGCGTGAATAAATGAAATAAAAACCAACAAGAATGGCTAAAATAAAAAGCATAAAACAATTTTTACCACATCTCTATTATTTTGGTATACTATGTTTTCCATCTATTTATTCTGTTATCAATCTATACGTTAACTTATTGTCAATCGTCATCATATTGTTTATGAAAACCAGCCACCTGTTGTTTGTAGTTTGTCATAAATAATATACGCCTTTTTAAGTTGAAATTGGGATATTCTAAATTTATATTGAGAAATAATAATAAAATAAATAAATCTAAATTCATATTGAGAAAAAATAAATGGAAATTTGGAAAGGCAAATTGATATTGAGAAATACAAATTGATAATGAGAAAAAACAAATTGAACTTAAGAAATGTAAATAAATATTGAAAATATACAAATTGAAATTAGGAAATCGAAATTGATATTGGGAAAACAAAAATTTTAATTGAGAAATTAAAGTTTTATGAAATTTGAATTACAAATCTAATGAAGGTTTAAATTTAATTTCTATATAGATTTAAATAATTTTATTCTATATTCTTCGACCTTTTTAATGATTTTTATTAAATAATTTTTAAGCTTGAGGTCCCTTTTTTGTTTTTTATAAAAGATTTTTTAATTCTTATATATAATTCACTCAATATTTAGATTTAATAATTTTAGTAATTTATACCAATTTTGAAACCCTTAGTTATAGAGAAATTTTTCCCGCCGGCTTAAAACTAAATAATAAAACTGAATATTATATACTCATCAATTTCTTACATAGAAGTGGAATCAAACATCAGCATTAACATTTAGGATTTTGATCTCTTAAACATTTCATTAAAACATTAACGAAATTAAGTGCGAAAGAAAAAATAAAAAAAATATATTGCCGGAATGTAATTAACATAAAAACTAAGAAATCTGAGTAAAAAAACCTGAAAATGAAACTGAATTGCCTTTAGCTATGGACACACACGTTCATTTTATAATGTACGAATATAACAGAATTCCGTTCAAGGAAGACGCTTTCAAATCTTTGTTACATTGAATAATGAATGAAATTGAACGAGCGAATATTGTCTAGGATGAAAATAATGACATTGAAAGTAATAAAAATATATAGGTACATAATATTCATTATTTTCATGAATTACAAAAAAAAAGAAAGCAGGGAAATAAATTGTTATAATAACATCAATGCTAATGATGTTAATTATATTGCATTATTATAGTTGATGGCGCTGTTGCCATTTTTTCCCTTGACGAAGAAAATTTAAATTATTATTTTCATTGTGTATATAGAAAAGAAGAAAATTACATAAAATACTTTCAACATACGTACATACATATTTACTTGTATTTATGCGCCATTACACAAATATGCACACGCACACACACACAAATATACATGTAAATACACTTATAGTCATGTTTAAGTGTGTGTGTAGCTTTCATTTATGTTATTGCCTTGATTTAATTTTATAATGCTTTTGAATAAATTACATTAATTGCATAAAGAACAAAAAGCAAAAAAAATGCAAATTAAATATTAAGGAGTTCCAGAAATATTAAAGATGATACTAATGAATTTAAGTAGAATATACCACAAATGCTGCCAACTTTGAGGAGAATTAAAAATTAACTTAAAAAAACTTATAATAATAGAAGGAATACATAAATATATTTGTTCAATTCAGTACAGTATTCTGGAGATGGCTAAACATGAAGTTAGACGATGTTTTCTAATCATATTTCTGCCATTTATGGACCAATTTTGCTGATTTTCTTGATTGATTCCAACCGACATAAAGATATACGAACGGTCTTCGTTATATAAACTCCTCTATAGTTAAAAATTAATATTGTAAAAAGTACAAATGATATGACAAGCCTAAATAAATCCTTAATGCTGAATACTCAAAAGAAATTACATTTTTAATACATGAAATAATTTTAAACGTTTTTGCAGAACAAAATACATACGTATGTATATAAAATGTACAAAACTATTTAAAATGTAATTACGTTTTCTTATGCAAACATAAAATGTCTCTTTTCATTTTATTCAATTATTTTTCTATAATGAAATTACTTAAATTCGTAAACAGGCCAAAAAAAATTGAAATGTAATGGTTGTTGTTATTGCAAGTTATAAGTACAAGTATGTAAACAGAAAATACAAGGTTTTTTATCCAAAAAAAAAAAAAAATTTAATCGAAGTTACCTTCAAGTTAAATATACAATTTTATTTGAAAATAAATTGTATACACTACATTTATTTTTGAATATTTCTGTTATATGTTTCACATAGCCTTCCGTTGGAAAGCATAAATGTAAAATCATACAAAAATATATTCAAAGAGACACTAGCAAAATGTAATGCATTTTCTGGCCTGCTAAAGCCGTCATCAGCATTCTTTGTGTCTAATAGTGCTTTATTTTCAAACTATGTATATTTAACTTTTTTTATAAATTATATGAGAATTATTCCTCTTGCGAGTATTAATAAACAAAATTCAAAAAAAAAAAAAAAAAAATTAATCGAAGTTGCCTTCAAGTTAAATATACAATTTTATTTGAAAATAAATTGTATACACTACATTTATTTTTGAATAATTCTCATACAAGATTTTTTATCTTAAAACAAAACCTGCAAATAATTCTAAAGCATAGCCAACATATTTTTTTTTTTTGCTGTTAAGGAAACTACATATAATAATATTTCATATTTTATTACTTTTTTATGGCACAAACAACTTTTAAACCTACAAACTAAAAATATTAATAATTTGGTATTAAAATGTATTCAAAAAATTACATATAATATTCAAAAAGCAAAAAACACACAGGAACCAGTTAAAAAACTAAATTTTTTTCAAAAAAAGTTTTTATAACCAAAATGTAAAAGTTTCACCACTTTTGCCCTCTAAAATATTTATAATTTTGCTAACAAAGTATCAGCCACCCCTAGCCGGCCCCAAAAATAAGCAATAGTTCATCCCCTGTTTTAAGTTACAAATCTTGTTGCTCTGCTTTTTCCCGTAAACGTAAATTTTACCACGATTACGTTGTAATTTTCATTTTACAATGTCTTTCTCTCGTCTTGTTTTCCTTTAAGCTCTAAATGTAAGCAGCGTTGCCGTTTTTGGTTATTTCTAACCAAAATTGGTTATTTTTTTTCTCAATGTGTACATGTGTAGATTTTTTCTGTTTTGGTTATTTTTTTTTTACTGAAAATATTTAGATTTTAAGACAATTAGTAATATATTGCAAGCAAAAGAATTGTGCAAAAATCAACAAAATGCCCATTTTGTTTGGTCTGCCAAAGACAAATTTCAAAACTCAAGCTGTGACATTTTAAGTAAAAGTGATCTCCATATTTATTGTAATATAATTACATGTTTTTTTAGTATTTAAGAGAGTAACTTTCTAGTTCCTTATTTTATTGCCAATGAAAAATTTTTTGTTTTTATTATATACTTTTTATTTTTGTTTAAGACATTAAAAATTAATAATTAAACTTGCAAAACTTAATGTAAAGTATTGGAATTTTAAATTTTACAAATTGTAGCATTAGCTTATGTTTCTTTGCATTACTTTTTGCAAAATATGACGCTTAGTTTTTTAAAAAAATTATTTTTTAGTATTAGGAGTTGTGTTGTAAAATACGTTGTTTTATGTTTTTTTTTGTTACCTTAAAGTACAAATTATATTTAAAATTACAAAAAATAAATAAATAGTACATGCATTTAAATTTGGTTATTTTTTTTTAAATTTGGTTATTTTTTTCATAAATGTTGGTTACAAAAAATTTTTTTTCGTGGCAACACTGAATGTAAGCTCTACTGTAAGAGACTTATTTTTCTATTTCGTTTTCTCTCTCGCTGTCTCTGCGTCTGTTTTGGTTGTCTCCCATTCTCTATATTATTTTTATATACACCGCTTGGCTTTTTTTTGCGCATATAAAATGCATTTGTTATTGTTGTTTTTCTTGCCATGAAGGGGAGAGTTAAATTTCAAGAAGAATATTTTACATTCAAGAGAATGCAGTGTCTTCAAGTGCATTCATGGATGATTATTAAAGGATTAAGATGATATGAAGTGGATTATAGAAATAATAAATTTGTATTATTTATTTTATTTTCTTTATTTACTTTTGAAAATTTTATCAAGGATTATGAAAAAGCTGGAATAATATTTAATAATAAAAATATATGAATTATAAAATCGAATTCCCTTTAACAAAATGTTTAATAAAGTAACGAATTGTATTTTAAACTACATACTAGTGCTGGCAAATTCTACTACATTCCATTACTCAATAATATTCAATACTTTTCATTTGGCTACTCAATACTACTCGATACTTTTAACGGATTTTTTGAAATTGTAACGCATAGTTTTTATCTGCAAATTGAAGTAGTTTCTTCAAAACATAAAAATAGATCTTCAACTATTATTGGTTTTGTATGTCTTTTATTATTAAATCAAAAATAAATATAAAGCTAACTTTTAATTTAACGTTAACAATAACTTAAGAAATAATAGAGAGCTTTTGGTTGGCGGTTGGTTTAATTTTGCAGCTTACAGATTGTTGTCTTTTTATACAGTGATGTATTTTTATGCACTATTTTACCCACTGAACTTGCTTAAAAATACAACTCGGTACCCGTTACTCAATACTTTGCCAGCACTACTACATACTACATATTTTCGAGTTGAAATTAATAAAATAAAATACAATTTGAAATTCAGAAATCCAAATTGACATTGAGAAATAAGAAATTGAAATTCAGAAGTTCAAATTAATGTTGAGAAATAACAAATTGAAATTCAGAAATATAAATTTATATTATTCAACTAAAATTTTTATTTTCTCAATTGTATTTTCTCAATATCAATTTTGAATTCTCAATTTCAATTGGCATGTTCTCTATAATTATCTACATTAATTAATTTCAATTTGTTTTTTTTTCAATATGAATTTGATTTTCTAAATTCCAATTTGTTATTTCCCAATATCAATTTTGATTTCTGAATTTCAGTTTGTTATTTCTTAATATAAATCTGGACTTTCTCAATTTCAACTTAAAAAGGTGTAGATTTACAATAATAATTTTACGGTTTTATTACATTTGCTGACCTTGTGAATTTATGATAATTTTTTAAGAGACCTTTAGAACGATTTTTACACTTTTTACCCTTTAGTATTTTTATACTCATACATATGTATGTACATATGTGCATATAAGTAAGTTTGTCCTTCCATTTCTAATTTCTATAATACTTACTTTCGGCTCTATAAAGTATTTACGTCTATAAAGTATTTACCAACAATTTGGACAATTTGACAACAAAACTGACATAGTGAAAACCAAGCATTAGCTGTTATAACGATATTTGTTTATTAATTAAAATCTACTTTCCGAACCCCCCGATATTAGGCGGAGCCAAATTAAATATATCAATACACCTAATTCTGTTTTTACGCGGTAATTGGTTCCGGGAAACTTTGTGTAATCTAAGCTTAAAAGTAATGTAAGAAAAATGTATGTATGTATGGGCTATTTACAATTACTCTGCTCTGATCAGTAAAAGGAAATTTCCCTAAATTTGTGATATGAACATATATCGCAAATATTAAAATTTAGCCAAAAATTTAAGCCCAAAAGATTTTGAAGCGTGCTAAATGGAATAAAATCGTTTAGAATATTATAAAACTTGTTTATTTTCAAACCGTGTTAAATCAAAACCGTGTAAAAACAGAATTAGGTGTATATCAGAATGAAAATAAATAAAACGCGTTCATAAATGTCTGAAAAATAAAAAAAAAAACAATTAAACATTGATATAGAGAATATATAGTAAATTCAAGGGCCTTTCCTTTTTAACACTCCTACACAGTTCGAGTATAATATGGTAAATAGTGTATACGATTTGCATTAACATACATTTCGGAATCTCTCATGTTTTGGGTTATGTTCAACTTATGGAACCAAAACAGCTTAAATTTATTTATATTCTTTCTTAAATTACTAATACGATAAAAGTAGGAATTCTTAATTAAACGAAACTTTTTAAGTAATTAAGTAGTTGTGTTTTAACAATGGTTGGCTATTCTTTATCCTTAAGGTCTAAATTTTACTTGTTAAAATTATTTTTGTATGAAAACTGTCGGTATAATTTTAGGTTAAAAATAACTACCAATTGTGAAAAAGGGAATAAAAGTACTTTTCTAAAGTTGTTTCTAAAAACTTCAATCTGAATATAGACAAAAGAATTTTATTCAAGAATTAGGTGAACTAAACACATTCGCATTTATCTAGAACTTTTTAAAAAACTAAATTCGAACATAACACAATAATAATAAATTGGGTAATTAAATATTTAATTAAACCATAAAATGAGTTTAAAATAAAAATCACAAAATATCCAGAACTAGTAAAAATATAAATAAACTTATAGCCTGAATGTAATATTTATTTGTTTACTAAAAACTTTAAGAATATTATTACATGGATTAAAATACAGCTGCTGCTGATGCAGTGAATCTAAAACAAATACAAGCTAAATTGCAACAACAGCGAAAAAGTAATAAATGATGGCAACCTCGCATCGCCCCCTACTTACAACACAATACATATAATTCTAGTTAACTTGAGTTTGCCGTTTCAGTTTCTGATGCCAATGTTGCCGGGCTGGCTGGCTGACTGACTAACTGACTAACAAGCTGGCTGACTGTTTGCTGCTGACGACAATGATGTTGTTGTTTTTACTGTTGCTGTATTTTAGCAGCGAGTAGTCATTATGAGGTGTACTCCAATCCATTCTTTGTCATTCTACATTGTACTCGTACCATCCAGTCAGTCATCCAGCGAACAAAAGACGAAACAAAATGCAAGACGTAACTGTGAATAATTGAATTTTATTACATTGTTTGCAGAGAGCTTCATCAGCCTCATCAGCAATAACAGCAACAACAAAAATAATAATAAAACCAGCAACATCAACAACAATAACCAAAGTAGCTGCAGCCTCATTTGGGGCGCGAGCGCAGATGAGTTAGTGGTGGCAAAAGCAAAAATAAAAGCAAAATAAGCTGGTGAAGATGAAAATGTGTGCAGAGATGATGGTGTGTGTGTGTGGTGCTTGTTGGTTGGAGGTGGTGGAGGAGCCACAAATGTACGGTATGAATATGTGCATGTGTGTGTGATTGTGCACATTAGCGTCGAAGAGAATAATGACCCCAAGCTTTTGTTGCTGCTGTTTATTTTCAGTTTTTGCTTTAGTGCTTTAATCATTTCGTCTACACTCACACATGCAATTGCCACAGCAATTTTTATGACTCTGTATTGGTGCCAGCAATTGCTGCTCTTTCTCAATTTTTGTTTTACTTACTCTAGTTGTTTTTATTTTTTGTAAGAGAGTGTATTTTATTACAATTTTTATGTGAGTTTGTGTGCGTTTTAAAGAAGCCGGCATAAATAAAATGTACAAAATAAACGTAAAATTAAGAATAAACAATAATAACAACAGCAAGAAAATAACTAAAATAAAAACAACAACCAGGCAAATGTATAAAATCAAATAAAATGCAAAAAGAGTTCGATGGTGGGTGTTTAATAAATGCTCCCCACATACACAATCGTATATGTTTATACATATATGTGTTTGCAATTGTGAGTAATAGTATGTTGTTGTATTTTTTGTTCATTTTAAGTTTTTTACGTTTAAAAAAATGCAAAAATAAAAAGTGAATTAAAATTATAAAAGGGAATAATGAACAAAATATGAATAAAGAAAAAACAAATAAAAATTAAAAACTCTTGAATATTTATGTATGTATGGAAGCACATATGCATGTATGTTTGCATATATAGGGTGTTTTTTTTACAGGTTTGTTTTTCGAAAAGAGATAAAACTGGCATGTTCAGTTTGGTTTGCCATTTTATCATGAACAGGTTGACAAAAGAACAACGCTTGCAAATCGTGCAAATTTATTTCGAAAATAACGGTTCAGTTCGCGAAGTTTACCGCAAGCTCCGTCCATTTTATGGTCGACATAATCGTCCATCAGAGCAATTAATTCGGTTAACCATGGATCGTTTTCGCACTACGTTTACTCTATGTGATAATACGCATCCGCAGAGACGTCGAACAGTACGCACCGAAGAAACAATTGCCGCTGTAGAGCAAAGTGTTGAAGAGGACCCGAATGAATCGATTCGCCACCGTGACCGGTATAGAGCCATGATAACCGACTATTTTGTTCCCGAATTGGATGGCATGAATGTGGATGAGTTGTGGTTCCAACAAGACGGCGCTACATGCCACACAGCGCACGCCACAATCGATTTATTGAAGGAAACATTCGATGAGCGCATAATTTCGCGGAATGGACCTGTCAATTGGCCACCAAGATCGTGTGATTTGGCACCATTGGATTATTTTCTTTGAGGATATGTGAAGTCGCTCGTCTACGCCAACAAACTAAAAACGTTAGGGGAATTGGAAGCCAACATTCGTGGCGTTATTGCCGACATACGGCCCCATATGCTCGAAAAAGTGGTTGAAAATTGGACTTGTAGAATTGGCTTTATTCGAGCCAGCCGCGGCGGCCACATGCCTGAAATCATATTTAAACATTAATGGCATAAAATTATCCTTCCAATAAAGCCAAATTTATGGTCATTAAAACGATTTTCTTGTGTTTTATTTCAATTCGAAGTTCTATACCTCTCAAAAAAACACCCTATACATACATATGTATGTGTGTTTGTGTATGAGCAATTTTTATATAGAAACAGCTGCAACAACGTTGCTAGCAACATTATCGTCATCATTGTCAATAGTTTGTTGTTATTATTTTCGTGTTTCCTTTTTGATTTTCGTAAGAAAATTAATAAATATCAAGTCTTGGGTAAAACAATAACAAAAATTACTGCTGTTAAAAATAAGAGAGAAAAACTTTTATACATTTTTGAATATACATTCATACATACATACATATGTATGTAGGTAGTAGGTGTATGTATGTGAGTGTATTTGTGTGATTGCTAATTTAAATTTACATTTTCATATTTAATGAATATTGAGCAGATCCTGTTTTCCAACTGCGTAGTTTGCAAAATATTTGTAGATTTTTATTTTTTTTTGC
The DNA here is from genome assembly GCA_916048285.2 of Bellardia pandia. Classification (NCBI taxonomy): domain Eukaryota; kingdom Metazoa; phylum Arthropoda; class Insecta; order Diptera; family Calliphoridae; genus Bellardia; species Bellardia pandia. The sequence continues at coordinate 63,841,663 of OU696531.1, read as the reverse complement.
AAAATAATTAATTAATATATTTATTTAGTTGATGTTCAAATAATAATTAATTTAAACAGACCAAAAAAAATCATAATAATCCTATTATTAATTGATAATAATCCTATTATTAGTCATTATTAATATCATTATTAAAAAGATTCCTTGGGACCAGTCTTGATCTGTACCGGATCTATTACATATATTTATTTACATACATAGCTGCACTAAAAAATCCTTTCACAAGTAAATTAAATTAAAGTCTAAATTAAATTTAAATCTGTTTACAATGAAATATTTTAAATAAAATAGTTGCGGAGGAAATTGATTCTCATAACGTTTTGTGATAGTATGATATGATGAATAACCCCAAGCCAACATGATTCGTAAATCTTCCAATTTCAATACGCTTTAGGTAAAATCAATACTTGACTACAATAATATTTTTTCAAGTAAGATACCGCATAACTAAATATACGCTCAATATCGGTCCATCAGTCATTAAGCAAACGTCTCGATATGATACCTATAATGTTCCGTTGTTTATTTCTGTAAAAGTCTTTTTATACCTATAAAATACTAAAAATTCGATGTATCTACATTTGGATGATTTGGAAGACAACAACTTGTTTTAAAGAATAACTATGTATTTTGAAAAGCAATAAATACATTTTTGTCAACAAATATTGGTTTGAAAATCTATACTGTATTTATACAAATATGTGTGAGGTGATATTACTGTCTAGGGAGAGCTGGTCGGGAAAGGGCAAATTATATGAAGGATTTGCTGTCATATAGGCTTCCTGACGACTGTAGTGTTTTTCAGGCGGAAGTTCTAGGGATCTTGAGGGCCGTGGAACTGATGAAGGACAACATTGACATAGGTTCGGAGGTCACGATTTATGTGGACAGCCAGGCGGCCCTTTTGGCCATACGGGGATGTTATGTGAACTCCAAACTAGTTGACAGTTGTAGGAGGGCTCTAGAGGAAGCCTTAGAGGAATATACGGTTAGGCTGTGCTGGGTACCAGGTCACTCGGACATCGCCGGTAATGAGGTGGCTGATAAGTTAACAATAATGGGCTCAGGTACAGAGGTTAATAACCGTATGGAGGCAGTTGGGCCTCCAATAGGCTTCTATTATGGAAGAATTAGGTAATGGGTCCTAAGTGCGACCAATCAGGCCTTGGGAAACCGGACGGACTTCCAAGTGTCACGGACGCTGTGGCCGGTACTTAGGAAGTCCGATTCGGAATCGTTGCTGGTAAGGGTCTGCGTTAGGACCATAAAGGGTATTATCACGGGCCACTGCATGATAGGCATAATAGCGATGAGAATGGGATCCGAATTGTCGGATATATGCAGATTATGTGAGGACCCGGATGCGCTGGAGACGGTTGAGCACATTCTGTGCCACTGTCCCAGGTTGCAGGGCAGTAGGCTAATAGTAGCTGGGTAATAGAGTCTTGGGCGAATTAGGGGATATCTCCAGCTGTGGGCTGGAGAGTCTAATGGAATTCGTAATGGAAATGGCCTGGCTACGCGGCAGTAGACTGGGTGCTGGTCGCACAAGTGGAGGACATACGTCGGAGTAGGATTTGGTCAGGTTTTCTCTTTTCTCTCTTCTCTTTTATCTCTTTGCACTCTACTATTCCTTTCTTGTCTTTCACTTTCGCTTCTATTTCACCTTCTTTCTTACTTCTTTTCCTATCTAAGGCATCACAATGGACCATATTGGTCTCTGGGTGAGGGTGTGAGGATGACTCATACCAGCCTTCTTACCTACCTATACAAATATGTACTTCTTCTAACTTGATTTCTTCTTAAAGCATGAGTAACATGTTAGCATTAGATATTATCAGGACTTATGCACACATTATTAAAACATCATTAAAACTGCCCAATGCAAAGAGCAAACTCTCCTTTTTTTAATATGTAATCAATATTCGAATGCACCGATATTGATATCTTGTTGATTAAGATTGATCCATCAAAACCCCTCATATAATATCAAAGTTCCCTTTATAATAAGTAACTTTTAATTAATAACTTTTCATCTAAGTATCTATGAAATCAAAACCAATTTGCAATATTAATGTCGTTTTTTTTCTGTTTATTTTTAGGTAAGTTTTAAAGATTGATCATCGTTAACTATTTCATTTTTAAAAATTTTATTAAAGAAATAAAATTCTTAAAAACATATAAAAATTACTTTGTAAGTATGAACATTAAAATTTAAAAATATTATTTACGTAAACATCATGAAATACCATCTACTTTTATTTAACTCTTAGTCGGGCAACAATTAATAATAATTCTAACAATTTATATCTTTGTTTTACCACAAATATTTTAACAACCTTTTTATAGGTATTTCTTTGTTTTCGAAAATTGATCATTATTTCTCTTCTTTTGCTTAGTATTTGTTTTTCTTCTTTTCTGCAAAAGGCACAACAAATAAAAACAAGAAAAAAAAACTGAACAAAATTCAAATGAAATAAAATACAACACAACATAAATGCCAAAAAAAAGAATAGAAATACTCATACAACAATAACAATAACAAAATAAACAAGAAGAAGCACACCCAAAAACAAAAGATAAAAATACCAACACTTTAACAATTATAATAAAAAGTACATGTATGAACGTTTGTATTTTTGAGAATAGTATTTCTGCTGCTTTATTTCTGTTTTTTATATTTTCTATAAATTTTCTACTCACATGTTTTTCTCTTTTGAAATGAGTAAAACAAGCGAAAAACACAAGAAATAAAAAGCAAAACAAAAACAAAAATCTATCTAACTACAACATGAAATTAATTCTACAACTATTTCAGCGATACTTTCTACTTCTGGTAACTATGTAGAGTGGAAGTAAATTTGTAGGCTTCTTTCTAACTAGAATAGTGTTTGAAACGAAGGATTTGAAGCAAATAAAAAAAACAGGATATTGACAGTTGAAATGGCTGATTTACTGTAAAAAATAGACATGAAAAAAGCACTCTAAAAAACAATAATATTCGCACAACGTGCTAGTAACATTTATCATTACTCCCTATTTTTTTTTATCACAAACCTTAAGTAATCTCTCTTTATTTATATTTTTAACAATCTCTCTCTGTGTAGCTTTGATAGAGAGTAGTTTTGAGTTTAATGGTAGTTAAAATTTATTTTAAAATGAGTACGAGCACAACACCATCAACTGCTGCTCCCCCATTTTGAAAAATCTTTACAACATTTTAACATTTGTATGAGTTTCTACGTGTGTTTTTGGTCCACTACCGATTTATAGCGAAAAAGGGGTTGTTATTAGTTGCTGAAGGTTTGAGTTTAGCTCCCCTTGAATACGACTGACTGCTAGTTTGAAATTCTCTCAACATATTAATATTTAACTCAAGTGCTGCCAACTAATATTAAATAAATATTTGAAATGTTAATTAAAAATATTAATTAAAAGCAATCAATGTTTTAATATGCAGTTGAAATTTATAATGTCTTTATCCCAATAAAACTAAGGTCTTACACCCCACACCATATTCATAATCAATTTTTAAATATTTTATAAAACTAAATTTCGATACAAAGTTTGTGTAAAAAAATTGATGATAATTGAAAATTTTCACTGAAAAAATTTCAGATTATTTTCACCAAAAATTATAAATTAAAACCTTTAATTAGAACTAACATTAGGTTAAGGTTTTAGTAAAAGAATAGCTGCCGTATTTATAAAAAATAACGTAGACTTGAAATATGCTTTTAGAGAAAATTTGCATATAAAAATTTCTTAAAGTACATTTAAAGTCTACTTTAATTTTTTATAAATACGGAAGTAGGAATAAAAAACAATAAAAATAGAAATAAAGAACTTTTTTAATTAAAATTTTAATATGTTCGGCTTCGGTTTTGTTTTGAAATTGTAAAACTTTTTTGGAGAAAATATTTACATACATTTATGATAAAGATGAGCTATTTAAAATGTGTTCCAATATCCGCAGATCTGTAAATAGTGATTGAGAAGATGTTAGGTAAATAATATGCGGCAAACAAACAATTAGTTTTAGTTTTAAATGTTTTAGTTAATAATGCTAATTTTTATTTAAATTATTGTTCTATTTCTTACTTTATATAATTTTAAATAAATGTACAAATGTTATACGAAAACAAAACAAAACGAATTATTAAAAATTATTTACTATTCATCGTTGTTATTGTGCTTCATACGACGAACGAATTTACACAGCGAATTGTCACCAACTAGTTCGATTGTTTGGCGAAATTCGTCGGTCGTCCCAATTGTATTCCTAGCATTAAGAGGACCATGACTCAAAAAACCTAGTTTCGAGTAAAATGTCTTTGTTTGAAGAGATTCAACTAGTTTTGGTTTTTAATGCGTGACAGATTGGTTATTATAGATGTTATACTGCGATCGTGCATTTTTTCGACTGTTTTGACGCCCAATGGTTCGTGTAATATTAAACGTTTCAAAGTGTCGATCACGATAAATCAAATATCAAAGCTTTAATATTAGTTCCGCAAAATCCGCTTTTATAAAACAGTAACAATTTGCTGAAATACCACTCGAACGATGCATATTGATGTAATTAAACCAATTAAATCAATAAAATTTTCTTTAATACGACCAGATCATCATCAAGTGTCAATATAAATATTCCAAGAAGAAGTTTCACAATGCAAAATATGTTTGCTGATTTTTTCTCATGTAGCTTACCCTGCCAACATTTTCTATTGCGGAAGTGACTCAGAAGTGACGCTAAGAAGTTGAAACTCATCTTCTGCGATACCATTTTCTGATCGTAGAAGTGTCTTCCGTATTGAGAAGTTGTACCCCCCGGAAGTAACTTCCAGAAGTCACTTCAGCGTAAGTTCAAGAAGTCAATTCAGCGTAACTTCCAGAAGTTATTTTATTCGCCTCTCTTTTGCTTTTGATTTTTGTTTGCCTTTACAGATACATAATACACTCATATTGACTATGGGATAACAAATATGTAAAAACTACAACAATAACAAAACAAAACCACACTTTACCACTGACCGACTACAGCAAATGACAAAATAAAACTAATTTCGATGATGTCGAAAACTTCTTTTTGGCATTCTTTTCATTTATTTTATAACGGGGCATGTCATTTTCGGCTGGTGTTGTAAACAACAAACAATCTTCCAAACGTCGTTTGGATGATTAAAAGACGACTGCAATGTAAATTTTTATTGTTATCTTCCAATTAACGTCTGGAAGTGAGTAAGACGTAACGCCTTTGACGATGGACGATGAAAGAAACTTCCAATTGCTGGCAGGGTTATGAATACGTTTTAGCAGTTCCTCGGTACACTCTAGTGGAAATGCCGTGTTGAGTTAATCATCACACGAAAATCTCTACAACATAATTAAGTTTTTTGAGACAGCTGCAAACATTTTCCAATTGGGATTATGGCGTAATTTGATTCAAAAGAAATATAGTTGGAAGTCGTATGCTTTCTATCAAGATTACCTTTACTGTTAGCTATCGTTACCGTTAAACTATAAATTTCTAATAAGTCCCAATACATATGTATGTTTGTATATAAATTGTTTCTATTGACAAAAATTTTAAATTTAACTTTTAATTAAAAAAAATATTTTTGTATTGCCCCCCTTAAAAAATTGGCCACACTTTTATTTATTTCTGTTTTTTATTTGTATTTTTTGTTTCTTCTAAAGATGGACGTTGCCACTTTGAATTTGTTACTTTTGTTTTTATTTGTTTGCGAAATGCATCTTAGAGATAATTAATTATTAGTTATACTCTCTTGCTATCTCTCCTCTCTTATTTCTTTGTATATGGTTTTCAATTTGTTAATTTTAAATGAGTTGATGTTGATTTCTTATTCTTCATCGGCTGCTTTTTTCACCTTTTGTTTGTATGAGTTTGTTTACTTGACTGTGTGTATCTGTGTGTGTGTGTGCATGTGTGTGTAAGTCCGTGTATCTGTGTGTTTTTGATGAGAGCACTTTTATAAAAAGTATCTCTCAGAAGCTCTTGTTGTTTTGTTATTTTACTTTACTTGATTTTATGTCTGTTTTTGTTTTTCGTGTTTCGTTGTGCTCTTTTTGTGAGTTTCTTATTTTCATCGTTTTGTTTGGTTTATGTGTCGTGTACGCGTACGTGTGTGTTTTTATACTACAATAAATATGTAGTTGTTTTTGGTTATTGCTGCTACTTCGCCGTTGCTTGACGTTGGTTGCTTCCACCGATTCTTTGGGTATACGTATTTCTGTACAGATGTATGGGTTTGTGTCTGCTTGTTACTGCTTTAAAATGTGGTTGTTGTTGTTGTTGCTATAATTTTCGTTGTTTCGCCTTCGAGCGTTGTACACAACGTCGTTGCCAGAGATACACTTTACGCTTACACACCACGTTCAGATTCATTCTGTAATCGCGATTCCTCGAGGACGTAACATTAACGTAAACACGTCGCTGTATTGCACAAATACCGCGCGTTTATGATCAAATAAAAATACAGCAACAACAACTACAACAATAACAAGGGTCCATCATCAGTACCACATACCAGACAACAACACAAACAGTGCAAAATAAAAGAAGAATAAAAAAATTAATAAAAGCATGAATTATTTATGACAAAGTAAAGACTCAAAAAAAATTCTGGATTAAACTAGTTTCTAACAAAATGGAAGTGTTAAATGAAAATCCTAACATTCAAAGTGACAAATGGTTTATATGTTAAAAAAGCAGCAAGACACAAACTCAATCCGTTAAGTTTAAGTGCATTCAGCATTTGTATCTGCACGATACTTAAAAGTGTGCAACAGTATTCTTGCAAATAATTCTTTCGAAATGCAAGTGCGAATGCTGAGTGTGTGTGTTGTGTATTTCTATTTTAAAAGCAAATTCTAAATTGATTTCATTGTTTGCATCCGCTTCCGTTACATCAAAACAACAACAACTGCAGTGTAAAAACGACAAACAAAAAAACACCACAACGCCTTCTAAAAAAAAAAAACATCATCGTCAATGTCACCAACAACAGCAACACAACAACAAAACACCTGCTGTGATTGTGCGTGTTATCGCAACAGCAACAAAAACAACTAAAAATTACTTGCAAAAAACAACAAAGCAAAAAATAATTTAATACTAAAACATAAATAAATACGATGTTGGCAACAGTAAATTAAAAACAAACAAACAGCTAAAAGAATAAAACAAAACGCACATGTTTCAAATATTTATTTGAAGTTATTTTTGCAAATATTTCAGTTTTTACTCTCGATATCAAATCTTTGCGATAAAAAAAAAACAAACACAAAACTAAGTTTATTAACAAAAATTATAAGTTATTTGCCGAGATAAATAGTTTGCCCTCTGACAATTGTTCTTTTTAGACAATTTTTGTTCTTATTTGTTAAATTTTAAAATAAATCAAGCAACAAAAAAGTTATTAATAAAAACTAGTACATATGTACTTATAATTGTGTACATAACCTAAATAACGCCAGTGCTAAGTATTCTAATAAGAAACATACCTACATACCTAATATTGTAAATTTCAAAAATAAATAAATACATAATGCTAAAATAAACAACAATCTAATTGTTAAACACTGTGTTGTGAAATACTATATACATACATACATATATAATAATTTAGTAAATATTCAGAAAACAAAAAATATTAATTAAATAAAATGTAAATATTAAACGAAATTTAAAAAAGTAAATAATGTGCAATTTATTATTTTCAAAATAATTTGAAAAAAAAAACAATTTATCATTCAAACAAAAGAACATAATAAATTTAAAAATATTAAATTAAAAGAAGAAGTTCCAACTAACAGATAAAACAGAAAAGACCTACTCAATTCTCTGGATTTAAACAATTTGGTTTGGATTATTCCTCAAATAATTTTTATTCAACAAAGTAAGTTGTTTAAACATATAATAAAATATATTTTTTTTCTGTAAAAAAAAAACTTAATCTATATAAAAATTTGAAAAAGTTTTAAAAAGATTGTTCTAAATTATTAGAGAAAATTTCTTATTATTTCGGCTTGAATTCATTTTTTTTAATTAATAACTCAATGATTACCATTGTAAAGTTATAATTTTCTAGACAATTGGCAAACGGGAATGCATTTTCTACCCTGCCAAGACCGTCATCAGCAATTTGCATTGTCCACGATCCATCTGTAAACATCATCTATTTAACTCACCGTTTTTTTTTTTTGAAAAATGTAATTCTAGAATTATCATATTTCTTTTTTACGTGTTGTGAGTTAGAACGAAATTTACTTACGTTTTACAATGTGTGTGTATTCTTCTTTATTATTATTATTATTACAAGTTTTGTATTACTACAAATTTGTTGTTACTTTTGTTTTAAATTTGTTAATTTTTGAGTTATTTTTGGTGCAGTCGTGCAATTTAACGATTTGTAAATTGTTACTAAGAAAATAATAACCTTTTTACGAAACTCTAAACAAACCAGATTTAAGTTCATTCATTATTTTCCATATCCCTTGTCAGTAAGGAAATAACCACTTTTATTAATATATTATTATACATAGAACTCCTCTATGCAAAATTTGCCTTTTCAAAACTCTAACAACCCCTTCTATATTATGCAACAGCACAAAAAATTTTAATTTGATATCCTTTAATTGGGATTATTATAATTCTGATTTTTAAAAATTGTGTTTGCATATGTGACCCGGCCTATGAAAAGGTGGCTTATGACTCAAAAAAAATTATCCACTTTTTTTTTGGTTTCGATAGTTTTTGAGACGCCCTTTCACGTGGTGAAAGTGTTGAGTCCTCGAACCAGCCGCCATTGCAGATATGATATCATAACATTATTCTTATTATTCTTATATACTCTGACGAAATGCATTGTTTATCTTTAACAGCTGTGTCTCGCAATTCCTTTTTTGAGTCATAAGTCACCTTTTCATAGGCCGGGTCACATATAATATTAAGAAATACTCGTATATTACTATTAATAACCCCAAATTACTGCCGTATTCATAAAAAATAAATTAGGTTTGAAGTGTGCTTTTAGACAAAATTTTTATACAAAATTTTCTTAAAGAACATTTTTTGTTTTGTTTAAAAAGAGAAGTAACACTCAGGCAATTAATATGCCTATATATTAATTAATTAATTGTGTTACTTTCTTTGGAAAGAGATAGATAGAATAAGAATAGGTGGGGAATGTAGAGAAAAGCTTTTCATATGACAACAGTATTGCAGCGCCTCTTGTGGTGAGTAGGCGCATTGATCAAAGCTTGATTTATAGCCATTATTTTAATTATTTTACTTCGGTGGCGTTTAAATGCTATACCACCGAAGGAGGGCGCTGTGATAAATATTAGTTATGATAGGATAGAAAAACTAATAATTATCAGAAACTGATGTTGTTTTTGAGTGGCAGCAGCTGGGAATCGAACCCAGGCCACAAATTCCAACTTAATGATCAAACGCGCACCCTTTAAAGTCTACTTTAATTTTTTCTGAATAAGGGCCATTATTATAACTTGCCTCTAATGTTCTTAATAGTAAAAAGTAACTTTAATTAAAGTGAGGAATAAAGTGACCTTTAAAATTTTTCCTTATTACAACTTCCTTGTAAAATAAAATAATTTTTTTTCTAAAATATGGCAATACCAGTGAAAACCCGATTACTTTTGACAAATTACTGACAAGAAACAGTAAATTGTTTGTGTTTGTGAAAATATTTATTTGTGAAAAAATATAAGGCCCCGATTACCGTTCACAACAATAAGTATTTTGATGTTGTATGCTGTAAACTGCGATTACGATATACAACACTTATTGGCTTAATCGTATGAAAAATGCATGTTGTGTTGTAAACGATAATCGGGCCTGCTTTCCATTTTTGTGTATCAAACTATGTATTGTCAAAACAAAATTAAAATTAATTTATTTTTCAGTTGTCATTTTTCCAGAACATATGGCAACTTAAAATACATAAACCTCACTACAAAATTTAAAGGCAAGATGATCTTCTCTTTAGCTTATCGGTCGGTTTTAGATTAAAGTTAACTTATAATAACTAAATACTTCTTATCTGTCCGATAACATCATACCTTTAACTATTGCCAAGTTGTAATAATGGGTCTAAGACTGTTAGTTGACATATTTATTTATTTGTGTAAAGATCATAAATCATTTATTGTTCAAATTGCTATCTTTGAATATAAAAAGAATGTGGAGGGTGGAAGAATGTGTTAATAATATGCAGCTTATCTGCAATGTTCTAATTTTAAAATTATTATCGGCAAAATGCCGATCAATTGTCAAATAGGTCGTCTTATGTGACCGAACAAGCCTGTTTATATGAGAAAATTCACAGTTTCTCTTCAGTAATGTTAGCTAAAAGAGAATTACCCTGCAAAATATTCTACACTAAATAACAATTCTATACGTTATTTGTAATGCAAACGTACCACCCCGACTCTACTTCTAAGTAATGCCGAATTATAGAATGATATTACCGAGTTTTTACAGTGTAGAAAGTAAAAAAAATTATATTCTATATTCGCTCTAACGTTTTTATGCCTCAAAATTTAATAATTACAATTTTTTTAAATTTATATAATGCCAACTGCAAATATGCCAAATCAATATATCCATAAATTGACTCTAGTTTTCAATAACCCGTTTTTATTTTTAACCCATTCTTTATATAATAACAAAATATAAAGATCAAAAAGCTGCCAAACAAAAACAATGTTTTTAATTATTTGAAAATCTCCAAATGGAATCCAAATACACCTTTTAAAAGAAGAATACACCATTTTTATATTGTTATATTTATATATTCCATAGAAAAAAACCGAACTTTTAACGAGAGAATGGAAAATAAATTTGTCGAATATTCCAACTAAACTAAAGGTATGATTAATATAAAAAGCTTCCATTAAATATAACAATAATAAGGGTTGCAGCATGTAAAATGTTTAAATTTATTAAATTATTTGAAACTTTTTCTTTTTTGAATTACTTGGAAAAATTAAAAGCAATTGTCGCTTTAATCACTATTTTCATCAATGCATTTAGGTTTTTAGAAGACATTCAAAATGCAGAAAACAATATTGTTTACAATGCATTTCTTATATGTATTCAACAATTATTTGTTTAATAATCAAAAAAGATTGTATTTTAGTTGTTGCTATTTACAAAATGATCCAAATACTGAAATATGTCGTATCATATCGAATGTCATTAGAAAATGTGAAACCATATCCACATGATGGAGGAATCGTTTGGCACCATTATCACATCTGAAACATTTTTCCAATGCCTTGTCGATGGCAACAGGGTCCATCTCACAAATGGTTCTGGTGATATTCGCTTTAAATATCTGGATAAATTCTGGAGTATCTGCATTCCATTAATTTTTAACGTCACTCCAAAAATTGTAGATGGAATCAGAGGCGGTCATTGGCCGCGAGTTAATAAAGCTTTTTTGAAAACTTAACTTAACTTCAGATCCCTAAAGTCGCCCAAAATATTTCTTTTTAATTGTCAATCAGTGGAGTACCAATAGTGAGTATGGCCGAGAAAGTGGTTGCTGCGGCCCAGAGTATGTGATTCAATATGGAATAATCAAAGTGTCATTCAGGTTGCTGCGGTCTTGGAAAATATTTTTTTATACACAACATCTAATTAAAGTGTTTAAATAAATTCTGAGAAGTTAATCCAAAAAATATTTAGAAGAGCAGCAAATGCTAAATACAATGAAATTTTATTAAAAATATACTCGTATACAGTACACTACACTACTCTACCTACAAACTAACTCTAACACACACGTTTGTTAGAAATGTTCTTATTATTTTTTTTATTAACACAACAAAAGCAATAAGAACTAAAAATTTATGCTAATTTATTTATGTAAACAACCCTTATAGCAATTTATTCAAATTAGAAACAACATGACGGCATTCGTCGTCGAGGAACAACAAAAGATACATACATACGTTTGTTTGGATACGTACGTATAAATAAATATGCAATAACAACAACGACACCATGAAGAGAAGAAAAAATTAAATTCCATTAAAATTCATTTGATTTCAAAATAATAAAATGCAAAATAAAACGACACTTTTTCCAATTTTTTTCGTTCTTTTTTCTTCCTTCGAGGCAAAAACAAAAGGGACAATTGATTACAAGGGTGTCACGTTTAACGACAGTAACAAATATTTCGAATTTGAGCAATAAAAAAATCAATTTCGAAAATGAATAACTACCTTCATACTTACTAATTACATATATTTGTAGTAGATAGTTAATGATGGACAGCCGAAGAAATTAACACTATAACAAAATAGAATTTTTTCAAATAGTGCAAGATTGCAATAAATGCCTTGATTGTTTGTTTAGATTTTGCTGAAATATTTTTGGAGATGAAGAATGCTTTAAGATTTAATTTTTCACCACATGTGTATATTCATTTTACTAGAATGATGCGATGTGTATCTTGGGTATTGTCAACTCAACTCCTGTTTTTACGTTTAAGTGCTTGTACGAGAGTGGTAGTAATCTCCAAAATGAAGAAAACAATTCAACATAGTGCTGGCTGGTGTTTCAGACGATCCTCACTATTCAGATCCTCCTTTAACGTTTAAGTGCCAAACATCATCATTCTCCTCCTCCTCATCCACTATTGACAGAGTGTTGTGCATGTATTTTAGTTGTTAGAGTGCTGGTGTGGAGGATGGTAATGGTGATAATGATGCTGAAATAAATAAAGAGCATACGAAAGCAAAGAGAAGACAATTAGCTTTTATTATATTTTACAACATTTTCGCCAGCAGCATAAAAACTTTAAGTAACATAAAAAAATGTGCAAAAATAACAATAATAAATTTGCAAAATACAAGAAACATACAACTAAATAAATAAATTATAAATATGTTTGTATGTACAGACACATTTACTTCATTAAAGCAATTATTTTGGATTATTTTTGTGTATACACCGAGAGCATAGCTGCCAGATTTGACGATTTATCGTCATTTTGACGATTTTTGGTTTCAAAAATAGCAAAATGACGATTTGACGATTTTTTCATTGAAAATGACGATTTCCTGAATTATTAAAATTTTCTATAAATTGTTAATTTTATTAATGTTTTTGTTACCAAATTCTCTCTTTTTTTGAGACAACAACTATTTCAAAAACAAAACTAAGTAATAGTAGTGTTTTCTTAATTATTGTTGTTAAGTTCAAGTAAAATAATTGCAAATAATATTGAGACAGAATAGTCGAAATTACTTATTTATGTGTAAACATAAAAATCAATTTTAAATACTGAATTCCATGAACTAAAATTTTAAGAGGAAACAATTTCTGAATTTCCACGGGGAAATTCTTCTACAAAAACTTCTCCTATTTTAACAAAACGTCGAAAGCATATTCAGCCGAATAAATTTTAATAACAAAAATACGGAATTCTTTGAAAATATGTTGAATTCTATACTCAAAATGTTATTTAAAACTTAATAAAATAAATTGTTCTGACATTGTAATTTAACCTGAATTAATAAAATATGCTGAATTCAACAATTTATTTATAAAATACTGTTTCACACTATTCAGTTTTAGCAGACCAGTTTTTGTTCAATTCTCTTTTGAACTTGCCATTTCATTTCATCAAACATGTCAATTCAATTTTCGTACTTTTTAATATAAATCAACATGCATGAAAAAAACAAAAGGAAATAAGAAAATTGACAGTACCGTCAAGTTTGTACCCCTTTTGTTCTTATTTCCCTTCTCTTCCAAAAATACTTGCCTTGACGAGTGAGAATTATAGAAGTGAAAACGGACTAAGATATTAAATATTACACAATTTGTGTTTAACATAAAATTTTTTGTGATTTGTTATGTAAAAAGTTAAAATTTACGTATTTTGATATGTATTGTACAAGAGACTATATAAAATTGAATTTTTATGTTTTCGTTTTAATAAAGATTTCAAAATACTATTAGAAATAGTAACTTTTTATTTTTCCGATTTTTTTGACGATTTTTATAATTCGAAATGACGATTTTTTTCTTTTTTATCGGGATTTTGACGATTTTTTCCGAAATTTATCTGGCAGCCCTGACCGAGAGTATTTTGCTTGTCTCTCAGTGTGTTTCTTGATATTTTTGTGAAGAGAGATATTTAACGACTTTCATTGAAAAAAATTCAATTTAGTATTTATTTTATGACGCGGGTTTTATTATATAATTTTATTATGATCCCCGTCATTAGTGTATTATTTAGATGAAATAATTTCAAAATATAGCATTATTTTACCGCAGTATATACTTCAGAATTAAACGCTTTAGTTTGTAATTTGTTAGTTTAAACATATCTTTAATTGCAAATGTTTTAAATTGATTTTTTTAGAAGTACATATTTGTCAAAAGTTGCAAGGTTTTTTGTTGCATCTTGATATCATATGATAGGTCTTTAAAAACCTTTTCTCTTGACCCCTGTTCACTATTCCAGCCATCTGCAAATCGGTTATTCTAACCAGCATTGTCAACTTTGAAATTTCAAAACGCACCAAAATGGAGAAAAAACGCACAATTTACAAAAAAACGCACCAAGTTAAGAATTTCGTTTTTGTTTCAAATATTTATTGAATTAATTTGAAATTTTTTAATATCATAAATTCTACAAAAAACTTTTTATTAGTAAAAGTAATAATAGTAAAAGCCTTTTTTTAATAAATGAGCTAATAAAGATAAAATAAGCATTTAACCACTCAAAATTTAACTCACAATATGATATTTGGAACTAAAGTACTAATTGGTATAAATGCTAATTTCAGTACACATTTGGTACTTTTTTTATATATTTTTGTTTTCTAGTTAAAGTACTTCAATTTGATTTTTCCCAATAAAATTTGTTAGGATTCCACTGGTATTCTAACCCTGGTTGTTCGTCTACAGTTCAGTAGACGAAACCATCAGGTATAAAAGAATTTGATTTCATTTATCATACATTCGTATTTAAAATACATGATTTCATCGTATAGAAGTTATGAATTAAATTAAAATTAAAAATTAGTAAAAATAAAGATTTCAGTCCATTTTCGAAAAAATTAAAAAACGCACCGAAATACACAAAAAAAATTTCCAGTGTTGAATGAAACAAGTGCATTTTATTGTAGAAAGATTTTTTCTAATTGCTTTGGTGCCACCAAAAATTAAAAAGCGTACCAAAATTTAAAAAAAAGCGCACCGCGCACCAACTAAAGAATTTTTCGCACCAAAAATTTAAAAAAGCACCAAAAATGGTGTGAAACGCACCAAGTTGACAACGCTAATTCTAACGCTTAATAACTGTTTGCGTAGGTTCATCCTCCAAGATATATGAACACTTTTACTATTGTTTAGATTTTGGATGAGGTGGTCGATTTCTATCCTTGTTTTGGACCAGAGTTCTCCAATTCCTTGGATGGAGATTTTAAGAAAGTCGACAGCCTTCTCGTTACCGGACAACATTTTTTTTATCAAATTTTCCACGTAATTTTTTTGTCAGATTCCGATCATTTCGCATTATACTAACACAGTTTGCAGGTCCTTAATTGCCTTAATTTTCCGAATTTAATGATCACCAGTTATTAATAATAGTAACCAATCGAGCGAATGGTCGACAGTCTCCTTGGTTTCATTCTGTATTTAGCATGAAGTACTTTCTTATTGGTGTAAAGGATGCTAGATCTCCAATGTCGAATCTTATGATATATCGGAGTATCACCTTTCAGATTGTTCCAGGCTACTATGAGCGTCATGTTGCTCACAGCCACTCTTAAATTGGGGTAATGACTTTGGGAAGTTTTCAGACAAATTTGAAATCTCTTTATTGAAATTGAACGTTCTAGAAAACAAATTTATGTACGCATACTGTTAATTATTATAATATAGTATTACAGTAGTAGTTCTTAATTATCAAAACTAATTTAAATTGAACAATATAAAATGTTCCTTTCGCACTAAATGCATAAGTATAATCAAATTAAAAGGAAATGAAAATATTTTGTAATCTATTTTGTCAGAGACTTTTATAAATATTTTTTAATAAAATTAATTGAATTGAATTTCGTTTTATTTTTAAAAGTGCTGCAGCAAATAACTTAGACAGCATGAAAATATTTTCGTTTGAAATTAATCTAATTTATTTTGCTGCTGTTGTAGTTTTTGTTTTATTTGTGGTCTGTTCTTAATTTCTTGTTTGTTTTCCTAATTTTTTTTTGTTTTGTTTTGTTCATTCTTTACTAAATAGATATAAATATATTTATGTGTGTTAGTTTTATTTTATTGTGTAAAAACAAAGTAAATAAGTAAAATAAATCTTTTTTGGTTGCATATAAATTATATTTATTTTCATTTTCCTGAGAGAGGTGAATGTTTAGAAACGATAAGAATAACTAAGTATCTTTACACACACACACACACACACACAGAGAAAGATTACTCTTACTTACACATACAAACAATTTAACAAATATAAATAATATTTACTATCTACTTATACAAACAAACAAACAAATATATCATTGTTAACACGTAAATAAATAACAAAATAAATAAAATGGAAATATGGAAAAATATCCAATCTGGCCTTAAATTTCTATAATACATATTTGTTACATTTAAAGGTGGTTTTTATTTATTCTGGAGGGTTAAGCAACCAAAACAATCGGTTTGTTAAAGCTTGTTTGCTTTGTGTAATTATACGAAGTTTTTCGCTTAAGATTTTATGGCTTTGTTTTGTATTTCTTTAAATCAAATTTCAATATTTCTACATATGTATTTCAATTGCGGCTTAACAGAGATTAATTGCTGTTGTAGAAGATATAAAACCAAAGGAAATTTTTAATAATTTTAAAAATGTACGAGTATACATATGTAAAAAAAACATAAATGTAAAATGTCTACTATTCGCTACAATATGTTTTTAAATTAACATTAACATAAAAAATGCATAAAGTAAATTAACATAACCACACACGAAGATATGTATAAAAAAACATACGCATTAATTAAAAATAAAAATAATTTCTTTTATATAGTAAATAATGTAAGTTTATAGAAGCATACATACACACGAGTGCATACATACATACAAAACTGCTAAGCGCAAATAAAGTTTTCGACAAGCTTTTACGAAAATGCATTTATATTTGTATATATTTGTACATATGTATAATACATACTTTGGAATACTAATTGGGAGTTTAAAAATATTTATTAAAATTCTAACTCAAAAGAATTTCGGAAAAGCAGTATTCAGTAGCATCCCATTTAAACGAACTACTTCAGATAACTCCTTAATACAAATTATTAATCAGAAATTTCGATATGGTTCGACTTGCTGGGAATTTTATCTAAAGAATTCCAAGGCAACATTCTACAACCTTTAACACGACTCTTGTGCTAAACTGCTGACAACTTTTATTTATTTGTGAAATTGATATTTTCGACATAGTCACATTGGCTAGCAGTGCTCAGTAATATAATAATTATAAATTCATTTAGTTATCAAATGTTGGTTTTTTTTATTATTGCCCATTTAATTAATTTCAGTTTTTTGTTGCATATAAAAGTGCATTTAATAAAAAATTAAATAAGTTGATTGTTTGTTTGCTTCTTTTTTTTAGCAATAAATATAAAATAAGAAAAATAGTAATAATTATCATCATCATCATCATCATAATAAACTTGAGGTTATCATCAAGTACACAAACTATAATTGTATGTATAGTTCATTTTTATTATTCCATTTTTTGCTTTAATTAATATATTCATTAATAAAATGCAAAACTGAAAACAACAATTAAAACTGAAAACAACTATTAAATAGGGTATTTAAGCTATAAATATTAAAATTTTATACATCGTAAAAATGCTTTAACAAAATCACTATGTAAAAAAATAATCTACAAAAATAAAAAAAAAAATATTTTTTTGAAGAATTTTGTAAATTTTTCTTAATAATTATAATAAAATAAAATTAAATTAAATTTGCGCTACACTTACGTTTTAACCATCTTTAATCGGTAGATAACCTTAACAGCAATTAATAGACACTTCCAATATTATTATTATTATTAAAAATAACTTCTTTTAAGAACTTTGTCTATTTTGTATTTAGCGATTTGAAGCGCTGTAACACTAATTTCAATTATTCAGGAAACGCTATTTTTATTTTAAGAGTAACGGCAGACTTTCAGAATTATATACTGAGTACTTATAAAAAGGAATTTAAATAATGTCTTGAAAATATATTGGACTTTTTGCATTTCTTTACAAAAGTTTGTAAATCAATTATAATCAAAAGCTTTTAGAAATTATGCAATACATGTAGGAAACAATTTGCATTCCGTTGATATAAGATAAATGTATTTTTCTATTCCTTATGGCAAAATAAAGCTACGCAAAATTAACGTTTCAACGTAATATGTATAGAGTAATTTTTCGGTGTGGCGCTAAATTCGCATTGACATTTAGTATTAATTGTTGAAAAGAGGAGATTGTTTATTTATTTATTCAGTATTATTATACATATATAAAAAGAAAAGAAATTCAGGGCTGTCATAGAAACCAATATTGTCAGAATTGGTTTAAAAACCGACAAGAAAAAATGCTTTGGTGTCATAGGGCACTGCTACACGTTCAATAAATATCGTGATACTAGAAATATATCGATATTTATTGAACGTGTATGTATTTGCATTAATGACAGTTAATATTTTAAAATTGCAACATTCTTTTTTACTGCCTTAACAGAGGCACCGATTTAACACTATGCCCATGTAACTGCTAATTAACCTAAATGACACTAAAGAAATATTTAAAGTATAAATTAAAAAGATTATTTTCTTTAATCCGAAAATAAATGATGAAAATTAAAATAATTTATTTCCTGTCATTAAATGGTGAAATTTCAAACTTTTAACTAACACCCTCCTTTCTGCACACATAGGCCAAATAAAGATAAATTAGAACATGAAATACTTGAGTATTATGCGAGTGTGAATAAATCCATTGTATTTCTTCATCTTATTACAATCTGCCTTTTGCTGGCTAAAACTTATGGTTGTTGCTGCGTTGTAGTCTTTGCAAACCTGTGTTTTAAGGCGTTTGTATGTTTGTTGTGTGCGCATGAATGTATGTACATATGTGTGTGTTTGTCAATGTGAGTTATGTATGTGTGAGAGCAATATTTTACCCTGCATGTGTCAAATGGTTCAAATATCAAAATTAATTGACACTTTTTGTGCTCAACATTTATTTATTTTTATTTTCATTTTCTTCTCTCACACTGTTGTTGTTGTTTTATTTAATTTTTTTCTATTTGTTTCCTTTTCATGTTCATTATTATTTTTATTATTTCTATTTTTATTTTGTTGTAATTAAATTTGAAAGTAAAACAACAGCCACAACAAAAAATTGCTAAAAAAAAGTCAGCAATTCTCAAAACACAACAGCAGCAATATCTACAAGAAACAACAAATATACAATTTAACAAACAGCAACAAAAAATAAGAAGGAAAAATGTCTCATGTTTTTATTTTTACATTTATTTATTTTATAATTTTTTTTGCGCATTGTTGTTGTTATTGTTGTTTTTGCGATTTCTTCTTCTTAGCAGTCGTTGCATTAGATCGCAAGATGTGTTGGATATTATAAACCCAGCAAAACAAATGTATTGGTGTTTTA
This sequence comes from Bellardia pandia, assembly GCA_916048285.2. NCBI lineage: Eukaryota > Metazoa > Arthropoda > Insecta > Diptera > Calliphoridae > Bellardia > Bellardia pandia. The sequence continues at coordinate 63,821,913 of OU696531.1, read as the reverse complement.
AAAGCAGTTGGAATTATTAAAGCTTATTTGTTTGTATCAAAATATAAACATACATACATACATATGTACATAGCTGCCTTTACGTTTCCAAAGAAGTAGTTACATAAGCTGTACTTTAGTACCTCATTTTTCAGCATTCCGAAGATTTAAAAGAAAATTGATTTTATAATATTTACCTTGGAGCCTTATAAAATTGATTTTGATTTGCGTTAATACTTTTCCAGAAGACAAATAAATATTACGAGAAGTTACTATGGCTGCAGAAATAGCTTAACATTTTTTACTATGTACTTTTTGCTGGGATCTATGTATGTCTAAATTTCATTCACTTTATAGCTTGGAAACGAACACAAAAAAGAAGTATTTCTTATTTTTTTCTTGCAATTTTCTTGATTTTATGTTTGTTGTTAAGCTGCATGTAAACAATTTAAGTTTTAGCAGAAAAAAAAAACTCTCAATGTTCAACAAAATAAATATACAGTATAAAAACAAAATAAGTAAATAACACAAGCAACAAAAAAAAAACACAAAAACTAAATTGTATATAAAACATTTTTCAAGCGAAATAAATTTAATTTAATGCTATCAAGAGACATACTAACAACATCAAAAGCAACAACTGCCATGTGGAGTTACAAAAAAAAAACAACATACATAAAATTGTAATAAAAAGGAAAATAAAATCTAAAAAAATAATAGAAGCAAACAAATGGAAACAACAAACACACACTCCCAACAGCATAAGTGCCCGACTAAGAAAATAATAAAATTAATTCATGATAATCTAATTTTTGTTTAAATGTATAAAATAAAATTCCTTAAAAAGAAAAAAATTTAATTAAAAATTTTCAAATTTTATGGAAACAGTGGGAATTTCCAAATGTTCAAGATAAAACTAGATTTATTGTGTTTTTTTTTTTTTTTTGCATGGCAAACTTTTAAGCAAATATATCAGTGGATACGAAATTCGGTCTGCTTTGAGAAAATATATACAAACAATTTAATTTTTAAAAAAGTTTTTTATTAAACTAAAATATATTTTATATGTATAAGTGTTGATCGACCTTTTTTTTTTTTTTGTTTTTGACCTCCATATAGGAAACTATATAAACTATTAATAATAAAAAATATTTTTTCTCTTTATATTTACATATTTCCAAAATAAACTAAGCTTCAATAAGGCGAGGAAGAACTGAAAAAATACAACACATTTAATAAAATTTAGGACAAAATAAAATATTAGCGTAATTTTTGTTCTCTCTACATTTTTTTTTTTAATTTTTTTGTATTTTCATCAACATTAAAATGTTTTAATGTATTGAAGTAACTATAAGGTTGTATCGTAATATCGTTAAGAAATCCACTTGAAAATGGTTTTTATTATTGTTGCTGTTGTTGTAGCTGTTATTGCCAATTTAGTTTATATGTTAACATAAAAAAACACATTTAAACCATTTCACATATCCTCACATAAATGCTTACATTTACGTATATGTCTGTAAGTACATACATACATACATATATGTATAAGTGTTTGTACCCTGCAATCCATAGAACTAGTTCCGTTGCCCACTAATATTTACAGTAGTGAATTTAAAAAGGTGCATGTTATGGCAAACCAATGAACACGACACTATCTACAGTGGCGTATCAAATTGTCGAAATGTTCATGGACTTTTTGACATAGTCATTGACTTTCTGATATTTTGAAATGCATGATAATGTCTACAAACAAAGTGTCACAAAGTTTATGAGTGGCAAATAATCATAAAGTGTAGGAAAATCGGAACTAGTTTAAATCCCCTGCATTAGCGTAATGGCCATCTATATATGAGACTTTTTTTAAACAAATCAAAAACTTTTAACCTCGAACCTCTAACCTTCACTAGAGTTATTACCTTATTAATATAAAACCTTACTACTATAAAAATTGTATTCTTCAAAATCTAATCTAAATCATTGGTCGGCTCTTGTTTTTAAAGCTACTGGCACTCAATAGTTATTTCATTATTGAAATTCGTTATGTGGAGAATGTGAATGCTTAAATATGTTCTAGAACAGCCGGTGCTCATATTCGCCAGAAGCCAAACGGGATCGACTATTCCTATATAGTATACACAATACGACTCTTAGCAAAAGTCGTTTAATATAAACAAAAACGAAATAATTTGAAGATGTCACCTCAGAAACACAATCCAAAAATAATTCTAATAATGTGGCCTGTTTTCTTCATGCCAAACACAGTTTTAGAGCAATTTATATGAAAGAACCAAAAGAGCACAGCACTAGGAGTTTTTAACAAGTCCCGAAACTAGTGCATTTAACTTGTTTTAGAAATAAAATGTTCTACTTTAAGTAATACTAGTGGACTCAAAAGAAACCAGTAAGTTGCAAGGAGCAATGTAGCTACTAAGAATCCATTTTCATAAGCATTTACACAATTAGCACTAAGGTAAAGTTAGGAGAAAAGTTTGCATTGATAAGTTACGAGTATAAATTGGTTATAAAACTGTTCTAAAAATTACTTTAAAGGATACCAGTGGACCCAAAATTGCATCTTGTAAAACTGCCGGGTATAATAATACATAATACACAGACACACTAATACAAAACTTCATACATGAGAGTATATACGAATGCATACTTGTATAATGGGTAATTATTTAAAATTTATTATACTCAAGGATTTCCTTCTGCCATTTATTTGCTTTAAATTTGTTGTATTGTTGTTGTTTTCTTACTTTTTCTCTTTTTATTTATTATTTTTATTTCATTTGTTGCTATAAAATTGTATCGTATGGTAAAGAGAAATTGTATTGCAATTGTACCTTTAGACACAAATAAATAAATATTATATACATCATAGGTAGGTATTTTTCTATTTATTTTTTTTTTTCTTTATTTTTTAATCGAGAGGAAATTTAAAGCTACATTTATTGTATTTTATTTCCAATAAGACATATATTAATGCTATGTAACTTTAATAACAATTTCCTGTACATTTACTGAAAATGGGTTAATTGTAATGAATTAAAAAAAAGAAAGGAATGACTGAAATAATCAATGTATGTTGCATGGAAATATTTATCGCTAAGCCTGCAATGACTAACAACATACGAGTACTAACGGGTCCTCCATTTAACGTTTTTTTTCAACTAGTGCTTATTTCGTGAATGGTAACGCTTAGCTCATGTCTGATTTGACAGATAATTAGTTGTATCCTTCCGTGTATGCGCTTGAACAACGCTGAGAAATATTGCGACATTACTTTGAAAATGTTGCAGAATGTGTGCGAAAATTGCGTACGGATTTTGGAAAAAGAGAAGCACCGTCAGCTCCGTATGTTCGTTATCTTGTGAAAAAAGTGAAAAAAACTGGCATCCTCATCGATAAACCAAAGCGTGAAAAGCCAAAAACAGTGCGTACACCCGAGAATATTGCTGCTGTGGCAGAAAGTGTGCGTGAAGCGCCAACAACATCAATTCACCATCGTTCTCAAAAATTCAACATTTCGGAGACATCATTGAGACGAATTTTGCATAAAGACCTTGGTATGACGCCATACAAAGTCCAATTGTTTCAGAAGTTGAAGCCAACTGACCATCCAATACGTTTTCGCTTCGCTAAGTGGGCCTGAGATCGACTTACAGAAGATGCCGATTTTGCCAAAACAAAAAATCATCTTTTCAGATGAAGCTCATTTTGATCTTGGCGGGTATGTAAACAAGCAAAATTGTCGCAGTTGGGGCACAGAAAACCCATGCGTGCACATTGAAAAGCCGATGCACCCAAAACGAGTCACTGTTTGGTGCGGATTTTGGTCCAGTGGCATAATTGGGTCACTTTTCTTCGAAAAGGAGCAAGGAGTGGCCGTTACAGTCAATGGCAATCGTTATCGGGCAATGTTGAACGAATTTTTGTTCACAAAAATTGAAGAGGACGATATAGGCAACTTTTGGTTTCAACAGGACGGCGCTACGTGCCACACAGCCGAAGCTGCACTCGATGTTTTGCGCCCTGTTTTTGCAGATCGCATTATCAGCCGCAGAGCTGATGTCGTTTGGCCACCCCGGAGCTGCGATTTGACACCGTTTGACTATTATTTGTGAGGTTCCGTCAAAGATAAGTGTTACGCCTACAAGCCAGAGACAATTGACCATTTAAAGGACAATATTGGTGAAGCCATTGGTGAAATACAGCTGCATACAATCGATAACGTGCTTAAAAAATGAACCGATCGTGTAGGCTACTGCATGGCCAGCCGAGGCAGCCATTTGAATGAAATTATTTTCCATTATTAACCGAAAGGATTGTACTTTCAAATAAAAAAAGAAATTTGAGAAAATATTCAGTAGTTTTTTTTATAGCAATTTCAAAAAAAAAAGTTATTTGCGGACCCTTTATTATATTTTTTTAAATATAATCCAACGAAGCCTAATTCTTAAAACACTTTTAATTGCTTTTAATTAAAGAAAAAAACTAATAATTAATTTTATATCTTTACACTTTCAATTAGGTCCAGTACACATTTATTTTATTTCCAGATACATATATTTTCATCTTCTCAACTGCCAATTTATTTATCTGCAGTTCAAAATTGCATCTACACAATTTCCTTTTGCGATTTATTATCGAAAATTGTATTTAAATTGCAAACCTGGCTTCTATTTAGCTTTTGTTTTTTTCTAATAACAATAATAATATGTTTGTTATTTTTTCCTTTTTATACAATAAATAATTTATTATTTACACAAATACTTTCGAATTATGGCGCTGTTTGGAAAATATTTAGTTAACATTTAACATTATGTAAATTATTATTACTGTATTTTGTATAAAAAATCAGGCTGCATTAAACAACCAACAACCACATAACCCATGCATTTCTAGTCGAATAAAGTGTGAGAGTCAACAATGTACAACAAGTACGTTGCATCAACATCAGATTAAAACCAACGAACCAAGCTGTTTTCTATATAATAATGTACCAGCCAACAACAACAGCAATGCAAAAATTATAAAGTCAGTGTTTTGTTATACGAGTATAGCAAATAATGTCAAGTCAAGTTATTCAGGGGATAACAACAACAGAGTTTCCAATTAAAACTCATGTGTTAACAAATATTGGGAACAAAATACTTTTTCTCTGCGAGAAGAGAAACTGACACAAAACCAGTTGTGCCAGAGATCGGGAATCTCTATTGGGATCCTGAATCTAACACTCTATTTAAAAGGGACCTGTCACTTAAACTTTAGCCAAGCTGGCAATAAACAACGCAAAACCAAATGAACTAAGTCTGTCATACTGCTATCAAAATGGAATTAAAATTAATTAATTTTATGTTTTTAATATAAAATTCATAGATAAATTGAAATGATAAGTCTCTTGTCACAAGTCACTAGCGCTACTTTTTTAAAACAATTGTCTTTAAAATTTTATAAACTGAGTTTTAGTTTCAAATAATTTTATTAAATTTTAAGGAATTTTTTACTAAATAGATGCTTGGGAAACCCTTAATGTATACATTTTTATATTTATCTATTATGCTGCATAGTAAAGAGTGTTTTTTTTAGATGTATAGAACTTTAAGTTGGCAACACTTTCTTAACTGGCGGCCATTTTGTCAGTTGTCAAGTTTAGTTAGGCATTTCAACAGGAATAGACTGACGACGCTTGAGCAACTGTTCCAAATTGTGCAAATTTATTTTGAAAATCATGGTTCTATTTTTGTTTAGATGTATAGAACTTTGAAATGGATGAAACAAAGATTAATTTTTTAAATTGACATGAAATTTACTTTATTCGAAACACAATCTTCTGGCATTATAATTTCAATATGACTGGCTCGAAGGTAGTCTAATCTGGAGGTCCAATTGTCGATGACTTTTTCCAACATTTGTGGCCGTATATCGGCAATAACGCAGCGAATGTTGTCCTCCAAGTGGTCAATCGCTGGGGGCTAAATCGCTTGACAGCTGAAAAATGGCCACCAGTTAAAAAGTGTTGCCAACTTAAAGTTCTATACATCTAAAAAATCACCCTATATTTATACTCTGTAAAGCACTTAACTATTATTACTATTTTTTGCTTGTTTTGTTTATTTTTTTTATCAATTTGACATATTGACGTTAAGCTAAAAAAGTGCATTATTTAAAAAAAGAAGAAAAACATCAACATTATTTTAAAAATGTTTAAAGTTTAAATGAGGATATTTTGTTCAAGACTATTTAATTTAGAAATTACTTTGCCTTAATTTAGGCCACATGTTTTGCAAAGTAGTTTCTTGTAAGGAATAAATAGTTGACAAGTTTTTAAAGGATACACAAAATTATCTCAACTTTTTAATGCGATTTTAAGAATGCAAAATATACATGATAACAAAAGTTCTTTAAGAAAGTTCAACATAAGTACATACATATGTACATATATAAATCTTTTCAAATACAAATACGAGTGTGTATTCAGGTTTCTGATACAATTGATAATTTAAGTCTAAATATAATTTAAACTTGAAATTTATTTGCATAAGTAAGTATAAATAGCTTATTAATAAATAAGTTTGAATAACTACGAATTAGGTGGTAATAATTCAACAATGGCTGTATGTCATTACCGTAATGATACCGTTACTTTTAATAGAGAGTACCGTTAACTGTAAAGTACAATTGTAATTGACATCAATTGACATCTTTAAATTAAATTCGTCTGACAAAAGTCTTGTAAGCATTGATGCAATACTTACAAACACGGACGCATATTTTAAGCTTACAGTCGATCGCAAAACTAAGGACACAGTCACATATATTTTGGTAAACCTAAAAAAACTAGATTTATTCTACAAAAACAACCAATTAAGCTATAAGACGACTTTAAAAAAAAAAGAAAATCCTTTTGGTCGTATTAGAAAAAACAGAAAATGTTTGTATTAGAACTTAAATTCACACTGCAAAATAAGGGCACACCTGTAAAATAATTATCAAATTATTTAAAGAAAGCGCAAATATCTCGAAAATTTTATTTGTGGGGTAGGTAGCCTTTATTATGTTACACAGCCTTTAATCTCTTATTGATGGAATCCACTAAGTTTATTGTTGTCTCGGCGCTTAGTTTATTTGGATATGATGTCCGTTTAAAAGTATGGCGTAAGAAAGGACATCAGCAAATCATTCAATTTTGCTGATGTTCAATAGCATATTGTCTAAAACAATAGTAATTATTTTACATGAATTTCATTAATTTACAAATAGTATTTTAGACCTAAGCGAGTTTTACAAAGCCAAACAAAAGTAACTAATTGACTTTGAATTTCATAAAAAGTCAAGAATTATATATGTAAAAGCTATTATGTTGGAGGGAAGCATCTTTTATGAGAAATATTTAAGTAAACAATTGTTTTGTGGCTACAGCCTAAAAAAACACAATAAAAATTGATTTAATTCTGCTCAAACTCTAACTAAAGCACTTAATTATTTATATTTAAACTTCCTGTTGGTTTTTCCATTATTACTTATTACGAAAGAAAGAAACTTAGAAAAAATAAAGTAATAAAACTTTATGATTTAATTAAAAAAATACTGCATTAATAAAATTTTATTTCATTGCTCTTACGTTTTAATATAATAACGTTTTCTTTTATACTAACAAATGATAATTTGTCTAATTAACTTAATGGATTTTCTGTCCGTTTATTTGTTTGTTTATTTGGTTTTTAATATTTGTGGTAAAATTGCAGTTTTATAATACAATTTATTTATACATACATATCTTTAAATGAGCGAGTGTGTGCTTGTATTAAACATTTTCTTTTTTTTCATTTAAAGGCCATAAATTTTAAAAGCAAAGAAAAAAGAGTTTTGTAACAGCCCACAATAATCAACATTTTGTAAAAATAATAAAGAAAAAATGCACAAAATTTACAAAGTTAAATGTCTTATTGTATTGTATTGTATAGATGTGTGTATGTATGTGAGAGTATGATTTCATATGTATAAGTTTATTTAACTAAACATACTTATTTATTTTGTAGGTAATTTTTTTATTTCGATATTTTTTAACATGAAACTAGTTACGGCAACTTTCTATAAAATTTTCTCTTCCTTGTAAGTTAAAAACAAAATATGTTCATACATTTTTTCACATATTATTTTGTCATTTTTAGCACATTGTTGCAAAGAAAACAACAAAAGTAACACATTTTTATATTAAAAAGATATTGCTAAAAGTAACCATAAATAAATTGTGTCAAAAATACACACACAAACAATACATACATTTAGTATTAAGACAACAAGTATTAATTATTATTTTTATTATTTTTATTATTAGCTTAATTTAGTAAAACTTTTCATAAATTGCATCAGAAATTTCAAGATTTGTTATTCTTTTATTTGTGTTGGTTGGCGTCTGTCTGTCTGTCTGTCTAATTTTAAGTTTTTATTTTTACTTACAATAATTTAGCTTTAATATTTCATTCGTTCATTTTACTTTTGCCAGCTTTGCATTAGTTGTGCTCTAAAAAACTCTGGGGTCTGAAGTCTAAATACAAAAATATTTATAATAAAATAAGGAATTTTTTCCTCTTTCATTTTCTTTCTGTTGAAGAATGTGTGTGTGTGTACGAGTATGTGTGTGTTTTTTATTTTATTTTCTTTGAACAAAAATAAATATTGACACGGTAAATTAAAGTCATTGCAAGAAAATGTCATTTACTTTAACACATACACACACTTGAAAGATTACTTATACAGACACAGCAATTTAGTTATGCATATGTATTGGTTTAAGTTCTTATTATTATGATGTTGTTGTTGTTCTTTCGTTTCTATTTTTGTACATATAACAAAAATATTAAGCTCAAAGAAATTTGTTGGTTGTCGAAAACAGGATTTTTAAATGAACCAAGAGGAAAATCTTTCAGGTTTTTTGCAAATACTTTGTGTAACCTGCAAAGTCGCAAAATATATATCGGCAATGATCCCGGATATATGCTCAGCACAGCCTCAATGCCTTCTGCTGAAATTTTATAAACCACGTGGTGGGATAAGGAAGTATTTACAACAATAAACAGTACTTTAGCCAGATTAAAAATATGTTTTAGTGCATATGATAACTATACGAGTATGTTTATCAATCCATATGTAACACTGAGAAATTTCCATCCAATCCTTATCAAATTCAAAGTCTTTTTTTCTAAGTCTGTCTCAATGTCTTTGTAAAACAAACTCATGTCAAAAATGCAAAATTGAAATTAATGAGATTTCCAAGTAAATATTTATCAGTAACTTAGCAGTTTTGTATTCAAAATTTACAAAATCGATTTGGTGCAATAGAAATTGTACTCGTACAACAAAATGTGAAACAGCCCCCAAAAAAATAAATGTATTTTGCCAAAACAATTTACTATGCCAAATAAGTTATCAATATATGTACTCGCATTTGACTGCGAGTGTATCATTTTCAATGGTGGTGTTTTTACACTATAATAAATGTAAATATTTCCTAAATTATATTTACTTTCATGGCGTAGATAAATATGAAAAATGTTCTTACATACAAAAACATTTTTTTTCTCAAACATTTCTTTAGGAAAAAGAATAAATAAAAGGCGGAACAATTTAACAACCACAAAGTGAATTTAAAATAAAGAATATATATTTTACTTGTTATTTGTTTAATAAAACACAATCATAAATAAAATTATCTTTAAATAAACAATTTAAAAAAATGTTTAATTTTAATAAATACCCAACATATTTTCTTAATGAGTTGTGAAATTTATGTTAATTTTATATTTTCTTAATAATAATTTTTAAATAAATACACATACAAATACACACACGTAGGCACATAAAACGTTGTTAATTGGAAAATATTATGCAAAATAAAACAAAAATAAATTTTATTTTAAATTAAAAATAATAATAATAACACAGCTGCACGATCAGCAAACTGTGTAACAAAATTACCAAAGAATGTTTATTAATAAAAAAAAATGTTTTTTGTTTAAAATTAAACACAATCTATTATAAACAGGTGGTGTTGGGTTTGTAATAAAAAGATGTAAATAGAAGGTTAACTATTTGTTAGTTGAAGACCTTATTGAAAATACAAAATCATGAAATAGGATAATGAGAAAAAAATACATAATAATTTTTAATATGAAAACTAGTAACAATTATGGAAATTTAAGTATATGTATGTATAAGTAAATATTTACAATATTTGGGAAAGAAACCTGTTATGATTATTAATGTGTGCACAATTTTTAGACGTTTCTATAAAATGTCATCAGTGGATTTTAAAGCTTTAATATTATACAGTATTATAATATTCTTAATATTCTTAATATTATAATATTCTTAATCATACTGAAATTCTAATTGAGAAATCAAAATCTATAATCATTTCTGTAACTAAACATAAGTATAATTTAAGGAGTATTATCAATTGGATTCGCCATAATTTTATTTCAATAATATTTATTTAAATCATTAAATCATTGTAAATTTATAAATAAATGACTATTAAGTTATTAACGTTTTTGTTTCATTGTCCTTTACAATGCCTTAAAATATGTTATTACTTAAACCAATATAATTTCATTATATCGTTCTTATTTACATATGACTGAAACTGGCAAAAAAAATCTATAGATTTGTGTTTTATTTTTATTTTTACCTTATTTTTTTACAAAGAATAAACTATAATTTATATGCAAAAGTTTTTAATAAATTTATTATCAAAAACTTTTGCTCACAATTTCCTTACAAGACAAAGCAACAACAATTGCAAAAAAAAATAAAAGTGGTATAAATGGAAATGAAAACATATACACATCTTAGGCTTACGGTGGGCAGGATATATTCAAATTTGTCAAAAAAAAAAAGAAAGAGAACTTTAGCTGAGTTAGAATTAGAAAGGCTTTTAAAGCGTTATTTGCTATCTCGGACAATCGTTAGTTCATGACTCCAGAAACAAAACCAGAATTCAAAGGCAATAAGTAGGAAACGAAATGACTGACTCTGACATTTAAAATTTATATAAAATTTTAATTGTAAGCTTTTCTAGCATATTGATATTGCAAATCACCAAATAGAAAAAATTAATGAATCAGAATGTTAGACAAGAAAAAGAAATTCGATATATTTTAACTTGTACATATGTATGTATGTATGTATATTTCTACATGTTCCTTTATTTACTAATTTAACTTTAATTTTATTGCGATTATTTTCATCAGCTATCCTCACTGTATTTTACACAGACTGTGGTATCTTGTATGCATTGTTAAAATAAAAATGAATGGAAAAAGCCATATAGAAAGAAGAACTGAAAAATTTCAAGAAGTTTATATTTTTATTTTAGATTTTATTTTGTTTTCATATTTTTTATTTATTTTGTTGGTGTACAACAGCATAAAAAATTTATGGCACTTTCGTAAAACTTATTAAATTGAATTGAACCAACACAGAACAAAAATAAACATAAAAAAAGAAAATGTAAATGAAAAAAAGACTAATGACAACATTTTGTGGTTAAATTAATTTAGAAATTTAAAAATAAATATAGAAATATATTTAAAAAGAAATTATAAAAATTAAAAAATAAATTGACAGGTTAAAAGACAGACTGTTTTATATGCATACATACTATAAAAGAAATTTTGAAATAAATAATTTAAAATAACCAAGGAATTTCATTTATAGCCGCTAAGATTAAAAATGTCTTCATTTGAAAAAAATATGTTCATAAATTGTACTTTGTATAAATTGAACTTACGTTTAGTGATTAATCAGATAATATGGAAAATGGGTTTAGTGTGGAAAATTTAATTAAATATTTATATTATTAGCTGTGTTTGAAATTCTCGCTTAAACCTACTTAATAAGCTTTCAAAATATGTATATAAATATAACGTTTATTTGAAACATTTAACAATTTTTAATGGTTGTCATTAAATTTTTGAAAAAGGCAGTTACTTGTAGCCATGTCAATTTATAAAATATGTTTACCTAAACACTTTCTATTCAACACAAGTGTCACGTTTGACAATTTTAAATATATGTTAAAATTTTAAAATAGTCAAAATTAAACTAGTTTTACTCGTAAAGAGAAATTATTTAATTACTTGTAGTTAGCACAAACCATAGGTCTTAATATTAAAATGTTCGTTAACAAAAAAACTTGTGTTTAAATAAAACCTTGAAATATATTTTGTTTAACTTTTTATCTGACAATTTTCAAAATTAAGACCTGCAGTAAGGAGTTACTTCAAGCTAAGTTTTTATTGTTGAAGGGCTTAGAAATAGTAAATTTCTTACATGCGATTTTAAAAAAAATATTTCTTATTTTAAATGCCGTATAACAAGGGATGACAATGTTTAATTAAGCGAAAGAAAACTCATCGATTGTATATAATTAATATTGATAAGTATCACGCATACCAACATACATGTATTTAAATGTGTTTGTATTTGTTTGTAGATGAAATTTTGCAACAAATTTTGTACTTCAATATAAAAACTTTTACCCTGCTGTAGTAATGAAATCCATTAATGCGTAAATACTTAGTTCAATCAACTTACATACATACATATTTATGGAATTAAATATTATTTCTGCTGAATTTTTTACAATAAATCAATAAGTAATTAAAAATAAATATACGAGTATATGTACATACATGCATATGTGTAGTATTAATTTGAAAATATTAAACTGAGCAAAAGAGGAGAGAGTTTTGTCTGTGTATTCTTATAAAGAGGAAATATGGAAAAAGAGTTGATCATTAATCAAAGTTGTGTAAAGAGAGATAGAATTTAATATGGAATAGATGATGAAAGATAATCGACAGATCGACTACTTATAAAGGTTTGATGGCAAATATTTAATTGGGAGCGGAAAATGTAACGTATACACCTACACATAAATTGTAACACTATTACGAATATATTTATTATATGGCTCATGAACTTCTTTCTGTTTTATATTTTTTATATACACCTAATTCTGTTTCTACGCCGTAATTGGTTACAGAAAACTTTGTGTAAAAAAGACATTGATCGTATGCAAAATAGGTGATTGTTGCCTTATCTCTAAAACCTATTGAAATTAGTGAAAAACAAGGATTTTTAAGAACAACTATTCAGGTTTATAATTTGAAATCAAATACATACATGTATGTATGTATACAAGCATAGTTACCCAGCCAGCATTTACATATAAAAATAAGCATTTTGTAAGCGTTCAAATGTAAGCAAAATGCTGATGTGACATTTACAAAAGACATCAAAGCAAGGGTTTTATAATCGAAAAGCACCCAACTTTATAAGCGTTAAAAAAACGATTGCAAAACATGTTTTTTAAGTAATTTAATTACACGTTTTCTAAATGCTTAAACACGTGTTTTAAAAAAATAAGTAAGCGTTTTAAACATTTACTTTGTTTTGGATATGTTTTTTTTATTGATACATTTAAAAATCATTTTGAATATTAAAATTTTTTATTAATAGAAAAATATTAAATTAAAATATAAAAATAGGAACTTTATTATTGTTTCATTTAAAAAATCATTATTTTAGTTTAGTTTTCGTACTGGAAATATGACTTAGAAGCAAACACAAAGTCCTCTTCCTTGCCTCCATTTTAAGCCAAAGTTTCTGCAATAGAATTCAAATATGAATATAAAAATATAACTAGAAACCTATTAAACGTATTTCACTTACGACGAATGGCAGTGGTGACAGTGAAGGCCCTAATGTACTTCTTATCTGAAGTTCTTCGCCAGGAAAAGCTCTCAGCAACGTTGTCAGTCATGATTTTCTGCCACGCTTTCGTAACAAATATTCTCGAAAGTATCAAACACACTTAATTTAACAACTTTAACAACAATTTAACACTATTTATCAACACAACTTATTAGCACAATTTTTAACAGCGAGAATGACACGTTTTGCTTAAATTTATGAAACAATTGTCAACGACATTCGCTAAACTATTATTTATGCAAGCTTGCTGCAATCTTAATTTACAAAACGCTTGTCAATATGTTTATTGGGTATTAAAGAAAAAAAGATACATACTACATATGCACTCTAATGTAAAAAAATGTATGACAAGTTCATTCGATTGTATACACTAAAAGCCCTAAATTTGTGATATGAACATATTTCGCAAAATTTAAATGTAACAAAAAAATTTAAGCCCAAAAGATTTTCAATCGTGCTAAATAGAATGAAATCGTGTAAAAAATTTTAAATTTGTTTATTTTCAAACCGTGTTAAATCAAAAAGACTGTGTAAAAACAGAATTAGGTGTATTTAATAAATTTGTAGCAATAAAACATTTTTCTTTATTATGTACGAGTACATTACAAGTTACAAGTAGACTGTCAACATAACAAAATGTCTAAATTTAAGATTTTCGAATAACTAAGACGACTGTCTGTCTGCTACAAAAATAGTTTACAATTTATGGTTTACTGCCTACTTTATTTTACTTAAGTTTTGTATTTTTTTTTTTGTTTGTAAAATTGTTTGCAATTTGTATTAACAACTAACTACTATTTATTAGTTATGGACAATTACTGTTAACAATTATTATTGCCAACTGCCAATTTATACATACATTAATGTTCCTGGTGTAATTACAATACATGGGTGGTATCAATAAATTGTCTGTAAACGAAAAAAAAACAAATCTGTTAAAATAAGACCATATAATTGGCATAACTGGCATTTGTTAAGCAGAGAAATACTTGATTTTTTTTGTCAGCAATTACTTAAATGACAACAACAACAATAAAAAAAACAACTTTTAAATAACTAATTTAGTGATTTAGTGATTAAAGGAAAAACGCGAACTTGAAATTACATATCGTCACCTAAAATGCCTAAAAACGTAAACCTCATTATCATAATTTTATATATATTTAGATATATACAGAATCGCGATATGTATATATCGTTACCTGAAGTTTGTCGTCTATCTTAAGAGAAGATGTGAAGAAATGGCGATTTTCAATTAAACAGTTTTCATTTTATAACGTTTTTTGCTTCTCCTATAAAATTATAATAATGAGGCATTTTAGGTGACAATATATAACTACATACTTTCAAGTGGATACATGTCGCTGGAAAGACATTGAAATACCATTCAAATATGATATATGCGTAAATGTGTTTAAATATTGCAAACTTTGTAAGACGTATTTGAACTAATACACCGATATCTTTATTACGATTTGCATAATATGGTAGCTAATTAATACAAATACAAATTTAAAATATGAATAATTTGTGTAACTCTTTGAAACTAAAAACATTGATGGAAGAATCGTTGTATGAAAGGTCTATTTGATCCGTGCAACTAGTTCAACTAGTTTAGAGAACTGATTTCGCAAATACGAGTACATACGTAGTTCCCTTTATTATTTATAAATTAATTGCAGTTTTGTTTTCTCATTGTATTCTTTTCCTGACATTAAATATTGTTTATTGATAATAACAACAACAAAAAAGTATTTCAATTTATTATTTCTTTGCTATTTTGTACTTCTCACCAACATACTTTACGATGCAATTTTTGTTTCTTCTTATTTTCTAGTTCAAATACCTTCATTAAGTGATTGTAATATTACACAGATACATAAAATTACATTTATATTCCTCTACCGACAAAAACAACAAATGTATAGATTTACGCTTTTTAATTTTTTACATTTTATGATTTTCTTTTACTTGTTTTATACCTACATAATTCTTGTAGAAAACTTGACTACTTTAATACATGTTCAAATTCTGCGCCATGTAGAAAAATTTTAAATAAGCATCTCTGAAGTAGAATATTTTTAAAAATTGCATACGTCGCTTTGATATAGAGTTTATAATAAATAAATATTGCAGTTTTAGTTCTATTGAAAGCCTGCTAATTTTTTCTTTCAGACTTTTGACAAAATTTATGAGAATTAAAATAGTTGGATGGATGCAAAGAATCGTTATGGAATCGTTATTGATAAAATCACATGACTTGGTGATATAAATGTAATATTCGTATTAGAAGTATTATAATGAAACTGTTAGTCATAATTTAATTCCATTTCATCAAGTCGTACCGATTTTTGCTTCTCTATAACATAATTTTCCCCATGTATTTACCTTTTATAGACTTTCAACAGAATGGGGCTGAAATATTCTCGAGAGCAGTGATATCAATACGATTTATAAACACAGATAGACATTTACACGCACACACATTCATACAAACTCAAACACAAACACACAGGCATAAACCCAGATACATATTAAGCTGAGGTCACGTACATCCATTTATATTAAATTATCTCCACTATAATAATAAATTGAATGCAATTATTGAAATAATCGTTATTTATTGCATTACAAGACATAAAAATGTTGGTTGCATCTTACAAAACCAGTGGAGAAAAAAAATTAAAAAGATGTAGAAGAAAACAACAACAACAACAACAACAAAAAACACCGATATAAAAAATGGGAGAGAAGAGAACTTGAAAATTATTTTCTTGTATGTAATTGGTTTCATTTAACGTGTTTTCCCTCAAATCAAACAAAAGAAGTTTTTAAATGATTAAAGCAATAAAAAAGAACAGAAACTGAAACTGAAAATAAATTATAACAATTTAATTTACACTGTCTTTATTTCTGGAATAAATAAGAAATAAAAAAAAACTTAAATTTATTTAAGAAATTGAGAAATCTTTTTGGGAAAAGAATTTTAGCTGTACAATCTATATTTTTTTTTTTTTTTTGAAAAATATTTACGTGTTTAATTTAGGTACGATGGGTATTTGTAAATATTTTTATAGATATGTACTCGTAAGTAGAATGTTTGTTATTTTTTTCGTTGAGATTGCGTTGGTTTTGCTGGGTCGTTTCTCCCTAGACCATTGTCATGCTAATGAGGCATTTCCTTTTTATAGCAGTTTTATAAATGGATTTTGATAGTGATTCACCCTCATGCTTGAAAAAAAATAAGCAACAATAACAACAACAACAACACTGAAAGAAAATACTACAAAAATATATAAAAATACGTACACAAAATAATCTCACTATAATTAAATGTAATTATTTATATTTGTTGTTGTTATTGTTTATTGTTGTGCTTTTTAAGCAAAATAAATTTTAATTTATGCATTGAAAAAATACAAATAATGCTGGTTGTAGGTATTGTTGCAAAACAGCTGAAGCAAATAATTTAAATCAATTTTTAGTTGGAATTTTATTATACATACGAGTATTAAGTAAAGTATAAAATTGCATAATTAATTTTGTTAAATTTCTTACAAAACAATCAAATACATGCTTGTAAACACTCTCAACGGATAATTATGCAAAATTATTTAATTTTTTTTTCTGTCTTGCAAAATCTTAAATTGAAAATTTCACTAGAGAAAATATTACAAGGCTAAGAATAATTGCTTTTAAAAATAAAAATCTAAGAAATTTAAATAAAAGTACTAACAATTTTAAATGACATTGAATATATTGATGACTTTATGTGCACATTAAAATCATCTATCGATTTAGCCGCAATTGATTGTGGAACTGAGTTTGAAACTGAATTAAACAAAATAGATATGGAAATGGGCCAAATAAACATTTTAAAAAAAAATTGTTTTATATATCTCAAGAGACTTTTAAGCGAAATGTTGAATCGATTGCCGGAAAATATGATACTCTTTAAAGTATATGGAGAATTTTCAATATTAAAACGTGGAAATCCGTTGACACGGCTAAATTTTCATTAATACAAATTTATTTAAAACTTTTTCAAGATCCAAAATTGGCTTATATTAATTGAATAGATTATTTTAAAGTAGAAATGCCAACAAATTTACTAGACTTCTGGCCTAAACTTTACAACTACAGCGATGCAGCGGGAAAATTTCATTTTAAAGAGATAGCTTTGGCCGTTCATTCTGACTAGCAACGTTAACGTGGAAAGGGTGTTTTCAATTATGAATTGTACTAAAACTTGTTTACACAATACAGTTTTAATATGAACTTTTGGATGAAGGTCTTAGAATTATTAACTATATGAATGTTAATCAAATTTGTCGCAACTCATTTGTACCTACACAAAATATGTATGTATGTTAAAAAGATTTAATGCTAATATAATGTAGAATGAAGCGAATGATACAGTTAAAGTGTATGAAAAAGAGGTTTACGACCTTATATGTGTAATTAAAAGTACATACATGCATATGTACATACATATATAGATATTATATTTATATTGATTATATGTTAATAAACTCTTAAATGAAAAATAAAATGTTAATTTTAAAAATATGACTCTGGCGGGCGACATTTTCTACGATTTTTTTTTTGCGATTTCTGGCAAATGTTTTGGCGACGTAGGTGAAAAAAAATCTGATAACCCTGCTGGTTTCGGCTACGGTATTAATAAGAAGTAAAAACCAAGGAATAGTCTGCTTTGTTCCTTAAGAGCAGAGTATAACTAGATCGGTACTCCTGCTCTTCCTTGCTTTATTGTTATTGTCTTTAGATAAACTGTTTGAGTACTATAGCATAGGATAAAGTGTATAGTGTTGATGAGATTTTTTAACATAACATATTATACTGTAATTTAACTATGTTACATTTTGTTTTTTACACATTCAACTAGAATTAAAAAATCTGAATTGTTTCATCCATTTATAGACTGATTTTGGCAATTCTTCGAACACACTGAATTCTTGGCAGATTTGAGTGCTTTTATCATACCAATATTTGTTATTAAGTTTTAGTAAAAAATCGTGATAGATCTGATATATTAATAAATTAGCAATAGGGTTGTCAGGAAAACCCTATTTCACTTTAAAATACACCGCCTACATATAAACTGGTATAAAAAACTAACTTCCATAAATTAAAATTAACATTTAAACTACAGAAACACTTAAATTATATTACCGCTCATAAATCATTAAAAACAGACACACAAAAATTAAAAATAAAAAAACTATATTAAATAAAAATAACCAACCTATGTCAATATATTAGCAACCATTTACAAAAGTAGTCTGTTTAAAAGTAAACAAATTGATATTTAAAAAAAATATTTTTATTCCAACAAATTAAAATATGTATATTTGAAAGCATTTTATGCATTTTTAAATGGATTTTAAGAACTATTTGCGCAATAAAAATAACAATAAATACAACAACAAAGAAACTAAATTAAAAAAAAAAGAAAAAACAATAAAATGCTGAAAAAATAAACAGAAACAACAATATAAGTAATAATAATAATTACGGTTTTTCGTTGACTTAATTGTTGACTATTTATAAAAGTGTCCGAGAGACCTTGAAATAGTGCAACGCCTGCAGTCAGAACCATGATAAATTTACAAACACTCAATTATACACACATAAACCAGAGCTGTACTCACTCTCTTACACAGATCCCCAGTAATAATCAGATAAAAAAATAAAAAAGCAAAAAACAAAACAACTGCCACTACCACGTTATGGAGAAACATAAAATACAAATTAAAAAATGGGGAAAAAACTGAAACGTATAAAAAGAAGTAAGTAAAATAAACTGCATTCAAAAGATAAAAATGTTAAATTAAAAACAAATAAAGACACTCTCACAAGTAATTCACATCTGCAGTTAAAGGAGGTTAAAATGGAGAGAAAAACAAATACAATAAAAAGACAACAAAACTCGATTAACTGAACATAAATTATAAATCGACAAGCAAACAACAACCACACTTTAAGGCTTAGTTGTTGTTTTTCGGTTTTATTTGTTGCTGAAAGTTTAAAAAGTGCCCTGCTTTTCAGTTGGTCCTTTCTGTAAAACAATTCCATAATGCCATTTATGTTTCAAAAATTAGGACTCATTCCTAAATGAACTTGCTTTCTTTTTCAATATTCAAGCTCGTTTTTTAGTGGAAGCTCCAAAAATATGTCTGCAGCCATCTATTCTGCCATTACGAATCTTTAATAAAATAATACCACTCTTCAAAAAGTTCCGGTCAGCCAGGTTGGTCAGTGGGAGTGATGAATGTGTTTCGTGCACTTCGTTCAACTTATGGTCAACATAATCGGCCTACCAAGCGTACTATTCGCAACACCATCACTCAATCTTGAGACCCAGCATTAATTACTGGATATTATTCGACCAAATAGAACACGTCCAGAACTTGGTGTGGTTTGTGGGCCGGTGAAATCATTGGTTCATATTTAAAAATTATGCCGTGATCTCTGCGACATTTGGTTTCAGCAAGGCGGCGCCACTTCCCACACCTCGCATCAATCAATGCATTTATTAAGAAAACACTTCGGTGATTGGCCACCAAGATCGTGTGATATCACACCGTTAGACTTTTTCCTGTGGGGATATGTAATGTCTAAAATTATGCGGAAAGAATAACGCACCCTAAATACAAAAGGGTCACAACTCAAAAAAACTCCATCGTGCACAAGCTACACACTTAACATAAAAATAGACATAACTGCATTTTCCCAGTTAAAGAAGATAGATATGTGAAAGAAATAGGTGATTTTCGGCAACCACTGCCACTGATATCACGATCAACGCCCGCCGATGAACTTAATGATTGTTTGAAGTCGTCTGCATTGTGGAAACACGTCAGGAAGCTCAAATTGACTCTGAACATGCGAGTCGAGCTGCAGAACAACCAATCTCGAGACTTATTTTCGAAACAATTGCTGGACATAGGAAACGGCAAAATCCCGGTGGATATTTCGACCGGCTGTATTAAATTTCCCGTCGATTTCTGTCAGTTCACCAAATCAAAGTTCGAACTCATTTGAAAGGTGTTTGCAAACATTACACAAAATTACAGAAATCATGATTGATTGAGCGAACGTGCTATTTTGGCTGCGAAAAACGTTGATGTCGACGAATTGAATTTTAAGATTCAAAGTGAAAAAGCTGGCGAATTAAAGACGTATACATCTGTGGATTCCGTTACTTGTCAGAACGATGTCTCAACTATCCAATCGAATTTTTAAACTCCCTAAATTTACCCGGATTACCCCCTCATAATCTCCTACTAAAATTTGGATCGGTAATAATAATGTTACGAAATATAAACCAACCACGTCTTTGTAATGGCACTCGACTTACGGTAAAAAAAAAACTGATGAATAACGTCATCGAAGCAACAATACTTAAAGGAAAGTATAAAGGAGAAAATTGTTTGATACTTCAGATCCCAATGATTCCAACCGACATTCCATTCGATTTTAAACGCTTGCAATTTCCAGTAAGGCTCGCATATGCAATGACAATCAACAAATCTCAAGGGCAGTCATTGCGTGTTTGCGGGATTAACCTTGAGAATCCATGCTTCTCGCATGGCCAATTATAAGTCGCCTGTTCCCGCGTCGGAAGTCCAACAGAATTATTTGTTTATGCGCCAGACAACCAAACAAAAAATGTCGTATATCACAAAGCATTGCAATGAAGTTTTACTTTTTTTTTTGATTACATGAATATTGGTCTTATCAATTAAAATGTAATAAGAATACTATAAGATTCATAGCATATATGCACATACATATGTATTTTCAAATCAATTGTGAATCAAACATGCCCAAAACCTACATATGTATGTACGTATATGAATAAAACTTTAATTTGAAAATACTTTTTTTCCTCTTTTTAATGGATTTTAAAAATCGAATGCAAATATTTTTTTTTTAATTTGGACAGGACATATATATATATATAAAAGTTCGACATAATATTCTCTAAAAAATAATATAAAATAAATCATTGTAGAACCAAAGTTTCTATATACGCTGGTTCTTAATTAAACCAGTATCATCCTTATAATATAATCAAAAATGCTGCTGAATGAGATGTTGAATATGTTGAAGAAAGTGTTTAAAAACATGAATATTAAAATGTATAAATTGATATTGTTAAAGATTATTAATGACGATACTACTTTATGTTCGACTTGATGAAGAAAAAATATTTTAATTTTACTTTATTTAAATTTAAATTATTATGCCCTTATTCATAAAACTTACAACAAATTTCCACGCAAAATTTGCTTTATAAACCTCTTATAAACCTGTTCTAAGTTTTTATGAATAAGGGGGTTGGAGTAATTCGATTAACTTTAAATATGTAATCGAATTATTCAAATAAGTTAAAATTTCATGTCCGAATTATTCGTTTCATTCGAACAAAAGAATAATCGAATAATTTGGAAAGCCTAATAAACATACAAACGAAAATAATAATAGTAATACAATCCTAAACTTCTAATTTAGGCGTGTCGATCAGTTCACTTCGACTTTTGCAGATCTCAGTAACTTATGTTTGTTGGGTTCGCAAAATTCAGTTGCGATTACAGTTACTCCAGAACCATTTTTTTAAAGAGCGTGCAAAATCAATTATTATTATGTTTGAAATCATCGATGCCAGTCGTTCGTCAGGGCTCATTGATTAGTTTCATTCTTATATATTTAATAATGATTTAATATGTTGACGTCTATAAAACATCTTTTATATGTTTAAAGCTTAAAAGAACGTCATAACGACAATTGATATTTGCACATGAGAGTCATTTTAATAAAAATTTATACAAAAACTTTTCGAACTTACCTCGACTTTCTTATAAAAAATATTGTTCATAAATAATGCTTTAGACTTTTCGATTTATTACAAATGTCATTAAAATGATTTATGACAGACAATAAAAATTAAATTATTAATATTTAGCAGTAGTTAATTAATACATTTTTTGGTTGTGAGCTTTTATAAATTACTAGCTAAAACCCGGGAAATGAAATTGAAGATGTCAATAGATGACAGGTTTAGATGTGCTATATAAAATTTTAGATTCTAACTATTACATTTTATATGATATATGGGCGGATCTATGTCATTTTTTACAAAATCAACAACTTATGTGTGCTTGAAATATAGATTTTTATCATATTGTTACTCGTGCGAAATTAGAAGATTTTTCCTAATGTATTCTTCAAAATTAGTATTTACTAACGCAACGCTTAGAAAATTTTGGCGTTGCGTTTTACAAAATTAGGGCCTTCAACTCCTTTTAGTTTAAATTAAAAACATTTTTTTAAAAAAACAATAAATCTTGCTTTTGCTACAATTTTGTTCATAATTGAATATTATAAAATTCACGCTTTAATTTCGAATTTTATACGTTTTTATTGTACATATTTCATTTTTATGTGTCAAAACATAAAACACAGTATTGCTGTTTGAAATTTAAGGAATTTCAATTTTAATTTATATTTTATTACATTTTGTTTAGTATTTTGGAATTTTTCTCATTTTTTATTTTGTCCTCATAAGATGAATAAAAAAGATCTGATTTTCCTGTCATATCCGTCTAAGTTGATTAAAAATTTATGAGTTTCAAATGCATTTTATTATGTGTGCATGATGTATGTACGACTGTGCAATATACCTATACAAACTAAACTTGTAGAAGAAATAGCAAGATTTTTTCAAGCAGCAACAATAAAACAAATTAAATTTTAATCGAAAAACTTTTTTTTAGAAAGGAAGTGAACCAAAAAATACAACCAACAAACCACGACCAATTTAATTTAAATCATGGACATTATTTTTACCTTTTTTTGCTAAATAAAATTTATTTCTGTAGACAAATTCCAGCTAAAATTAATAATTTTCTCTTTTTTCTTGTTTTATTTTAGGTAAGTTTGACATGACATGTAAATTTGCGAAATCTCAAGTAAAATAAATGTTTGTATAAAAATTGGTAAGCGCAATATGAATTAATTTTAGGGCTGTATAAACATTAAAATATGCAAAAAGAGAAAAACTTTAAGTGAAACTGGGTTAAACAATACTAACAATAACAGTCAGTGTACAATTAAATAATTTAATTAATGATTTTTTTAAACATAAAAAAACCATAAAGATGTGATGTACAAAAAAACTATAATAATGAAATTGAAATTAGTTATGATTCATCTTAATTTGGTTGGAAATTATCATCATGATTGTTTATTATTATTATTATTTTTTATTCGTCTTTTTTAATTTAAATTTGTTTTTTACTCTTTGTTAATTTTTTGTTTATTCAAATTCATCATTTATTTTTAATAAAAGTTTATTGAACTTGTGGTTTTGAATTATTTTTTAAGATAAATAAATTAAATTTGCCCCAATCTGGAAATTATAAATAATGTGTAAGTTTTTGAAAATGATTGTTCTTCACAGTAAGGGCTTGTGCCTTAAGAAATTAAAAATAGTATTGCAACATACAATTTTCCAAATCATGTAATTAAAATTTTTAAATAACAATTCCATTTTAACTAATCACACTTTTTCCACAAAATTTTAAATTCATAATGCAAGAGCATTCTCAAACTTCAAAGCCAATGCAGCAGCACTTGTTAAAATTATCTGATATGGCTCAAATTTTGATAGTAAAAAATATTCTTAAAAAAACCATAAGACCAATTAAAAGGATTAATTAAGCATTATTTAAAACCAAAAAATCCAACTGATTTATGGTCATAAATCTGCTTTCAGAGGATTTATAAGATTTACTATATGCAATAATAAAAGTTATATATAGCAACCTGCTATAAAAAAATATCAAAACGAATTGTGAACATCTACAATATAACACTCTAAAGAGGCAATTAATTCGGATTACCCAGCACATACAAGTATGTAATTAATTACAAAAGAATTTCATATAAAAATCCTCGCAATTAGTTGCACAATTAATTTAATTAAATAGAATATCTTAAATAAGAAATTAAATAATTTGAAATGAGTGATGCTTTAAAACGGACAGACAGAAAGACAGGCGGATTAATTGAAATCAAAATGAACTTAAATTAGATGTAATTTTATACATTTATAAATGAACTGATTTTGTAATACCAGTCTTACATTAAAACAAATACATACAACAACAACATAAAACAAATTTAATTGCTATTTATTTTAATTAAAATAAATTTCAATTCTTGAAACCAAAAAAAAAAAAAAAAAAAAACATTTCATGCATATTCTAGTATTCCTTTGGCCAAGTCATGACATGCCATTCCATTCCATTACATATGTATGTATGTATGCACAAATATGAATGGAAGTATGAACCAGCTCTCTATATCTTACCATCTTTAGCATACACTCAATCACATAAGTACAAACACACTTCACGCATTCTTGTAGCCAAATACGAGTGAGTACAATCATCATCATCATGTATTATTTTACATTTTTCCATTTCTTGATTTAATGTTTATTTTATCTTGTTTGGTTAATTATTTAAAGTGGCATGACACTGAATACTAAAATGCACCACCAGCACCACCACCGACCGATCATCACCACAAGAATGAGGATTTTTGCCAACTTGAGCATTTCAGTCATTTCTTGTGCATTTTTTTTTTTTTTTAAATCAAGCAGTTTTTTTCATTTCATTTGCTTCTTTTATTTTGTATTTCTTTCCTTCTTTGTAATTGCAGGTGGTCTTCAGTTTGTTTCGTTTATGTCAACTATCACGGACTGACAAATAGACTTTGGTCTCTAAGAAAATAATGAAACAAAACAAAATAAGCAGTAAGAAATACCGTGCATGCATATTTATATCTCGTATACTGTTTGATTTTTCGTGTTTAATTTGACATATGAAATGACAGTTTAATCATTTTGATGCAAATTTAATAACAACTAACTGTCAAATTAGTGTTTAAGGCAATTCTGAATTTAAATAAGTGAAATATCCATGTTTATTTATAAATCAATTGCAGACTTTTTTTAGTTTTAAGAACCATATTGCTTTACTAATTCAACAGATAGAGCTGTTTACTTAAGGCCGCCTGTATACCTATTGTAAACTCCTGCTAATTTTTGATGCCTAATATTAGGCTGTATTTAAAATTTCCTAATTAATCTTGTTTGTAATTACAGTTTTGTTTAATTATGTTTTTAATTAATATCGAAATTCCATTTATTTTGCAATTTAAAGTTGTATTTCGTAAAATATTTCACATTACAATTTTATTTTAAGTTTCCTTTGCAAATCTTGCACAAACATAAACATTTCACATAATATTGCCTGCTCTTTACCGCTGGGAGGATGATTTAGACTAGAAAAAAGTCATCAACATCATTAAGTTTATATTTATCTCAACCATAAATTTTAATTAAAATCTCAAAAATAAGCAGTTTTTAATTAAGTTTCAGTTTAGCAACTTTTAAGATTAAGATACCTAAACCAACATCCATTCCAAAAGATTCATTCATTTATTTATTTTTTTACCCAACACCAAAAATATGGGGGTATATTAAGTTTGTCATTCCGTTTGTAACACATTGAAATAATTGTCGTAGAACCTTATACGATTCTAAGACGATCTAGCCATGTTCGTCCGTCTGTTGAAGGCACAATAGAGTTTTTTAAAAAAAGACATAGAACTATGAAATTTTTCCCAAACATGATTTGATTCAACGAAATGTTTGATATTGAAAATGGACAAAATCAATCCAGTACGATTCGAGTTATATAGATATTTTTTGCATTTTTCTTCAAATATAATGCAGATAATATCATAAAATTTTGTACACTTTAATTTCATTATAGAAGGGCAAGTCCTATTGAAAATGATAGGAATTGGTCCACAACTTCTCATAGCCCTCATGAAAATGTCTTCCCGGAATATGGCTTTATGGTACATAAATATGTATAGAAAACCAATATCCATACAAAATTAAGTTTCCATCTATCAAAAATAAGTTTCATGCAACGAGAAATCCAAAAACGATATTTTGTTTGCATTGGTCCATATTTTGACATAGCCTCATACAGTCATAATAATCGGCCCATATTTGACCGTATCCCCCATATAAACTCCACTTCCAAAAATCACTTAAATGAGCATAAATCTCTTATAAACATCACTATCAAGTTGAAATATATCGTATCGTACATACATATATCGTCGTACATAATTTCATGCTGAACGGTTCAGTCCGCTCTTTTGAGGACTACTACTGAAAATCTGATTAACCTACATAAGCATACATATCGAACCGAAATTTTACAGATCAGTTATAAGTATGTAAAAATTATACTATAATTGGCCATGGACTTGCATACAACGTCCACTTTTGAGAATAACCACAGAGTAAACAGAGGAGACAATTTTGTAGTTTCAAAAAGCCAAAATCAGTTTCCTAGAGTATTTTGGAATCTAATTTATTGTGTGTCAAATGTTAATCGTTACACGCTGAAAAAGTATAAACTAAGGACAATTTAGAAATAAAGAGAAAAATATAAAATGTGATTACCTTCCGTCTCTTGACACCTCCGTATACTCTGTGGAATAACTGGAATATGTAGAAAATTAAGTTGAAATCAGACAAATAGAAATTACGGTACAATATCTTATGACAATAGCCCTATAATTATAAAATAACCAGTTATCGATACAGAATGTAACAAAAATTTGTTTCAAGTATTCATAGATTACACGACTGGTAATTGGTGGTAGGTATATGAGATTCGGCACAACCGAATATAAACTCTTACTTGTTATTATTATTATTTTTGTTGGTCTACTGGTAAACCATATAAAATGTAAATAAATAAAAAAAAAATACATAAATAAATAAAGCAAATAAACTTGGAAACTAATGACAACCAAAAAAAGTAACATTAAATAAATACTTGTGAGAAAATGTATCTATCTAGAGCTGCAGAAACTGTAAGCAGTGAACAGTGTTTTACAAATATGAAATATATAATTAATGTTTATTAAATATGTTGTTTTTGTCTTTATGTTTGTATTTTTTCAATTTTAAATATCCTCAAAAATTTCTTATTTGCAAATTATATACAAGGAAGTTAGTTTAGTGGTATTAAGAGGTATTGAATTGCTCAGTTGCCAATTACATAATGTTCTGCAGTTAATACTCGATATATGTATCTATATACATTTAAGTCTGAAAATAGTTGTAAGTGAACTTATATCTAGTAATATATGGGTGTCTTGCAGTTTGACATTCGTTCTATGACAAAGAAGATGAAAAGTTTCAAAAATCCGATTTCGAATAATTTAAACATTTAAAAAGAGATATAGCTATATGCGTGAAATAAATTAATTAGGGAAAATTGTTAACTTTACAAATTTAAATTTTTGAAAAATAATAAATAAAATAAGTTCAGAATATTATTATTTAATCCATAGAAAATGAATACCAAAGATTTTATTATAATCGAAATATGCTAACCCTTTCAACGACAAACTTTTTAAATATATGTATAGAATTTTTCATTAAAATTTACCGAGTATTTGTAGGATTACCATTAAATAAATGCTCTATCGAGTTTTCAATTTCAGAAGACCTGTCAAATATGTAGGTAAATAGATGAAGAATATTTGAGATAAGTTCTCCCATGAACCACTTGGTATGCAGTATACATTTTACATAATTTTATTGTTAATCCAGTCAACGTCAAACTAGTTTCTAGTGTAAAGTTTTTCCTTAAAACTGTTTCTTTATTTTTATAAAAACAACAACAACATTGATGTCAGCAACATTATTTTACTAGCAATATTCTCTAGATACAAAAAAAAGGCAACAACAACCAAAAGAAAAAAACCTATCTAGACAGAGAATAGTTAGTTGAAAACAATATATCAAAAACCATGTAAACTAAATTTATATAACATATATACACAGACCCATGCAAACCGACATACCCCAGCAGTTCTGATAACTAAGCTCGAAATAGTGATTTTAGCTACAGCTTGAAGACGAAGGTTGTTACAAAAATAGCTCTTTATTTCTACATTTGCATATCATTGATGAAAGTCAATTTACCCCAAAATATATAATTACTACTACTACAATCATGGGGCAGTAGGGCGGATTGTATAGTGTCCAGGTCCTTATGGCCAAGACTAAATGCAAACGCGACCGAAACGCTGATGGAATTGGACAGGCATAGTCTTAGGATTCTGGTAGGAGTGATAACCGGGCATTGTTTGATTGGGGCCTTCAGAGGCAAATGGGACAACGACACACAGGATTTCTGTAGAGTGTGTGGGGATGCAGAGGAGCCAGAGCACATCATGTGATATTATCCTAGGTTGCAGAGTCAAGGACTTAAGTGGCTAGGAAATAGATTCATGGACAAACTCAGTGATGTTGCTGGCTGCAAACCGAGTAACATCCTGGGTTTCATTAGGGGAATATGGTGGCTAATTAAGGGATATTCTACGGCGACTCTAAATTCGTAAGGGGGATTTTTCACTGTTTCTTTCTTTCTTTTTTCTCCCCCTTATCAGACGGTTTTGGTTGTCCTCATTTCTATATCTATCCTATCTTTATTTTCTCTCTTTATTCTTTCAACTGAGGGGAACCACAATGGACCACACTCTATGCACTACCCTTCTATCCTATCCTATCCTATCCTACTACCCTTCGGATTACTAATACGCCACTTAGTGGTAACTGACTCTTCGATTGATTACTTCTGGTCGGTGAAATAACCACTGTTTAAAGCAGTCATGGGCAAAATTTAAATTCCCTATCACATGTTATGATTTTCTCTCTGCTGCTTAACCAACACAGATGTAAACATGGCAGTATGTCTTTGCCCAGCACTGGTTAAATATAAAAAGCAAAGGATAATTTGCTCTATTGAGTTACATATACATATAACTAAAACTGAGTGAAAAATATGGTTAAAGGGTACTGCCATTTTTAAAACTGAAGGAATGCATTTTAACAAAATAAAAAAGAAACATGCATCACATTTTACCTCAGAAACTATCCAACACACACATACAAATACTCGAAAGAAAAAACGTATTTGTTCATCAAGTTGATGATGACGTTGATTGTTGTTGTTGCTGCTGCTGCTGCTGATGATGTTGTCGATGAGGAAAACTTTGTAATTAACTTTTGTCACGTTTTTCCATGTTGTTGTTTATTTTTTCTTTTAATTTGTGTGTTGTTGTTTTTTGTCTCTCTAACTCTTTCTGTCTATTTCATTTCTTATTAGTTTGTTTATGTTGTTGTTTTGTTATTTAATAGGTATGCAACAACAACAAACTAACTAACTAACATTAGGATTTTTAATTTAATTTTTGTGGCATTTATTTTTCATAAAGTTAAATGGTTTTGATATTTTTTGATGTTGTTGTTCTTCTGTCATTTCTTTAATATTTTTAGACAATATTAAATATTTGTGTTTGTAGTTGTTTTCGTTTAAGAAAAACTAATTAAAATTTAAATTGAGTACAAATTCAAAAAACACTAAAACAACAAACAATTTCAAATGTTAGTTGTTTTGTTTTGTAGAAAAATTAATTACAGATTTGTTTAAAAAGATTATACCTACATAATAATATTACTACGAGTGTTTTCTCGTTATTGTTGTTGTTTTAAGTTGTTTGTGTGCGCATTGAGCACGTATTTGTAGTCTACTTTTAGGCTGCGACCATGAGTTTGACAATTACAATTATGATTTACCGTTGCTTTTTAGTTTCTATTTGTCTGATTTTTATTTTAATTTCGCTTCACTAACAAACATTGTTTTTGAACTAAGAATGTGACCTCGTGGTTTAATTTAAAACTGTGTTGAATTAAGTTGTTTTATTTATTTATTTTTAAATAAATTTTTTCTATTAAATACTTGTGCAATTTGTTTGTTTGTAATTTATTTAAGTATGAGAAGGTATTTGTTTAAATTTGTTTTGTATTAAATTATTTTATTCAATGTTTGTTTATTTATATATGTATGTATGTATGTATGTATATACATATGCATATATAATTTAACTAACTATTTTATTTATTACTGCTCTTGTTGTTGTCATTTACTCGCTCTTTATTGTTGTTGTTTATTTTTTTTCTTTTTTGCATTTTAAGCACGAGGTCAATTAATGCCATGCTAAGAGTTCAATATCCGCACAAAATATTAAAATACAAACATACCTAAATACATACATACAAAAAATTGCACCAACACATAAAAGTACACAGTTTGAAAATATTCATGTATGTGTGCATAAACAAGCCAACAAAATTGCAAGTTCCCTATACATACTATTATGTACTTCTAAACAAAACCCAGAAAACATTCAGGTTTCTAGTAAAAAATTATTATGAAAATTTCGCCATTTCTTCAATACTAAATCTCAAATTAAATAAAACTTTTAACTGCAAAACTTGACTCCAAAAACATTTATAAGCAAATATTTATTGAAAAAAACAATGTCAAATTAATAAATTCAATATTAACAACATACATATATTAATCTTACTATTTGGTCACTGCATTATCCCTTTGACGACCAAACATTTTTGGCTGAAGCGATTTATTTTTTTGTTATATTTTCGCGACCTGTGGTCTAATAGTAGTTATGAAAAAAAAAATTGCCCTCCTGGGAACCCTCGAAGTCCCCCATTTTGCTTGGCAAATATAGTTGCCTATAGGTTGAAACGACATTTTTCATCCCAAATTATTTAATTGCAGAAACAATTTAAAAATCAGTTTTTATTTAAAACGTAAAGAAAAATACAAGAGATCACAAAATTTTATTATAATTAGTGTTGTTCGTGATAGATTCCAAAGCAATCACTCGACGTAGTCAAGCAAAGGAACATATTACATTGAACGCAAAAAAACATTTGTGCGACTATACCTATTATTGGAAGCACAATGAGAACACTAGCCTTCACGTTTTTCCATTTTATGGATATATTTGGGTTTGCTTATAAACTGGGTTACACATTTGGTTGCGGGTGAAAAGGCACGCTTCCTTGAATTGAAGGTACTTATCAACTCTTTGGCTAAAGCTGCCCGAAATTCTATGGAGGTCAAATTGATTGAGGAACTGTTGGCCAATATGAGTTTTTTATATATTATATTGCTATTGTGAACACATAACTCGAAAAGGTCGAAGAACAAACGTAAATAAAAACGCCATTTACTTCAGAGTAAATATATACTTTTTTTTGATCCATTAGATCGACACCTCCCATTCCTTTGTTATAGTGCTAGTGCTATTTAATCAGGGGGCAATCAATATCTATTTTACCAGCTTGTCAAGCTACACGTCGCTTGACCTTGAATACCGCTGTTGGGTCAATAAAATTTGAGGCGAGGTAGACACCACGATTATCCATCCATTTGACTACGGAAATGCTATCCGACATGAAATAACTTATGCCCCCTCTTTTCATATATTTATCCGCCGGAAAATTATTCGGTATGTGCTTTCTATTACATCAGATTCCGCACGCCATTATTCAGGCTTGTTAAAAAATTGTCGAAGTAAACTTCAACCCCTTTTTTTTACCAGTGGCTCGCATAACTGCAAAACAACAGCCTCGCCAAGACCGTGCTCAACAAATGGTTTTTTTCCGGTGTAAATGTTAATATTATATAAGTACCCGGTTTCTGCCTCACATAAACACCAAATTTTGAATCCCCACGAAATGGGGTTGGCCTTCATGTACTGTTTCATAGCATTATGTCCCTTAAACTTTACCATATGTTCATCTTTTGACAGCTTTTTTTAATAAGTATACGCATCCGGCATAGCCTTGTTAATATGATCTAAAATTGGCCGAATTTTATACCCACGGTCACTAACATCAGCTTTATTGTTGTCGCAAAAGTGAATATTAGCTGTAATTTCCTCAATTCGGAGCCGTGGCATGCTGTTTCAGTGTTTAACATTATCTAATTAATTTAATTTGTAAAGTTTTTTAGAAACGTTAATTTTCGTTTCAACCTATAGGCAAACATAATTGCCAAACATAATTTGATTAGTTGTAGACAGCTTGGAGCTTACGCAAACTTGTCCATTATATTTTTTGATAGATTAAGGTTGAATCCAAAACATAATTGACTCTTATCCCCTTGCGCCCTGTTTTCACCCCTTGGCAGCCCTCGTCATAAATAGGGTTTTTGGCTAAATTTGGAGCCTCGTAGGGAACAAGCGGGGCCCGTTGGGGACTCGTACTCAACCACATTCTTGTTGCCCCAATCCTCTTCTATAAAACAGTCTTTGACAAATTTGCTGTATCTGTTACCTGGACAAATATATAATCTAAAGAACCCCGGGCAAGCATACTTGCCTATGGTCGTCAAAGGGTTATCACGGCTTTAATCAAACATCAAAAAAAAATAGCAAAGTGAAGCTAATAACTCTTACTTTGCGATACCCATCCGCAAAAAATAAGTCACATAACTAGTTCCATGACAGTTTCCTTCCCCGTATTGTTCATTTAAGCCATGCAATTGACAACTAATTTTGAAAGTTCGAAATTCTTTCTTCGGAACATATTTTAGTATTATTATTAGTAGTGTTTGCTGGGACACAAAAATACACTAACGCTCATACTGCACAACATATGGAAAATGTTTATTATAGCAACCAAATGGCAAATTTGCAATTGAGCCGACAGGGCGGCTACCACACACATTTTCAGAGTCATTTACGATAAGAAAAGGCAACGACATATTTAGAGCGTATAATACTTTGAAATATAATAGGAAGTGAATAAAATAAGTTAATAATACATAAATTTCTTGGCTCAAATTAAATGCTGTTTTTATATTTTTATTTAGGCTCTCAATAATTATTTTAAAAGTTTAAACATTTTTTAAACGAATTTCAAATATTACACAACCTTTAATTCATTAATATAATTGTAAAATTTCATATTTACTAATTTTTTCACAGACAAGGATTTTGCTTGTCGCTTTAATTGTATTTTCCGGCTGATACTTAACATTATTATAAAAATTTCTACACAGTATGTGTTAAAAGTGACGTAACACAAAAATGAAACAAAAACACATTAATTATTATAATAGCAGGGAACTGCAAATTATTAACAATTTAAATTTCAAATTATAGATTTTTAAAAGTGGATTTTAGAATGTTGACTCGTTAATTATTTAAAATTGTTCGCCTTACTTTGAAAAAGCATTTAGAAAATATGATTTTTCTATTAAAATCCAAAAATTATCTTATTACTTTATTCGCCATATTTATTAAAGATCATATTCTTAAACATTATTTTTAAAATCCATTTTTTCTTTTCGTTCTAAAATTTAAATTATGTTTGTGTTTAAAATTACTTATGTGTAAATATGTGTCTTTAATTAATTTCGAATAAAAATCAAAAATAAATACATACAAGACATCTGTATGTCTGTCTGTCAGACATACAGACAAACAGAATGTGTACATGACAATCTGTCACATTCGTACGTCGGTTATTGGTTTTGTTTTTTTTCTCTTTAAAACACAAACACACAGAAATTTAATACAAAAGTTCACTTATTTTTAAAATTCGTTGAAATAATTTCAAATTAAGAATCCATAAAAAATTTAAACGAAATCAACACAAAATAACAACAGCAAGAAATGAACGTTTACAATAAAAATTGCAATGAAAATAAAACAAAAAAAAATAAAAAAAATTACAAATAAATAAATATGTATATAAAATATGAGAACGTCACTTGCACACAGGTGTTCAAATCATGATTATTATTTATTTTTGTTGCTGTTTCTGTTACTGCTGCTGCTGCTACTGCCACAAAAAAAAGGTTATTTTAAATGCTGTGTAATCAACACAATAAACGGCTGTAAAGAATTGTCAGTTGGAGCAAAATACGAAAGAAAAAATTTTTATATTCCGGTTTGTGAATAAGATGAACGTTAAACGATTTTAAATCAATGATTCATGCATCGAGCTGTAACATTTTATTTATTTATTTTAAATGTGATTTATACGATTCCCAGTTACATTTATCATGTTGTCATAAAGTGCTATTTTAGCAAACAAATCAAAATTAATTAAGTTTATGCTTGAATTAATTAAAGTGTGAATTTAAAAGTATTTAAAGTAAGGAAGTCCCAAAAGTAGGAAATCTGGCGGTTCTAAAACTGGTCTAAAACGGTTGTACAGTAGTACACATAAAAGTTCAGGAAACCATACTGTTCTGGTGTGGATAAGTTTGTCAGTCTTAAGTTCCTTAATTTAATACTGTCGTAGATTCCTTACAAACACATGTGTACATTAATATTTCGTTTTAAAAATAATAATTAAAAGTAAAATACATATATTCCTCTAACCTTAATTTGATTTCAACTATCGATTACTCCCTTATCAATTTGGATAATGATCTTAAACGCAAGACTGCTGGCTGCTCAACTTTGCTACAATTAAATTTATTCTGCAGATGTCGAACGACTCTTAAATCAAAAAAAAAGAGTTCGAAGAGAGTGGCAATTGCACAGATCACCTCAACTCAAATCTAAGCTAAAAGATTGCATAAAAAGACTTATCGGAAAATTAAATCACAAAATAAATGTTTATAAAATCTGGACGCAACTCCGCAATCGGATTATTTATTATGGCGAGTGAATAAAAGTCTTAAAAAACATATGACTTGCGAGATCGAAAAGGCTATTGTTTATTTAAACTCTAAGAAAGCACATGGTATTGACAAAATCAGAAACAAGATGCTTATGGAGCTAACCATTGAAGCTAAAGAATACCAATGAAGTATCCTGGGACCCTTCTTATATTTGATCACACATTAATATTTTCGGATGATTATGCTCCTCTAAGCATTCATTAAAACCAACAAGAAGCATATCATATATTTATATATCCAAATTAATTGGTCCATTGGTAGAAACTCTAAGCTTAGTTTAGATTGTAAACTCCTACTTAATAACTCGATCAACCTAATAACTCGATAACTTGTGAAATACAGAATGGACAGAATTCAAAGATGCCAAAATAAATTTCTACAAATGATCGCGATTGTCCCTTGATATATAAACAAGTTAGAATGTAATATTCGGCTGTGCCGAATCTTTAATACCCTTCGCCTAAACTTAATTATAAATACAAAACTACACTGGTTATAGAACTAGAATATCCTTATTCTGTGTTTTCTATTAAGTCTTAATGCAAATTTTATTAGTATTTTATATATTGTTTGAAAGAAAATTTTACGACCAACAAATTTATATGAAATGTTTTGAAATTTTATCTAATTTTGACCATTTATAACTGATGTAATAACCGATTCTTATCATCATTTGCAGAGTTTGTCTGATTTTTCTAGCAATCTTGAGTGAATTTAACAATTTATAAAAGTAAACAAACATTTTCTCATATTCACAACAGAGTATAAAAAGTGTAATATTATAAAGAGAGGCTTCTTTTGGTTGAATTTGATCTCAATAAGGACAACTTTTCGGAAATGGTCCTTATATGGCAGCTATGACAAATCATGGACCGAGCTTCTTAAATATTAGAACAATGAATTTTATGCATATGAGGATATCTGACGTCGAATTTCAACTTAATAACGGTATATTTAAGATACATATTAGTATTAAAGTGATTTTCGGAAGAGGGGCACTGAAATTCACAAAATTCTGCAGAATAATTTTTGTGTATATTTAAATGTATAAAGTTATGAGTCGGTACCGATATTTATAAGATATATATAAAGATTAATGTCTTTTTCGGGTGTGGTCCTTATATGGGAGCTGTGACCAATTATGGACCGACCATCATTATATTTAGTACAACAATTTATATATCTATAAAAATTATTTATGTCGAATTTTAACCTAATAACGATATTTGTAGCAGATTTATACGTATTTAAGTGAATTTTAGATGTGGACTATATATGGGGTCTATGGTCAAACATATCGAGCCATTACCGCCAAAATAATGTATCCCACACCATAATCGATTGTTGTTTTTTTATCGAAATCGATAGTTCAACATCATTTAAAATTATCAAAATTAAATGTATTACACAAAACAATATTTACATTATAAATTTTAAAATAATGGCTTTATTCAAACTGATTTTATTTAAAAAAAACCTTCCCCTGTAAAATTTTGAGTTTGTGGGATACGTTTTTTCGGCGGTTATGCCTCGATATATATATATATATCTGTTCCTTTAAACTCCTACAAGGAGCATAGGGTCAAACATGGACCGAACAAAACAAAATTTCATTTTGCGATTTCTTTTTATATGGCACTTCGCTTTACCGAATTTTGTATGAATGTTCCGATTTTACAGGCATTTATCATTTATCATCATTAAGCCATATTTCGGGAAGATATTTGTATGGGGGCTATGAGAAATTATGGACTGATTTTTACTACTTTCCTCACACTTTCTTCTTTTATCAAAATTTCATGGCAATATCTGCAATATATTTACACAGACAGGCAGACAGACGGACACAGCTCAATGACTTGGAATTTTATAAGTACCAAGAATATACATATATACTTTATTGGGTCGCAGATGAATATTTCTCAGCGTTACACACGGAATGACAAACTTCATTCACCCCTTATGGTGGTGGAGGGTATAAACACTTGAATATTCATAAGGATCTAAAATTGCCATTAGTAAAAACTGAGATCAAAAAGTATGCAGAAAAATATCTAGAAAAGCTTGAAGTACACCCAAACCCATTAGCCCGCAATATTTTAATTAATATTGGCTATAATCGAGTAAGAAGAAGAGAAACAGCGGATCTAAGCCAAGGACAAGAAGGATGAATGCCAACCTATTACATACATATAAACAACAATGGATAAACAATTTCCGTCCGACACTGGCTGGAATAAGTAATTAAAATTCATTAGATATAAGATTTGGAAAACTTATTGTTAATTAATTGTTAATGAAGATACAATAAATAAATAGAAATAAACAAACTATCTTACCTTAGTCTTGATAACTTAACTGATAACATAAAATTCTAAATTTAAATTAAAATTGTATCTTCAACATTAATACCATTGTTTTGGTTTATATTAAATATATTTCAACATAGAATTAGATACAAATGGTTCTCGAATTTGTTTCTCATTTATATAACAATAAAAATTCTTTAATATTCAATAATCGAAAACCGACATTTATGGCAAAAAGAACTAAATGGAAAGTAAAAAAGAAAAAAAAAAAACAAAATGAACGAATGTATGTACAACACCACAAATATTTCACACCACACCTTTATTGTAATATTATAATTATTATTATCATTATATTCTTTTTAATAAATAATTATTGTTGTTCTTGCCGTTGGTATGCCATCTCATATTAACATTCTGTCTATATGAAATGATAAAGCAAATACAAAAAAAAACTAATTTCAATTTCTTAGTAATTTTTTATAATTGTTGTTGTGTGCTGAAACAAAAACAAAACAAAAAACAAACAACTGAAAAAATTATTAATAAATTATTCTTCTTTTTAACACACTTTATTTTCTCATTAAATATTAGTATTATTTTGAAAATATTTTATGAGTTAAAACATGACTTCTTGGTTGTAGTTGTTTTTAGTTTCAAAAGTTACGGAATGGCTGGCATGGTTGGCGGCGTTAGCAGCAGACGTATAGTGTTGCCTACTTTTAGTTCATTGCACTGTAATTATTTATAATTAACATTATTAACATTTCTTTCTTTTTTCTTCATTTTTGCTCTTTTATTAATAACATAGTATAATAAAGTATAATTCATATTTTTTAGTGTTTTCTTTAAACAATTTAGAAGTACAGAAACATATTTATTTATTTATTTCAAGCCATTTACCTTTCTGGGAAACAATTTATGTATTTATTTTCTGTACTTTTTTATAAAATAATATTCTTGTTGATGTAATGTTTAAACATATTATACAAATTAAAGGTATTTAAATGACCTAGAAATAATATAAAATCACAACATAGAAAATTATTACATACTTAAAACAATTACAGGTTAAAAAAGGATAGCGACTTTATTTCTGCAAAACGTAATTGTGCTGAAGAAGACCATATCAGCCAGGAAATTTATTATTTTCTACTTATAATTACATTTTCAATGAAAGCTTTATTTTTTCTTTTAATTTAGCTTTTAATCAATATGTATGTTGTCTCTTTTTACTATTAAACACATTTCTGTAATATTTCGTCTTGATAACTACATAAAATATTAAATACAATTTTTTATCGCAGTTTTAGACGCGTGGGGTTTACAAACTTTATAAATCACAAAAAGTATGTTTAATATTTCTTTGCATGCAAAAAATCGTATATAAAATAGTCTATAATTATAAAAATCTTACAAGTAATGAATATTTTTTAATGTATGCACAAGAAAATGTTATAAAATTACAAAAAAAAAACGTATGTTGGTGTTAAAATACCACCTAGTTTTTTAAACAGTACATTACAGCGAGCATTTATACTGGGCCATAATATATTAGCAACACTGTTTAGGTTAAAATAGAGTTAAAATAAGATTATTTTAACTATAATCTATAAAAAGATTTGAGTACAATTCTAAGTTTCTTGCTATTAATAATGGGTGATTTTTATGCAACTTTCTTTTTCGCAAGACTGATTTTGGCAGCTCAGCTGTAACCGTGTAGCATTTTAAAGTTAAACATGTTCAGTTTGGTCTATAATTTAATCATGCATCGACTTACAAACGAACAACGCTTACAGATTATTGAATTTTGCACTTCTTTTGTTTTATGTTCAGCTCATTTCTGGTTGAATGGATAAGTGAACAAGCAAAATTGTGGTAATTGGTGTAAAGAGCAGTCAGAAGCATTGCAGGAACTGCGAATGCATCCCGAAAAATGCACTTTTTGGCGTGGATTATGAGCCGGTGTCATCATTGAAACGTACTTTTTCAAAGACGACGAAGGAAGGAACGGCGAGCGCTACCGTGCAATGATTACAATTTTTTTTTTTTTTTTTTTCTTAAAATGGAAGAGCTAGACTTTGCTGACATGTGGTTTCAACAAGAAGGTGCCATATAGCACACAGCATGCGAAACAAAGGTCCAATTGAAAAACGATATTGTAGAATTCATTCGTCAGATACCCTTTGATATGTTTGAGAGAGTATGGAAAAATTGGACCCAGCATAGGAACCACATGAGGCGTAGCCGCAGTCCACATTTACATGAAATCATCTTTAAACATTGGATTATATAGGTCGTTCTAACGACTCAAATAAAGATTTCATACATTAAGAATTATTATTTTTTATTTGAACTGTTAATTTTAAATCTTTGATATTTCTTTATTTAGGCTCGAGTTCATTAAATTTAATTTACATTAAATTATTTTTACTGAAGGTAGGAATTGTTACATGAAAATTATTATTAAAATTTATTGATAATTTTTTTTGGCCTAGGATTCGAACCGGGTTGTTGGTTGAATTTAAATATGTTTCGAGAAACACCACTTTCTCTCATCAGAATTCTTTACGTTCTCACCCTCTGCACCACTGCGGCGCCCGCTAGCCTATTTCATACATTTTTCAAAATTTTATTTATTTTTTTTTTGAAATCAAATCACTTTTTATAAAGGCTTTCAAAATAGTAGGTATATAAAAGGGAATGTATGACATTTCGGTACTATTGACAATATACCGAAAGGTCCTAATACGAGTATATTAAAGATAAAGTTGTGAAATGTTCAGCTGAACAATAAGAGCAAAGAGAGAGATTCAGCAGAGACATGAAATTTCAAATTTAAAACCCTAAATATGTTATGATGTGATATGATACTAAAGAACACCATTCTCTTCTATAGAGTATTGTAAAATCTAACAAAACTAAGTGCATTTTTTACATAATGTTTTTTAAAAATATTTTGTTTTCCGTTTTTTTTTTGTCTGACTTTGTAGTACAATTTTATATATAAATAATTGTTGCCGTATTGGAAAATATTTATTAAATATAAATGTTGTATTTAAAAACAAAAAATATTTTTTTGATGTGGAGCAATTTCAAAAATATTGTTCATTACTTCGTAATGAGTTAAAATGTTTATATGCTGACATTTATAATAGTCAGCGTTGTCAACTTTGAAATTTCAAAACGCACCAAAATGGAGAAAAAAGCGCACCATTTACAAAAAAACGCACCAAGTTAAGAATTTCGTTTTTGTTTCAAATATTTATTGAATTAATTTGAAATTTTTGAATATCATAAATTCTATAAAAAACTTTTTATTAGTAAAAGTAATAATAGTAAAAGCCTTTTTTTAATAAATAAAAAGCTAATAAAGACAAAATAAGCATTTAGCCACTCAAAATTTAACTCACAATATGATATTTGGAACTAAAGTACTAATTGACAAAAAAGCTAATTTCAGTACATATTTGGTACTTTTTTGTATATATTTTTGTTTTCTAGTTGATTTTTTCCAATAAAATTTGTTAGGATTCCACTGGTACTCTAAAACTGGTTGTTCGTCTACAGTTCAGTAGACCAAACCATCAGGTTATACAAGAATTTTTATTTACATGTTTAAAATGTAATTTTAATTTTCAAACAAAGATTTTTGAAGAATTTGATTTCATTTATCATACATTCGTATTTAAAATACATTTTTTCATCGTATAGATTTCATGAGTTATGAATTATTAAAAAACTGCAATTAAAAATTAGTAAAAATAAAGATTTCATCACATTTTCGAAAAAAATTAAAAAACGCACCGAAATACACAAAAAAAATTTACAGTGTTGAATGAAATGGTACTCGAACAGGTGTATTTTATTGTAGAAAGATTTTTTCTCACACTGAAACAAAAAGTTGTGTTGAATTTGCTTTGGTGCCACCAAAAATTAAAAAGCGCACCAAAATTAAAAAAAAGCGTACCTACTAAATAATTTTTGCACCAAAAATTTAAAAAAGCACCAAAAATGGTGCGAAACGCACCAAGTTTTCAACACTGATAATAGTATCTGACTGTATTTCACATTAGTTTGATACCGGACAGCGGTATTAGGTTATATTCACCCATTTGTTTATTTTATTAATTTATAAATATAAAATTTGTTTAAAATACTTTTCAGTTACAAAACAAACACATAAATCTGCTCAGATTTCTTAATTGTTTAAACACTGACGTTATCCATAAAATACCCTTTCGGATCGACAGCCGTTACCTCTACAATACCTCAACCGAAATAACTACAATTTTTTACCATTATTTTATAAAACATTTAAAATTTTAATATTTATAATATTTCCTTGTTCTCATTTCAATTAAATTTCATAAGATTTTTTAAAAATGGTAACGAAATAACATCAACTATCATCACCGTCGAATAACCATTACGAAAATAACCTAAAATAACGAAACCGAAATACCATTTACCATCTAACCATCAAATAAGCTTTTTGCTTTTGTCTGAAATATAATTTTACTTATTGGAATTCTCTGCGCAACTTGATTTTCAATCCAAATAGAAAGTAAGGACTCCATTTTTATTATCAAAGCACTTTCTGTACTTTCGTTTTAGCATCTAATGATGTTGCAGATTTTACAAAAATTTAAAAAAAAAATTATACACCCAAAACAACGCAACCTCAAAAATCTAACGACCCACAGTGAAAATTAGTACTAATTAAGCAGCGACGCAACTTCGATAAAACGCAAAACGAAACGACACAAAGCGAGGTATTGGAGTATGCCAAAAATACAAAATTTTTCGATTATCTTTTTTTTTGGACATCGATATAAAGTACATTCGGTCTGGCCCCTTTCATATAAAGCGTTAAAATTTGAACTGCTTTTTATACCTGAGACACAAATTACTTTTATAATTGATTTTTCTCTAGGAAAAGAAAACTGTTAAAAAACAGTTGTTTTTTATAAAAATTTTAACCACAATTACTTTTAGTCCCAAACATAATCACAAGCATTTAACCTAAACTGAATAAAATTTGATCTGTTTTTAAGTTTTATAGATTTTTGATATTAATGTTTATTTCTTTACACAAGACTAAATAAATTTCATATTCTTTACACATATTGAATAATAATTATGTATTAAACTATTTCGACAACAAAACATGCTTGACAAATCACGTTCATCAAATGAATTTAAGAAATAATAAAATTATCAATCTTAACATAGAAAGCATATTCCAGCAACGTTATGATAACTTTTGAAATATTTAATTATATTTTATGCAAATATGTTATGTAGCTCGGCTGTTGCTATGGATTTGAGTGTTAAAACCATCATTAAGTAAAACTTCTGATTTCATTAATTTCCATTTTACAATAAACTCATAATGACAAATTGCATAATAGTTGAATGGTTAATGGGTTGAAGAGGCAGCAAAAATGAACAAGCGCGGTACAGCAGGAAAAGGAAATGACTATAAGTCTTTAGGATTATAGAAATATAAAATTGAGTTATTTTGCTAATGCAAAAATACGAGTATGTTGAGGTTTTAAAATGCACGAATAAAAATGGTTTTATAATTAAATTTTTTAATTTTCAAAGTTTTAAACAATAAACGAACAAACAAAACATTAAGTTAACATGAAACATTATTACCTATAAGTCTTAGGCTTTTTAACGAAACAACTTATTTTTTTATTCAAAAATATAAAAATTTTATAACAAAAGTTAAAACAAAGTTCAACTACACAAACATACATATCGTTGGTCTCATGTAGAAAGGCCCTAACTCGCTATTTTTTCGAAATTTATTTTTTTTTTGCGATTCCAATGCATTTAATGCAAATACACCTCCTCACAAAAATGTATTGCAATAATGTAAAAAATAACGCTTTTATAAGCAGTTGTACAAAAAAAGTTACATGTTGAATATTACAGTTTCTATTATGTTGTTACCTTCTCCTGTAAAGTTTCAAATATGCGAGTTAGGGCCTTTCTACATGAGACCATCGATATGTATGCACGCACGACTGCACATACACACACACTTACACATATGAAAACCAAAAAGTTTTTAATTAAATTTTTCCCAAAAAAAAAAAAAATAACAAATATTTAATTTAAGGAGTTGAAAACAAATTCAAAAAATGTTTTTCTTAGTAGATTTTCGTTTAGAATTTTTAATTAACATTTTTCGATTCCTAAGAAAACAGCAACACAAAAAAAAAACAAACTACAAAACATAAATAAATTATGTGCAGTTCCTGTGATTTAAAACTAAATTAAAGCTATAAAATACAACTACAATACAACACAACAACAAAGAAC
Organism: Bellardia pandia; assembly: GCA_916048285.2. NCBI lineage: Eukaryota > Metazoa > Arthropoda > Insecta > Diptera > Calliphoridae > Bellardia > Bellardia pandia. The sequence goes on along the minus strand of OU696531.1, from coordinate 63,777,800 downwards.
AAAGATTTAAGTTTTGTTTATTATTTTGCTGTTTATAAAAAAATTATGAACAAAAAAAAAACAGCAACATCAACAACAACAACAAAAAACAATACAACACTAAAATGAAACAAAAACGTAAAATAAAATAAATAAATAAAAAGGAATTCGTTAACGACTTGACATGCCAAAATTAATGGCATGTCTGACAATAATTAAACAACAAAAGAACGTTTGTTACTATCAAGGCTCCATACAAAAACACACTCCACGAAATTCCATCAGCGACAAGTTTAAAAAAAATGTAGGTATTTTTTTGTTAAATTTTGTACTTTAAAAAACAATCAAAATAACATATTTTAATAAACTATTTCACATAATTTGTAAAAATTTTAGTTTCAAAAACGTTTCTAATTTAATGACTTTATATTAATTACTAGTAGTGTGTCCACAACCAAGACAAACGGCAATGGCAAAAAAAAAAAAGGAATATAATAATGAAACATTTTGCAGCTTTAACAGAAAATAACAAAAACAACCACAACAAAATCAACTAAACAAATAACGAGCTTAACAGGCAAACAGCCAGGCAGGCAGGCAGGCTGGCTTGCTGGTTGGCACAAAGACCGTCAGCCAACATTATGGCCAACAGACTGCATTCAAGGCAACCTTGTTTAAAACACTTTATTCAAACTTAAATAAATAAATATAAATATAAAAAGGAAACAAGTTCTTATACTGACTCTCTTTTCTGTTCTTTTGTTTTTCTTTTCTGTCTTAAACAGCACTAACAAAATAAACAGAAAATCGTCTGAAATAAATTATAGTTTTTGTTTCATTCGTTTCACTTTTGTTTAAATATTGATTTTAAATTGTAAACAATATGAAAATTATACTAAAACTTTAGCAAAACTACATATTTTTAAAACAAATACAAAAAAATCAATTTTCTATACACGCATACATACACACAAACACAAACACATTCATATAAAATACAACATTAAAACCAATAACATTAATTTTATTGTTGTAAAAATCTTAATAAGCCATTTTGCATAAATTCCCAGCAATTCTGGAGACTGTCCCCCCGATCTATTGATTATAACAACCATTTCTGTTCATCAGATATTTTGCTAGATGTTAACATGAGCCTAAATACTTTCTTACTTACTTAACTGGCTTTTTATAACAACCCTTGTGGGTCATTGGCCGAACTTAAAATAGTTTTCCAGGCGCTTCGGTCTTCTACGCTTCTTCTCCAATTTCTAACATTGAGTTTGGAAATGTCTTCCTGGACTTGATCCTTCCAGCAGAGTTAAGCCTAAATAGGTCACTAAAATTATGCTTTGCAATTAAATCACTCTGATTTTGGATTACTTCTAATGAATAATAAACACTTACAGTCTTATTCAGAAAAAATTTAGGTAGACCTCAAATGTACTTTAAAAAAATTTTGTATGAAAATTTTGTCTAAAAGCACACTTCAAACCTACTTTAATTTTTCTGAATACGGCAGTTAAGATGTGTAAAGTAATCTTTTGGTTTCTCTTTCTACTACAAAGAACCCATGCGTATCATATGAGCCACGAAATTTCTAAATTGGTACGATCTAAGTAACTAGACATTAGTAACAAGTAATACTATGTTTCCACGATACATGCTCTCTATTCATGATTCACACCCCAATCCTGTGCGAAACAACTTGCTTCACCATACAAAATTTTAAGAGCGAATCAAGTAGATTCATATTGAATCTACTTGCGAAGCACGAAAAATTTCACTCTTCTCTAATTTTTATCGCAATTTTATCTGCACTAGCTGTAAAAATTTAATATTATTGTAAACAAAGCAAATTATTTTCTTGTTGCTGGAAGTAAAGAAAGTAAATACGTACGAATGTATGTTTTTTCAAATAAGCTAACCCACTCACTTTTTTTGTCCATAAAAAAAATTATTTTCCACAAATTGTAAATTCTGTTTATTTTTTATTCAGTTTGTTTATTAAAAATCGAATCAAGTTTATTAGTCATGTAAACAGCATGATTCATAAACATGATTCAGAAGGCGAAGCAGGTGATTCAAGTCGTCGTGGAAACATAAACAGTATAAGAGTGCTGTGCCGAATCTCAGTAGTGTGATCTATGAATACTTGAAACTAATTTTTGTTACATTTTACAGCGTGTAACAACCTTAGGAAACTGATTTTGGCTTTTTGAAACTTAAAACTTATCTCCTCTGTTTACTCTGTATAATTTTTTACATATATACTTATAAAATGTCGGTTCGATATGGATGTTTAGGTAGGTTAATGAGTTTTTCGGAGAGACCTGTGACCTATTATGAATCGTTCAGCATGAAATTATGTACGATGATATATGCACATAATATGTAAAAGTACGAGTACATATATAAAGAATTTGTGTTGAATTTCAACTTGATAGTGATGTTTATAAGAGATTTATACGCATTAAAATGATTTTCTGAAGTGAGCTACGTATGACAAAATATGGACAATTTTTTTATTTTTGTTGAATTTTGTATTGATACTGTTTTTCTATAGACATTTATGTACCATAAAGCCATATTCCAGGAAGAAATTTGTATGAGCGCTATAAGAAGTCGTGTACCAATTCCAACCATTTGCAACAGGACTTGTTCTTCTAAATTAAAAATAAAGAGTGCAAAATTTCATGACATTATCTGCATTATAATTGAAGAAAATTGCAAAAAATATCAATGTTCTCTAAAACGTTGGTCCATAAATCGGATCCTACTGGATCGATTTCGACCATTTGAAAACGAAACATTTCGATGGAACAAAGAATGTTTGGTAAAAATTTAATAATTCTATGTTTGTTTGTCGAAGCTCCATCATCAGACCCAGAATATTTCGCTGTGTTACAAACGCAATAACAAACTTAATATACCTATCCCCCACATTTTTGGTGGCTGCATAATAGTCATACATTGTCACTATTAAAACTGCTGCAGTGTTAAGACTTAAAGCGGAATTTATCTCAACACTCATAATAACTAAATTTCGAAAAATATCTTTTGATTTTAGAATTGCCCAATATAAACTTAATAGAAATGGAATGAGTATTTCCACATTTCAACCGAAATATTAATTTCTTACTAAAAATGTATGTTATTTAATTTATCCTCCTTACAAACAGCAGGGCCCTTGTGATACTCCCTAATTTAGATAGATGTCTCTTTTAAGGTTCTGGGTGGACCCAAAAGTGTATCACTGACTTCTCTGGCAGGATTTATTAGGAGTTCTCTCTGAAAGGTTGCTTATTGTGACAACACATTTTAATTTTATGTTACGTTTACGTAACGATAACGTTTCACTAATTCCGATTTCACATACATACATATACCGTATATTTATATATATTATTAACGTTGGAAATTGTTGTTTTTAAGCTCTGAGAATATTTGCAAGAGATAAACAAACATTATGCCAAGGATTATTAATGTATACGAGCATTAAACTTATTACACTTAACAAAATTTTCGAATTTAAAATTGAATTGAAATAAATTAAATTATATACAAAGTGAAATTTTAATCTATAAAATAAAATAGTTCCCAGATAATGCTGAAACAATGTTCATAGAGATCTGAATGATTCATTATGTTTATTTTTTTTAATTTATTTCTCTTATCATATGCCTGCAACATTTTTCTCTTTTCGATATTTTGATGCAAAATAAACTACTAAATAAACCACTTAAACTAAATTTAAAGAAAACCTTTCTGCTCAGCTTCAATACTTTTTTGATATTTTTTTAAACTATTATTGTCTCGATCTTTCATCAACTAAATTTTTCTGAGTGTACCCACGAAAACAAGATTGTCTTTAAACAAAAATGTAGTCATTGTTTCTTTTTTCTGTACGTTTTGCATTTTTAAGCTTATCTGACATTCTAAAAATAAAATTAAAACAAAAATATACATTCTTTAGAAAATATATGATTTTAATTAAAAATTGTGTTTATTTATTTACTTATTTATTTTTTTTTTTTGCTGCTTGAAAGCGGCTTCTTTCTAGGTGTTATTTTAGCAATTCAGTATGTGTTTGTAAAGCCAAGAAAATAAATAACATATAAACCATAATTTTAAAATTCAAATTAACTATTAAATATTTCAGAAAACATTATACATACATACATCTCTAAAGAAAATAATGAAAATTCATTAAGAGCTAAACTTTAATTTTATATTTATTCACGTAAATAATAAAATAACAAAATTACAAATAAAATAATTACAACTTGCTCTCCCCTTTAGTATTTACAATATAACAAGAAACAAAGTATAAAACTTATTTGCAATTTAATTTACGGCAAATATTCAATCAAAATAATGCCGGAAACATGATAAAATGCGCAGTAACGGAAGTAAGAAAAAATGTAAATAATAAAAACGGAAGATACCAAAGAAAATGGCTACGGAAAATTAAATCGAAAATATGCTAAAAATATATGGTGTATATGTACTCGTATATATTATAATTTTAAGCATATTAAAGTATACAACAGCAATAATTTAAACAAAAAATCTTGTTAAATATTCTATGCAATTGTGGAGATATTTGTTCTACAAGAATTTCAATTTAGAAATTAAATTTCATTCACCTACACACTCATTCAGCATATAATTTGTATTCATGGCATACAAGTTGCACCATACAATTGCTAACATAAGTTCATGGCCACATATGAAATGTATTTAAAGTTTTGCTACATTTCTGAAACTGATAAAATAAAATTACAATTACTTCCCATCTTTCTCATTGTTTTATTTATCCATTCATAAAATGCCCGTGTATATTTTCGTAGAGAGACAGATTTGTTGTCATAAACATCAAACTAAAAAAAAAGAATTACATAGTCAATTCATGACACTGTGTTTTTTGAGTTATGACCCGCCGAAAATTAATGATATATTTTCTAACTTTATACCTATATAGTTGGGGAAATATAATACATACTGTGTTCGCCTATCTGTTTAAATTTAACATTGTTTTTAAAAGATCAAAAAGTATTGTAAATATCAGACCAAAACATACGAACATTCAGCTTTTATTAAACAGTGTTTTCATACTTGCAACATTTACTGTACTTGTGTATGTGAAAACACACACAAATGTTCAACAATAGAACCTTAATTAAAAGCTACATTTACGAAAAATTTTATAGGAAATCATTTTGAAAACGTACAACTTTGTTTAGTAAAACTTCAACATAACATAGTTGCATATTTACCAACTTAAAACAGCAAAAAAACCTTCCTGACACATGTACAAGTGAAAAATCATGACTGCAAACAAAATTATCCTGTAGGTTTGAAAAGAAAAACAGCAATAAAATAAAAGAAACTTTAACAAAAAAAAAAAAAAACAGCAAAAATATATTCTTGTTAATTTTTCTAGTTTTATTTATTTTCTTCTACTTTTTTATACATATTTATGTATTTGTTGTTTTTAAAGCAAATAAATAAAACTTTATAATATTTTCCAAGTTCTGTAAATATCTACTGACTGCAGCAGCATGATGTTAGCATTTGACAATTTATTTATTTATTTAAATATATACATAATTTGTATTTTTTTACATTTTCATTTATATTTGTTTATTTTTACGTTTTCATTTAATTTTTATTTGCATTTTTGCCAGTAACTAACATTGAACACCATTTACACACCCTCATTTTGCGACAACAATTTACTTAATTTTATGCAAATATTCACAATATTTTACTGTCCATTCAAACATTCGAAGTGAGCAAAAACACATTTTGTTAAACAAAACTCACATTTGTTTTATTAAAATGTTTAAATTAAATGAAATTAAAGATAGAAAAAATAACGTACGAGTATTAAAACAATGTTTATTTTTAAAATAAACTATTTTCTTTCTTTTTTTTAATAAAAGACAATTTAACTTAAATTGTATTTACTTGCATTAGTTTCTTATTTGTTTAACATACAGTTTCTTTAAATACGAGTATGTATAAATAAATTTACACATATTTATAAAACAAACATTATTTGTCAAATAAAAAGTATGTAATAAATTTTTCGAGTGACAATTAGCATTTTCAAAAATGAATGGCAAAAATTAAATAATGGGCAGAATTCTTAGAAATCTAAAATCAACTGGGTGTGATTCGAATTATTAAAATACTAATCCACTCTAATACACTGTGGAACAAATTCAGGTTAGCAAAAGTTAGGTCGATTCTGAGACTAAGGGGTGAAAATAGTGGCTAAATTAGAAGACCCGTATCGCGGCGTTGACAAACTGTATTTAATATAGACCACGGATTATAAATAAATTATTAATTAAATATAAAGCTGATTTTAGCTTTGAACAAAAATAACACACAAATAAATAGTATATTATATAGCAAAATAACAATTAAAATACTTTCTTTACACATTTTATAAATTTTCTTGAATAACAAAGTGAAAAAAAATTTTTTCTAAACGCTTCAGACTTTAGCCAAATGTAAAACAAATATTTATAATAACATATTAAAAGAAATCGTTTGAGCTCCGTCATTCATTTTAAATTTTTAAATTTTAGCTTATAAAAATGTTTTAACTCTGTTTTTGTTAATGTTTATTTTTTATATTTATATATCCATCTGCTGGTATACAAACACAAAAACATTAAATTATTAAAAATTAATTGAGCAATATAATAAATTTTTTTTTAAATTTTTGGTGCGAAAAATTCTTTAGGTGGTGCGCGGTGCGCTTTTTTTAAATTTTGGTGTGCTCTTTAATTGTTGGTGGAACCAAAGCAAATTCAACACAACTTTTTGTTTCAGTGTGAGAAAAAATCTTTCTACAATAAAATACACCTGTTTGAATATCAACACTGTAAATTTTTTTTGTGTATTTCGGTGCGTTTTTTAATTTTTTCGAAAATGTGATGAAAAATTTATTTTTACTAATTTTTAATTGCAGTTTTTTAATAATTCATAACTCATGAAATCTATACGATTAAAAAATGTATTTTAAATACGAATGTATGATAAATGAAATCAAATTCTTCAAAAATCTTTGTTTGAAAATCAAATTAACATTTTAAACATGTAAATAAAAATTATTGTATAAACTGATGGTTTGGTCTACTGAACTGTAGACGAACAACCAGTTTTATAGTAATACTATGTTTCCACGACGACTTGAATCACCTGCTTCGCTCTCTCAATCATGTTTATGAATCATGCTGTTTACATGACCAAAAAACTTGATTCGATTTAACAGTTGTTTTTAATAAACAAACAGAAAAAATAAACAGAATTTACAATTTGTGGAAAATAATTTTTTTAATGGACAAAAAAAGTGAGTGGGTTAGCTTATTTGAAAAAAAACATACATTCGTACGTAACTTTCTTTACTTCCAGCAACAAGAAAATAATTTGCTTTGTTTACAATAATATTAAATTTTTACAGCTAGTGCAGATAAACTTGCGATAAAAATTAGAGAAGAGTGCAATTTTTCGTGCTTCGCAAGTAGATTCAATATGAATCTACTTGATTCGCTCTTAAAATTTTGTATGGTGAAGCAAGTTGTTTCGCTCAAGATTGGGGTGTGAAGCATGAATAGAGAGCGAAGCATGTACCGTGGAAACATAGTATAATAGTGGAATCCTAACAAATTTTATTGGAAAAAATCAATTAGAAAACAAAAATATATAAAAAAAGTACCAAATATGTACTGAAATTAGCTTGTTTACCAATTAGTACTTTAGTTCCAAATATCATATTGTGAGTTAAATTTTGAATGGCTAAATGCTTATTTTATCTTTATTAACTCATTTATTAAAAAAAAGGCTTTTACTATTTTTACTTTTACTAATAATCGTTGATAAAAAGTTTTTTATAGAATTTATGATATTATAAAATTTCAAATTAATTCAATAAATATTTGACACAAAAACGAAAGTCTTAACTTGGTGCGCTTTTTTCTCCATTTTGGTGCGTTTTGAAATCTCAAAGTTGACAACGCTGGTTATTCTTCCTAGTTATGTTCATACATAGTCAATAATAACAGCTTTATTTATTTCGTCGTTATTGTGCTTCATACGACGAATTCACACAACGAATTGTCACCAACTAATTCGCCGTTTTGGGCGAAATTCATCGTTATTCCCAGTTATGTTCCTAGCATTACTAAGGAACCAGAAAAAAGCTTCGGCATCTGGGCAAAATCCGTTTAATAATATAATAATATCTGCAAACGTTTAATCAAACTTTATATTCATATTCAACATTATTATTAAACTTTATTTAAGTTATTTGTAAACTTAACTTGTAGCTTAAATAAAATAAAGCAATTATATGTTTTATTTTTTATTTTCTTAAACAGTTCATAAGTTACAAGCTTGTCACAAGTTTAAACTTAAAGCCCCTTCAGCTAGCTGCTAGAGGGAGTGTTGTAATTTACACAGAAATATAAACTTTCTTTCAATAAATTGTTTGCACAGAATGCTGCAGCACTTAAAATTGCAATTAAAAACAAAATTAAACAAAAAAAAACTAACTTTAAAGACAACAATTGCACTTTGACACTGAACATTGAATAATTTAAAAAATATTCAAACGCAACTTGGCCAGTAAATACTCACTTGCTACAATTACAACTTATTACAATAGAAAAAATAAATAATTTCATAACACAAAAGTTTCTTGTAAGAAAATCAATAGAGATTTTAGAATATTTATGCTTGTAGTAAAAAAAAATAATTAACATTTTGCTTGAAACACCTAGATATTTTGTTAAAACTTTAACAATCTTTCTCTCTCTGTCTCTCTTTGCAAACTAACATTTTCTTGCTAAAACGCCAGCGTTGTCAAAAATGGAGAAAAACCGCACCAAGTTTACAGTTACTTTTTTATTTAAAATATTTATTGAATTTTTTTAATTCCATAAATTCTATATAAAACTTTTTAAAAAGAGATCAACGATTAATAGTAAAAGTAATAATATATAATAAATATAAAATAAGCATTTAACCACACACTAATTGTTAAAGAACGCCTAATTTCAGTATATATTTGTTACTTTTTTTTAATAATTATTTTGTGTTTTCACTTTAAAATCTTCTGTTTAAATTTTTTCAATAAAATTTGTTACGTCTCCCCTGGGACTCTAAACCTGGTTGTTCGCCTACAGTTCAGTAGATCAGGCTACTCATGTATTTCCATGTTTAAATGTTAATTTTATTTTTAAACAAAGACTTTCACCCTATTTACCTTTAGCAATAACCTTCATGTGACAAATTTGATAGAATGTATTCATTTATCATAATGGGGTATTTTTTCATCGGGGTATAAAAAGAAAGATTTAATCACATTTTCGGAAAAAATAAAAAACGCACCAAAATTTAAAAAAAGCGCACTGCGCACCAACTAAGGAATTTTACGCACAAAAAATTTAAAAAAGCACCAAAAATTGTGCGAAATGCACCAAGTTGACAACGCTGTAAAACACAAACGACAATCAAGTAGAAAGAGAATTAAAATACACAGTTATTATAGAGTTTGTGTGCGAGAGTACCTATATTGCATAATATAATGTTTATAATAATGGATGTTGGTTGGCTGGTTGGTTGGTACAAGTACTTTATACAATTTATGCCTGACAGCTGTCATTTATGGAAATTTATTTGTATTTATTTAGTTGTTGTAGTTGTTATACTATTGCTGTAGTTGTTGTTACTGATATTATTATATCTGTTTCTGTATTTTATCTGACATATTCATGGTAAAAGTTTTACTCTCAGTGTACAGAAAGCCTTCAGGATATGTAAACAATTTCTGCAATATATAAGATAAAACTGAAACACAAAACTTTAAATGAAACAGCAAAAACACCAACATGAAAAAGAACAAGAACAGCATAAAGTAACACAGATATACATACAAGTATTCTTTTTGATTATTATTAACAACATTCTACTCTCTCCATCTCTCTCGCACATACATACATATGTAAATATTTATTTATGTATTTGTGCAAACAATTGTAATGTCAATTATGAAAAATAGTAAAATAAGAAACTTTTGAAATGTTAATTATGAAATGTAAATATTTAAATAAAATTATTTCATCAAACTAACTTACATACTAAATTAAATATTTAATAAAATTGAAGAGAAAATACTTAAAGTTAGTAATTCAAGAGAGTATACGAGTATACACACAAACCAATTCAAATTTTATGCAAAAGTAGTATTTGAGGGCATACAGTTACTCTCCATGTCCCACACAAATTTAAAAGCTAAAATGTCGTTACCTTTATAATTTAATCAGTATCTAGCCAACCTTGTTCTAAATATGTTTTTATACTGATTTGTTATCTTGCATCTTCCCAAACATCCTTTACAACATAAACTTATTTCTTATAACTTAATAATTTAAATTTTCATTACATGTTTTTGCAAAAAAAAAAATACCTAATGAAAATCAATCAAAAATAAAGCTGTAATAGTTTAACTGTCACTGTCAACAATAACATTTACACTCACTTTAAAGCCAAAATATGCAGAAATGTTTATTGATTTATAGCAGCCAACAAAATAATAAAATTACGAACAAATATTTTCTTTAAATAATTCATTTGGCATAATATAACATGGCAATTTAAAATTCTAATTATATGTTATTTTTAATAAATAACAACCAAAAAAAATTTGTTAAAGTTTATTTAATTGAAAAAGTTTAAAACAACTTTTTTCCCATTTTGCTTGTGGTTTAAGTAGTATTTATTTCCTTGTTATTTTTTGTTAAACAAAATTAAAATTACACAATGTTGGAATAAAAATTGTGTCAAAGTAAAAGAAATAGAGAGCGATAGTCTTCTCAGTTTTAATTTTAATTTGAAATTAATTTCAATGCCGAAAATAAATTTTAAAGGAAAATGCAATATACATACAATGTACATATACATGGTCAACTTCCTAAGATTCATAAAAACTCTAACACCTTTTTCAAAATTACAAAACTCAAAAATCTACGAGATTAAAAACCAAAACGTATTAGAATAATATTACCCATAAGGACTTTAGGAAAAAGCTCAGTTTTCGACACTAATATCATTAAAGCTCTAAATAATAATTTTGCAATTACTTATAATGAAGATAATGCAATAAATTTCAGACTTCTAGCCAGATATATACTCGTATTTAAGAAATTTTTGGAAAATCAATAAAAGTTTTTTTTTTGTACAATAAATGATTCTTTCGATTCATATGTCTTTAGACTTGAAAACTTATTTCGGCTTATATTCGTATTCCTGATTTTCTTAAAATATATATTGTACATATTTGTGTTTTTCTTATGTTATAATTTATACTTTTAATTTTTTTTGTCGACTTTTTTATGTTGTAGAGATTTTTGTAAAACAAACTCTCATATGCAAAATACACTACACTGCATACTCGTACATACGAATATTCATTAGTCAAACATAGTGCAAAAATTTAAATTTATGATGCTAATTTATAGCTCTTCTTATGTATTTTTATGTTTTTTGTTTTATTTTTTTAAGATAACAACACAACAGCAAATCGCAAGCAACAGCTGCTGCTGCATTTTAGTACTCGTTACTAGAGAAAAGTCTGCATATTTTGTTGTCTTAGTTGTAGATTTTTTTTAATACAAACGACGAGCAAACTTCAAAACTAAACACACACACATTTACTTATAAGAGTAATATTTTATACAAACAGGGCCGTGTTTTCAGAAAGGGAGAAATAATATCCCATTGCTTAAAATATAAATTTTTAGTAGAATAACAATAAAATAAATAGTTAAAGAAACAAAGAGAATTTTTCTCTACCAACAACCTAAACTGACTACGAACCTGTACTCCTGTTTTTAAAGTAAACTAGCCAACACCAATTTTCCTTACACCCTCCCTTTTTGCCACCTTCTCTTGGTCTGCTTACTTCACTGTCGTCCTGCTCACAAGCAAAATAAAATCCTTATATTTATCCCAGTTTAGTTTTAATATTTTCTTTAGTGTTTTTGTTTTTTCAACATTTTCTTCAGTGTTGTAAAAATTTATTTTAATTGGCTTGATTTTTTTTTTTCTTACTCTTTCCACATCTTGCAAATGTTTTATTTTTGTATTTTTTATATATTTATTTTTTAACTATATTTATGGATACTCGTTGTTGTTATAGTGTTGTATGCATTATTAATAAAAATTGCAAAATAAAATAAGAGAAAAAAAATTAAAATTTATGGCTTTTTTATTTTGTATGCATAATATTCTTTAAACTTGATTTATGTGTTTTAATTTGTATGCAATATTACTTAGTTATTTCTGTATTTTTCTACCCAGCTTGTTTTCTGTATAATTTTAATTAAAATTAAACGTGTTCTTAATAGAGTTTAGGTAAATTTGAAATTGCAGTTCCACAAAACCCTTTTGGTTTTAATATCAAGAAGCCAATTTATGACTGCAAATAAACAAAAATGTTAAATCCTTAACATAACTTAAATTCCAGACCACTGAATGTCCGTCCGGAACCGGGTTTTTTCACACCGAAACCTAAACTAATATCCGGTCAAAAACTCGGTAATCGGCCTAATCCGAAACAAACCGAAACTTTTAAAATTATTAATTTCTAAAAAATATTTATTTTAATTTAATAACATGTTTAAATAACTTTAGGGTGCTCTAAAATACCGAAACTACTCCATAAATCTTGGTTTACATCACGAATTGATAATTTTTTGATATTTTACAATAAAATTTAAATTTTTGTATTCTATTAAGTACAATACACATGTGTATCACCTTAAAAATTCTTTCATCGATATTTTTTTTTGGCAAATTTTTGGCCTAATCCGAAACCGAATACTCGGTCATACCATAATAATTAGGTTCTCTTGCAAATTCTTCAACTACTTAATAGCTTTAATGAATGATTTATAGTATATACGTTACATTATTTAAGGTACGGTCACACTTGACAAATATTTGCCGAAATATACGTAATCACTAAATAAAATATATTTAAACTCGTTTATTTATTTAAAAAAAACTTCGTTTATTTAGGACAAGACACAACAAATATTTAGTTTTGTTTTATTTAATGCTGTTTGATCTTGCAAAACTCTTGTAGGAGTAAACAACGTCAAACAAATTTGTGCTAAAATAAGTGGTTACGCTTCTTTGAGTAAATATTTGCCATATATGACCATACCTTTAGTAATGTTAGTAGTCATGTATAGTCAGCAAACCTCTATTTAAGACCTAATTTTATTTAAAATTACTATATGTATGTCAAAACCACCAATAACGTTTTACTGCAATTCTATTTAAAACTCACCTAAATAAATATAAATATTATATATTTTTCTACACAATTTTACAATATTTACAATGATTTTATTCTATATTCTTCGACCTTTTTAATGATTTTTATTAAATAATTTTTAAGCTTGAGGTCACTTTTTTGTTTTTTATAAAAGATTTTTATTTCTAATATATAATTTACTCAATATTTCGATTTCCTTTGGAAATCTTCTTCAGGAGTTAATTTAATATTATAAAAATTTTCTATGTGTAAAAATTTTTTTGATATAAGTTTGAAAGGGGTTGACAAAATTGAAAACATGTTTTACAGAAAAATAATTTTAAATTTTCGATAATAACATTGAACAGTAAAAAATTTATAACAGAAATATACATAGTAACATTTTAAATAATAACATTTTGGAATTATAACATTTTTTAAATACATAAATTGTGTTAATTTCTCCTATTGTTAATATTTATATTTTTGTTCAATAGGTATCTGTAATTTTGAGCTAAGTTTTCTGTGTCTTTCTTAAAATTTATCCTTCTTTCTGATGGTACATTATTTATATGTAACATTTCTAACATGTATCTTCGTTTTGTATGATTTTCTGTGTTCAATATAGATGTGTTATCAAAATCTGGGTAGTGGTTAAAATCTCTACAATGGGTTGATAAAGCTGTTTTTTGTGTTGAATTATAATTTCTATATTTCTGGTCATGTCTATGTCCTGCTAATCTAGTTTTAAGTTTTGTCCCTGTTGTTCCTATATATATTTTGTTACATTGTCCGTTACTATTACCACCACAAGGAATTTTATATACTAAATTTGACATATCTGTCTTTTCTAATCTATCTTTAGTTTTTGTGAATAATCTTCCTACATTATTATTTACCTTATGTGCCATTTTGTATGTTGTTTTGTTGTATATGTTTAAATGTTCTATTCTTTCTGAAAATCCAGGTATATATATTATAATTCAACACAAAAAACAGCTTTATCAACCCATTGTAGAGATTTTAACCACTACCCAGATTTTGATAACACATCTATATTGAACACAGAAAATCATACAAAACGAAGATACATGTTAGAAATGTTACATATAAATAATGTACCATCAGAAAGAAGGATAAATTTTAAGAAAGACACAGAAAACTTAGCTCAAAATTACAGATACCTATTGAACAAAAATATAAATATTAACAATAGGAGAAATTAACACAATTTATGTATTTAAAAAATGTTATAATTCCAAAATGTTATTATTTAAAATGTTACTATGTATATTTCTGTTATAAATTTTTTACTGTTCAATGTTATTATCGAAAATTTAAAATTATTTTTCTGTAAAACATGTTTTCAACTTTGTCAACCCCTTTCAAACTTATATCAAAAAAATTTTTACACATAGAAAATTTTTATAATATTAAATTAACTCCTGAAGAAGATTTGCAAAGGAAATCGAAATATTGAGTAAATTATATATTAGAAATAAAAATCTTTTATAAAAAACAAAAAAGTGACCTCAAGCTTAAAAATTATTTAATAAAAATCATTAAAAAGGTCGAAGAATATAGAATAAAATTATTTACAAAGAGAAGATAAGCACGATGAATTATCAAGATTTCAAAAAATTTGAGGGTAATAAGCAGCTAATAAACAGATTCAAGACAGTAAGAAGAAAGATAATCAAATGCAAGGCTACAATTACATTTTTGATCAAATGCAGAAATGAAGGAATTATACCAAAATTTATCAAGAATTCAACAAAAAATATTTCAACCCTATTTCAAGAACATTCAAATCATGCAATCAAAAAAGAAGTAGGAAAATATGTTCTAAATATACAGAACAAAATTTTGAATTCATCTATAAAACAAAAACACTACATATTAAAAGATAGTGAAGATGAATTACAATATTTAAGATACAATTTAAACCAGATTTTTGATAAAAAAACATTGGACAATTTTTTAAAATATGAGGACATATTAGCCGAAAAATTAATGAAAAAAGAAAAACAGGTACATATGAAAAAGTTTAATTGTTGTGTTGATTTGCAAATGAAAGAATTAGGAATAACATTTAACAAAAAATGGTTTGTGAACAAAACAAACAAAGATATACCAGAAGATGTTAGGTGGATTTTATCATTAGGTGAAAAACACGCACTTCCCGAAAGTAAAGAACATTTTCCAATGTTAAAAATTATATCTGAAGGAGAAGATTTGATCGAAACTATAGAGAATAAAGAAGAAAGAGAAATTGCAAGGTCAAATTTTACAACGGTAATTGATAGTCATTTAAACAAAGTTTCATTAAATAATAGAGATAGATTTACAATAAATAAAGTAAAAAATTGCCAAACATTTCTAAAAAAGAATAGAGATATAATGATTTTAAGAGCAGATAAAGGTAACACAACAGTAGCAATCAATAAAATAGATTACACATCTAGAATTGAAAACATTTTAAACGACAATGAAACTTTTCAAGTTTTAAAGAAAGACCCAACAAACAGATTTCAAAAAATTAACAATAATTTAATAGAAGAACTTTTTAAATTAAATATAATAACACCAATAGAGAAAAATAAACTTAAAACTTCCATAGCTATAGCTCCCAGGTTATATGGATTACCTAAAATACACAAAGAAAATTTTCCATTAAGACCAATTTGTTCATCAGTAAATTCACCGTCACATAATCTATGTAAATTATATTGTTAAAATCCTTAAAAATTTAACAGAAAATTCAAAATATAATGTTAATAATTCAATACAATTTAAAGATAAATTAAAAAATATTTCTATCAAAAATAATGAAAAATTAATATCACTTGATGTTGTTTCATTATTCCCAAGTATTCCAGTTGACCTAGCAATAAAAATTATAGAAGAAAATTGGAACAAAATTTCCGAATTTACTGATATTAATAAAAATTTATTCTTACGAATCATAAAATTCTGTATAGTTGACAATAGGTATTTCCAATATGATGGCAAAATATATAAACAAGAAAAGGGACTTCCAATGGGTTCACCAGCATCTCCAATAATAGCAGATATTGTAATGGAAAAATTATTAGATACATGTATTGAAAAATTATCAATAAAACCAAAAATACTAACAAAATATGTAGATGACTTATTTTGTATAATTGAAGATAATAAAATTGATAATTTATTATCAACATTCAACTCATTTGATCAGAATATAAAATTTACTATTGAAAAAGAATTAAATTCTTCAATTTCATATTTAGACATATTAGTTAAAAGAAGGGGAAATAATTTAGTATTTGATTGGTATAAAAAACCAACTTCATCAGGAAGAATTTTAAATTATTTCTCAAAACACCCAAAAAGAATTATTATAAACACTGCTAAAAATCTTATAGATAGAATATTAACAATTAGTGACATTAGATTTCATAAGAAAAATAAAGAAATAATTAGAAATATATTAATAGATAATAGTTTTCCTAATGAACTCATTTGCAGATTAATAAAACAATTTAATACAAAGAAATCCTATATTAATAATGGAATTTCAGAACCAAAAATTTATAAGTCAATATCATATATACCTGGATTTTCAGAAAGAATAGAACATTTAAACATATACAACAAAACAACATACAAAATGGCACATAAGGTAAATAATAATGTAGGAAGATTATTCACAAAAACTAAAGATAGATTAGAAAAGACAGATATGTCAAATTTAGTATATAAAATTCCTTGTGGTGGTAATAGTAACGAACAATGTAACAAAATATATATAGGAACAACAGGGACAAAACTTAAAACTAGATTAGCAGGACATAGACATGACCAGAAATATAGAAATTATAATTCAACACAAAAAACAGCTTTATCAACCCATTGTAGAGATTTTAACCACTACCCAGATTTTGATAACACATCTATATTGAACACAGAAAATCATACAAAACGAAGATACATGTTAGAAATGTTACATATAAATAATGTACCATCAGAAAGAAGGATAAATTTTAAGAAAGACACAGAAAACTTAGCTCAAAATTACAGATACCTATTGAACAAAAATATAAATATTAACAATAGGAGAAATTAACACAATTTATGTATTTAAAAAATGTTATAATTCCAAAATGTTATTATTTAAAATGTTACTATGTATATTTCTGTTATAAATTTTTTACTGTTCAATGTTATTATCGAAAATTTAAAATTATTTTTCTGTAAAACATGTTTTCAATTTTGTCAACCCCTTTCAAACTTATATCAAAAAAATTTTTACACATAGAAAATTTTTATAATATTAAATTAACTCCTGAAGAAGATTTCCAAAGGAAATCGAAATATTGAGTAAATTATATATTAGAAATAAAAATCTTTTATAAAAAACAAAAAAGTGACCTCAAGCTTAAAAATTATTTAATAAAAATATTTACAATGTTAATTACGAGTAAAATGTCATGTTATTTATTAAATATCAACCAGAGGCTCCAGTAACATTTTCTATATGTTTAGCACAACAAAAACGAATGTTTATAATAATTTTAGGAAAATATTTAAATTTTAATTTTGAAATCAAAACAGAAACCACACTATAATTTTTGCAAACACAACATGTATGCATGATGAACATAAAATTAAATTCAAATGCAAATTCTAAATCTAATGAATTTCTATTGCTGTTTATTTTCAGACGGGTCGTGGTCGTAAACCATCTGCTAAAGCTGCAAAATTAAATGCGGCCGCTGCTACAGCAACTGCGCATTCACCACGTCAGGTTGCAAATTCAACGATTAGTCCAGTAACCGCCACAACAGTGACGGCAGCAGTAGTGCCACATCCCTCACCAAATACGAATACCAATAACAATAATAATAACAATACGGTGGCTTCTAATAATTTGTTGGTGAATAATACTCAACAGCAATTAAGTACATTGCATCATCAGCAGCAAACAAGTCAACAGCAGCAGCAGCAGCAGCAGCAACAACAACAACAACAGCAGCAGCAACATCTACAGCAACAACAGCAAATACCAAATAATCAACAATTGCAACAGCAGCAGCATCTAACACAAACATCTAATCAGCATACTCAACAACAGCAGCAACATCATTTATCTTCACTACACACACAACAGCAGCAACATTTATCACAACAACAACAGCAGCAGCAGCAGCAACAACAGCATCATCAACTAGCTGCTCATACTCAACCGCAACAACAACAACAGCAGCAGCAACAACAACAACAACAACAACAACAGACTCTGCATCATCATCAGCAGCAGCAACAACAACAGCAGCAACAATCCCAGCAGCATCATCATCACCAACCTCAGCAACATCAAATAACCGCACAAATTCAAACCATGAAGGATCAACCCCAACAACCCATGGTGAGTTTAAAACAATTCGAATGAACTCTTACAAAAGCCACGCTTCCTAAACAATGCCTTATTTTATAAAATTTGTTAGATTAAATTGAAAATAGTTTTTCTATTGGTCCAGATTTTAATGGCATAACGAAAATGTTCGTTACGTTTCAAATACTGTCAAGGTACGATTTAAAATTACAGCTAAACAATGTATTTTTGTTATAAACCGTTTTCAATAAAGTTAGAGACTCGAAGCAAATACATAGATCGAAAGTTTAACAATTCTGATTAATTATTAGAATATTAAAACCAATTTTGTATATTAGTTGAAATAGACATGTGTCACCCTACATGGCAGATATTTAGCAAAAAAACGTAACCACTTGAAAAATATATTTTAAGTCTTTTATTTATTTCAAAATTTTACAAAAGAATTAGTCATGCTTTTTGGAGTAAATGTTTGCCATACGAGTATTTTAAATATTATAAAGTATATAATTGTATTTATTTGCATTATTGTATTGTAATTTGCATTATCTTG
This sequence comes from Bellardia pandia, assembly GCA_916048285.2. Classification (NCBI taxonomy): domain Eukaryota; kingdom Metazoa; phylum Arthropoda; class Insecta; order Diptera; family Calliphoridae; genus Bellardia; species Bellardia pandia. Next base: position 63,758,555 of record OU696531.1, on the reverse strand, counting down.
CAAATTATTTATATACGGTTATATTTCGAATACTAAGCACTATATATTGACAAAACAACGAACAATAGAAAATGATCAATTGATAATTTCTTACATTATACAAAAAACATGCTAAACAGAAGAGATTGCATCAAATTCGAACGAATTCGTCTGGGACACACTAAACTCTCACACGGTCATTTAATTAATATCCAAAACTCTCCGATTTGCAACTGCAACATCCCGTTAAACAAAATCATCAAACACATACTCACCTCCTGCCCTAATTTTCAAACCCATCGCAATAACTCCTTCACAAATGTACCACACCCCATACAACTCATTTCAAATCCAACACCTGAATCCATTACACAAATTATATCCATTCTAAAAGAAGCTAATCTATATAATATTATTTGATATCACATACATTTCTTTAAGATAACAATAATTATTCGATATATAGAGCTTAAGGCCCTGTAGCCATGACCATGTCTTAAAAAAACATTAGATTATAATTTGTAATTATCTTCTAATCCTTATTTACATATGTATATAATTCTACTGTACGTGTGGTGTGACTGAACTCCTCCTAAACGGCTGGACCGATTTGCATAAATTTTTTTGTATGCGTTTGGGTGGCGCCCCGGGTGGTTTATATTTACAATTCGGTCCAATTGGACAAAGGACCATGGTACCTCCCATAAAAAACACAAATTAAAAATCTATTATTTCTACTCCTGATAACGGCATTTGAATTTATGCCACCGCATAACTTGCGATTAAAAATTGGCGCGCCCATCATTTTGCTTCGGAATTTAAATGCACCTAAGTTGTGCAACAGTACAAGATTAGTCATAAAAAAATATGGACAATGTTCTTAAAGCTACAATTTTGAACGGCAAATGAAGGTGAAGTTGTTCTTCTGCCACGAATACCCATGATCCCTTCAGACTCACCCATTCCATTCAGACGTCTGCAATTTCCCATTCGCTTGGCATTTGCCATGACTATTAATAAGTCACTAGGACAAACTATGCCGATTTGTGGGTTAGATATAGAAAACCCGGTTTTTTCACATGGCCAATTATATGTGGCGTGTTCTCACGTAGGAAAACCATCAAGTTTATTCATTTATACTCCGCAGGAGTTAACTAAAAATATTGTTCATAAAATCGCATTATAATAAAATTAGAAAAATTAATGTTATTTCAAAATAAAGAAAATAAAATTATTATATTTTTTGTCTTCTTTTTTTTTTAATTCAACTTTATTCATATAAATAACAATACAATATTGGTGCCTCAGCGCCATTAAGGCATTGTTCATTTCATACTTTTGTTAATATCCTAATCACTTGAAATATTATGCAGGACAACGTCTGCCGTGTCAGCTGGATACTATACATCTTTGGTGGAAGTAGGCAAGGCCACGCCCTTTTCAAAACATTTCCAATAAAAATAAAATTTGAAGGCAAAGCAACGTTTGCCGGGTCAGCTAGTGATATATAAATAAATAAAATATTTCGAAATATGTGAAGCCACCTCGGAACCTGCTAAAATAAAACTTCTGATATTTGTTGTTTGTTAAATAAATGATATCCTTTTAATTTAAAATTTAAATTTTTTTCTAAGTTATTATACTACGACCTTTTTGTAAATTACCCTGATTTAAGCATTTTGAACATTGAAAAGGCAAATCCTTATCAAATTTGTTAATTCTCTCAGGAATTTAAATGCAATATGTGTGTATGTACATATTTATGTACAATAATATATATGTATGTGGTAATGTATTTAAATTTAAGCCCAACGAAACCAATTTATAAGAAATGAAAAATTATATACATACATACATACATATGTACGTAAACGAGTCAGGTGATTATAATTTCCAGGGGGTTGGTAGCAGTGTTTTAGGAGGTTGGTGGTGGATATTTTCTTATATATACACACATACATATATACTCGTATATATATTTCTATTTAGATGTATATGCCAGTGTGAGAGTGATTTAAAATAATGGTGGTTAATGGCAGTAAAATAAATCTTAATGACAATTTAAATCCACCTTCTTTCTAACCATTTAAGAAGATGAAGAAATGTAGAGGCAAATGTGCACATACAATATAAACAAAGTACATATATTTTAAATAATTCATATAATAAAATAAATTTCATCTTTTTCTCATTTAGTTGTTATAAACTTAAGACACAAGGAAGAATGATTATGTTTTATAAATTACGTTTATTTCAAAATATTAAGGCAATTCATATCAAAATGGATTTCAAAAGATATTGGATAGTTAAAGCTAATGTTATATTGGAATTTAAACAATAGTTATTTTTTTAAAGTCTTTAACACAATTTAATATTTTAATTTAAAATAAATTCTTGAATATCAGTCAGTTTTCAATACGCTGTTATTCTCTTATAATAACTGTGATTACCTTAAATTTTCAAGCAGAATATTAAAAAATTGCCAAGATTTTTGAAAATTTTATTTATGAATGGCAAACATAATTACAAAGTATAGATCGGCAATATATCACGATTTGAATAAATAAGCAGGATAATTTTTTGTTTAATTTCAAAACAATAGGGTGGGTTAATGGAAATGATCTTTAAGTTGCTAAAAATTAAAAAAAAAACGAAAATATATTAAAAGAATCTTACGATAATAGAAAAATATTTAATAATAATAATATTATTATTATATAAATAGCTCATTTAACAATAATTGTTTGTTGAAATATTGCAAATTAAATATTTATTATAATGATTATAATTATTTCTAGAAAATGTTCATGAAGTTTTTTGCATATTTTGTCTTGTTTTTTGCTTTTACACCAACAAGCATTTTATAAATTATAGATATTAAAATTTTGTATACTTATTATTTATGTATGTCTGCATATACATATGTATGTACTCACATACATGCAAACATGTGTCTGGGTGTATGTATGTAGCAAAATATTGTTGCAATTACATTGAAAAAGTGTACTGCCTAAAGCTATAAATTTATAATTTATGTTGCTGTACAATAAAGAAAAAAAAAACAGCACAAGAAAGAGGAAAACTTCAAGAAAACACTCGAAAAATGTGTCTGTCTTTAAAAACTATCTTCAGAATAAACGGTTCATTTTACACCTCATTATCTTTAAAATCATAAAGAATTGCATTCGTCTATTATTATTAAAGAAATTATGAACTATTTTTTATTAAAATATTTAATTATTTATTTATTTATAACTAAGATTTTCTTTAGAGTGTATAGGAATAATTTATATGCTTAAAAATTATGTTTCTTGTGTAGGAAATAACAAAAAAAGTTAAAACTTTATCAGCCTTCATGTTCCATATAATTTTTGTATATTTTCTTTGTTGATGGTAACAATGTTTTATGCATTTTGAGATTTATTAACAACAAACTATCATAAAATATGAGAAAATCAATATTGTAGAGAATTTCCACAAATAGAATTATAAGATGATTCTAAACTTTAGAACTTAAGGTACACATACGGACAAAATCGTAATTTATATACTCGTACATATAAAATTTGTAGTTTTGGGGAAATAAATAAGTTTGTATGAAATTTAAGTTTATTAAAGTATTAATATTTTCAGAAAATTAGCATAGTTTTACATGTTATGTATCAAATGTTTAGAATTTATTTAGAAACTGATAACTTTAAAAATGCTTTTACAATTGAATACGAGTTATAACCGAGGCAATAACCGGTTTGTTGAAAGCTATCCTGGATACTTAGTATCAAATGATTAAAATACATGTACATACGAGTAAATATGGGACTGAGTCTAGTAACTAAACATTAATGAAAAATACTGTCGAAAATAGAAGGTTCTTACAAAAAATGTATTTCCGAGAAATAAGGCAGTATAGTTCGTCCCCTCAATAAAACAATACACATGTACACCATTATCTTTTTATTGCATAATAAGAATATGCTCGTACATAACTAATTCTATATGTGTTGAAATTCTACTTCCACAAAGTGACTCAAAAGATCAATTGAAATACATAATAACTTATAATTTTATGTTTGAATTTTTTCATTAATAATTATGTAATTGAAGGTTACGGTGTTTTAGTTAGTTGTTTCTCTGAATATAATTCTGCTAGTAGCCTGATTATTCCACCAATATTTAAATGAACACAACGTAAAAACATCGATATCTGCTAAAACAAAAATAAATAAACTCGATTATCTCGAAATGACGAGTTTTAATTTCTAATTTTAGAAAAAATCGCGATTTTATTCACAATTCCGAAAAATCAAAAAAAAACATTGATATCGTTTTTAAACACATGTCAAGAAAATCGTTATACAAACTACTTAAAATGCTGTATCCTTTTTGCATTTTATTTTATTATTGGAAAAAGTAATATTTTTGATGGTTTTTTAACTATACGAAAACATCTATGTATAATCTTTTTTCACACTTTAAAAATAAATTGCATAAATTATTTATAAATTTTTTTTATTTAATTTTTTTATATCTAACGGAAATTGCATGTTAACAAAATAAAACTTTCTCTTTTGTTGTATGCATAAATAATAATGTAATACATTTATATAATAAAAAACCAACAAATGCTAAAAAAAAATACAAAATTTACTATTTCATAAATAAATATAAAAAATATGAATTTTTAGCATAAAAAAGGAGCACCATGAATTCATTGATAACAATTTTTAGTTGAATGTTTATGTACGAGTATGTTCATTTGAATGTTATTACGAAACGTCATCAACTGATGACGTTTAAACACAAACATATTTAAAAGTAACTAATGTACAAATGCATACGACACAATTTGCACACACATCCTCTTCTAAAGCAAAAAAAGTTCATTCAGTTTTAAAATTTGAATGAAATGAAAATGATGAACGTAAAATTAAATTTTTCAAAATAATAAAAAGCACACTCAAATGCTTTAAACAATTATGTATGTAGGTATGTATTGTGTATGTATGTATTTACGAGTAAATGTGTATGTATGTTTCATCAATGAAATATCAATGAATTTTATGACGTATTTATATTTCCTTTATTGCAAAAACAAATTTGTAGACATTTGAAACAAATTTCGCATAAATTATAAAAAAAATTTTATTAACAACATTTTTTTCTATGTTTACCTAATAAAATTTAAATTAATTTTTATTTACTTACTTTCACACAAACACACATGTTCGACAAATAATTTAAATTTTAAATAAATCCATCACCCCATTTCAAAACAGTCATCTGATGTGAGAGAGAAAGAAATACATACATAAATGAAAGGAAAAAAAACTAATTTGCATAAAAATACCTAAATACAGATAATTTATTATGAAATATTTCCACAATCAGTTAAGAAACGTTTGTTTGTTACGCTTTAAAAATTCTCAATTCCCAATTCGTATATCAAACATCCCTCTGCAAAACTTAAACAAAAGAAAAGGGGTTGTAGGGGTTGATTTTTAGATTAGAAAATTAAAACAACTATTATTTCAATATAATATTATTTTATTATTTGCTATACTATTTGGGATTACAGAACGAAACTAGTTTGGCTACAATTTGTATGAGCATATGTTTGAAAATCTCTCTATTATAAATCAAATGCAGACTTAAAAGCATTAAAGTATTAATTTACCTTAAAAATATGCACACACATAATATTAAAATATTTCATTCTTATTTTAAATTATTGTCTTTTAGGCACCCATGGCCTTTTATCCCACATGGCAAGCTGATCCTTCGCAGGGTTGGCAAAATCAATTCATCCAACAAATACCACAGAATACGCCAACCATTACGTCGCTCAACTCGTTGGACTTTCAGACACAATCATACGGTTATCCATCAAATGGATATGTACAGACTGGTCTAGGATTCGATCCCAACTATGGACGCTCGCCATATGGAGCTCCCGTGCAACGCTATGATTTCCAGAGTCAACAACTATCCAGTGCACCCATTAACCAGGTCGGCTTACAGGGTGTAGGATTCGGGCCGGCCGCAGTAACATATGCTGGTCAGGTTTCGACCACGCCCGCAGCGCCGTCAGCGGTGGGTTTGCAACAGCAACAACATTTGGGCAGTGTTTCAGATCTCAACAAATCTATGTCGGGAAACGACACGCCTGGATATCCACGGGTGAGCAGCGTGCCGCCGCGCTCACTCAATTGTAACGGATATTCAGGCGACTATAGCGGCAGTCCTCAGCAGACTTCAAATCCTAATAATAGTAACAACAGCAACAGTAATACAAATGCCACCGTTACAGCAAATAACTCCACATCAGCTTCGTCGTTATCGGCATCCGCAACGGGTCACAATGGAGGTCAAACTATTGCTCATAACACATCTGTTTCACAACCGGCAGCTTCTCCAATGTTGGCGCCAAATAACCAAACTGTGCCACCATCTCCCACTCGTAGTGTCATGCAACAACCTCAGTCTCAGGCGATGACACAACAGCCACGCCATGTTTCTCAGTCACCCAATCAGATTTCTCAATCGCCCAATGCCAATATGCCATTAACACAGCAACAACAACAGCAGCAACAATATGGTGGTACAACCATACCGGCTTCGCCTCATCACAATGTGGCCGGCATGCAATCGCAACAGCAGACTCATGCAACTATTGCCTCACCACCCCAACACCCCCAACCAATGCAACAAGACTGGAATTGGAACAGCCAAGCACAGGCTGCTAATGATCCGTATCAACAGACCACTGGCGCGGGGGGAGAACGTTTAAATCTCAATACTCGCATTAAATCGATGATTATGCGAAAAAATGATCCAAAAGATCCGTTATCCGGTACAGCACCGCCCGATCTGCATGGTATGCCTGGAGCACCTCCTCCACCCTTGGCTGGATTAAATGCTTCAAATGTCAACCAGCAACAGCAACAGACCGGTCATTTTTTATCGTATAGCCACCATCTCCGAAGTGATTCAGTAATGAATGCCAATGGTTCGAATGGTACTAGTGGACCAGCTCCTGCAACGCAGCAAACACAATCTGGCTTAGCAGCGGGGCTCCCACTGGTAACTGAACCAATCGGAGGTGGTGGCGACCAAATTTGGAAACCACACCACGCAAACTCTTTTAAGAAACCCGTGGCGTCTGGTTTTCCAACTGTGGAACCTCATCATCATAATCATCATCCTCACCACCAGCAACTACAACATCAACAACAGCCCATTGCACAAACACCTCCTCAACATACTACGACCGCTCATAGTGAACCAAAAAAATCCCGAAGTAGAAGTAAAAAATCGTCCTCGTCCTCTGCCTTAGCGTCAGCGTCAGCTTCAGCTTCAGCCACATCCGCCGCAGCCACCGCCTCCTCAAATAACAGTCATGCGAATACAGACAATGCAGACATAGATAAAAATAGCCATGATCCCGGAGGTGGTCACCATCTGCCACATTTGGCAAATATCAAGTTGGAAAAGAATGCTCCGTATCCACCACCACCCTCACATTATCCACCACAACATCCAGATTATCATCATGCTACTTATATCAAAACCGAGCCTGGATTAATACCAGGTCAACCAAATAAGATGGAAGGTTACGAGCGCAACTATCAAAACTTTGTGCAATACGCCGACTACTGTCAAAATGAAGTTCAAGGTCAGCCCGGCTCTGGATCACAACCCGGAATGCCACAACAACCTCCCCATCCACACCATCAAGGCCAACAGGATTACGCTGCGGCAGGTTATCACCCCAATACTGGTTACTATGGTACTTCATCCAGTTTTCAACAGAACTATCAACAAAACTTCGTCCCCAACTATCAACATTCAGCATCATCTTTTGGCAATGCCCATGGTATGCATCCGCATGCAAATGCCATGTCCCACAGTCACACAAAATCAATGAACGGCCCTTTAACTAAACACCATGCATCTAGTTTACATCATCACAACAGTCATATGATGGATGTGGATCGTAAACCGGAAACCAATAGCATAATACCGTTGCCAACCAACTATGAGAAGGACATACCAGCTCATGCCTATCCCATACCACCACATCGGTATCCATTGGGACATGCACCTCATGGACATCTAGGTCCCGGGTTATTGGAGCCAAAAATTGAGAATATCGATAGTGGTTATGGTACTACCGCTTACCCTTTTCATGGTGAAGGAGGTCCAGCTGCTATTAAAAATAGCACTGGATTCTCCTGCTGTCGTCAAGGTGGCACTCGTGCTCCCACTGCAGAACATCTGAAAGATGGCTCTTGTACGGGCATGCAAACCAAAGACGAAATTATTTTGGAAGAAGAAGAGGCACAAGCGGCCAACCAGAATGGTGCTAAACCAAAGAAAAAGAATATCAAACAAGAAGAAAGCAATGAAATTGTTGTTAAACATGAAAAAATCAATCCTCGTTTTGATACTTCGGATCGTTTAGAGAAGGGAAACAAAACGGAAGTTCCGGAATGTGATTGTTTTCAATCTGATAAAAGTCCACCCGAACCTGGTACATATTATACTCATCTTGGTAAGTACAATATTAATTCTCCTGTGAAATCGAATAATCATTTTCGGATTTATTTTACTTCAGGTACTGCTTCCAATTTGGCGGATTTACGTAGAGAATTTGAAGAGCGAACACAAATCACAGGTCGCCAATTACGTATTGAAAAAATATTGTATAGTGGCAAAGAAGGTAAAACTTCTACGGGTTGCCCATTAGCCAAGTGGGTACTGCGAAGAGCTGATCCGGAGGAAAAGATTCTAGTCGTTGTGAAAAAGCGTCCTGGTCATAGGTGAGTAGCGAAGATAGTATTTCCCTATTTTCTTAAATACAAAAAATTCTAATATTTTTCTCTATCATCTTATAGATGCATAGCTGCCTACGTTGTAGTCTGTATGGTTGTCTGGGATGGTATGCCTCGAATGGAGGCAGACAATGCTTACAAGAATCTTATACCAAAACTTAATAAGTTTGGCTTGCCCACAACACGTCGTTGTGCCACTAATGAAAACCGTACATGTGCATGTCAAGGTAATTTGAATATTGGCTCAAATATCAAATACAGGACATATAGTAAATACATATATGTAAATTTTAAAATCTAATCTATAGGTCTTGATCCCGAATCATCTGGGGCCTCATATAGCTTTGGCTGTTCATGGTCCATGTACTACAATGGTTGTAAATATGCACGTTCCAAAACAGTACGAAAGTTCCGCCTTTCTGTCAAAAGTGAAGAATCTGCCATTGAAGAGCACATGAATATGCTAGCTACAATTTTAGCGCCGATGTTTAAGCAAATGTGTCCACGTTCCTATGACAATCAAACACGTTATGAGAAGGAAGCTCAAGACTGCCGTCTTGGTAACAAGGAGGGTAAACCATTTTCTGGCGTTAGCGCATGTTTAGACTTTTGTGCTCACGCCCACCGTGACTTGCACAACATGCAAGATGGTTGCACGGTCCAGGTGGCTCTACTGAAACCATCAAATCGCGATATCTCCCACCCAGATGACGAACAACTTCACGTTTTGCCGCTATATACAATGGACACTACTGATGAATTCGAATCGATTGAAGGACAAAGGGACAAGCATCGAACTGGGGCAGTTCAAACTCTGGACAAGTGAGTGTAGTGTTGAAATTTCATGCTATTACTTTATTTATTAACATTGAATGAATTTCCAAGCAAACCCAAAATTCTAAATAATGTATTAATGTTTTATAGATTCCCCTGTGAAGTGCGTGTACGTTCCACACCCCTTATACCCTGTCGTAGACATGGAAAAAAACGCAAAGAGGATGAGGTAACAACGGTAGAATCCGAAAACAATGCGGCAACACCTGCACCTGCTCCAATAACCGAAGCCCAAACGGTCCCAAATGGCACTACATCAGTTGCAGCTAAAAAGGACTCTAATGGTAGCTCTGCGAACACTAATGCAAATGCAAGTGCTAACAGCAGTCCAACTGCCGCGACTACAGCTACAGCAACAGCCTCCAAATCAAAGTCGAAGGCAAAAAGTCAACAGTCAACGACTACTGCAACATCAGTGCCGCCCACAACACCATCACCCCGTTGTCAAACTCCAGTCACCAATAATCCCAGTCCTGCAGGCAGTGCATTCACCACACCACCTGTTAGCAACAATAACAATCATTCCAATTCCTCAGCCAGTAACGGCAGTACTTCTGGAGGTAACACCAATCAACTAATGTCGTCCAATTCCAGTCTAATGAACATGGCGACTATGATTGATACATTCACAGATGCCCAACTGCAATCGAATCAGATATCAAGCACGGTATTGGATTCGCCCTACTCCTATGACTATCAAACCGGTTCCTATATAGACTCGCGGAACTACTATGGCAATTGGCCTCCACCACCCCATCCGCATAATCCACATGCTCCATCGCACACGGTTGCTCCCATGGGCGCTGCAGCGCCTATTGGTCCACCTACAACTCAAGCAGTACCAAATGCAAATCTAAACCCTATGACGAACCCCACAACGCAAAGTGGCGGTCTTCAAACTCAACAGCATTCGACCGGTACACCACAAATCGAAGGCAATGGTTACAATACCGGGTGCTATAACAATTTACCGACTGCAGGCAGCCAACAATTGACCCAGGTGCATGACGTACGCGGTGAGGTTAAAAGTCGAGGCAGCGAAGAGAATCCCGACTCCACCACATTAGTCAACAACAGTTTAGCGGCAGAAAGTAAGTTAACTACTCTTACTCCTATGACACCAATGACTAATTTAACGACACAACATCATCCTCATGCTCCTCCTCCACCTCATCATCCCCATGTGTCACCACTTGAAGAAGGTTTTGTCAAGCCTAAGCCACCGACTGACTACTCCCAGTACTCGCAGTATCCAAACAACTATCAGATGTATCCACCCCCACATTCTGCATATTCAGCATACGATGCATACCAGAACATGAACTACAACTATGGATACCATCAGGCCTATTCACCATATGGCATGTATCCCCAGCAAGCAGCGCCACCCACACCACCGCCTTCGGCCAACTGGAACATGTATGGCCATCACCAAGGTACGGCGAGTACAGTAACAGCCACACCATACTCTTCAGCACCATTACCACCCTCAGCCACTGGACCTATACATCAAACTGGGCAAATGATCAACTCGGTCCCTATGCTGCCAGTTCAAACCACTCTATCGAATGGCAACTCAAATATGAAAATGGCAAATGATAGTGGTGTCCTTACACCCCCGACAATGGCAAGCAATAACACACACACACTTTGTGGCCAGAATCCAACTTTATCGAACCCTCAAACCAGTATAACTGATCTCAACAATACCCCGGCCCCCAACAATATTAATGGGGAAACAAATATACCGTCTATCTCTAATGCGGGTCTCACATCTCCTGATAATAACAGTGTTAATGGGGGCAATAACATTGCCGCTGCTACAATCCTTCCATCGTTATCAGCAAATGATAATACAAACATGAATGCAGCTACTCCATCACCAGTTTCTATGGCTACAGATTCATCCAACTCGGCATGTCCCACAACAAATTCGAATCCAAATAAGATTGAACCCATTGGCGAAGTGACTGAATTCAATGAGAACGTTGAGCCTTTCCAAGATCCCCAAATGGGTGGTGTGGCAATAGCTTTAAATCATGGCAGTGTCTTGATAGAATGTGCCAAACATGAAATGCATGCCACGACCGCTTTAAAACATCCCAATCGTCATGAGCCCACACGCATGACACTGATCTTTTACCAGCACCGCAATCTTAATCGAACCCATCATGGCATTGATGAGTGGGAGGAAAAAATGCGCGTTAAGAAGATCAACACCGACTTGGACAACAAGGCGAAAGAGGAAAAGGAAAAAATTAAAAAAGAACAAATCGTCGAACACGAAGACGATGAAGAGGACGAAGAAATGTCGTCATCAGCAGTTGCCAACGCAACAGCCATCGCACCTGTTGCAGCGAAAACAACTCCGCCAAAAAAAGATGTCAATATAAGTGGGAATGGTAATGGTAAAGGCGGCAATGGTAGCGCAGGCGGCGGAGGAAATACACCCTCTGGCGGCAAAAAGAAAAAAGAATCAGCTAAAAAAAATGGCCAGAATTCGCAAAACAACAACAGCACTAGCAATAACAACAACAATGGCAGTGAGCCAAAAAACGAGAAAGTTGCCCTCCGAGCACCCACACTAACAACAACTTCGTGGACAACCCTGTTTCCTATGCACCCATGTGTGGTTACAGGGCCTTATCAGGAGGGCAACAGTAGTCCAACGTCCACAACGGTTCAACAGCAACAACAACAACAAATGCTGGAACAACCACAACAGCAGCAACAACAACTACAGCAGCAACAACACCAACAGACAATGCAAACATAAATTTCCATCAAAATGGAAACATTTTTTAAGGTATCTAAACTTTAGAGAGCTCTTGAAAGCATAAAGAACAAGAAACCATTGATTTCTCTGCTTTCAACTTTCAAGATTTTCGACTGAATTTTGTTAAACATTTTCCAATTTACATACATACATATTAGGTCATTTCGACTTTTGTGCCATAATATAAATAATACTACTACTATTTTTATTTAACTTCTTTTCATTAATTACTTTTAATATTTGAAATTTTGATTTTTATTCGTTCGTTTGTTCTTTCGTTTTATTCGTGTCTTCATTGTTAAATATTTGTTTGCAAGATATATGCCATTATTTTTTAGCTAAATGATAGAGATTCAGTTTTAAACAAACCACAGCCATTGATTGAATAGTTAAAAGACAGCCAACGCGCATTAAAGAGATCATACCCAATCCTTTAAACAGTATTTTTATAATTTAACCCCTAAAATGACTGATGGGTAAAAACAAAACCATTTTAAAAATCACATACAACAAATTCATACTTAAATACATATAGATTTTAATTACAAGCATACATATAAAACGCTTTTTAAGAAAATAAAATATTAAAAACAAAGCAAAACAAAACAAAAAACTACTACAAATATTAATAAATATTATTAATGGAAATTCAAACTAAAAATACAGAACAAACACACTTTATGATTTTTATCATTAAGTTTGATGGATTTTTCTTTTTTTCTGCATTTTTAAGGATTTTTTCATAACAAAAAAAAAAAAACAACAACAACAAAAAACAAGAGTGATTAACAAAAAAAAATACAAAAAATAATTAAATTCAGTTGTAACCTAAAATTAATGAAAACAATACAAACAAAAGTTAAAAAAAATACTGTTAGGAAAAGATCATTGCCAAAAGTACAAAACAAAAAAAACAAACAAACACAAACATGAGAAAAATAATATTACTAAAAAAATAAAATTTTTTTAAAAATCTCGCTACTTTAAAACCAAACAAATACAAAATAAATGAAAGAAAACTGAAGTAATAAATATTTTTTTAGATCATTATCACAAATACAAAAACTGTCTGGTAATAGACCATTCACTAAACTTTCTTGGTTAACTAATACAAACTACATACATACTTACGAGCTCAAAAATACATACAAACAAGAAATACATATTTATATTTTAATTTTCATTATCAGTTCATTCTTTTAAGTAACTGCATTCAATTGTAAACAGTACGAGTAATAGGAAAATGGACAGCAAAATAATTTATTATTACTATTATTAGGTTTTAATTTGTTATTAATAGACTAATGTTTAAAATATAAAGCAATAACAGATTAGTAAAGCATATCTATCGTCGATTTTTAACTCTAAAGCAGGGATGGAAAAGTTGATACGATCGAACTTTTTTAATATTACTTTATAGCGAGAAGGTTTTCAAATAGATTTGCACATTCCAATAAACTTTAAATAATTTTCTGTCTGCACGTTTATGTTGTGTTAATGTTTTTTTCTCTTTGCCATATTGAAAAGAAGAATGTCAAAAAAACTGAAGAACTCACTCATTACTAAGTACATGAGTGTTGCATGAAAACTAAAAAATAACAATTGCAATCATGTCTTGTGTACAAAATATTTTTAACGAAAATAATTAAAAATTTTAATTCTAGTCCTCTAAGGATTGAAAAAATACAAAATTTTAATATGGCGCTGATACCAAGTTTCCATCCCTGTAAAGAAATAATAAAACAATTAAATACTGACAGCGACAAATAATTCCTACTATGTATTTAATTCAATGCTGCTAGATATTTTAAACATTAATTTATTGACTTTATTTCGAATCGCCATGAAGTTCTTAATTTTAGCTAAATTTTGCTTATGTTTTAAATAAACTAAAATTTAACAAATTCAAAGATTGCAAACTTATTTTTTAGCATTCCCTCTCAAAACGTTTAACAAAAGAAACCACAAACTTAAAATTTTTTTAAATTGTAAAAAAAAAACAAAGAAAAATTGTATAAAAGTTAATGAATTTTCACAAAACAAAAAAATTAAAACAAATACCACAAAAAATCAACTGAATTAAAAAAAAATAAATAAATAAGTATTGATTATTTTAAACATCACCTTTAATATTTATACAATGATACAATTGAAATTGAAAAGAAATTAATATCAATTAAGAAAAAATAAAACAAACATTATTAACAATTTAAATTAATAATGCAAAAAAGAAGACATCATTTTGGCACAGCAAACAAACCATTAAATTAAAAGAAAATAAAATATTATTTTTTTTAAGACAAGGAGACATTTTTTATAGTTTGTAAGTTTAAAATTTAGTAAAAAACGCAGATTAAGATAAAAAATGGTTGGAAGAGAATCAAGCAAAACAAACAAACAATTTAAGACATTTTTATTTAGTTTCTGAATTAATTATAAAAAATTATATATTTAAATATTAAATAAAAAGAAAAGAAAACAAAACAAATACACACACAACATAATTAAGTAAATAAAAAAACATATTAAAAATTTATAAAACCTAAAAGAAAATAAATTTAAAAAAAATAAAACAAAAACACTATACATTTATGCCTAAATATTTATTTTACAAAATATGCTCTAAACTTTAAGAAAACAAACATTTTAAGCTTAAGTCATACAAAAATCAACAAAATAAAACAAAGCATAATAACAAAACAAAAAGAAAACTAATAAAATTGTAAGCATTTTTATGGTAAAACAAGAAACAAAAACAACAACTTTAATTCATTTAGTTTATTTAAATATATTTTTATTTCTTTTTGGAATAAAAACTGAATTGATAAAAGACTCAAAACCATGCAAGTATTAAGGAAATGCAACAAGAAAAACGATAGAGAACAACATTTTTTTAATCAATTATTATTTTTTGTTTTGTTTAAATAAGTTCTTTAAATGTTACTAAAAACAAACATAACTTACTCATCACAAAATATAGAAAAGAAATAACTCACAATATAAAAAATTTGCCATCCAATTCATAAAAAAAAAATAAAAAATAAATAAAACAAAACAAAATCAATAACAACAATTGCATAATTTTATTTTTCTTGTGTCTAAATAAATGAAATTATTTATTTGCTTAATAAATTTTATTTTTATAAATATTAAAAAGAAAAAATCAAAATAGTTTATAATTCATTTTAAATTTAAAAATAAAAAAAACAACATGTCGTCGTATATCTGTCAACCAATCGATACATTTTTAAAACAAAATAATTTCCTAGTTTAGTAATCGTTAAATTTTAGTTGATATTCTTCTTCTTCATTTACTTCAATTTTATATTTATCGAAAACATGTAATAATTTCTATACTTTACATATATTTTTATTTTAACAAATTTTTAATTTCATTTAATCTTCAGCTGTATTGTATTTTTAAAGAAATTCTTAAAAATATTCTCATAATTCGATAAGTTTTATTTTAAATTCTCTCTTTTACTTATAAATATTTAATAACCACAACAACAAAAGAACAAGCATACACATAAACAAAACTAAATAGCTCAGTAATAAATATTTTCAATTATTTAAATTATTTTTAATTATAACATTATTATTATTATTATTATTTTTTTTTATTATAAACATCAAAACTATTCGTTTTTTAAACTATTTTTTAAAACATAAACAAACAAAAAATCCACAAAAAGTTATATAAATAAATTTTAATTTTTAATTATTAAACAAAAAATAAATAAAAAATTGGTGTTTTATTAACCAGGAAACCCCCCCCCCTCCTTCTTTTTTCCTTAAGTTTTCAGTTTTTACTCACTTCCAACAACCATACATACATACATCCGTATTAAAAACAAACACAAAAATAATTAAGAATTCAACAAATACATACATACATATGTATGTACATATGTATTTGTTTTTCAACAAAATATAAAAAGCAAAAAACAAGACATTAATATGATCAATATTGATAAACAAAAACAACAAAACAAATGATAAACCATTGCTAGATTATGCAAATGAGAAAAATGTGAAATAATTTAATTGTAAAACATTTGAAAAAAGTAAAATATTACCAAATAAAGACAAGAAAAAACATAAATTACATATATTTATTTAACATATAAATAATAAAATTAATAAACAATGAAAAACAAGAAATAATAAAAAATTATCCTTCTGTTGTCTTATTGAAAACGAAACGAAACAAGTGAGAAAACCATACAACGACAGCTCAATTCCAAAACATGCTAAGTCGAAAAAGTGAGTTTTGCAGGAAAAGCTCCTAAAGTTTATAGGCGATATCTAAAAAAGGTAGAACTTTGTTGCTTATAACTAGGGCTAAGATTTTCATGCACTAAAAAATCCAAAATATGCAGTAAAACTTGAAAAATTTCAATAAAAAAATGTTTTGGTTTTTAATTTTATTAAAAACAATAAAACAAAAAATTCAGTTTATTGTTATTTAAACGTAAATCTTTTAAAAACTAAAACATGTATGTAACTAATTTAAATTTTTGTTTGTATAAACAAATAAATACTTTTTTATATTATCAAAAAATTTGTACATAGAAAATGATCTCTCAACGTCAACCGAAATTATAGGAGCATACTTGAAGGAATCCAATTCATTTGGAGAATATTCATTTTCTAATTCAGAGCCCACATTTGATGCCAGATCAAAAATCTTTGCAATTTGTTTTATTTTTTGAAATCCTTCATTTTTTTGCAAAACGCTTTGGATTTATCTTTTAATTTGTTGGGCTTTTCTTCCGTCCACATTGTTAATTTTACTTTCTGCAATATTAATTAATTTGATTTGAGTATTAAGTGAACCAAATCCCTCCAATTTAGTAATTGTCTCCCCAATATATCCGTAGTTGGAAAATACAAATGCTAATTGACTTTTGATGTTATTTAAATTTAATATTTCTTTTACTTTTTTAATTGCATACGAATTGGTATGTATCAACAAGCTCGTCAATAACGTTTTTAAATTGTTCAAAGTTTTTTGAATAGTATTCTACAGCATTTAGCCAGGTTCCCCATCTTCATAATACTGGCTGCGGTGGAAGGGGAACCAAGGGATACATTTCTTTAAAAATTGCAACTCGTGAAGGAGCTTTTAAAAATATTTTTTTTTTCGTATGAAATCAATAAATCAATACTATCGAATTTGCTTATAATTTCCTCTGCAACGCGGTCTAACCTATGTGCCAAGCAGGTAACATGTAACAGTTTTGGATAAAAGAAGTCAGTTTTTCTCAAAAATAAGTTTGCAAAAAAATGAAAAATTACATTTATGTTTTTATTTGAAAATTTAATGTGAATGTGTTAGTATGCAATATCAAGTTATTATATAAAGTTATTATATAAAGTTGTATGTATTTTAAGCAGAGCACTAAAAGAATTTATTGATTTTTTTTTTTTGTTTATTTGGAAATTTTTTTAAAAATCACTCAAAAATTCCAAAATATGCAAAAATATGTATTAATAAATATGCAAAAACAAATATGCAAAAACAAATCGATGCCATTTTAACGCAAATTTCTTGATTCTGAAAGATAATTGGTCGACATCGCTCATAGACTATCGACAAAAAATCGCAGCCCTACGTATAACTATTGATTGGACTAGCCCAATCACAACCAAAATTTGACAGAATTTAAATTGAAAAAATCTAAATTCAAAAACGCAAAAAAATTAAAAACATGCTAAGTCGACATAGCATGGTTTGGAATTGAACTGTCGATATGTATTAGAGATGGCAATCGGTGTCGATTTTTTAAGAATACAGGCAAATCCCGCTATTACGAACGATATATTGTCAGTCCAATTCGTTAAAATGAAAGATTGGTCCATATTTTGTAGATTTTACTTATTTGGGGCATTAACAATTATTAATAAAATAAAGTCATCATTGGGAAGGCTCGGGTTTAAAAATGTCTATATACGAGTATGATTTATTTTAATTTTTTTCTTTTTTTTATTAGCCTTTATTTATTTATTGAATCTTCATATATTGAAGTTAAGGATGTCTCGTGCAAGTGGGTTTGGATGGTGTTCAAGTTTGCTGACGTACTTTGACGTATATTTTGTAAATTCGACTTTTACTAATGGCACGCCTAGATCTTTGTGGATTCGAGAATTTTTAACATACCATGGAGCTGCAGTAATTATACGTAGAATTTTATTTTGACCCCTTTGAATTTTTTCAATGTTTGATGCTGAGGCAGTACCCCATAATTGAATTCCATAGCACCAGATTGGCTTTAGTATTGCATTGTACAACAATAGTTTGCAATCCAATTTTGGTGAAGAATTTCTGCCAATTACCCAATTAAGTTGCACTGCTTTTAATCTCATCTGTGTAAGTTTCGCTTCAATATGAGACTTCCAAGTTAAACGGCGGTCGAGGTGAATATTTTAAGTTTCTTTTCGCAATGTGAAAGTGATATGAATACATTTCTGTTCATTTACCCTGATTTTCCAAAGCTCTAGCCAATTCTCTAGTTTATAAACATAATTCTGCAAATTCTGTGATGCAACTTGGTGATCCTTATGGACGCTGATAAAGGCTGTATCGTCTGCAAAAGTTGACGTGTGGATTTTGGGGTCTGACGGCATGTCGGAGGCATAAATCAAATATAAAGTAGGGCCCAGTATGCTACCCTGTGGCACACCTGATTCAATTGGCTGAGCGGTACTTAAAAAATTGCCTTCTTTGATTTTAAATTTGCGACCGTATAAATAACTTTCCATGAGTTTGTGGGTGTTAGCAGTATTTTTTGTCTTCAAACGACCCTCTTATCACATTTACCAATCTGTGTGTTTGTTCGATGGTGCTGTGTTTAGCTCTGAAACCGAATTGATTAGGAATACATTCAGTGTCATTCAGAATTGGGGTCAACTTAGTCATTATCAATTTTTCGAACAGTTTAGAAATTGTCGGCAGTAGGCTAATTGGCCTATATGACTCCACTTTGGTGTGGTCCTTTCCTGACTTAGGGATCATAGTGATCATAGACACCTTCCAATCTGCAGGATAGTATTCTAGGCGTAAAATAGCGTTGAAGATAAAGAGGATAATTCTTCTAGCTCCACGAGGTAACTTCATGAGCATTTTATTGCTGATTTTATCCATACCTGGAGCCCTTCTAAGGTTCAGAGTACCAATAGCGCTTTGGACATCACGAAAGTTTAGTCTTAGAGGTACAGGAGATCTTATAACAAGTGGTGGCAAATCAGATACGTTATTTGAGTTGTTTATAGTAAACACATTTCTCAAATGGTTAACAAATAATGTCCCTTTCTCGGAATCATTTCTAGCCCAGTCACCAGTCGGATTTCGCAAAGGAGGTTTTCCTCTCACTGGTCTTGATTTATTTTAATGAATATTTATATTATCGAAGTTCCTTTCTATTTTTATGGAGGTTAAAACTAATGTTGCAATACTGCGTGTAATTGACAATAACAGCGTGTTATTAACAATCACCCCTATCGTGAATAAAAATTCCACGTGAAATTTGTTTACTTTTATTTTTTTAACATTGAATTTAAATAGGAAAATGTGAAATGTGAACAAATTTCACGTGGAATTTTTATTCACGATAGGGTTGAATGTTTGCAAATAGAAACTTCTACTAATTCAAATGTTGATAAACATGCTGTTACAAATCAAATCGTTAAATTTAAATTGAATTCTAATTTCGCAACAATATGTATAAACACAAAACCACACTAATCAAGTTAGTTAATTAAAAAGACTAAAGAGTAGATGATTTGTAAAACATTGGGTTTTGGAAATTGGATTAAAAGAAAAGGAAGAACAGTGCTTTATGAAGATGATGGCTTAGTAGTCTCAGCAGATGCATAATGATCTCATTGTTCATCTTATATGAACAAAAAAGATAATTTAAAATTGTAAATAAAGCGTAATTGTAAATAAAGTAATTGGACAAAAACAATACCATCTACATTTGTGCAAAATTTTTAATTTAAGTGTGTTTAAAATAATTGTTTTATGTACATTTGAATAAATAAAGACTCGTTATAATTTTGAACTACTTAACGCTTTTACTTTGCAATTAAAAGTAATCCGGTTTATTTAAGGAAATAATCCACTGTTTTTAAAAAGTAAAACCGTAAGAATATTTTATTATAAGTAATAAGAATTGTGTAATTACACTGTGTTACAAATGAGCACGTTATTCATTAACTTTTTATAATTTTAAAACATTTTTTTGTTCTCTAAATCGAATCCACATGTTTTATGGTATACACCCAATTAGAACGAACAACGAATTTATTACGAGTACAGCACGACAATTGGGACGAATTTGTTTACGAGTACATATCGTTGCCCCGCAATTATACTGTCGTATATCACAAAACCAAAAAAAAAAGTTAAAAACGCAATATTGAAAATTTTTTCCAGCTCTATCGATCTGTGCTCTCGTAATGTTCCTATCATCTATGTATAGCGAGATATTCTCTGTTGGCTTTGACGTACGCACCACAAAAAACAATAGAATCATTCTTATTGTGCCGTATTCACCATTTTTTTGGATATACGGCAAAAACTAAAGCAAAAATACGGAATTTATAAACCCGCCATTATTGTGACGTATGTGCTCTACATTTAATACAATATATAATATTCATATAGTTTTATTGCTACATATTTTATTTCTGCGCAAAATTTCAACGATATATTCTTTTTTTAGTATGGCCGATGAAATATTAGGCGAAGATAAAATATCAGAGGATTGTTCCAGCATTGGTAACTGATATATTTTTAAATTAAATAATTAAATTTAAATAAGTTATTTTATATAGAAGACTTTGATTCAGATGATTCGGCACGTGATCCTGATTTTAATATTACAAAGGAAAGAACGCAACTCAAGCGTTTTTACGAAAACTTTTTAGATGGTAAAAATTCACAATTACTTCCTATGTAATGTTATTAATCTTTTTAATATAGAATCGACTGATGAATATAGTCCGGATATTCAAACCAACACTAACGATGAAAATAAATCACCAAATACTAAAAATCAGAATGAAAATGATAACTTACTTAGTGTACCATCAAGTTGTATATCATCAACTTCGGAACTCACACCTAAAATAACTCGGAAAAGACAAACTAATAAAGAAAATTGGAAACAAAATATTCGTAAAAAACGTCGTCAACAAGGATTGTCTTATATTTCATCTAAAGGAGTTGCAACTCAAGAAAAAAAACTGAAACCTCCATGTGCACCATCTTGCTTTTATTTGTGTACCAAAAGTTTTGGTGAGGATATTAGACAATCATTTTTAAAAGCTTTTGGTCTCTTAATGATAATGAAAAAAATGGATTTTATGGTAAATTTGTGATGAAAAAAAGATGTTAAAAGACGAAGAATGGAAAATTCTGTAAAAAAAAAATACTTTTTTGTATTATTTAGAAAAAGATAATACAATTCATCAAGTATGTAAGTTCTTCTTTTTAAATACATTAAACATTTCAGACAAACGTATATATTATCACTTTAACCATCTTCGTCATGAAGCAACTGGAGTTACTAAAAGCTTAAAAAGAGGCCTACATATTAAACGTAGTGTTTCTGAAGAATCAAAAAATAAAATTTTAGATCACTTTAAGAGTTTTTCTACGGTTGACTCGCATTATTGTCAAGCCAACTCTTCACGAAAATATTTGAAGGAGGGTTTAACATTATCCAAAATGTTTAGTCTTTTTCAAGATAAACAATAAAATACCACTTCACTAACATCTTTTTCAAGAATATTTAACAACAATTTTAATTTGTCATTCTTCAAACCAAAAAAAGATCAGTGTGATCGTTGTACAATGTTTAAAAATCAAGAAAAAGAAAAATTATTAAATGAAAATATAAAATCCAATATGAATCACACAGAAATCAAAACAGATTATTAAAACTTGAACGTGACAAAGATAGAAATAACTTTAATCGAAACATGCTCGTTATTTGTTTTGATTTACAAAGTGTATTTACTTTGCCTAAAGGATTTTCTTCAACGTTTTATTATAAAAGAAAACTTACTGTTTTCAATATGACTGCCACTGTATGTATGAAATCAAAAGAAGTGCCGAATATAACATATTGTGCTATTTGGAGCGAGGTGCACAGTGGCCGTCCAGGAAATGATATTGCCAGCTCTGTAATTAAAATTTTAGAAAAAATTTTAAATGATTTTAAAGATATTGAACACCTTATATTATAGAGTGATTCATGTGTGCCACAAAATAGAAATCAAATCATGGCCACTTCGTTGCTGCAATTCATGTATAATAACAAACAAATTAAATCTATAACCCAAAAATTTTCTGAACCTGGTCATTCCCAGATTCAAGAAGTTGATGCTGTCCATAGTTCAATTGATAAAATTGAAAGAGATCCATAGCTTGTTAGATTTAATCCGAAAATTAAAAAATTATAAATCACCAAAAGTACAATTGCAAGTTATACAAATGGTTTCATCAGATTAAGATCTATTCTGAAAAATCTAATAAAATGCATTTTCAATTAGTACCATTTAGCCGGATAAAACTTATTAAATATGAAAAA
Source organism: Bellardia pandia (assembly GCA_916048285.2). NCBI lineage: Eukaryota > Metazoa > Arthropoda > Insecta > Diptera > Calliphoridae > Bellardia > Bellardia pandia. The sequence continues at coordinate 63,735,534 of OU696531.1, read as the reverse complement.
GAAGATTTATTTAAACTATCTTATAAGACTTCGGCAGCTGAAATGGAATATAAAACTACTACATTGAAAAAAAAGTCCAGGAAAGGTATAATACCAACACCAAATAATATATTTGATACAAATTTAAAAATATTAGCAGCAAAAAAATATCTGCTGATAACAAAGTGATATAAAAAGCCTTTACGGTTTCTTACCAAAAATTGACGTGCAGTATTATGACTGTTTGTTAAAATAATTAATAAGACAGTTAAATAAAGGCAGTACAAATATTTTTAATATACCTACTATATTTTTATAAATTGTTATTTTTTTTATAAAATTTTTTAAGAAAAATTAATTTTTTTTATTTTATTTTTATTATTGTAATAAAAAAAATGAATTGAAATTATTGTTTTTTTATGTTTCATTATTAACATTTTGTTTATAAATTATAAACCTCGGTACGTATAAATGTTTTCTTATGTACATTGTTATTTCTATTATTTTGCCGTATGTAAACATTATTTTGCCGTACGTAATACAACTGCAAATAATTTCGGCACAAATGGCGTGTACGGCAGCATGGTTTTGTGCAAAAGTCCTTTAAAATTAGGATTCTGGTTCTAAACTAGTTTTTTTTTAATGTCAAAATGAACTCAATAAATGACACTATGAGTGTGTAAAATATCGATAAAAGTTTTTCGAACCAATTTTTATTTATCTCGCTTCAAACTGAAAAATTAATTTGCCAAAACTCGATTTTCGGGATGTACGTCAAAATAATTCCGGGGCGACGATATATGTATTTGAAAACTGAGAGTGTTATTATTAGGCATGTGATGGAAATCTAAATCGAAAACGAATCAGTTTTGGAAATACATTTTAATGTATTTATAATCTAATTTTTAAAATTTTTGTTTTAAGATTCTCCTTAGTAGTCCAATATCTTTATATTTTATGTGATAAAAGTTTTTCAATACAGAAATATTACGAAAAAATTGACTTCTAAAACTCATTCGTTTTCGTTTTCAATTTCCATCACATGCCTGTATATATTTATCAAAAATAAACATAAGAAGAAAACAATTCTTAAAACCAATTAAAAAAAAACTTAAAAGAAAAATGGTCACACTCTTCTCAAATTTATTTGTCATTCGTCTGCGTAGATAATAAAAAATATGTACGGCGAATTTTGTTCTACGCAATGATTGTGCGCCTTTCATATTCAATGTCACTTAATCGTTTAATCGTATTAAATACGTTAAATCAAAGCTTTATATGTTGGCTATCTAGCTATTTATCTTCAAAAAGTTGTAGTTTTCTGAAATTAGCACATTGTCGATATAAATTTGAAAGTTGCGTTATACTTGGAAAGGTCTATGAAATAAATTTTACTTGATTTAGTATTTGACAAAACAAATGTATTTAATTTAATATTTGTGATGCCTACTTGCTTGTTTTGCACATCAAATGTTCAGGGATACATTTCTTAACATCTGTTCCAGTTTCATATATAAAGATATAAGGATAAAAGGGACGTCAAATACTGTTTTACCTTTACATCACTAATCTTTGTAATTTTATTCGAGGTTACTCTGATAATCGATTTCGAATTTGTATAAAATTATTTCGAATTACAATATTTTAGTAATTTTAAATTTTATTTATTGAGCTTGAGATCCCATATAAAATATTTTAAAATTTATTGGAAATAAAATACAATTTTAAAAAATTTGTATATCTGACCTCAAGCTCAATAAATTATATTTAAAATTATTAAAAATGCGAACATTTTCATTTTCAAATCGATTTACGGAGTAACAGTTATAACCTGGGACCAAATTACCGCATTCGATATCGAGTAAAATTCATCGTAATTTTCTTATCTGAGATTATGCCATTCGATATCGAGCAATAAATTTAGTACATTTTATCATAAATTCGCTATCGAAATCATTTTTCGATACGATAGCGCATTCGATCACGAATGCGGTAATTTGGCCCCAGGTCTAACCCCATCACGCCTAACTCTAAAATGTGTGTTTAAAATAAGTTACAAATACAATTTTAAAAACCACTTATTACTTTATTTGAAAGACATTGTCGTTTACAATTCAAATCATTACATAACAATTAACTAATTGTATAATAAATACGATTTCTTTTCTTTTGATTTATTTTTTCATTTTATTTTATATTTATTTAAATCTATTGCAATAACTTAAAAATAAATAGTAGTAAAATATTGGCAAACGTTGATTTTTTCAGTTTTGTTAAATAGAAGAATACGAGTATGTATAACAATACTTGGCATTATTAAAATAAAATTAATATGTTGTAAAACTAGAATGCGTTAGTAATTTTATAATAATGTCTTGTGCATGAACTTATTTACATCTTCTTTCAGTTTGTATTTTGTGTAAAGATTGAATCAACAGAACAATCGTCGTCATCATCAATACACGAGTCTCTGTCACTAGAACTATGTTCTCAAAATTAAGAAACTTACAATTAAGTACAAAGGGAAATTACATACTGTTGCTACAGACAGATGCATTAATGGGTTTCGGGAATTCCTTCCCAAAAACTATCCAGTGCTGTGATATTAACAACACCGAAAGACCATTGCATATGCGCGTTATTTTCATCGCAAACGTTAACAATGAGTTTACGATCATTGGGCGAAGCTTCCAAACATCTTTTACTACGACCCCTATTTCGGCCATGCACTAACCACTTGTTTTCACGATCATATGACCAGAATTGATTGCCACCTTGACCGTGACAATCCCACAGCCAAACCGGAGCATTTTTATAAGTCTGTTGTACATCTAAGCAGTCTAGTTTGCGACGCAAACGCAGATCTCTATGCCAACTAAGAGCCCAATTTTGGTTGCGTCCTGGTCGTGTGAGATCATCATGGCAAGGATATAAACCAACTTCGGAATGGCGAGGTTTACTAAGTGTATCTACACATAATGTAGGCGTTCCTAAATTCATCAGAGCGCCATAAGCATAATCTGGAGGTTCAATTGGAGGATATACCTTTACCAAATCAAATGCTACATTTTCCATGAACCACTTGAAGGATTTACACTGGAGTTTTGAGCGTATGGCTTTTTGCTCTGTCAAATCTCCAGCGTCAATGTGCTCGTATATGCCCTGGCCATGCTCATATAAATAATTTTTATATTCGTCCATCCACACTTCCGCAACACGTTTATAATTCTACATGAAAAAAGATTATATAAACTTACTTAAACGATAAATGAAATTTATTTGTTGAACTTACTCTATGAACATAATCCCCTTTACGAGGGCTGGGAGAACTATTGCGAGGTCCTCTGTAGATATGAGCTACTCGTGAACAAGGAGCATCGTACATCTCACCACCACACATCCATATTTTGAAACTTAATTCGTATTGTTCACCACCCCAGATGTCCAAACCTTCATCGTAACCACCCAACTCAAAGAAGAATGCACGAGAAATGGCAAATAATCCTCCAGCCATAACTGGACTCTTGAAAGGTTTGGTACGATCTTCCAAATCTGTTGGTAATAGTGGCAAACGTTTGTAGTAAAACTCCCAATCAAAAGCACCACGTGCTCCTTCATCCTGTGCACGATACTCAAAGTTGCTGTGATCGATAACATCGATGAATGGACACACTGCAGTTCGTTTATTAATGGCTATCGGTTCCAATAGTGGTGGCAGCCAATTGTAATTTGCTTCTATATGTGAATCTAAAAATATTAAAACCTCGGCAGTAGCCTTACGTGCACCAGCCATGCGAGCCCCGATTAAACCAGTTCTCTTGTTTAAGCGTATAATTTGCACCAGCTTTGGAAAATTCTCAGCAACATACTGATCCAATTGCTTGAATAGATATTCGCGATCGCTAAAGTCATCGACTAATATGATTTCCTTTAACAACTCTGGCGGCGAACGGTTTACTAAACTATGTACCGAACGCATTAGAACACTAAAATGTTCATTGAAGTATGGAATGACTACGCTCACCGTTAGCAGTTGAGGAAGATATTCTTTTGTGCGGCAGCTGTAAACAAGGACAAATAATCATTATTAGGTACATACATATAAGCTAACCATAAAAACATCATTTTAAAAGATGTCATGCAATTAACAATTCTTCACTTTACACTCCATTCTTATAATGCACAACGTGGATATTCAGGAATAAAGGTTGATAAGAGTTATTGACATAATGTAATGTAGGGATAATGTAATATAGATAAGTTTTGGCAAATTCTTCCATGACCCGATCGTCATAAAATTTGGTACATCGATTTGTATGTACATGAGATTTATTTGTCTAGAATTTTAACCTAATAACTATTTTTATAAAAGATTTGTGTGTATTTAAGTGATTTTCTGAAGTGGACTTTAGAGCTATGGTCAAATATTGATACTGCTTTTCTATAGGTAGTTATGTATATAAAGCCATATTCCGGGAAGACATTTATATGGGGGCTATTAGAAATCATGGACCGATTCTTAACATTTTCAATAGCACTTGCCCTTTTATGAAAATAAGATTATGTGCGAAATTGCATGATAGCAAAACATTTTTAAAAAATATGAAAGTTGTCTCATCTCGATTGTTGATCTATTGTACCGGTTTGGCATATTTTCAATACCAAACAGCAATTATTAACAAGGAATATTTGAAAAATGTCATCCCCCTCGGTCTTTCATTAGAGGCTCTATCGTATTTACAACAGACGGTGGGACATTTTTATATCGTCTTAAAATTTCATAAGGAAACAGAATATACTCGTATATACGTTTTAGCTCTACGAACAATATTTCGATGTGTTACAAATAAAAAATCATATTAATCAACATTTAATCTAATTTCATAAATTCCAAAAAAAGAATATGCATACATATGTACTCGTATGTTCGAACACATATATTTCGTATGAGGTTTTTAATACGAATATAAGGGTACAAAGTATGTCACTACAGTGACGCTAAAAGTGCAAAACAAGCAGTGTGAAATTATTGTAAGCATGTAATAGAGGAATTCAGCAACTCCAGTTCGAAAACTCACCCTTTATTACGTATATCTGGCACTGAACGATTTACCGATATCATATCTGATAAATAAGCATTGAAACCATTTTCTAAAGACATCTTGCGCTCTAAATTCCGCGTCGATTCATCATTGTTTGTGGCACGTTTACCCTGTTCGCCGAAACCAATACGTTCAGCATCACGTTCCATGGCTGTATAGTCGTGCCAATCTTTTTTAGTTTGATTTGGTGGCAGTATTTGTTGTTGTTTTTGCTGTTGTTGGTGTTCGTTTTCGTTAGCATTTTTTTGTTGTTGATTGGGATCTTCTTCGTCAATGGCATTATTTATATCTTCTTCTCCAATGGCATTTTCTTGGACATTTTTATTAATTTGAGGATGTTCCACAGGTGGCACAAATGGTGGTGGCTTTCTTGCATAATCTTTATGCGGCTGTTCTTTTACCGGTGCTGGTCCTACCGGTTGGTCATCAAGTAAAGGTTCTCCAAGTTTTCTGTTCTGTCTCTGTTGCAGTTCATTTGGTGCTGCATTCGGTCGCTGATTTGGCAAACGATTTGTATATGGACTGGCTGATAAGTATCCAGTTAAAAGTATAAATAATGTTCCAACTATGATAAGTAGACTGCCAGTTTTAAAAAGCCACTTGATATTAGGTCGTCTCATAGTTCTGGTGATTGTTGGAAATAATTTTGTGGGTTTTTTTGATCCGCTTCAACTCTATTAAGTCTTTTCTCAAATGAAATTTAGCGAATATCAATAAATTTAATAAACGTTGCGCATGGAACTTAATAATAGCTGCTAGTTTTAAACTGCTCAGTTTTTGTTTTTTGTTTATTAATTCATTTACGTGTTTTACCGCACAAACTAAAATAATAATGAAAAAAATTGCTGAAAGTAAAAGAGAAAATGTAAACTTGTTAAGACAAATATTTCAACAAAAATTACTGATAACAGTTTGTATAGGGTGTTTTTTTACAGGTTTGTTTTTCGAAAAGAGATAAAACTGGCATTTTGTGGTCAAATCTGGCAACTCTAATGTCATTTATGTTCAGTTTGGTTTGCCATTTCATCATGAACAGGTTGACAAAAGAACAACGCTTGCAAATCGTGCAAATTTATTTCGAAAATAACGGTTCAGTTCGCGAAGTTTACCGCAAGCTCCGTCCAATTTATGGTCGACATAATCGTCCATCAGAGCAATTAATTCGGTTAACCATGGATCGTTTTCGCACTACGTTTACTCTATGTAATAATACGCATCCGCAGAGACGTCGAACAGTGCGCACCGAAGAAACAATTGCCGCTGTAGAGCAAAGTGTTGAAGAGGACCCGAATTAATGGAGACCGGTATAGAGCCATGATAACCGACTATTTTGTTCCCGAATTGGATGGCATGAATGTGGATGAGTTGTGGTTCCAACAAGACGGCGCTACATGCCACACAGCGCACGCCACAATCGATTTATTGAAGGAAACATTCGATGAGCGCATAATTTCGCGGAATGGGCCTGTCAATTAGCCACCAAGATCGTGTGATTTGACACCATTGGATTATTTTCTTTGGGGATATGTGAAGTCGCTCGTCTACGCTAACAAACCAGAAACGTTAGGGGAATTGGAAGCCAACATTCGTGGCGTTATTGCCGACATACGGCCCCATATGCTCGAAAAACTGGTTGAAAATTGGACCTGTAGAATTGGCTTTATTCGAGCCAGCCGCGGCGGCCACATGCCTGATATCATATTTAAACATTAATGGCATAAAATTATCCTTCCAATAAAGCTAAATTGATGGGCATTAAAACGATTTTCTTGTGTTTTATTTCAATTCGAAGTTCTATACCTCTCAAAAAAACACCCTGTAGTTAGTTTTTGTGTTCATAATGTTCAATGTATACGAGTGATTTTGTTTAGTATATAAAACATTTGAGTAATTTTTCTTGACTAGCGTCTTAAAAATGGGGTTACAGTTTCGTCAATTGCAATTTCAAGTGTTTAAATATAATTTAAATTTACTAAACTCAACAAAAAAATGTGTGGGGAGCTAAAACGCACGTTCTTTTTATCCAGATAATACTGTATGTAGTAACATTAATTTTAAATCTTCTTTCTTGTAATTACATTAAAAATTATCAATGATTACCTACCACTAGAAAATTAAAAACTGCAAAACACCAGACTGGTGTGGCTACAAAAGTTAAAAATTTATATTTCATTATTTTCATATGGAATAGGATTAATGGTCACTTTGCGACGCTAAAACTCATACGTATTATCGGTATTTGTTGGAATTCCACTGTTGCATTTGGTTAATCATTTCTGTTTATTTCAGTTTATTATTGTTTTGCCTTCAACTGTATTAATTTGAAAGCAAAATGATAAAACTTAAAACTCGTACATTGTTGACTTCAAAAGTTTCCAGATAAAGAATCCAGCACTTATAATTACTATTATAAGTATTTTGGTTTCAACTCTATTTTGTATGAAAGAATCACATACATATATTTGTATGTATGTATATATGTAGTTATATTTTTATCGCAGAAATTTTTAATATAAATCTTTAAGAACTGGCAAACAAATTATATATATAATATAAGAAATCTTATTGCCACAGTTTTTATTTGTGCTTTAAAGCAAAAACAATTTTCAGCGGAGTCGTTTTATGTTCCCAAAATATATCTTGCTTACTTTTGTAAACTGTAACCACTTTTACTACCTTAGTTCGAACAGTTTATTTCGCCACTTAAAAACTTGGTATAACAAATAGTAAATAAAAATATCTTTAGTATAAATCATTGCTAAATTTAAATGATACCGGTATGAAGGATGTCCAAAATATGTCCCGGACAAATTTAACAAATTACTTGTTTTTCTACAAGTAAATAATCTTGTTTTTGTTTAAAAAATAAAAACGCGTACTTTACATGTATGTATAAGTACAAATACGAGTACATATGTATATTCATAAAAAGTAGAAAATCACTACATGAACGTGGCTTTATTCAAAAGGTATTAATGTTGTTACGGAATTGTAATTCAATTTAAATTTAATTACTGGTATAAACATACGAGTACAACATATTTGTCAACATTTTCATTAGTAGAAGTTTATATTTGCAAATATTGTTGATAACACCCTGTTATACGTATAGCTGAGCAGTTTGGCACCATTAAGTTTTAAAGGCTTTGGCATATTCTAGACATGAGCTTTCTAGTATTTAAGCTCCGAACCATACAGAAATTACGGTTAGTGTTTAAATAGACTAACAGGGCCACCAAGTTAGTTTATTGTGTTCAAGTGCATCGTTGGTTAAACATCGAAGTGTTCTCAAACTGTAATTTAGGTGTGTTAAAGTAAACTGTAAAAGTGTAGTAAATAACAGTGTTCATTTAAAATTGTGTTTGTGTATATTTGAATAAATAAAGACTCGTTATATTTTCTGTTAACTACTTGACGTTTTTATTTTGCAATTTTTTTAAAGGTAAAAACGTAAAAATATTAGTTATACAATACAGTACAAACTCGATTACTGCAACTAATAGAAAATAGGGCAGTTGCGATAACCGCGGTAGTTGCGTTAACCGAGTCATACATTTTTAATGCTTTTCCTCCCTTTTTTCACGTATTTCCAATATGTGTTCAAATATTTATTTAAAAAAACTATTTATTTAGTATATTTATTCGCTTCTACCTTTTATTTATTAGTAAAAAAATCATATTTGTTAATATTGATACTTATTATACATATTGAGAGATCCAATGTAATCTAGATATGATTTTTTAAAACATCTGAAACATATTTACTTTTTAAAAAAATCAGAAAATTTTGACTGTGTTTTTTTTAGCTGATATATTTTTCTGCACAGCAGATTCGCGATGATTTTGAAGCACAAGAATATCTTTAAGATCCATTTCATTTTCTTCAGCCCATTGAATGCAATTGTTATATGAATAAATAGCAGTCTGATGGCTAATTCTGGAAGGTTTTAGAATTTCAACGCCATTTTCATCAGAACTATCGATTTCTTCCACTTCATCTAGATTTTCACAACAATAGTTCGATCCGTTATCAACATTTTCAAATATCCATTCATTAATTTCATCATTAGAAATTGCTTCCTCTGGCATAATTTCTTGAAAATAATCGGAGACAGATAACAATGAATTTTCTCTTTCGACTTCTGCTCTTATTACACTCAGTGGTAAATTATCGTCATCTGTCCAGTGGTTCTTAGGATACATAATCTTTTTCCAGCACTTCTTAATCATATCGGAAGACAATTAATCCCATGCATTTGAAAGGAGGGAAATTAATACTCTTCGTTTTAAAACCATTTATACAGAGCTTTTTCCATTACTGGATTCTCACAGGCTCTAATTACTTGTATTCCTGACATAATGCTTTGACCGAGATATTTTTTTCAAGCTTATTCAAAATTTCACTCTTTTGTTGAATGGTTAATTTACTGCACTTTGTCACCTTCACCATTTTACGCGTTTTTAATACTGTGACTGATCGTGACAATCTTTTTACCAAACTGATAAAAAACAACAGACATGTGCTGCTTGTCTGTTTTTTATAAAAACTATTCCAAGAAATAACTGTAAAATAATGCAAAAACTATACAGAGAACAAAAAAATAGAGTTAAAAAAAATAGTTGCGTTTATTGAGGTAAATTTTTTAAAAAGTTGCGTTGACTGAGTCTACAATGCATTTGATTCAGGTGTTGCGTTAATCGAGTTGTTGCGCATAACGAGAGTTGCAGTAATCGAGTTCGCACTGTATTTGTATTTCTTAATATCATATTACAAAAAGCAAACCATAGAAAATGTATCCAATAAAACTCTAGTTCTACCCTATGGAGCAAACCTTATATGTTTAGAAATTGCTTAATTACATATCAATTGGAATAAATTTTCAAAATGCTATCTGCAATAGCTATAAATGAGAGCAGGAATATATTAGATATAAGTTGGTCAACAGTTAACGCAAAGAGCTAAAGGTTTTTAACGAACAACACGCATTGAATATATACTGGGTACTAGGTTACATTATTATACATACAAGGTAACAAGTGCGGAAGCAGATATGAATGGATGTTCCGCATTTTGGTTACAGCAATGAAATGAATAGGTTTTATACGATTTGAAATTCCAAAATGGAATTCTCTGTTTTTCAGATTTTAAGTTGAACAAATTCAGGTTTGGAATTATTTATGTTTGTATATTTCTAAAGTCCTATAACTCCTAAGCTAAGAGAGTTCAGGCAAACAAACGCACAAACAAATTTTAAAATACAAGCTGTTGTCATGATCTTGATTTATGCAAGAAAGAAAACGAACGTCAGCTTACATTTTTAAACAAATATTTAATATGTACAAACATACATACCTACATATAAAAAACATTTATTTTGTGTCTTCGTTCAAAAAACACAAGTGCTAAGCCACAGAAACAATATTTTATTAAAATAATATATAAACACACAACCACACGAAGTTATTTGAAAAGGTGTGCGTATGTAAATAATAGAAAATTTATAAAAAGAAAAAATAATTAATTTGTATGTAGAATCATCACAAAGATAAATAAATGTATGCCCAAACAATAACCTCCTTATTCAAAAACGATTATTAAATTTAACAAACGTTTTTAAGGCAAATTTTATATGCATCAGAGACCTGCAACGAGTACTAAACTTTCGGGTATACTTAATCATGCACATTGATTTTTATGATTTAATCGTTTTTGTTCAAATGCACAAAACGCTCGTTTACGCAACCGTTCGTTTCAAACATTCAGTTTTATTCACTGGTTGTTTTTTGCGAACATGAATATTCTGACTGTGTCGTTAAATGTATGAAGCTCGTTTTACATCAAAGCCAACGTGTTGTTAGCCGAACATGTGTTTTATTCATTTGTTGTTTTGTGCGAACATGAATGTTTGACTGTGTCGTTAAATGTATGAAGCAGCTCATTTTACATTTTTTCTTTAATTTTTTTTGCTGTGCAAAAATATATTTGACAAACTGTACATATTAAAAATTTTATCATTGCTTTGTCAAATAAGTTTTCTTTTCGACGAAATAATGTTAAATAGGTAGTAAATGCACATTTTTTATGTTTTCATATTTTTCTGCCAGCCGCTTTTTACTTATAAGTGGCTCGTGTGTTTTTAATTCAATTCCAATCAGATCATGCACAACAAAGCCGACATGCAAAAAACAAACTGTGTATAAACAAGAATTTTTGTTTTCAAACATTGCAGTTCGAACCAAGTGTTGGAAATGATTTATACTCGTTGCTGAATTTTCTGTGTGTGCATAAAAAGTGAATAAGCATAAAATTGAATCATACTTTTTTGTATTGTTCTTAAAATTCAACGTAAGTGAATAAGTCGGCTCGTTCATACTTGTTGCAGGTCTCTGATATGCATATCTGTCATAATAAACGTTTGTTAAATTTAATAATCGTTTTTTAATAAGGAGGTTAATTTACATAAATGTAATATCAAAAATAAACTAGGTAAACATTATTGCTAATATTAATGTTTGTGGAACTGATCATTTTACTTTTTTAGTTATCATTTAGTATATTTTTTATTTTTGGATGTATACCTACCTACATTTTTTTATAGTAATGAATTAAATGATAACAAACACAAACCAGAGAACCAAGCCGATCGGCTTGAAATCGGCGGCTAGCCGCCGCCGAGGAATTTTTGTAAAATCAAGCCGCCGCCGATTATAATCGGCTTAAAAGCTGAGCCGGCTTACTCCTCGCCGCCGATTTTGGCAGCTCAGCCGACAAAGTTTTGAAGTTGGCCGGCTGCAACATTTCCACAGGTTTGTATTTTACATTAGCTTTTTTAATACACAAAAAGCCCTATTTGATGAAATTTTTCTTTTTTTTTTTGAGCAGTCACTAAAACCGACTTGTTCCAAAAATTTTATAAAAGGGTACCTCACAACGGCAGATATTTTTTCGCCAACTTATCTGACAATGTAAGGTTTCATTTTTCTGTTGGAACGAATATTACAAAACTTTAATAATTTTTATATGTATAAGTGTTGATCGACCTTTTTTGTTTGCTATTAATAGTTTATATAGTTTCCTATATGCAGGCTTTCAAGGTCATTAATTTAATGTAAATAAAAGATTATTTATTTCATTTTCAATTAAATCCGACGTTTCGTTGGTATTCTTTCCAACTTCTTCAGGGATTTGAGTTTTTTATTAAAATAATAATCTTTTTTGTTAGTCTTTACATCAATTTATGATTTATATCACAGTAGTTTTTTGTATATGTGGACAACACAACACAAAACTTAAAATATTTAAAAAATGAATGTAAATTAAAATATACATATGTATATCACAAAAAATTTGTCGTTTTTTTTTTTTTTTTTTTTTTCTTGGTCACAGTTGTTATTAGCACTAATTTTTTATTGAATGTAATTTCGAAACGTGAGGTAGAAACATGAAGTTTTCACAGAATATGTATTTTTTTGTTTGTTAAAAAACAAATACATAATTTTTAAATTTAAAATTTTTAACCTAAATGTGTTTATATACTTTGTAATTCTCATAATTCATTATGAGAGTTTTGTATAAACATAAGAAATTACAATTAGCAATAAAGTATGTGATGGAAACCGAAAGCGAAAACGAATGAGCTTTAGAAGTCAATTTTTTCGTAATATTTCTGTATTGAAAAACCTTTTTCATATAAAATATAAATGATATTGTGGTACTAAAGAGAATCTTAAAACAAAAATTTTAAAAATTAGATTAGAAATGTATTAAAATGTACTTCCAAAACTGTATTAAAAAAGCTAACTATAGATATGTTGTTTTGAGCCGAATTTCAGCCGCCGCCGATAATTATTTTTTCAAGCCGCCGCCGCCGACCATTTTTGCTCAAGCCGCCGCCGCCGTTCATATCGCATCGGCTTGTTTCTCTGACACAAACCACAAACTATGACCACCTTTTCTATTCAATTTGGTTTTTACTTGGATTCTTTTTGTTGTTTTTACCTTTGAAGTATTAAGTTTCACTTTTTAACACGTCAATTTGTCATTGAATTTCCTGATTTTTAATTATTTTCTCACATATTCTACTGAAACATTTTTAGTTTATATTTCCCTATGGAATGTTAGAACTTTTTAACACAGAGTATACTCTGTGCCTTTTAATTAAAATATAAACACGACCAGAGAATAATCACATACTGTAGAAAACAAACACTAGCAAATTTTTTCCTCGTAGCTGAACATAACAAACAGGTCTTCTTTAGCAAATTTTTTTACAGAGTTGCATAAAATGTACTTTTGTTTATATATGTACATACATATGTATGTAAATTAACTAAATTAATTTAACTACCAACAAGACATTTCTGAAAGAAATTAAAAAACATGCATCAACAATCATATACCTTTACATATTTTGATATTTTAATAATAAAACCAATAATATTCAGCGTGATCATATCTCGTTAACTGTAACCGATAGGACGCAGAGTTACGAATTGATGGTGGTATAGTTTATTATACAAGTACAGCTTGATGATGATTTATGTCATTTCTCTGGAGACTATAATTAAAAATTATTACGCAACAAACTTTAAAAAATACAAAAACACCAATTAATAGTGGTTTAGGTTATTTCTCGGGAGACTGTAGTTTAAAAGTTATTTCGCAACAAACTTTTAAAAAAATAAAAAAATCGCCAAATATACGTTAGTTTTGTTTGTTGCGTATAAATAAAAAATATTCCGCGTGCGCATATGTCGTTCATTGCAATCGATAGATTGAAGAAATATCAGCCGATGGTTTGGCATAAATCAAGATCGTGACAACAGCTTGTATTTTAACAATTTTTTTACAGATGATAACTTCTATACTCTTATGTTTTTTCATTTTGAGTTTTCTTACAAAAGGGAACCCATTTAACCAGTTAATGATAATTTATGTTATGTATATACAATTTTGTAGAGAACTTTCCAAGCTTTCTTTTGGCAGACATATGTATGTATATATTTTAGTCGTAGTGGTTAGACATTACTAATTTCAATCCTTTAAATAAAATTATAAAGTAGACAGTAATTATCAACATCAGTCAATAAAATATAATTCGTTGTAGTATTTAGATAAAATCTCGAAAATTGTAAATAGTATATATAAAGAACCTGTAAATAAAGATGTTTTTAAAAATGAAAAAAAAAAATAAACTAATTTAAAAAAATGCATACTTTAAACAATTTACCCTAAATCTAAAGTAAAGATGATGCTTCATGAAATAGTCTGGGTGGGTGGATGTGCCGAATCTTAAATAATCTCCACCTAAACATACATAATAATAAATATAAAAACTACACTGGTTATAGCAAGGTGAATTTATATAGTATTTAATTCCGCCATGGGTTATAGTGTTATTTTGTGTTTTTTATTCAGTCATAGTGCAAATTTTATTTGTATTTTATAAATTGTTTGAAAGACAATTTAACGAATAACATAATTTATTTCAAATGTTTTGAAATTTTATCTAATTTTGACCACTCATGTATAATTGATGTTATTATGTGGCGTAATTATATTATAATATTTAGAAATAAGTTTCTATAAATACTTTGCTAAAAAATGCCTTTTTATAATAAAATATTTTTAATCATTATATCTTTGAATTTAAAATTAATATTTTTCTTACGTTTGAAAATTAATTGGTATTGTAATAGTTTTGTGCATTTAAAAACATTCATTTTGTTTGTCATTTTTTAATAAATTATTTTTGATAAAAAATTTAAAAATTGAGTGTTTGAGTTTGATTTATTTCATTTAACTCATAACCCACTAAAATTACCATTTCGCAACAATCTTGTGTATATTTTAAAATTTATAAAATTAAAAAAACAATTTTGTATATTCTCCAAAAGTTAGGAAACAGAGTTAGTTGAATTTAATCCCAATAACTTTAGGGCGCGTTTTCACTATGTCATTTTTGTTGTCAAATTGTCCAAATTGTTGGCAATTGTATGAAAACGGGTTGTCATCAATAAATTTAATTTTTTGCAATCATCATTGCAAACATAGATGACGCCATATGACAACCCGTTTTCATAAAATTGCAACAATTTGGACAATTTGACAACAAAACTGACATAGTGAAAACGCGCCCTTATTTACAAGAGATTATGGACTGATAGCCTTTAAGCCCAGCATTCACAAATGTGTTTTCTATGTATTTTAGATTTATTTTAGTTGAATTTCATCTCAATAACGCTATTTACAAGACTTGTAAGAGTTGTTATACTCGGAAGTAGGCTTAATTTGGGAGCTATTGCCTATTATTGACTGACAACTACAAAATCCTGTAGCATAAAATTTATGATTTGTATAAAAGTTCGTATTTATTCGACGTTTTTGTGAATTAAATTGTTTTTCGAAAATGGTCCTTATACGGCAGCTATGACAAATCATGGGCTGATCTTCTTTAATTTCGAAATAGAGAATTTTTTGCATATGAGGATATCTCACGACGAATTTTAATATAATAACGGTATGTTTAAAATACATATTAGTATTAAAGTGAATTTCGAAAGTCCTTATGTCGGGGGTTATAGTCAAATATGGACCAAATTCTCTAAATTCAGCAGTTTGATTTTGGCATGTATGTAAATGATCCGTGTAAAATTTTGGATCGGTACCGTTTATGAGTATTTTCAGAAGAGGGCTTTATATGAGGAATATGGTCCAATATTGACCGAAATTCATAAAATTTTGTGAAATGATTATTGTGTATACATATATAAATTATCTATATAAAGTTTTGAGTCGATACAGATATTTATAAGAGTTAAAGATTAATGACTTTTTCGGATGTGGTCCTTATATGGGGCTCTGACTAATTATTTAGGATTATTTGTGTCAAATTTTAACCTTATAACAATATTTACACCAGATTTATTCATATTGAAGACAAAACATGGTCAAACATGGACCAAACTAAAAAATTTCTTTTTATATGAAACTTATTTTTGCAGAATTTTGTTTTTATATTTAAATTTTATAGGCATTTATGTATTATTAGGCCATACTTTGGGAATGTTTGGTGAAAATTTCATTGTTCTATGTCTTTTTTTCGATGCTCTATAGTGCCAACAACAACGGACATTCCTAACTCGTTTTAGAATCTTATAAGGATCCAGAGTATATAGTCTTTTTGGTTCCACGACCATTATTTCGATGTGTTACAAACGCAATATGCCCAACATCTTCTTGGTGGTGGGTATCAGAGATCGGCAATGAATCGTTTTTTTACGATTCACAACTACTCATAACATTTTAAGTATAAGTGGTTTTACATCATTGAAATTTAACTACTCTGAGTTACTCAAACTCACAACAACGTTGACTTATAAATGCGGGTGGATATAAGTATGAGTACAACGCCGACATCGAGCTCATACGATTCCCAATATGTTTGATTCATAAACAACGGTATTTAGATTTACATTTTAAAAAAATACTCACATACTCATAAAGTATTCAACTCAGTTAAGTCATTAAAAAAATTTCAGCTTATTCCGTTAGGTATTTATACAAAATAAGTAAAAAAGAAATATAAAAACATACAAGTAAGTTTATAGGAAAACATATTGAGGAAAATATAAAATTTATTATTTTATATAATTTTTATAAGCAGGCTGTAAAAAATGAACGACACATGAGTGTATGCGAGTCATACTTATTTTTTTTATCGTCTACGTACATTGAGTTAAGGAGTCAAAATAAACAACATCATACATGAGATTAAATCTGAATATAATGAGTAGTTCAAACTTTAAATATGAATATTGGTTTGATGATATTGATACAAGTATGAGTACGTATAAGTACGATAAATTATAAGTCATGATTCAAGTATTCTCACTTTTTCAGTACTCATAACTGATCTCTGGTGGGTATAATAAATATAAATTCAGGGGCCAAATTACCGCATTCGATATCGAGTAAAATTTATCGTAATTTTCTTATTTTTAATAATTTTTCGATACGATAGCTCATTCGATCACGAATGCTGTAATTTAGCCCGAGGTCGTACGTTATATATCATCAGAAAGGCCTTTCCAATCACTTTGGAACGGTACCAATATTGACCAGATATATTATCTGGTATAGTAGATATTTACAGTTATATATCAAAACTTAAAAGGTGAATAACTCGTAAATCATATGGGAGCGGGCAAAAAAAATTTTGGTATAGAAGTTAGTAGCTGTTGTCACGATCTTGATGAGTTCCGTGGTTTAGGTTCTTTTTCGGGATACTATAGATTAAAAATTATTTTTTGGTAAACACGTGGGTGAAAGAAAAAATGATTAGATTGTTAGTTAAGTATGTCGATCAGTAAGGTATACAAGCACGTGGGCGTATTTGATTAAATAAACAGTGGAAATCAACCGCAATATTAGTGTAACAGCAACATTTTTTGTCACATGCCACGGTCTTGTATATATCTTGTTGTTGGAATCATATAAAAAAGCACTAAAAAATTAGGTTCCTGTTTGGATTCTCTGTCGAAGTTCTTTAGAGTTATTCAACAACAACCTTTTTAAAATTTCTTACTTTTATAAGGAATGCCCCTTAAGCGCCAAATATCTCGAAAGTAATGAATTTTAATAGCCCTGGTTAGAGGCTATTGAAATCCGTTTTCGAAAACCGATCAATGTGAAAGAGTTATTCAACAACAACCTTTTTGAACTATTTTACTTTGATATGGAATGCCCCATAATCGGCTAATTTTTTAAGTGACATTTCTGAAATTTAATAGCCCTAGTTAGGCGCTATTTAAATCCGCTTTCGGAATGAGTAAACCGTTGAATTTGTAAGAGTTATTCAACAACAACCTTTTTAAAATTTTTTTTATTTTAAAATGGAAAAACCTACTATAGGTACTTTTTCGAAAGTGAGAGTTGTAAATTTCAATAGCCCTATTTAAATCCGTTTTTAAAATTGGAAAATCGCCAAAATAAGTGGAAATATTTAGAGCAAATTATTTAGTTCTTTTATTCGACCATTTTCAATATTCTTTAATTTCTTTTTTAAGCAATGAGGTCACTTTTAATATTTATATAAAAATGTTCTATATATTTATATCCAATATTTCGCTATCACAATGTATAGCTTCTTCAGGGATAATAACAATTTTTACATTATAATAAAATAATAATTGAAGTATAAAAATTAAAATTTTTAACAGAAAATTTCTTAAAGAATTTAGAGGAAATGTTAGGTTTGATTTTAAACCATATTTTTTTAATTACTAAAATTTATAAAGTGATCACAAAATTAAGTTCCTGTGTGGATTTTTTGTCTATGTTTCTGTAAAATTGAGTTGTTTGTAATAAGTAAAACATTGCTATATTTTTATAATTTTTTTTGGTTACAAAATATGTTAGTATTTATTGTACATAAAATAAAAAAAACGTTAATAGCACGTGGCATATGAAAAATATGTGTTGTTTAAATATATTTGTGGTTGATTCCCACTGTTTATTTCTTGACATACAAACGTTGTATTTTGTATTAGGTTTTCAGAGTTGCCAAAAGCAAGTAAAAATGTAATTTCATTAACCCTTACATGGCGTTTAAAAACAATGTTTCGCTTGTAATTATCATAGTTGGGCACATTCCAGTACCGATAAAATTTCAATTACCAGTAAATTGTTTTACTGGTAATTGAAATCAACTTCAAGTACCAGTAAATTTTTAATGGTAATGAAAATGAAATTCCATTACCTGTAAATTTTTACTGGTAATTAAATGAAAATTGCAGTACCAGTAAAAATTTACTGGCAATTAAAAAAAATATGCATTACCAGTAAATATTAACTGGTAATTAAAAAAAATAGCAGTACCAGTAAAAATTTAATAAAATTAAAAAAAAAATGTATGCATATTCAAAAAAAATATATTTTTTTAGAAGTTTATATTAATGTAAATTATATTGAGACAATTCAATCAAAATTAAAAAAAAAAACAGAAAAAGAAACAAAATTACTATTTATTTTTTTCTAAAAATTATTTTTTTTTACCATTACAAAATATACTGCATTACTATTTCCATTACCAATAAACTTTTACTGGTACTGGAATTTTTCATTTAATTACCAGTAAATGTTTACTGGTAATGTAATTTTTGTTTAATTAGAAATAAATATTTACTGGTACTGGAATTCAATCTTCATTACCAGTAAAAATTTACTGGTAATTAAATGAAAAATTGCAGTACCAGTACAAGTTTATTGGCAATGGAAATAGTAATGCAGTACTTTTTTAATGGTTTTTGCCCATCTATGGTAATTATTTATCTATGGCATTCATTAAGTAGAAAAAGTGTGTTTTGAGTTATTTGCTCTCAAAGTTTTCCCGCGATATCTAGTAAACTATATAAGATACGACATTGATTCTTTCACTGTTTTTAGTAAAATTTGAGTCGATTTTTATAGAAGTTTCTGAATTTAAATTGGATCCTAGCTAAAAATGACATAGAATGTTTTACCACGGAGAAAATATTGACGATTGGTCGTCTAAGTGTACTTGGCATGTTTTTGATAGGTCTTTTGTGTTTAAGTTAATCACTTATGTATACATATAATACTATAGTTTGGACACATATTTGGGAAAATTGTATTTTCCAACATAGATGATTTTTTGGTTAGTTTAAAAAAAAAAAACAATTTTTAACTTTTTTAAATTAATTTTACTTATTCATAAAACAAAACAGAAAATGAAACATGTATAATAATTCAGTTCAAATGAAAAATATTTAAACATAAATCCAAAGTTACTTAAAAAAAATTATAAGAATAAAGATAACAAAGACAAAATTAATTCAGTATAATATTAAATAAGTAGAAACTACATTTTATTATTTAGTCGCGTTATCTGACTCGACTACATATTCTTTTCCATTAAAACCATTAAGACTTAAACACATTCGAGACAGCAGGCTACACGACAGCCGGTTCTACGCACCGGAATGACCCGAGATCACTCGGCCAAGGGCTGTCAACTCAGCAATTACTGCTGTTACAACAACAACAACTACACGAGTGCCAAATGCCGCTGGGTACTTATGCCGCCCTGTAACCAGCTACTTAATTATTTTGAAGACGACAGCTACATAGTCAGCAGCTGATCCCGAAATATGACGTTTTAATAAAAATAAATTTGTTCTTCGAATTTTTTAAATAACATAATGGCTAAAGAGAATTTTGTTGATTTTACTATTACTAAAATACAAACAAAAAAGTAAATAAAAACATTAAAAATAATAAATCTTAGACTTGTGGTACTAACGCGGATGCTGGCGAGTATTTTCTGTAGTTCCAGATGTGCGAACAAAAAAACGAAATAAACTAAGTCACAGCATTCTAAATTTCATATGTATAATTAGAACTCACCTGCAATGTAACGCTTTAGACTGCATTAGTTTTAAATGTAAAAATAGCCATTCTAATAAACTTAACTCAAAGTACCTTCATAATAAAAGTTTTAATAATATAATTATCATTATTTTAATATCTTTGGTAACTGTGTGCAAAGAATTTACGCCTTTTTTCTTTACTTTTATACCTTTTATGTTTTTTTTTGACATTAATTAAAAAACAATAATTATAATTTAGAATGTACAAATTTATTTATTTTCAGTTTATTTTTGTTTTTAGCTTTTTTTTTAATTAAAAATCAATTTATTTGTTTTTTACCTGTTATAATAAATATGCCATTTTTAAAATGTGCGGAAATATGTACTTATATGTAAAAAATTCTAATACTGCATTTACATCTACGCAAAATCTACTAGATTTCAGTTTAAATCTTCAAGGAAATCTTTGCCGTTTACACTACTGGTTTTTGTCATATTGTGGGATTTCATTTTCATAACAAAAACAGCTGACTAAAAAGGAAGGAAAATTTTTAATTTTTTTGTGGCAAAAAATGAGCTTCACAATGAGTTTTTTGTTTTTAAAAAAGTACACAACAATATACTTACACTTTATTTACTATTTGGTGCTCCATTGCCAATTATTTTTAATAATTATTACGATTTTAAATTTTGCCGCAAAAATTCCAAAAAATACCGCCCTTTGTTTGCTTTTTTTTATTGTCAAATTGTAAAATTTTAATTGAACAGTGTTGCGTTTTTTAGTACATTAATAGGAAAATCACGGTTGTATTAGTAAGTAGTGCAAGATTTTGAAAGATTTTGGCGACATCTACTAGATTTGCTGCATTTTGTTTTGTATGGGAAATCTCATCAAAATCTACCAGATTTGGCTTGAAATCCCGTAAGTAGTAGATTTCGCTTAGGTGTAAATGGCATATAACGTAGGGAAAAATGATTTGGGATTTAGGGGAAAAAATTGATTTTTCAGAGACATGTAGGCATGGTGAAATTAAATACTAGGTGACAGCATTGCTACAACAATTACAACAAGGCAAGAACAACAGGCATTTTTCTATATGTAAAAACCTTCGTCACTGTCAAAAAGTTTTTTTTTATATAACTTTTTGACATTTTCAATTTCACCATGAATAATCAGCTGGCGCTACGCTGTCACCTAGTATTTAAATTCACCTTGCATGTAGGTAATTTAAAAAATTTGTTCTGGCATCACTGCCTATAACGCCAACTGCGTATATCAAATCGCCGGCACAGAGTATATATACACCTCTACCGCGAATAAAAATTCCACATGAAATTTGTTCCCTTTTCACATTTTTCCTATTAGAATTTTAATTTCTCTAAACCGCATTTACAATAACAAATCTACAAGATGATGCATGAACAACAACAAACAATTTTAACCACTCTAGAAAAAAAGTTTGTTTTGATAAAACAGCTATTACGGTTTGATAAAGTTTCGTTGAGTTTGTTTTGTTCACGGCGATTTAAAATTCAATGTTAAAAAAATAAAAGGGAACAAATTTCATGTGGAATTTTTATTCACGATAGGGGTGATATACTCTGTGTCGCCGGTACACTAATACTACGTTTCCACGGTACAAGCTTCGCTCTCTATTCATGCTTCACACCCCAATCTTTATACTATGTTTCCACGACGACTTGAATCACCTGCTTCGCTCTCTGAATCATGTTTATGAATCATGCTGTTTACAAGACCAAAAAACTTGATTCGATTTGACAGTTGTTTTTAATAAACAAACAGAATAAAAAAACAGAATTTACAATTTGTGGAAAATATTTTTTTTAATGGACAAAAAAACTGAGTGAAAATTAGTTAGCATATTTGAAAAAAAAAACATACATTCGTACGTATTTACTTTCTTTACTTCCAGCAACAAGAAAATAATTTGCTTTGTTTACAATAATATTAAGTTTTTACAGCTAGTGCAGATAAACTTGCGATAAAAATTAGAGAAGAGTGCAATTTTTCGAGCTTCGCAAGTAGATTCAATATGAATCTAATTGATTCGCTCTTAAAATTTTGTATGGTGAAGCAAGTTGTTTCGCACAAGATTGGTGTGTGAAGCCTGAATAGAGAGCGAAGCATGTACCGTGGAAACGTAGTATTAGTGAAAAAACTTGCTTTACCATACAATATTTTAAGAGCGAATCGGGTAGATTCATATTGAATCAACTTGCGAAGCACGAAAAATTGCACTCTTCTCTAATTTTTATCGCAAGTTTATCTACACTAGCTGTAAAAATTCAATATTATTGTAAACAAAGCAAATTATTTTCTTGATGCTGGAAGTAAAGAAAGTAAATACGTACGAATGTATGCTTTTTTTCATATAAGCTAACTAATTTTCACTCAGTTTTTTTGTCCATTAAAAAAAAAATATTTTCCACAAATTGTAAATTCTGTTTTTTTTTTATTCTGTTTGTTTATTAAAAACAACTGTTAAGTCGAATCAAGTTTTTTGGTCATGTAAACAGCATGATTCATAAACATGATTCAGAGAGCGAAGAAGGTGATTCAAGTCGTCGTGGAAACATAAGGCCCAACTATAATATGCATAAGCAAGATTCAGCAAATTGCAAAAGTTAACGAAAAGGCTGTCAAATGCATAACCAGTTAAGAGTTAACTTTCAGGTGGCTACAATGACTTTGAAACTTTTTGTCCACAGTTGCTCATTTATGTTTAAAAAAAATGTTTTTATTTTAACAAAAACCCATTAAATGACTATATTTTATTAATATTATTATATTATTTTATAATTAAAAGAAAACTTCGTACCAGAAACGCATAATTTTTCCTTTTTTTTTTTAATTTATCGGCAAAAGTACTAAAATGTACAGCTGTGGCAGCACTACATTGTAAATAATAATAAACGTTTACATATGTTTTGTTAATTTTCGTATTGTGTTTGCAAAAATGGAGAAAAAACTTAAAAATTTAAATAATATAAAAATATTAAAGTTAGCGCTTGAAGGCCTGTGCACATTAAAATAAATAAGTGAACTACACTGTAAAAGAAGAAGACGCTCTTGTTCTGTCAGAGAAATAAACCGCGACAGAAAGACATTTTTGTTAAAATAAAAAGGGCCTCTTTCATTGTAAAGGCACTTGTTTTTTTCCACATTTTCTATTAAATTTAAAATAAATGTATTTTCTTCTTTCTCCATTTTGTTAAAAACACAAACAAACAACAAACAGCTGATTCCGTTCGGAATATGCGATCAGTTTCGCTTTTTTGCTTAAGCAAATGACAGTTGAAAAACTTAACGAAAAGTTTCGTTAAGTACATTATAGTTTGCCACATACAATTTATATGTGTTCGCACGTTTGCTTAAGCTAGCATATGCACATTATAGGTGGGCCTATAGTATAAGGTAAACGAAGCGTCGTCGTCAAAATTATTTTCATTATATATAACTATAATTTGTGTTTTTTCTTAAGTTGTTTTGTGCTAAATTTCCATCGATCGAATAGATTTGTCAATTTAGCACAATTATCAGAACTTTTGCACTGTTTTAAGGCCGTCGTTGCATTTTTTTTTTTGTTTTAAGACGAAACAATGAAAACATCTTTGTAGGAACACTATTTAATACAAAAAACTACAACCCTGAGTGATGTGTCTCTCACCAGCACATGTTGACGTTTAAAGCAAAACAAATAAAAACAATCAATCGAACACATGGGTAGAGAAAAAATATATTTTACGAAAAAATATAGTAGTTAGATTATACAGTAATATTTGAATTCCTTTGGTTCTATAATTTGAATTCATAAAGTAATGAAAACATTGACTCCAAAACAGAAAGAACGTGGCGAAAAGAAAAAAAAGAAATTGGTCGCTTTAGCCAATTTAGTAAAACTGAACGACAAGGATAGACGAGAAGAAATAATGGCTGAAGGGCAAGAAGAATCCACTCAAGATATACCAAAACAGGATGCTACGGAAAATGATGTCGATGGTTTTGTTAAGGTAACAACAAAATATTAACATCGTTCATGTGATTGATTAAAAGTATTTACATATATATTTTCAGGTCACTCACAAAAAAAAGCAGGGAAAGAAAAATCGTTTTCCCACCACATCTGAGGAACCAAAGAGCAAGAAACTAAAGATTATGGATGATGTTCAGCCTAACGAATGTGGTGTCACTTCAGGCCAGGAGTTCGAAGAAGAAAATTTAAATTTGTCAGAGGATCAATATAAACAGCTTAAAAAAGAGCTGAGCGAACGTAAACGACAATTAAAAAACATACCTAATATGCGACTACGGGAATTCGGTCAACGAGCCCTTCTTTCTGTCAAAGATGATGAGCGTACGCCTATATTCCTCACAGATTTACAACACTTAGTAATGTCAGCACTATTAGGCAAAAAGTCTCCTTGTGTTCCCGACAGATGGTGTTTCTTCGACAAACCACAACAATTGTCTCATACGGTAGTTGTGTGTCTGGATGGTTTATCCTTATATCACTACCTATCAAATGAAAGTAAGTTTGAGAAAATTAACAAAATTTTCGAAACAAGGTTAGAAGTGATTATGCCAAGCTGCAAAAAAGACGGCGAATCAATGGTTATGATTGAAGAATTGACTCAGGTCCCTCTGACTAATGCCCAAGCTTTTGAACTAATCGAAAAACACGGGTCTTTGGAGGCAGCAGTAGAATTGAATAAAGATCCCACACTTCTGATTAAGGGAATCTTTCCCGTAGAAGACACTCCCGTAGATCCGGCCGATAATGACATCCATCCTAATGATAAATTTCCACGTACAAAATTACTACTTTCTGCCCTGCAAATGGTGGATGAAGGTTATCCCATGCCGCTAAGAGGTGAATTAAATAAACATTTCTCTAGTTATGTCATGACCAAGGAAAGGTATGCCCCTGCTACGAATCGTAGCCCTCTCTTCGGTATCGATTGTGAAATGTGTCGTACTTCTAAAGGTATAAATGAACTGACTCGTATTTCCATCGTAAATGAAAACTGCGAGACAGTATACGAAACACTTGTCAGACCCAACAACAAGATTATCGACTATTTGACTCAATATTCTGGCATCACCGAAGAGATCATGATGAAAGTAACTAAAACTCTGGCCGATGTCCATAAGGAAGTTAGAGCACTATTGCCTCCTGATTCCATTTTGGTTGGTCAATCATTGAATTGTGATTTAAATGCCATGCGAATGATGCATCCCTACGTAATTGACACGAGTGTCTGCTTTAATATGAGCGGCATTCGTAGGCATAAATCCAAATTGCAAAAATTGGCGATGACCTTCCTTAAGGAAACTATTCAAGAACATGAAGGTGGTCACGATTCAGTAGAAGATTCAGTTTCAAGTTTGAAGCTGGTTAAACTTAAACTAGCCAACAGTATGGAATTCGGAGATGAAATATTACTACAAAAGAAACGGTTCCACGACATTATACGGGCTGCCAGCGGTGATACAATAAAAAATAATTTATTTGCTCATGCCTCTCAGCGCGATAAACGTACAGCCATCATAACGTCCAATCCACTGCCATCGACCGTTCAAGAACTATTGAAAAAAGCTGAACAAGCGACATTGGACAACTCCAAAAAATGCTTTTTACTGCATGAACTCTCATCTAATAAAGAAGCTGTTCGCAAGTGCAAAGAAATATCGTTGGAAAATGCATTAACCCTTTGTAACCTTCAAATAACTACTGATGAGTTGCGAGCATCGTCATTCGATAATACAATAGAAAGTGTTAACAAATGGGTATCGAAAATTTGGAAAAGCATGGCACACAATGGTTTACTTTTAGTTTTAATGGGCGGCGCTTCAGAGTGTTCATCGGGTGTTGCTAAAATTGCTATTAAACGTAATGTTGCCGATGTTGCAGCTGAAGTGCCTTTAACTATTTAGCGAATGTTATTTGAATTCCCTTGGCAATTGACTTTTCCATTTCCCCTGATTGGAAAATGCACTACTTGTTACGACAAACATACATATAAACAAATTTAATATTCAAACAAATATGTACATACATACATTTAATTTCAAAATGGATAATAAAAAATATATTTTTTGATTAATATTATGCTTGTTTTAAAAATTAAATAAATGGGCAATCATTATGGTAGAAAATTTATTATTTTTACTCTAATAAATAAGGGTAATGGAGTGAAAACAGTAATTTCTAAAAACTTAATCCGTTTTTTTTTTCTAATATTTTATATTTCCGAATATTTCGACAGGCCGGTTTTTAGTATCAGTCAACTGGTTTTTATTATTAAGAACATTTTTAGTTTTTAAATCCAAGACCCATTTCAAAATAATATTCGTAGGCTCCAAAAATTTCAATAAAATTTTATATTTGGATATACTTTGACGTTTCAAAATCGCTATGAATCTACTTGCGAAGCACGAAAAATTGCACTCTTCTCTAATTTTTATCGCAAGTTTATCTGCACTAGCTGTAAAAATTTAATATTATTGTAAACAAAGCAAATTATTTTCTTGTTGCTGGAAGTAAAGAAAGTAAATACGTACGAATGTATGTTTTTTTTTCAAATAAGCTAACTAATTTCCACTCAGTTTTTTTGTCCATTAAAAAAAATATTTTCCACAAATTTTAAATTTTGTTTTTTTTTATTCTGTTTGTTTATTAAAAACAACTGTCAAATCGAATCAAGTTTTTTGGTCATGTAAATAGCATGATTCATAAACATGATTCAGAGAGCGAAGAAGGTGATTCAAGTCTTCGTGGAAACATAGTAATCAAGGCATATTCAATATGCCTTGCATAGTAATATACTACGTAGTATAAAATGAGAGAGAGAGAGAGAGAGAAACTATCAAACAAGTAAAGAAATTTGCTAAACTTTGACAGTTAATGACATTCAAAAAGTATTTTTAACCTACATACATATCGTTGGTCTCATGTAGAAAGGCCATAACTCGCTATTTTTTTCGAAATTTGTTTTTTTTGCGATTCAAATGCATTTAATGCTAATACACCTCCTCACAAAAATTTATTGCAATTTTGTGAAAAATAACGCTTTTATAAGCAGTTGTACAAAAAAAAGTTACATGTTGAATATTACAGTTTCTATTATGTTTTTACCTTCTCCTGTAAAGTTTCAAATATGCGAGTTAGGGCCTTTCTACATGAGACCATCGATATGCATATGTAGAAAATTTGATTTGATAAGTTGGACCTTAACTTAAAAAGCATGACTGCCGTGAGTACATTTTAATATTTCAGACCGAAAGAAATACAACCAATCATGTTTAAAGCTACGAATTTTCAATAATTGAGCATTTTGTTTCATAACAACGCGCCCACGCTTTTCTTTAAGGGATGTGTGAGATTTTTTCCATTTTGATTTAAAAGTTTATGTTGTTTGAAATGTTCTTATTTTTTTACTTTTAGTCGATTTTTTTAGTATTCATATTTATTTTGTGTTCACAAGTGACCAATATATTAAGGTAAAGAAAAGCGTTTCTTAAAAAAAAAAATTTTATTTATTTTTTACTTTTTAGTAACGAATAGCTTTAATTAATACATTGCAATTTCCATGCTAAATAAGAAAATTTTTTTACATGTTTTGTATTTTATATTCATATAATAAAAAAATTTGTATTCATATAATGAAACTTTACACTTGTGGATTAGTATTTAATGTTATGATAAATTTTGCAGTCTCTCCATCTCTTCCAATTCTTTAATATTGCACGGTTTAGATATATTTTTTGTTTGCGATCGGAACCCGTTAAAAACAGACAAAATCGTTGCTTTTAAATGCTTTTATTTAGATTCACTTCGGAAAATCAAATCTTGTAACGGATTTTATCCTGGTGAATGCCTGCAAAGTTTGATCCTTTTGCAATGAGTAGAAGGCACTGAAAAAATAATTTTACCAAAAAAGAAAATTTTGCTCCCACCCTAGATTTTATTCTGGCTACGCCTATGTATTCGTGTATTGCCATCGGGAATATGTATGCCTGCAAAGTTTCATCCATTTGCATTGAGTAAATGGCGGTTAAATTAACGTTACAAGATTTGATTTTCCGAAGTAAAGCTAAAGAAAAGGTGTTAAAAAAGGTTAAAAAAAAAAAAACAATTTAGATACAAAACGGAATTAACCTATTACCTACCATTGTCCTTTTTTTGGGACGCATTTTGAAAAATGAATATTTTAATAACTGCAACGTGTAGGTTACATGTATTTGCTAAAATAGGAAGAAAACAAAGCAGGCTTTTAGAAAATATTTACTTTTTTTGATACTTTGTTACCATTGATTGCCAACGTTAAGCTAAAACTTACTATCTCAACCTGTCATGTGTGCGTTTGTATATTTGCCATTGACAAATTTAAAAAAAGGGGAATAACAATTTATTTTTCTTTAAAACTTGTTTTGTTTGTTTTGTTTTATGTATTCAATAAGCAGTTTTGCGTTAAAAGTGTATGAGGTAAGAGTCTTCGTCCTCTAAATGTAAAGTCCTATTTTTGGGACATTGGCGTAAAGTGAAAAATATATTTATATAAATAATTTTTTTAGAAATGGCTTCAAAAAAATTTTTAACCATTCCTGTGCTTACTGCTTTGATGGAAGATGAGGAATTTTTATCTAGCATAGAAAATGTTGATCATAGCCATATAAATCTTACCATTATACCACCAGATGCAGTTGAGCTAACCGCCTGATAATGAAATTCTAATGGTACGATGGAAAGACAACAAAACTGTAACTATGACCACAAATTACAGTGACGCATTACCGGTAGGAAGTGTTAAACGTTTCTCAAGAAAAGATAAACAATATGTAACTGTCCAAATAACTCGGCTGTTTAGTGAATATAATAAAAATATGGGCGGAGTCGACTTGCTAGATAAGCAAATATCCTTATATAGGATCAGAATTCGATAAAAAAAATGTTGGTGGGCATTATTTACTCAGTTCTTGGATATTGCTGTAGAAAATACATGGCGGTTATATCAAATATCGCATCCTTGCGAGAAAGTTTCACTGCTTGAAATTCGGCGTAAAATAGTTTTAGGCAATCTATCAGGAGTGAAATCTAGTCAAAAAAGAACAGGTCCACAAAAGGTAGAGTTTGTTTAGAAGTACGTTATGACCGAAAAGATCACCTTATAAAACCAATAGACTGCGGGAAAAACAACTAGGATATGAAAGAAGTGTAACGTTCCATTGCATGATAAATGTTTTGAACATTTTCGTAGCCTATAAATAAGTGTGAACTCACGTATAGATGTATAAATATGTATATAGTACTTATTTCTTTGAAAGAATTTAATGATCAGCTTTACTTTTTTATATGTCTCAAAACAAAGCCACTATTTAGAAATTTCAATTTTATTTTATGTTTAAATGCATTCTGCCAATGTCCCAAAATTGGGACGGTCCTTAAAATCGTTATTTAAATAAAAACAATTAAAATAACAGCATAAATACTTTAATTTGTCCAAAATGATAACAACTGAACAGCAAATTATATTAATTCTTTCATATATGAATTATGGCAGGTAATGGGTTAAGAAAAGGCTCGCCAAATCATTTTTAAAGAACATGCTCTAACATTATGAAAACGAATTAAAAGTTAAAGGAATGTTTTTTTATTTAAATACATTAATTCGGTTGTATCCCATATATTAGTCATCACCTGGATAACAATCTTGCCGCGATGTGATGGCTTTAATGTCGGCTGTGATTCTTATCGTAGGGTGCTCTCTGCAAACGTTGAACCACTCCCAGAGTAACGATTATAAAGGCCTTCATGATAAAAGGTTATCCTCCACATCCCAAAATCCCTTACCATTTTATTTTCTTTCTTTTACCCCCATCCCTCTCCCCCACTTGAAAGGTTAACGTGGTGGTAGCTGTGCCGAGAACCTGAATGGCTAGTGAGTGGTTAAAGAGGACTAGTCGCTAACAATTCTCCTTCGGTACCAGGACTCGGACCGGTTGTAAAGAAAATTTTGTCTAGTCCATGTACGCCGTCACTGCATGGATGGTACATCCCCTTACATGCCTACTCGTGGGACCAAACATCATACACAAAAAAGAAAACAAAAAACAACAGAAAACAAACTAGATGTTTATCTCATCCGAGGACGAACTTCTCGCCTTTAGTCAGGAGATGATAGTCGGACTCTCAGGTAGCGACGATAACATTCATAGTACCCCTATACTCTCACAACCTCCCGTACAATTGACCGTCAAGTCAGAGTACCAATCAAAGGGCAAACGCAAGAAAAAGGAGAGTCAGAGTGACATTCTTAAATCTCGCTACTTCAAGGCTGTGTTCATTCTTGACAAGATTGTCAGGAATGCTGCCAATGAAACCACCCACGAACAAGATGAGGCTGTAACGTGCCCCCGTGCAAGAGATTTGTTACCTAAAATGGGTAACAACAAGATGCTGGAATGTCTGAAGCTCCAGAATCCCAGCATTTCTATGGATGACTGGTATATCATACGCACTGAAGAGCACAATGAAAGCATCTCATGCCTGTTTCTAGCCATCTCATAGTCGGGCGCTATAGCGCTGGAGAAAGCGGGACATAAGCTGTTTTTCGGAGTCCGAGACGTCAAGGTAAATGTGTTTTGGTCCGTGGCTTGGGGAAGTAAGGAAGCAGATGAGGTTGAAGCTGCCAACAGCCTGCTTACAAGGATGAAGCTTTCAGAGATTCCCACAAAACCCCCAATGATGATAAAAATCGTCTAAATTAATCTGCAGCACTCGAAATGTGCTACTTTCCGGGTTCTTCTAGCCGACGAGGATACGGATCTTTGTGGTACAGGAACCCTGGGTGGTAAACTCAGAGGTAAAGGGGTTCCCAATCAAAACACACAAAATATTGTGAAGGACAAGGGTAAGCCATGATCCTGCTTTGTAGCAAAAAAACACATTAACATCTTTCTTTGCTCTCATCTTATTTCAGCCGACCTTATAGTCGCAAAGGTCGAACTGATCAAGAGAAGCTTTTTCATTGCCTCCTGCTACATGGCCCATGACAAATCTGCTCCACCAGAAAAAGTAATTGCTCTCATGAGGTCTGTATCACCGAACGAGGACATCATCCTAGGTTGTGAAGCCTATGCCAGGCATACTATCTGGGGCAGTAGTGAAACCAACGATAGAGGTATGTATATGTTTCATTTCATTAACCTTATAATATGTCTATATGCAATTCTGGTTCAAAATCTACATTCATTTTTCCAAGTTCAGAAAATTTCAATGGGTGAGAAGAGATTTTAGATATTACACTCATTAATAACAATGCTAGGCTATCTGTAAATAAATGGAGGGTATCAGATAAAAGATATTTTTCAGATTATAATTGGATAATCTTCGAGATAGGAATGCACCATGTCACAAACACATGTTTTAGGAACCCTAAGAGAACTGATTGGTCTAAGTTCAATAGTATTCTAAAACACAAATTACATACTATGCCAAAAGTCGAAGATACGAATTCTGGTCCTTCCAAGGTAGAGAAAATTCTAAGCAGCGCCATCATAAAGGCATTTGAAATTTCTTGCACTCAGACATAGGATAAGAAGAGCTATCTACCATGGTGGAACAAGGAGCTTTCAAGATTACGTAAGAAATCACGTAGAGCCTTCAATACTACATACAGAGATAAGGAATGGGACACATAAGACTTCGATGCAATAAATTAGGGATTTTTTGTTGCCAATTTGCAATATCCCCTTTTGAATTTCTAAAATCGATGCTATTTTTGGAAGCCTACTTGAAAATTCCCAATATTTGTGTATTTTATTTTCCCGGGTATTTTACTTTCCAGGTTTTTAAATTCCTAAAATCGACGCTGTCTTGTTGACGCTAATAACTAGGGCTAAGATTTTCATGCACTAAAGAATTGAAAATATGCGCATAAAATATGCACTAAAAAATCCAAAAAATGCACTAAAAAATCCAAAATATACAGTAAAACTTGAAAATTTTCAATAAAAAAAACGTTTTTTTAATTCTTGAATGAAAAACAAACTTCTCTTGAAAAGAAGTAGGCAATTAATTGTGTGATACATTGTACATATTTTGCTTTATGAATATTTGGCACGCCACACAGTACTTTGTCCAATACACAAAAATAAAAAAAAAAAAGTTATCACCATTGTAAATGAAATTAGTAGTTTTTTAAAGGTACTTAGTTAACTTATTCGTATAAGAACGACCATGCTGATATAACATCTTTTCTCGTCACTAGGGGTCGCTAAAGTCAAGTATTTTTCAATATAAATAAAAAAAAAAAAAAGTGTTTTAGGTTTACAAAAATATTTGTCAAAAATTAATTTTTTGAGATATTAATAACTTTTTTATTTTGTTTAATTACTCAAAACATTTCCAATAAGCAAAAAATATTATTGAGGTTAAATATTTCAATTATATGTTGTACTTTGTAAAACTTTGAAATACTAGTTTTATTTGTGTTGTTAGCTTAAAAATCAAAAAGTTTGGTGGAGTTCTAAAAAAATAGTGTTAACGGATTTTCGTAATATATTTTTATTTTGAGCTTATACCTTTTGCTTTTAGAATCTTTAACCAGAACTTTCCCGTTTTACCTGTATAACAATTTTTTTTTTATATTTTTTAGAAATGTCTAAAATCATGGTTTGGTAATTTGAAATTAAATGGTTTGCGGAAAAACCCCTAACTTTTGTGTTTTTTCATTAATTTGTTATTTTTTTGCAGAAATACTTTTTTGTTTACAAGTCGAGAATTACATAAATTTTTTGTTGAAATTACAAAAATTTCTTAAGTTTTAAAAAAAAATTAAAAAAAAATATTTTTTTTTATTTTTTTTTAAGTGCCTAGACTTTCACCTATTAGGGGAAAAACAGAAGTGACCCATTTTGATGACAACTATAAAAAAATAAATAAATGTTAACGCCTATATAATGCACTTTTATACCTACTATTTCTATGTTGTACAAGAAGTTTTATCTGCTCTTTGTTTTTTATGTTTTTTTTTTTTGATATTTATGAGTAATTTGATTAGTAAAAAGTAAAAATTTTTTAATGTCTAAATCCACGTTCTGGTAATTACATGTATGATGGTTTATTGAAAATTTTGGATTTGTGTAGTATGTAAAATTCAAAAACTTAATTTTCTTTAATGATTTGAATAGACAAAATTAAATTAAAAACAAAATAAAGAAAATTAAAAGAATTTGAAACAAACTCTTGAAGTAATAAATAATGGTTAATTAATGTTTTTTAATTATATTACTAACAGAAAAGTGATAAATTGGTAACAGGCTAAAAAAAAAATAAAATACAACAGTTAAATTACAAAACAAAAATCTTTATTTACAATAATAACTTTTTATTATTTAATTCTTTAAATTTCTATTAATTTCATCGTCATTCCTTACATTCTTAAAACCAGTCATTACCGTTACTTTTTACAATTATGAAAGTGAAAAAATAAAGTCAATTTAAATTTGTCAATTGTTTAAGTGAAGTGTTTAATTCTGATTTGGTTGAGTGCTGGTTATCAGCACCTCCAAATAACAAAATATCTGTATTAAAAAAATTTGTAGAACGCATTATTGGAAAACTAAATTTAAAAAAATTATACATATGTACATCAAAAAGTTTATATAGGCGATTTTTTTAAAAGATTGCTATATCCGCATAAATTACTGGAATAAATAAAGATATAATTGAAAATTTTCATATAATATTAAGGGGGCTGTCTTGTCGGATACCAATAAATAATGAAAAATTCCAAGAACTTTTAATAACCACAAGATATTAAAACCCACTATAGTTGGTTTTATATGCATATTAGTGTAAACAAAGTTCTTATACACGGATGTGACGTTCTTAAGTTTTTTGATATTCCAATAGGATTGTTAGCACTTAACTTTTTTATATAAAACAGTATTCTTTTATAAATTTTTTCCGGATGTTTGTCTGAGGAAGCTATTGAAGCTTACCACAAAAACGTTAGAAAGGTCCGATTATCACATACCCGAAAATCATCCAGAAAAAATACAAACAAGGATTTAATGACCCATTTGTTGTTAGCTTCAGATTCTGTGTTGTCGTTAAACAGAAAGCTAAATAAAAAAAGAAATAAAACTAATAACGAAGAATTAGAAAAATATCTTGTGATTCTAGTGAATCGTATTCTTCGGAAGAATCCAGTGACGATCAATAAAATGTTTTTTTTTTTTATTATACTCTAAAAAACTGTTCCGTAAACATATTAATAAATATTTATTTTATATTACACAAAGTATTTATTTATAAAAACTTTTTCCGTCATGCTTTTATTATTTTTTTGGTAGTAGTTAATTTAAAACTCAGGATATATGTGTGTCCTTGCGCTGTTTCTGTAAAAATTGTATACATTTTTTTAATTTTTTGACAAAGGAAAAAAATTGTTGCAATTTCTTGATTTTCAAAACGTATACACTGTTTTTAATAAAAAGGATATATGGCAGCTTATCGAGTCATTCCTGTAATTTAAATAAAATTTGCTACAAATATTAATACCTTCATTATTATATCGAAATTTTTTTTACAACATTGTAATCAGAATAGAAGCTTTTTCAAAATTTAAGATTCAGGATGTACGACAGGTGTGAATGTCCTTGTGCCGATATGGAGTTTTTTTTAGTTTGGACTGAAGAAAAATAAGAATTTTGACAATTGGATGGTTTTCAGAGCGTAATTTGCGCTTTTAAGAAAAAGGATATATGACAGCAAAACGAGTCCTTGCAGCAATTTAAACAAAATTTAACAGAAATTGTTATTACGTTATAGGTATCTAGAATTATAACAAGTTTCTAAGTCGTTAAAAGCCTATTTGTAGATTTTATTCAAAATTTTAAGGTCAGGATGTATGCGAGGTATGAGTGTCCTTGCACCAATGTTTTCAAAAATTCGTTTATTTTTTCTAATTTTTACAAATAAA
Source organism: Bellardia pandia (assembly GCA_916048285.2). Lineage (NCBI taxonomy): Eukaryota > Metazoa > Arthropoda > Insecta > Diptera > Calliphoridae > Bellardia > Bellardia pandia. The sequence continues at coordinate 63,700,054 of OU696531.1, read as the reverse complement.
AGCAGCATGCCAATTTTTATTCATATACGATAACGCCTTCTATTTTTGTCCCTTCCAAAGCACTGTGCGCCACCTTCTCTTTAACAGAACAAAAAAGAATCACAAAAGCAATTATAGTTTTGTTGTGGACATTTACAAGTTCGTTATGCATTCTGTTACACATTGATTAATTTCACCATTCAAAAGTTGGCCGGCTCTCTTCAAGTGAACCACGTTCCATAAAAAGATAGTAAAAAGAATAACATAATACAAATGTACATACATACATACGTACATTCTTATGTACATACATATTAAAGTGCATAAATCTTTAAACAAAAAAAATCTGTTCTTCATTGAAAAAAGACAAATCTAAAAAAATACCCCAAAAAATCTTTTTATTACTCAACTTTGTAAAAATTATAAAAAAATTTAAAAAAATGGTTCATTTTATATAATAAAAAAGTAAAATAGAGAAATTAGTCACTGCCTACAGACAGTTTGTAATTGAGTCTCCTTCGGGAATATCCCCTCCACATGGTTTTTTAACAGTAGTGATTTTTTAATGGGTAACAATGATGTGAAATTGTTATAATTAGTAGGTACAATTAGTTACATGTATACATTTCTGTTTACCTCTACGTAGCTGTGTATTTTCTGTGTATATTGCATAGTTTGTATATAAAAAGTATAATTTCTATATATATATAACTCCAGTTTATAAAAGTTGTTTGAACTCAAATTATGACGAATGTATGTATACATACATATGTACATATGTATGTTAGTATGTATTTATATGTATTTGATTTTCAAAAGTTTGCATTATTCATACTCAAATATATTATGTACATACTTGTTTTTGGTATTTATTTATTGTTGTTGGTATTTGTACATACATACATATGTACATACATATCTACATAAATATGTATAAATATTGTATTCTGAGAAAGCCGCAGTGATTTTATTTTGTTGTATCGTAGTGTACTCTTATTCTCACTTATCTCTTTTAAATGTGTTTGAGTGATTTTCAATCATAAATCGGCATATTCTAGCTCTTGCATATTTCAAAACAGTGGTTCTTAAACCGATTTTATATTCATACTAGCTTTTTAAATCCGGCGTTGCGCGGGGATTTCTTATCTTTTATTCCTGACCGCTGATGATTTTAAAATTTGAATTTTCCAGTATTTAGAATTGATTGGTATTCCTAAAAAATGTTGTTCTATTGAACACTCTCACATGATCAAAAAATTAAAAATTTACAGAACTCTATATATAAATTTGCAAATCGTAAATTTTAATCAGATTCTTTGACAATTTGCAAACTTTAGACTATTAAAGTTTGGATTAAATTTTAATAGTCTAAATAAATAGTTCAATCTGAACTTTTTGCGACTTTTGATCATAATGTCTAAAATCCTAATTATCTCAGAAAATCTTGTGATAATAAAGAATTCGATATTCAAGATTAAATTAAAAGATGTGCCGATTACCACGTGTTATATGTAAGAGAAATATAACCAACATCAAGATTTTCAATTCTTACCAAATGTTAGGAATAATAATTTGAGTACAATTCGTCATTGAAAGGTTTTAGTTTGTTTGAAACAAAAATATTTAACAATAGCATCTCTGATAAATGTATGTACTTGAATATTTGTTTCAGATTGTTTTTGTATTCAGTTCATGAATACGCATCGTCAAGTGGCATTTATACATATACATATATTAATATTCGGGATGCTCTTATGTAAACAGAAAAAATACTTATCTAATACATTTTTTTTTAACGTACAAAGCTAAAAAGCCAAAAAGAACCAAAACTATTTTAGTATTTTCTCTACTTCTCTTGAATTTTTAAACTTTGATCCCTTAAATAAATCTACATATACTTAAAAGCTTAAGCGCTTAATAATCCTTGAAAGTTAAATATCGAGAGAGTACTTTCATAACACAAATTTCACAAACAAATAATCAATTTTTATAATTAAAATATATAAATATACATATGTACATATATTAAACATTTTACGTTAGTTCATTAGTTTTTTACCCGTCGTTATGAGATTTATCTACGTACAAAATAAGTTTTGTCGATTTAGAACAAAGTATTCAAAAGGTACCAAAAAGTACAAACAGTTTATTTTATTTTTGCTCTTTTGGTCTTTTAATTTTGGATTTATCGAATGCATTATGCTTGATAACATATATTCCGTTATAGAAATCCATTTTTAACATTTCAAATCTGTACCGTTAATCGTTATTTCCTTCTAAGGGTTATATTATGATGAAATCACTTCTCAAATACTTATCTCGCTTAGGCCTTTATGGTTTTTTAATACCATAAATTTCTGGTCAATAGAGAATCGACTTGGAAAAATATTGAGTTCTTGACCCGTGCCGCATCGGCTCATAAATTGACTTTTACAACGGTAAAACATTTAATTTTTTATTTATTATTATATTTATAAAAATATATAAAATTAAAAAATTGGTTCTTGAAATTATCCCAAACATTGTCCCAATTTACACGAAACAATTTCTATTGAAAAGATTGATACAATTTTTTCCTTGAAATTTCTACGGTGTTCACACAGCACAATTCTTATTGCTTAAATCGCTCGTATTTTAATTTGAGAGTATACACACATATGTAATACGAATAAGAGAGTAAAGCGAATTGCAAGTACAATCAAGTCAGTACTCGTCTTATCTTCTCCTCACCACGATGTCTAAAAGGTAATCAGCTTCATTTACACTTATATTTCTAGTTTTTGTTAATGAGTTATATTTTGCTTAAGTTACTTTTAAATTATACAACATATTTTATTTTAAATTTGTTCTTGTAGAATATGTATAAACAAATTAAAACAGCGTTAGGTGTTTATTTTATATTGACGCTCACAGTACATACATATATAGCAGGAGATTAACATTAGAGATCGGTTTCTATACAAGCCCATTTTTAAATGAATTTATATATTTACATTAGGGTGGGGTGAAATTTTGTTTTGTCTTAGATCGTCTTCTAATAGTAAAATTTTGTTGTGTTACTAGTTCAAATAGAAGTCTTTAAAACTTTATTGAAATATTTTAAATGTAAGAGCCCGCGCATTGACTACAAAGTAGGGTGGATCGCTTGTGTATGGGAAAAATAAAAGTTAATTAATAAAGTTGTAATAGTAATATTTTGCTGTCTTAGACTTAAAAAGGTAATTTTCATAAAAACATTTTTCATTTAAACTTCAATGTTATCGCAGTTGTTGTTGAGTCTATGTAGTGTTTTATGTAAATGTATTAATTTTGAGTAACAAAATAATAAAATATTTAAAATATTGAAGTTTAAATGAAAAGAGTTTTTATGAAAATTCCAAAAATTTTAAGACGCATGCAGCCCGCGCAGATCACTTAATTGAATATTTTTTTTTCAAGTATGTATGTATTACCTTTTTAAGTCTAAGACAGCAAAATATTACATACATATCTGCGTTACTTTTCATATTTAATCATAACAAATAAATTCTCACTGATTTAATTCAAAATCCGGGGAAGAAATTTCTGTGCTTTTCAATTTAGATTTGGATAATATACATATATGTATATACATATATGTAGTAAGAATGGTAGTTCACACTACAACATTTAATAGATATATTGGCCCATAATCATAGTCATAGAAAAAGCATACTTTAAGTAAAAGTAGACTTTTAAACAACAAAAACATATAAATTTTGTTCTGAATTTAAAACAAAAGCATACTTTTGCTTAAAGTATGCTTTTTCTATGACTATGATTATGGGCCATTGAGAACATCTGCCTAAGAGAATTAACAAGTTAATGAGTAAATACAAATATAGCATTGGCAAATGATCTTTATGTGATTCCCGTGATGTCGGACATTAAGTTTTAGCAATAAACACACAGCATCAACAATTCAGTTAGCAAACATTGTTAATAACGCGGGTACGTCTCGCGGTGCCGATAGAAAAAAAGCATTTAATTAAAATTAAAATATACAACAAGTGTATAATAAATACCAAATAAAATACATATAACACAAAGAAGAACAACTCAATTTCACTAAAACAATCGTGATTAAACCTATTCAACCATTAAAAACTCTCGTGTGAAAGTGCATAAATATATTATAAATATTTCAGACAAAAAAAAAAATTCAACAATTCCCGCGAGTTTTACATACTCAAACAATATCATGACTGATCATCAACACACAACTTTAGATATAGACAACAACAATTCAAGTCAAGAAATGGAAAATCTAACAAATAAAAATGATCATGTAAGTTTTTAATTCTATCAATTTTAAATAGGTACCTATATTCAATTATTTATTAACAGAAAAAGCGATCGTATTTATTAATATTAAGTATACTTAGCTGGATATTCCCAATTTCATATTTGATTCGTTAATTTGAAACTTAATTAGGTATACGATAACTTTAAATTAATATTCTTTCCTTTATTAAATTGGTTTTGTTAAGTAGATCTATTTTTCCGTAATTTTATAATTTTAATGGGAAAATAATCAAATGCTGATTTATGTATTTTATTTTATATAATAACAAGAATTAAGTGATATTTTACTAGATTAACTAGATTGATAAGAATGCAATTTGAGCGTTAAGTGTCAGAGAAAAAGGCTCCACTACTTTTATATACCATGTCTGACCTCTTTATAATAGATTTATGTATATAAGTATTGCACACATTTTTGTTTATTACTGACATATTGAAAACCAAAGTTTTTGGTTTATACACATAAAAAAACAACAGATCAATAGAAAGTAACTGTAAAATCTTCAGTACAATTTTGTGTCTTTGATTAAATATATTTTCATTAGTTCAATATATTTTTTAGTTTTTGCAATAAAATTTGTTTATAAACATTAATTTTGAAATGTAGTTAGAACGAAATCGTAATTGTGTAAATTTGTTATTCACAATTATCGTTCTTAAACGATATGAAAACTAAAATGTGTCCCAAAATACATGCAAAGGAATAATCATTAAGAAATTTGTCTCGTTTTGGAAATTTGTTAGTGGAATACTATTTTGTACCTTCTTAAAAGTTTAGACATTTTCATCAATGGCCAAAAAATGTACATTTGTTGTTCTAACCCTGTTCCAAAGGTCTAACATCAGTTAAAATTCCGTGAGCCTCGAATTTAGTGTGAAAAAGCCTGATTGTAGGAAAAGTTGCTCGGATTAATTATAATTCGTTGTTCACAAATGTGGACTTGCATAAAGCAGTGTAAAAATACAGGGCTAAACTTGAATTTAAAAATAAATTTCATATCAAGCCATAATCGCAGCTATTTTTATTCTATTTCCATTTGTAATTTATTGCGGTAAAAATTGCTAATGTAAACATTCCCTAAATAAACTTTTATCAAGTACATGCAACATGTATAGGGAAGGCCAAGCCCGACCGAAATTTCTTACTTGTTTTTTTAATTAAAATTCTTTGCATGCGTCTCATAAAATTAAAATTATTGTTTACTAGACATGTTTTTATTACTTCCAGCAAAGTAATCAAAATAATGTATTCTGCATGTAAGTAAGTATATGGAATGAGAAAAGAAATATGTATATATGTAAATATATATAGATATTTTATATATTTCCTTTTTCTATGATTATTTGAACAGATTTTTTTTACAACTTTTAATGGATATTTAGTGATGTTCAAAAGATAGTACTAAATAGGCATTTTTTTAAACTTTATTAATTGCATTCAAAACAAAATATGTTTGTGTATTTAAACATATTTTTTCTGAGTGTAATTTATATTAAATCATTATGATAAGAATTTCTTTAACACATTTTTATATACTATATACTTTTAAACAATGCAATAAGCATAACGACAAAACCAAATAAAATAATTATTCTTTGATAAAATGAAATATTAATAAAAAAGTATTTACATTGTATGTACGCTGTACGAGTATATATGTACATAGATTCAATATAAAAGCACGATTCTATATACATATGTACATATATATGTACATGTATATTGTATTTATGCTTAAAAATAGGTTTCATAAAAGGATTTGCTGTATTTATTTGTAGTTCAAGCATTCGAAACATTTTTGTTTCTGATCGTGATTCGAAACTTAAAAGAAAATATTCGTTACTTTTAAGTATGAAGATGTAATGATTAACTCAACTCAAACAAGTTGAAGGAATCACAATACTGGCGCAATTACAAAATTGTCAGATAAATATTTAGAAGGTCATTGGATGATTTTACTCATAACTACTCGTATAGTGAAACATGCATACATACATACATAGAAATTCATACATACTCGTACTGTACAAATGTGAATGTCAACTCTAGAGTTGATATTTAAATATAATTATTCATTATTATTTTTTTTTCAGAAATTAAATAATACTTCATTAAAATGTTTTTGCTTAAAATTTTAGAATGTTTTAAATCTCCTACTCCTAGGGAAAAATTTCATTTAACCAATACTATATAATAACATTAAACTGTGTTTGGCGAGTAGAGTTTGTTATTAATGACAGAATTTAATATTATTAATGTCAACTTGAAAATTGTCAATAGATTTTCGGATATTTTTGTCAATTTTATACATCTTTAAAAACACAACAAATACATTTCATACTTATTGATAACATTTAGAAGCGTTAGTAATATTCACTAAATGTATGTAGTTACTTAAATGGGAGCTAACGCTATTAATAACCGAGCAGCATATATTTTTTTCATTTTATTTCACAAGGATTTATTCCTATTTTCCTCACTACTTACATCTAATTACATATATGTCAATTATGAACAACAAGTCCGGCAGTATCATATTAATAAAATTTTTTCAAAAGCGAACCCTAATCAGAAAATTTGATATTACGATTTCTACATAAATATGAATAATCTGAATAAAAATCGATATTTCGATATACCTATATGCGTATTTTTTCAAGTTGGGCTTTATATTGCGCCGATACAATTTGGTGCCGTATTTTTATACCGTGTTTATAACGTACAAAAAATAAGTCCATCACCCACCTTAAAGTATGCCGATCGTTTTAGAAGCACTTTCTGAGTCGATTTATATAAAATAAAATTTGGCACATAATATTTTTTGGCCCAAGGTCGATTGGGATTGAATTTGGTTGAAATCGGTCCATTATTTCACCTAGCCCTTATACAAAATAGCGTTTTATCGGTGATAAATGTTTGTTTACAAATGTATCCAAACAAAAGTCACAACAAATAAGTTATAACATCAAATCACACCTACCAATTTTGTAGAGATCGATCCACAATTGACCATAGCTTTAATATAAGGCCCACTTCTGAAAATCACTTTAGGGACCATAAATCTCTTAAAAATGTTGGTATCTAAATAAATAACATATATATATAAATTACGTCGCCCAATTTAATAACGGTTGGTCCATTTTTAGTCAAAGCTGCCACATAGGACTCACTTCTGAAAATCACTTTAACATGCATAAATCGAGCTAAAATTATATACAAACAATACTGATAAGCTCAGAAGTCAAGCCACAATATTTTTGTATGATCGGTCCATAATAGGTTATAGTTTCCATATACAGTGGTGGTTCAGTATAACGAACGCCGATATAACGAATGCCCAGTATAACGAACGTTTTTATCAAGTCCATTGATGACTCTAAATAACGAACGGTTGAAAAATTAAGTATTCTATATAACGAATGCTTTCTTTTTCTATGCTTTGTTTTATTCTATGTTTGTTTGCTTTGTGCACTTACACAAAGGAAACGAGATTTGTTGACAACTGGTCGCGTTAAAGACTACATACATATGTACGTTAAATCAGTCAATCTGTGTAAGTGAAAATGACGACAAGTAAGCGACTTTCGCTGGCCGATAAAATAAAAATAATTGATGATTACAATAATAAAAAATGCAGAAACTACCAAATCAAGCGATATTGCTTTTGGATAATGCCCCTAGAAGAGGAGTTGGTGAAAGAAACGGCTGATGGCAAAATCTGGGTGGTTTATATGCCTCCAAATGTGACTCCATTGATCCAACCTATGGACGAAAACTCTATTCGACTGACAAAGCTATTTTATAGACACAGTCTACTTAGCATAGTTGTAAGCTCAGGCAATCAGATCCAAAACGGATTGAAGGAACTTAATCTTTTTGAAGCGGTTTCACTAATTGCATTTGCGTGGGATTCCAGATTGATCTTCAAAAATTCTGGAAAAATATTCTAGTTGAAACCGAGCAGTTTGAAGATGATATTCCTTTGGCACTTCTACGTAGTCAAGAGGAGGTCTTGTACAATCAAACAAAATAATTAATTTTGTTCATGTATATAATTTTTTCCGTTTTTTTTAACAAATGAATTAATATAATACGAATAGAGTTTAACTTGGTACTATGCTAATATTTATGAAAAGAAATATATATTTCGATATAACGAACATTCGATACACCGAACGACCCTGGACATTATATCATTCGTTATACTGGACCACCACTGTAGTGATGATTTCTGAAAAACTGTTTTTGAACATATACTGGGGTAGGGTATTTTATGGTCGCGCTTGACCGACAATACTTACTTGTTTCATTTCTTATTTATTGTTTTTTTATAACAACTATGTATGCTAAATTTTTTGTTCCATAAATATTGTTCTACTGTATATAAATTGTTTATTGTTTTAGGTATAATGAATCAAATTTAGGAACAAATTTAAAATATACACATACATGTGTATATTTAAATATACACGTATAATAAATAGATTATGTATTGATCATTATTGATATCAAAATATTAAGTTTGAAATTCTATATATTGTATTTATTTATAATATATTTATTAATAAAATATTATTTTGTAGCAACAAGATTTGTATTCACCTTCAGACATTGACGCTATTGACGGTCGCATATCTCGTATTCCCCGAGCAAGTAAGTACGATTTGCTAAAACCTGTAATTGTTTAATAATGTTTGCTAGTTAGTAGCTCAATCCACTGCAATTTATTTATTTATTATTTTTATTATTTTGCTTAACTTTCCAATTTCCTTGAAAAATCCAGTCCCTGAAACTGATGACGATGATGAATATGATGATCGACCATCTTTTACAGGTCCACGTATGGGTGTCGACGATGGTTTATTGCCAACAGATGAAAACGGTGTTATAGCAAATCATCACCCTGTAAAGCCACCCCCTAGACGTCCCAGTTTTTCATTTCCCGGCCACACAGAGCCAGGTTTCGTGAATATTAATGGCGTCGATACCCCCATACCAGATATAAATGCTTATCAACACAAGAAGACTTTGGCACAAGGAATGATGGATTTGGCCTTATTATCTGCCAATGCCAATCAATTGCGTTATGTACTAGAGTCCTATGAACGGCATCCGTACTATTATCCCAGCTTAGTATTTATTTCCATAAGTATCATTTTTCAAGTAAGTCATGCTTTATACATCTTCATGTATTGTTATTGCTACATATTTAAAACAATCATTATTTTAAGATTGCAGTCGGAGTTGGTTTAATTCTCAATGGCAAATACAATGTTAAAGACGAAAAGGATATTTGTCGGGCAAATAAAATCAATAATTACACAGTTATTGGCATTTTCATAATTACAGTGGTAAATGTTTTTGTATCCGCCTTTGGTGTAGCCGATCCACAATCGAATAAGAACACATAAAATTCTCAAATTTTTTATTTTTATTTTATTCTCAAATAATTTTTTTTGTTAATGTTTAACAAAAAACAAATAATTTGTATTAAGTAGTTTATAAGTAACTTTAATCTCACATAACGTACATATATATGTATGTATAAAAGTATATTTGTAATGCCCTTTTTTAAATCCCAACGAATGAAATTATTTTTATATTAAATGTTTATTTAACAAAAAATTTAGTTTAACAAAAATTTAATGTAAAATATATGTATGTTTTTGGAAAATTCTTACCATATGGTTTTTTAAGTTTATTATAAGAAAATAAGACAATACCATGGTATTGGTGAAATACACATGAATTTATGTTAGTCCTACCATTCGTTATTTCCACATACTTCATTGTATGACACTATTATGTATGTAGTACATTAGAGTGCTGTAAAAAATAAAATTGCGAATTTTGACTGTCCCCACACCTAGAATGTTCTGAAAAATATTAGGATGATAAGATAATGAGTTTAAGTTTTGCAGATGGACCCCACAAATTCTCCAAGGAGGGTGCTGTGTGCGCTAAAAATAGGGCATCTTTACTTGTAATTTGTTTAAATTCATGCAATTAATCATTCGATTTCTAGCTAAAGTGGACAACAAACATAATAAAAATGTATTCAGGTTTTCGAGACAAAGTCTTGACATGAATACGAAAAAACTGAAGAAAAAGGAGGCAACATGTAAATAAATGAAAAATGATATTTACAGCAAATTTCGAACCACCGGTAATACTGGTTAAAGGATTGATGTTTGACTGTTGGCTAGCGGGCGCCGCAGTGGTGCAGAGGGTGAGAACGTAAAGAATTCTGATGAGAGAAAGTGGTGTTTCTCGAAACATATGTAAATTCAACCAACAACCCGGTTCGAATCATAAGCCAAGAAAAATTATCAATAAATTTTAATAATAATTTTCATGTAACAATTCCTACCTTCAGTAAAAATAATTTAATGAAACTTAAATTTAAGGAACTCGAGCCGAAATAAAAGAAATATCAAAGATATAAAAAAAAATATTGTACTATATTTATTGCAAAATAAAGAGATTCTGAATTTTTTTTTAATTTTTGGAAAAATTTAAATCGGCCTGTCAATAATTCGTAAATAAAAAAAATAGAAAAAAATGTTCATCATTTCACAGAAATTAATTTAAAAAATTTCTTTCGGAACGTGACAGAAAACAATGGCTGACGTAAAAATATTGGTTTAAGTTTACTTTGTTAAATCTATGTACATCTCTCAGATAAGAACATTTAAAAAATAAATAATCAGATTATCTATGAACTAGATTATGCGACACTGCTCTAGCAGACGATGAAAATAAATTAAGAGACCAGACCAGAGATTTATAAAAGAGTTGTTTTTTACTTTTTATTTTATTATTACCTCTGTAAAAGTTATTGATAAATGTCTTGTATTAGAAAATTAAAATATAAAAACAAAAAATAAAAAAACAATCGTATATAAGAACATAAAATAAGTATTTAAAATAAACTACAAAAGAATAACTAGTGTGTATGTCATATGTAATTTTTTTTTTTTTTTGCAAGTATGTAGCTATGTAGTATGTATCTAAGTCGAACTCCGACAGAGAAAAAACTTGTGCAACAATAAATTAAAGATTATTTACACCATCTGTAAAAATTTCATAAGTACGCCAAGTACGGTTTTATAGGAAAACCAATTTAGCTTGAGTGCACATTATACGTTTGCTTACATTGGAATAAAAAATACAAGTAATCGCAAAAAATGTTTGTAAGGTTTTATGTTTTGCACTTAAGATTTGTCGCTTTTAGGGCTCAATGTATCAATTTGTAGTATGTAAGTATGTAAACTAAAAACTAATATCACAATTTTTAAGAGTGAATCTGCTTCTGTATGAATGTATGTTTATGTGTTTGTATTATTGTATTGTATTTGTTGTAAGTAAAGTAAAATGTATGATGTGTACTCGAAAAATAAAAATCAAATAATCAAAAATCCTTATTCTACTTCGATTCTTTCATTCCCTTTTTAAACTTAAAACGTAAAAAATTAAATTCACTCTTCTCCTTAACTCATTGAGTTTTGCTTTTCTCCTGTGTGACACCATTTGGCTGCTGATCAATGACTTCAAAATCACAAATCAAAGAGAAATGATCCGAGGGATACTGGAAGCTGGGTGTGCGATTTTTACCAATTTCATCACCTTGTGGGAATTCTAAACAATTTTTTACCTTAAGATAAAATACAAATGAAATCATTTAATTTAATGTGTAATTTATATATGTATATGTAATTTATTTAGAACTCTAACTAACAATTATATTTGTAAAATATAATTACTTACCTTCAAAATTTCCTTGGTATAGAAAACGTAGTCTATTGTGTGGCATACTTCGCCATCTTCACGTATTTTCCAGGTAGTGTATGGCGGCTCATTTTGTATGGACTTTTGTACTTTATCGCAATTATCCAAATTTTCTTTGCTCATACTTTCATTATTGCATTCGTCACTCTCAGCCCGCATGTCCGAATAGGCGCTGGATAATTTCAAGAATTCACAATTCAAAATGGTCGAATACACTGGCTCGATGGGTTCCGCATTAAAGTCGCCACACAAAATTACAGCTCGATCACCAGAAAATTGTTTAACAAAGCGTATCAAATCACGTCCCTGTTCATTACGAAGTTTTGAAAGTAAGGAGCCATGACGGGCCTTAAGATGTGTGGTACAAACACATATTTCACGTCCCGTTGCTTTAAGTTTTAAATTGGCTGCTATGGCCACCTGATTACTTTGTACTCGCCAAACTTCTAAAATGCGCGTATCGAATTTATTCAGTTCGAATTTATCGCGTTTAAAGAAAATGGCACACCCATCTGGTCCATTGTTCTCCTCGATGTAGAGACAAGGCGAATCTGGTTTAGGAAAGAAAATGCCTTCATAGTTTTGTGTACCCAAAATAGTCTGAAGGAATTTGTAATGATCCACTTCCTGTTTTAAATAGAAAATGTGTTAATGGTGAATTACGAGTATATATGTGTATGTACATATATATAGGTATAATATAATAGTAAAAGAGATATCTCACCTGTAAACATACTATATCGGGATTGTTTTGTAAAATTTCTTGTACTATTAGGAATTTACGATTTTCCCAAGTTAAAGCCTCTTCGGGACATCGTACAAAGCCATCGTTATTTTGACCAAGAGCTGAAATTTATGAAGATTTGATTAGAGTCTGTTTTTGCCATATAATATTTTGTATAAGTATATGGTGAATTGCACGTCAAGTGACCCAATTTTAAAAATCGATGTCTGCCGATATGGATGAAATTTGCACCAAGGCTAGTACTATTGGATAGTAGGCCAGAGACAAATTTTCAGCTCTATCAGTTCAGAAGTGCCGGAGTTAGAGGGGGTCAAAGTTGGACATTTTGGTCATACAGGATTTTTTAAATGAGTGTAACTTTTTACCTATTGGTCCTAGCAAAAATTGTCCAAAGGACTGTAGATAGCTATTTCTTCAATCATTTCAAAAATATTTTTTTTTAATTTGTTTTGATGCATTTTTCAAAAAAAAATATTTTACGCCATCCAGCGGCAATAATTTGTACTAACAATATTCAACAATTAGAAAGGTAATTTGAATACCTTTCTAACAAAAAAAATTTAAAATCGGATGAAAATAAGCGAATGAGAAAGAAAAGATATATAAGATGATGAAATAGTATCAAATTTATATTTTAAATATGTATGTAACTTTTATTAAATTGATCATTAAAGTTTACATTTTTAGTTTTGCGAAAAAAATTTTAGTTATTTTACTAGAATTGTATTTAACAGAAATCTTTACTCTTTATACTTTTAAAATCAAGTTATTTTATTTTAAAAATTTTAAAAATCTACATAAGAGTGCAAATTCTTTAGCTTTTCTTTGAGTTGGGACTCTAAATCAGTCTCGGGCACACACATACTCACTCATAACTGCTAGTGTTGGAAGCAGCAAAAAACAAATGACCGCAAATAATGATACACTCAAAATTAAAAGAGTCTAAATTCAAATTTGTTGTTTGCCAAACTTTTTGACCGTGATATTTATAATTTAAACCTCTCAACATGTTTATTTGCTTTTTAAGAATTTTTATCCGATTACTCTGTACAGCGACATAAGATAGTTCATTTAATAAATTAAATTATTCTATAGGCTCATTCACATCATATTCAAATTTAGAAATAGGACTTTACTCTCCGTACGTCGTTTTTTTACTTCTTGTTTGCTCTTCATCTATTCCAATCTCCTTATTCGTTCCTCAGCATTCCCTTTTTTATTTTCCTGAAAAACCTTTTTCATTATTTACACACCACTTTCCATATCTTGCTTTATTGGATAGACCTGCAAAATATCGCAAAGAAAGTGAATGTATTTGTTTTGCCGGGCCTTTACTTGCTGACATATGAGGTGCCATATCCTCGTTCCTCTTCGCCATCGCAAACACTCTTACCACATTGATATTACTGTGGAATAAGTATACATTTGTGGGGAATTAAATTCAAGAACGATGTTTTATTTATTTCTTCGAACTCTAAATATTCAGATATTTAATACAGCACGTCCTTGAAAGTAAGATGATCACAAGCAAAAATTGATTTACAAGTGTTAATATGTTTTAGTGGTTCAATGCAAGCTGCGTGGATAAGTACACATACTTCAAGTTGATACAGAAAATTGGTGTCTGTAATATATATGCAATATTTGCCAAGCTAAATCAGATAAAAAAAATGAACCTGTGGCCTGCCAAAACACCAATGCTTTTTGGGTGGGAAATTTCCATTTCGGTCTGAAAGTTTCTGAAATCAGCAGATATAGGGTGATAAGCAGCATTTTTTAAATTCATAACTTTTGCAATGTTTTTGATTTTGGAAACGAACTCATTGCAAGTATTACTGAGTGCTTCAATGGTGTCTTTGGAAACATTGTTAGAGGCATGTACAAAGCAGTTCTTTAATTGAAATTCTTTAAGCACTGCCAATTCACTTTTGTTTGCGATTTTTAGTCTCTCTGCACTAAGCAATTTATTAAAGGCAGCGGAAGTTGCAGCACTGTCAGCAAGGCATGGCTCTATTTTCATCAAAATTAGTTTGTTTTTTAATTTCCTGCAGACCTGCAACTGATAATGTGTTCCTTTTGTAGGTACTTTTTCAATTTCATGGAATACGTTCTCCATTATGGCCGTTAAAATAAAAGCTTGAAGTTTATGCACTCGCATAGTTGTCTCGTCATGATGGAGAGTAAAGTTGTTACCATTTTTCAGTATTTGTTCTAGCATTTTAGCTGTTGATAATTCAACCAAATAATTAAACTTATCCTTTAATCGAAAAATTGTTCTAAGGAAAGTACTTCTGTTAAAATGCCACATTACTTCCACGATTTTAGTATAACTGACTGGCATTTCCAACATCTTGTAGATAGCAATATCATTTTGTTTTGATTCAATGATATTGTTGTTTGCTTTGCAAAATTTCAGCTGACTCGAACGATAACGTTCGCTTAGATAAGACTTAAGACAGAAACTTCATTGTGGAATAAACAAACTTGATTGAGTAAAAAATAGATACGATAAAAAGTTTGTGTCTTAAGTCATATCTAAGCGAACGTTATCGTTCGACATCGTGGGCCAAAGGGATAATTTGAGGAAGACAAGGTAATGACAACAGTGAAAACAGTGTTTATGTTCTTAATAACTAATGTATAACTAATTTCACCCTGTTTTTTTAATCAATTAATAAAATTTGTCGAAAATAGGCTGTACTGTTTGCAATACGGCACAAATTTGGCTGAATATTATGCCTTGGGAGACAACATAGTTGTTGATGACTAAAATATCTAAAATTCTGCGGTGGTGCTTGAAGATAACACTCCTACTTCAAAAGTTGTAAGTGAATGAAGGTAAAAAAAACCAGTTTTTTTAATTTTTTTTCGCTTTTTTACATTTTAGATTTTAATGTCATTAACAACTGTGTTGCATGGCAAGTCATAATATTCAGCCCAATTTGTATTTTCTTACTTCCAAGTTTTGTTGTTGCCACTTTGTTTTTTTCAGTGTATTATTCAAACAAAAGCTAAAAATGAAAGATTACTACCCAAACTAACTATTCAACACATGAAAACATTGATTTTGTAGCTATTAACATAAATAATTCGTTAAATTCATAAAAAGTAAAAAATCCAAGTTTTAAGGGACACCCTAAATATCCGTTTTAGGACAAGTGAGGGCACTTTAATAAGCAAGTAGGGTACTTGACTCTACCCCCGAAGTATTAAAAATCATTCAGCATTCATAGTCCCCTTTTACAGTTGAGAAATTGAAAGACAGACAGACGAAGTTTGTAGGCGATGTATTGAAGAGGAAAAGTGTGCGGTAGACACTTAGATAAGACTTGATTATAATAAATATGCCTTGGTCCAGTACAGTAGAGGTCTACCGCTCTTCCTATCGCCTACAAACTTCTTCTGTCTGTCTTTCAATTTCTCAACTGTAAAACGGGACATAGCTTGAAAATTAAAAAGTTAATTTTTTTGGCATATTGCTAAATTTATTAAGTAATTTTAATAACGGTATAGTTCGGTAAATCAATAAAAATATATGTATGTCAGCAAATAAAGTCTGTGATCCTTTGCACTTCAAGTATTCCTACCGTAGATGTGATTTGGCTTTATTTACCACTCATATGTGATGAAATTTGTTTGGATACTTGCATAATTCAAAAATTTATGATCAGTAAACCCAAATTTCGGGAGGACATTTGTATGTGGACCATGTGAAATAATAGACCGATTTCCACCAGTTTCAATCCCATCCATCCTTGGGCCGAAAAAATATCACGCACCAAATTTTATCGAAATATCTTCAAAATTTAAACCTTTACTCTGCGCACAAGCTTTACATGGACAGCCAGCCAGCAAGACGGATGGACGGACGGACATCGTTAAATCGACTCAGAAAGTGATTCGATATACTTTAAGGTGGGTGTTGGACCAATATTTCTGGGCGTTACAAACATCAGCACAAATCCACCACTATGGTGGTGTAGGGTATAAAAAGGATTTTTAAATGGTAAAGGGTGACAATTAACCATTCAAATTAAAGTGGAGCTGTTATTTTCCATTCCTGGTCAAAAGGCATCATGTCATTATCGCAACCAGAAATAGGATAAGTTAGCATGCATGGATACCTTTAATCTGGAAAATACGAAAACTTTTCGAAGGTTAAAGATCAACCAAAGGAGTGAAAAACAAAACAAATCAGAGACATATGAGAGACTAACAAAGCTCTACAGTTTGCAGAACATCCAATATAATGTGGAGAAACACAAACTTAAAATGAATATAATAGAATCTGTACCTGAACCTGAATAGCCCAACACTCAGAAGACTAGTTAATGTGTTAAATAAACACATTGAAGGCTCATATGGCTTGTATTGGTCTATTTGATAATACGATTTGCAGAGAGTGTGAGGAAGAAGACAAAACACTTTAAGATTGATTGTGCCATTGGCCTGTATTTAAATGAAATAGAGATGAATATTTGTATATGGACACATGGAAAATCTGGAATCTCTAAAAAAATGTACTGAGAAAACTATGCTCTTAATTTAGCCCACCTTTTAGGCTAATGAAATAACGAAGAGGAACACTTCCTAAAAAGCGCAGAAAATGCCGAGATAGACATAAGTGTATACATGAAATGTATAAACAACCATACAAATGCCCTTCTACTATAATTATAATTATCTGATTATTTTTGAATGCAATTATTGAAAAGTAATTGGCTGGAAGAAAAACTGGGTCAAACAATGTGAACTGCTCTGAATTGGATCTGAAATATTGATTTCACTAAAAACTAATTTGCATCTTAAAATTCTAATTTAAAAAAAATGTTACGAACCAAATGCGCATACATTCAATAAATTTAACATTTAGGTCTACGCAATATCCTGTCAGTTCAGACAAAATCGATACAAACTTACTTTGTGATAAAAGATTCCACTGCAATAAACGAATGTGATTTGGATCTGATAATGGTGCACTGCATACTGTATAGCAGTCGTAGTGGTACAAGTTTTGGCAATATTCAGCAAACGAAATCGAAAAGAGACAATAGAAATTTACATTAATTCAAAAACAAATTTATACAATTTCAATTAAATGCAAGTAAGTTAACAAAATTCCATTTGGAAAAACTATTCAAATTCTATTCAATTGTATATTTTAATAAACACTCACCTCGAGATACAGTATCTAATTTGAGACAACGCAAACCATCTGTTATGTCTGATGAAACCATTTGAGCAGATAGTGTGGACAATGGTTTCAAAAAGAAACGCGGAAGAAGTGGTGGTTGATGCTCGCCACGTAAATGTTTGCAATGTTGTAAAAGCTCTGACGTACTCAGACCTTTGGGTACCTCTAGACTATCATCTTGGCAATCAGAATTATTTATTTTTGGGGCCGAATTAAATGAACCCATTCTGTAAAGTAGAAAAGGGAAAAACTTATTTAAAAAACTAAAGCAACATTTATGAATAAAAATAAGGACTGAAGAGAAACAACAATTAACTAATTTTTATAAAATATTAATTTTACATCATATTAGTAAAATAACAATTAATCGTTCAGTCACTTAAGTAATTACAAATATTAAATAAACAAACAAATAAATTCTTTATAAATTTTACGAACATATTTAACAATTATAATAACTCCTTTATTATTATTATGGTAATAAATAAATAAATCAATCAATCAAACGAAACAGGGAAAAATAAAACTTTAAAAAATATAAAACGTTAAGAGACAGATAACGAATGCATTCTGGCTAAGAACTGCTTGCTACATATACTCACAAGGTCGGGGTTCTCAATATTATTTTTTTTAAATATATTGTTATCATAAAGAGGGTATGGCTGTGACGAGCAGACCCTAAATTCATGTTACTGGCTGACACCTTACTGAAATTACAAATATCATACAAAGTTAAACGTGGACACAAACGTCAACTTGTCTCATTAAGTACAACTAAAACTACTAACAAACAATACAATCAAATTGAATTGTTTATAAGTTTTGTTTGTTGTAATCGTTATCAAATATTAATTGAACATAATTTTTTATTTTTATTTTTACTATAACAACACAGTGGAGTGATAAACAAATTGTCAGAAACAAAACTGCTGATTAAATTTCTATGCATTTTCGTAAAACATATTTTTATTTCCTGAAATTAAAGTAAGTAATACCCATAGTCCTATATTTGGTTGTGCTAAATCTTATATGCCCAGCACCAATATAATATAGGCACAGATTTTTGAGAATTTTCTGTACATACATTTATTTTAATTTGACCGTTTACACACATTTGTATTTGGAATTGTATATACGAGATAAAGAGATTAAAACGAATTGTAAGTACCTGGATTGTACGATTGTGTACTCGTCTTATCTTCCCCTCACCGCGATGTCTAAAACCTCAGTTAGCCGACTGTAACGGAATGTAGTGTAATGACGTAAAAATATAAAGAAATTATATTTCTTACAGATTCATACATTACGGTGTTGCGTTACTTTACATCTCCATAACCATTTGCATTACTTTACACATAACAATATCCATCAGCTGTTTCTTACTGTTGCAGTTACATTCCATTACAGTCGGATAACTGAGCCTTAAAAGATAATAAAGCGTAATTTTTTAGCAACTTTAATTTTGGTAAGACTCTTTTTGGCGGCTCAGCTATTTTCGAGCTACAGTTAAATATGTCCAGTTTAGTCTATAATTTAATCATGAATCGACTTACAAACAAACAACGCTTGTAGATTATTGAATTTTAGTACAAAGATGCATGCTCGGTTAAGAAAGTACATCGTGCACTTTTTCCATTTTATAGCTCTGGTTGAATGGATACGTAAACAAGCAAAATTGTCGTATTTGGTGTGAAGAGCAGTCAGAAGTATTGCAAGAACTGCGAATGCACTGTTTGGTGTGGATTATAGGCCGGTGGCATCATTAAACTGTAATTTTTCAAGGACTAGGCAGGAACGTTACTGTACTAATGGCGAGCGTTATGATGGAAGATGGTGCCACATAGCAAGCGAAACAATGGCCCAACTAAGAGGCGACTTCAGTGAACAGTCTATTTCACATTTGGTCGGGTCAATTGGTCGCCTAGATCGTGCGATTTAACGCCTTTAGACTATTTATGTGGGGCTATGTTAAGGCTCATATCTACAGGGACAAGCCCGCCACGGTTGACGCACTGGAAGCTAATTTAGAAGAATTTATTCGTGAGATACCGGCCGATTTGTTTGAGAGAGTATGCCAAAATTGGACCCAGCGTATGAACCATGTGAGGCGTAACTGTGGTCAACAATTACATAAAATCTTCTTTAAACATTGAATTGATTAAATTTTTATCAGATTTTATACATTTCTCTAAATTTTATGTGTTTTTTTTTTAAATAAAATTCGAAAGCTATTAAAGAACCATCCTTTATTTTGTTCTGCCGATTGGCCTTGCCTTAACCAAATTATATCATTACTACAATATTTTCAATGTACTGTATATATTCTATAGTTGATATTGCATCGAATTATCCATTTAGAATTACTGGTTTATACCCATCTTTTAATCCTTCATTGTACAAAGCCAAACACATCGTACACAATTCGAAAATGCTCGTACCGCATTACATCGAAAAATAAAATGGCCAAAATAATCCCAGACGAAATACACATTTTTTTAATTCAAAAAACAGTTTTGATATGATTTGGTGCATTTTAGTTTGTTTTGGAGTTCTGAAAGGAGAATTATTATTCTCCCAATAAGTATTCAAAATTCGACCTCTGAACTTTGAGGTAAATTGATACAAATTTAATAGTATTTAAGATTTAGTTTTCTATTCAAAATGTTTATGTATGTGAACATTTTCTTGGAATAAATTACCATGGAACACAGCAGCGATTCAAAACCCTTTGCAATACTCTTTTGATTTGGTAAGCAAAAAATTAAAACCAAAGCAAATAATTTAGTACTTTTAATCTAACGTTTGAATTCAATACCATTTTAAAATCTCTTATTTTTGCCAGTGACTTAATTAGTAGACAACTTTAGTGTGAAGACGAAGACAATTGATTCTGAATTACCTAAGTCCCCGTTTACACAGTCGAACATTTGGAATTCTCTTTTGTTTTTTCATTCGCGGTCACACTGTCGAACAATGGTTCAGACACATTTCATTATTATTTGCTTTTTTGACATTTCTCTTATTCGTGCTGTGTAATAATTTGTAGTAAATTCCAGCAAACAAAATGTCAGCAAAGCATGTTCACCGAGTACCGAACACAAAATTGATTCTCTCTTTCCCACCCGTAATTTTCTTCCAAACGGGGACTAATTAGGATTTTTTATAGATTTGTAAAGCTTTTCAATTCAATTCGTATAAAATAAAACAAACGCGTATGGTCACACATTACATACGAGTATATTTGCCAACAGCATAAAATAAAATAAAACTATACACTCTGAATTGTAATAGGTGAAATGTGTTTTTTATATTTTTCGTCAAATATTTGGCGATCGTCCGATCTCTGTTACTTACAATTTTCTGTGGCATTTCATAACAGTATTTATGAGAGCGTACTTATATTTAGCGGCATTGAAATTATAAATTTTTTAGGACTTTCAGGTTCAAAAACATTTATGTAGTGATTCATGCAAATATCGTTTATCTTGTGTGTGTATTTGTTTTTTTTTTTTTTTTTTTGCTTTTGTAATTAATATTTAAAACGGAAGTTAAACAGATTAATAGCAATATTTTTTATAATTAACTAATAGAATATCTATCTATGTATTTTTAGAACAACTTGTTAACGTTTGAAAATTTCATTACAGACTAACAGACTGATTAACTAACAGCGACGTCTTCGCTACTTGTTTGTTTGAAATTATTTTAATAACAGTTTTTTAATTTTGTTCATTTGTTATGACGTCAATTTTAATAAAAAAAAAAAAATAAATATATTTATATATTAAAAAATATTGTTTTAGATATACATACATACATATCTATGCATATCTAACCATGTTATTTTGGTATTTTGGAATTTCTGTTAATCATTCAAATATAAACATTTATTGGCACTAGTACGTAATAAATAAATGAATGAGTTTGAAATCTAACTGTTATTCACATGTGAAAATGTGGCCAGATTTTTTAATTGTAATTATAGATTCTTACTTCTGGCATTATTAAGGAAATTGTGTAATTTAAATAATGTAATATGTATCTGATAAGGAAAACAGTGTTTTTGGTAATTTAGTTCTTGATCTCAGAAGACGTAATCCATATTAGAGATCATTTTGGAAAACAACGTGTTTGAAGTTCTTGCGATGAATATTAGATCCTCTAGATTAACGACCTTTATTTCACGAAATAAAAAGCTTAAGTGAGAATACTATCTGCTTCCGTTTTTACTTGTATTCGAAAATACAAATTAATTGTTTTCAACTTTTTTAACCAATTTTAAATACTATTTTTATACTATTTGAAAAAATGTGGCAAGATAATTTAATATACAAATTTAAACTAGATTTACCCGTAAACACACATGAGCTATTGGAAAGCTACTTAACTGGTCGAACATTTAAACTTAAAGAAGACTTTCCCAAGGAAGCATGCTGGGACCATTCTTATACTTGATATACAACAATCGTGCTCACACATCAACATTTGCTTTCTGAGCATTCATAAAATCGCTCAAGAAGCATTTCGCTACCTACTAAATCATATACATACATATCGATACCTTTCCATAAGAATGTATTAAGCGACACTCTTTTCGAAAATGTCTTTTTGATGTGGAACTATACTAGAAGTTAGGCGCCACATGTTGGCATTTGGGTTTCGCTGCCTTATCATGGATGCAAAGGAAACTATAGAGAAAATAAAATTGTATCAACCGCCAAGTTTTCTCACTGGAATAATGTTGCTCCCTGAAATTTGTATTATCCGCCAAAGAAATTATGCTAAGCGACATTTTTAAAAATCTAATTGTCGTAAGCAACAAAAGGTCGACACAAAAATTTTGTTAGATGTCGCTTAGTTTAACCGAAATCGTCGCTTATATAATTTTTCTATGAAGTACGCTACTGCTTTTTTCCCATTTATTTTGTGTTTTTTTTTGTCTCGTCGGTTGTAAGAGTATTTTTGTATGTAAATACCTTTGCACAGATAGCTGTTGATTTTATTTCAAATATTTGAATAAAGTAAGTAGACTTTGGTTTTGTTTTGAGTTATTTTGTTCCTTTTATTCTCGTCTGTTCTTATCGTACTTTTTCGTTGAGGAGTTAGTTCATCGTTTCGTGGTATTTTAGTGGAACTATTTATAATTTTAACATGAATGAAAATTTGCCAGGTCCCTCTTAAAATTTCCGTTTTGATCTCTAAGTGTAATTTTTGAATTTTTGTTTTGAAATAAATGTTTTGTTACTTTTTATATAGATTTTTATTTATTTTATTGTTTAACAGAAAAAATAAAAAATGAATTAAACGACACAAGTTATTTCGAACCTTTATTTTTTGTGTCCATGTCAATGTTTTAAGCGCCATTTACCATTGTATCAAGCGCCAATGTCTTGACCACGAAAATGTACTAAGCGACAAAAACTTTTCATCTTTTTTTTTTTGTATATAAATTTGGTTGGCGGAGAATTAATCCCTCAAATTGCCAGGTTATCCCACTATTGATTCAAGTAAGTCCCAAGTCGACCTATACCTTCATATAGGAAGCTGGAACGCTTAAATCTTGTATTAAAAAAAATTTAGCATGTGACTAATGCACAACTTCGAAAAACCGTAATGCTGTACAGTTAGACGACGCCAAGCATTAACCAATGCAACTGTGAGACGCAAATCTCTCGAAGGCGGCGAAAAAAGGACGGCCTGATTGCCCTTAAGCGATAATGACAATGACGCGCGAGTTCTTTCTCCACCCAGAGCTGAATTACGACTGAAACTTTTCATCTGAATAAAATTTTGGTTTTGCAATGATGTCAAGTGTTGTATTCTGAAAATCGCTTTCCAAATATGTTCTTTTCAATAAAATACACAAATAAATGACTAAATGAGACGTTTTTTTCGTTTCCTGAACAATTTTAGAAATGTCGCTTAATACATTCTTATGGGAAGGTATCGATATTTGAATTAGAAACATAGTTAAAGCAATGGAAAATTAAAGTTAATAACCAAAAATGCACCCATATAACCTTTACATTGCGTAGAGAATCATCTATATATATAAAATTCAATGTATGTATGTATGTATGTATGTATGTATGTAACGTATAGACTCCAAAACGGCTGAGCCGATTTTGATGAAATTTTCACAGCATGTTACTGTGACTCTGGAAGGAATAATAGGGTACTTTTTTTTACTACGCCCACTTTTACGCCCACTTTTTTAAAATATTGTAATTGGAGACCAAACCTCTGGACCGATATTTTTGAAATTTTCACAGCATTTAACTGGGACTTTGGTATGATTAATAAGGGTACTTTGTTTGACCACGCCCATATTTACGCCCACTTTTTAAAAATTATGTAATTGCTCCCATATAGTTTTTAACAGATTTACTTCAAATTGTATACACATTATATACTCCAGGCGAGGTAAAAATGATTTCTTAAGCCACGCCCCTTTCACGCCAAATTTTTGAAAGTTTTATTCTCTATAAAAATTTGTTCATTCCAACGTATTTTTTTTATTTGGTAGTATATTGCTCTTAATACTGTTAACGTCGCCATATAACTATGAACCACGCCTACTTCATCGCCCCCTTTTTTTAATTCAGATACTTACTTATACCACTAACAATGTTTGCTATACAAAATACTTTTTTTGTAATATGTATTTACCTAAAGTTTTATATACTTTTTAACTACATACATTTTTTTTATTACCAAATCCCCATTTTTCGCCCCATTTCACTTTAAATTATATTGCTTTTAATCTATATATATATAAATGAATGTGTGTCTGTATGTTTGTGCTTAATAGGAGGCCAAACCCTTGGACCAATCTGCCTGAAATTTTTACAGCATGTTACTGTGACTCTGGAAGGAATAATAGGCTATATGAAGTTTTGATTGTACAAACGGGGTTGGCACCGCCATACCCGCCGCCATATTTTGGGCATTTTTTGACGTACGTCGGTGATATTTGGTACATATGGTATTGGCATAATTAGGAATACGTACCAGGAGAAAAGTGAGTGGGACCACGCCCCTTTTTAGGAAAATTAAACATCGTAATATAGTCTTAACTACTGGACCGATCGTCATTAAATTTTCAAAACAGGATATTCTTACGAAATAATAAATTCTTGACTATGTAAGTGGACAAAGGGGCATGGTCTCGCCTAAAGCATTGCAATAAATACATTAAAATTAAATAAATAAATGTTTGTAAATATATAAGTACGTTTTATTTTATTTTATGACGAGCGGGGGGGTAGCAAAGCACACCGGGTTTAGCTAGTTATATCATAAAAAAATAATAAATAAATTCAAATTAATTGACCCATTGGCAGAAACTTTAAGCTTAGTGTAGATTGTAAACTTCTAATTTATAACTCGATCATAAAACCTATATGGTGTGATGGAATACATCTATGGGGAACGGCCTCAGCTTCGAATGTAGACAGAATTCAAAGACGCTAAAACAAATTGCTACGAGTGCTCGTAATTTCTCCCTGGTTTTAAAAAAAAATTCAAACATTCATAAAGATGGCCGGTCCATAATTGGTCATAGCTCCCATATAAGGACCACATTCGATACAGTCATTAATCTTTATATACTCGTATCTAATATATATAGGTACCGACTCAAAACTTTATATATATCATTTAAATACACACAAAATTCATTCCACAAAATTTTGTGAATTTCAGTGCATATTTGACCGTGTCCCCCATTTCCGAAATTAACTTTAATACTAATATGTATCTTTAATATATCGGCATTACGTTGAAATTCGACGTGAGATATCCTCATATGCATAAAATTAACTGTTCCAATATTTAAGAAGTTCGGCCCATGATTTGTCATAGCTTTCATATAAGGACCATTTCCGAAAAACAATTTAATCCACAAAAATGTCTAATAAATATCGATATCGAACCAACTTTTATATGAATCAGAAATTTTAATCCAGAAATCATATTAATATCGATTCTACGGCAATTATGCTCCTGAATTAATTACACTTCCGAATAACACAATCAACCATACAACTCTTGTTAATAACGTTACTGAGATGAGATTCAGCCAAAATAAGCCTAAAATACATAGAAACTATATTACTGGATTTAGAAGCTATCAGTCCATGATTGAGATCAAATTCAACGAAAAGAAGCCTCACCTTATAATATTACCCTTTTTTTATACTCTGTTTCTTAACTTGTTGTGATTATGGGAAATAAATTCTTAAATTAAACTCAAGATTATTATAAAAATCAGACAAAATCTGTAAATTATGGTAAGAATTGGTAATTATATTACATTTAAAATAAAATGTGTTGCTCGTAAAATTATCTTTTAAACAATACCTATATAAAATAATAATAAAATTTGCACTAAGACTGAATATAAAATAAAGGATAAGGATATTCTAGTCTTAAATATTTCTTATTACGTTTAGGTAGAGTGTATTTAAGATTCGGTACAGCCGAATATTGCACTCTAACTTGTTATCTTTAATAGCTATGCTTGTGTAAAAACACATTGTATATGTGATTTAATATTATAAACCTGAATAGTTGTTCTTAAAAAATCCTTGTTTTTAACTAATTTAAATAGGTTTTGGAGATCAATGTCTTTTTTTACACGTGTATTCCTTTCCGTGTAAAAACAGAATTAGGTGTATAATTTTCTACACTTTTAAAAGATGTTTTCCTATTCATATACTTAATAAACTAGCCCAAAACCGATCAACGATATGTAACTTAAAAAGTACTGCGGAAAGTATATTTACTTGGAAATATATATGTAATTGTTTAGATTGTTTAAAAATTACACATGATCCTAATTGCAAGTAAGACGACTATGTATATGCAGGAATTGTTATTTTATGATCGATGTCATTGTTTGTTATCTGTCTAAAGTCGAACTTCACCGTTTTACCAGCAAGACTTCATTAACTTGGAAACAAAAATAAAAAATATTGTTTTAATTTTGTTTAATATATCTGTTAGAATCCTAACTTGTTTTCATTTCGTTTAATTGTTATTAATATCCATATAAAATCGGTCAACAGCATTTGAATCATGTATATACCTTTATTAATAAATGTTTAAATATCTTCAAAACAAAAACATCATCTTAAATACCTGTTTAAATTCCCAAAGATCAATAAATTATGAAAAATGTTTAATGTAGTCTTTACTAAAGATAATTGTTTAATAATGAAATTTCTTATCATTTAGATAAAATGAAATTAATTTCAATTAATTTAAATTTGTTTAGTGAGATTGATACCTGGTCAACATGACTTTTTGCAAATACGCTTTACGATCATTTTTGCAGGGTGGTTTGCCGGCCCGTTTTATTTCCAACGATTGTTCCATATTTGACATATCTAGGATTATTTTTTATCTAAAATGTTTAGTTAATTTTAACAATAAGTTTGTTTTATAATTGGTTTAATTCACAGGAAGAGTGTTCGTTTTTTATTTAAGTCTTATTTTATTCACAGCAGTTTCACTTTTACTTGAAAATTTATTAGCAATTGCAAAATAATTGTTAAATAAAAATGTTAAAATAAAGACTGGATTTCGGAGAGAAGAATTTGTTCTTGAGCAAACCGTTCTTGAAAGAGGTTTTTATAAAACTGATTTTGTTGAAATGTGAAATATTAGAACGGGAACTGGTTGAATTTATTTTTTGTTTTCTTTTGTATTGTATTTATTTTAATTTTTTTTGTTGCTGTTTAAAGATTTTGTTTTAATTTATTTTTTTTTTATTTTAATGTATCTTGTATAGGGTGTTTTTTTAGATGTATAGAACTTTGAAATTAAATAAAATAAAGATGATTTTTGTAAATTGACATGAAATTTCCTTTATTCGAAAGATAATCTTGTGTCATTATAATTTAAACATGACTTCTGGCATATGATCGCCACGGCTGGCTCGGACGTTGTCTAAGTAGTAGTTTGGTGACCACATAGTTTTACGTTTTGGACCCGTGAATTGGCCTCCAAGATCGTTCGGTATATCACCGCTTGGCTATTTTCTGTAGAGATATGTAAAGTCGCTAGTCTACGCCAATAAGCCCGAAACGATTGACCACTTGGAGGAGAACATTCGCCACGTTATTGCCGACGTTGGAAAAATTCATCGTAAATTTGACATCCAGATTAGACTAGTCCGAACCAGTCATATACCAGAAATCATATTTGAATTATAATGCCAGAATATTATCTTTCGAATAAAGTAAATTTCAGGTCAGTTTAAAAAAAATCAACTTTTATTAAATTTCAAAGTTAATCTAAAAAAAAACACCCACGATACGTATTTCGAACAGAACCATGATTTTCAAAATAAATTTGCACATTTTGGAAGCGTTGTTCTGGCGTCAGTCTATTCCTGTTGAAATGCCAAAACAAACTAAACATAAATCACTTAACAGCTGACAAAATGGCCGCCAGTTGAAAAAGTAGTGCCAACTTAAAGTTCTATACATCTAAAAAAGCACCCTATATTTCACGTGCGCCGTCATCGAAAACGAAAACTACTACAAAAATGTATCAGTAAATACAGTGAATTTTGAGTATCAATAAAACTGGCAAATGAAAAATAAAACAATAGAAAAACAAAAGCAACATGAAAAAATAAGAAAGAAGTTGAATTGACATCTTATTTCAAAAGTCTCAGAATTTGTACATATTTTCTACAGACAAATCGGTAGACAGACGGACAAATCTACATATTGTTAATAAATGGCTTTGCATCGTAGCGTGTGTATGTAAGGTATGTACATTAGGGTGGCCCAAAATAAAGTTGCGGATGTTCCCGACTAATATGAAAATTTGATTCATTTTAAGACTACGTTTTTCAATTTTTTTGTCCTGGGGTAAATATTTGGTGACCTGGATCAAAGGATAAAAATGTCCTTATTAGAGGTTTTTTGATTTTTTTCACGTTTCTTCTAAAGGAACTATATGTTAAACATCATGCAATTTAACCCAAATGGGGTTTACCGTTTTTTAAAATTCTTTCTATTTCAATTTTTATTAATTTTTTTAAACCTAAAATTGACCCCAGGACAAAAAAAAATTGAGAAACGTAGTCTTAAAATGAATCAAATTTTCATATTAGTCGGGAACATCGATACCTTATTTTTTCTCCATACAAACGTGGCCACCCTAATGTACTTATGTAGGTAGGTACTACTCGTACATATTTTGGAGTTTAGTTTGTTTTGTATATTATTGTTACTTTTTTTATTTATTTTTTGTTTTGCTTGCTATTGTCATTATTCAATAAACTCATTGCTTTATAATAGTGCAAAAAAGATACACACTCTTTAAAATAATTATAAATGCACAAAATATAAATAACCATAATAGAACACCTAAAAACAATTTCATATAAATATTGTGGAAACATAATACAAATTTTGAAAAAATATATGTATGTGGGTCATTCTTAAAAAACATGACCAATTGGTGTCCCCAGACTTTACTATTTTATATTTTGTTTCTCCAAAAAGAAAATAGAAAAATATCTGCATTTTTATAAATTATTATCGATTCTACGTAACTATATTATAAAAAAAATAATTAATTATCTGAAAATAACTTAAAAAATATTTTTAATGTCAAAGGTTTAGCAAAAACCTGTGTCCCGAGCCAATTTATAAAAATTTAATAGTTATTTTCAGTTAAAATAAAATTAAAAAAAAATAATATTTACAATTTTTGTATTCAGTTTGTATATATTAATACCATATATAGAAAAGAATGATGTAAAATAATTTTTTTGTATAATTTTTTTGAAGAAAAATCTTGTCCCCAGGTTTTGGTCCCCTCTGTTACATCCACTCATTTTATTGAAAAATTTTTGTTAAACGTTATAACGCGTATATTTCTCTTATGCTTCTCCATCATAACT
Organism: Bellardia pandia; assembly: GCA_916048285.2. NCBI lineage: Eukaryota > Metazoa > Arthropoda > Insecta > Diptera > Calliphoridae > Bellardia > Bellardia pandia. The sequence continues at coordinate 63,670,101 of OU696531.1, read as the reverse complement.
TAGCTAAAATCAACAAAATGTGTTTTTAACTGTTCAGTCTTGTTTAGTGCGTGGTTGAGTAAGCAACTTAATTGTATGCCGGGTGCGTACCCTTATTCAGTGTCAACTCTGTTACTGTTGAAAAACGGTGAGTAAAGTGATTTTTTATTTATTTTATAATTTGTTTATAAATATTTTGTGTACACTAATTAAGTGGACAAATAATTTCTACCAAATTCTAATAAAAAGCTAAAATATGGTATTTTTGAGTTAATTTGTCCCCTCTGTTACCGGTCCACTCTGTGACTTAAACAGTAACAAAAACTCCAAAAATTTAAAAAATTACTGCTGGTTATGGATTCCTATTGTTAATAAGATCCGTAACCACATGAGGCCAATTATAAATATATTTGGCCAACTTAATTTTTAAAAATTACAAAATTCAGAATGGTCATGTTTTTTAAGAACGACCCATGTACATGCGACTTTTTGTTGGCGCGACAACACAGAGTAAAGGAATTAAAAAAATATTTTAAATCTACACGTACATATATGTAGATCTATTTTATTATTTTTATTGCATGTCTATAGAAGAGGTATAGTCGAATATTATTGTAGTGCTAGACTTAAAGCATATCATATACATAGATATGTATGTACGTACAAAAATTTAAACGATTTAATTTTCTTCTTATTGGTACTTTTCCACAATAATTTTCTGTTCTTAATTTCTCAGTTATTTCTCTTTATCATCAATTTATTTTGTAAAATAATACGTTAGTTTGCAGTAATTTTGCGGAGTGAATACTATTGTAAAGTACTGGAACAATTGGCAAATTGGAATGCATTTTCTACCCGGCCACTTTGTTTCAATATTAGTTTTATAATAAAACTAGCTGACCGCCCAGGCTTCGCTCGGTATTTACTAATGATTTGTATTTCATATAGAATTAAAAATTAAGACACAAAAATTTCAGTAAAAGCAAAAATAACAAAAATTTGTATCAATTTATTGCTTAAAAAGTTTATTGCTTAAAAAGTTTCTGCAACAACAATTGAAACAATTATTAATTAAAAAACAAAAAAAAAATCATTTTAAAACAATGTTTTTTGTTCTTCTATTGGGGCAGAAAATGAATAGTCCTGACGGTGTACCGACTCTCGAGCACGAAACATACAATTGACCGTGGGAAAAACATTGGGATTCTAGATTTAACCCACACACTTTTAAAGATTGTACTTGAGATTTATTTATCGTCATTGCGAATGCAAGGTGAACTGGAAATTGGACGCGTTCAAAATTAAATTGTAGATCACTTGGTTTCATAGGTGAGTCTTTCTAAAATTTTCTCATACTTAAAAAATGAGAAGTTTCTTCAAAAAATGTCTCTTATTAAGAAAAATGAGAAGTGAACAGGTGGCAATATATTAAAAACTTAAAATTTCCGAGTTTTACCAGGAGTTTTTAAATTTTTTTTACAAACCATCTCCTGAAAATTTTGAATATAATAAAAACAAATCAGACAAATCGCTCCAGCCGTTTTCAAGTGATGCCATTTAATTATAGAATAAGATGTATTCACAACCTGGGGGTTACTCTCTATTGCGATGCGAAAGAAAATTCGATGCGTAAGAGTATCAATTTGTACGCTTATCGCATTGAATTTGCTTTCGCATCGCAATAGAGAGTAACCCCCCTTGTTGAAGTTTCTTTTCGTGGCTGCATTTTGTACAACGCAAAGCTTTTGTTTCGAAAAAATAATATTAAATCAAGGCTAGAGCTTGCAAAAGAAAATGTGAAAAAACCGATAAGTTTTTGGAAAAACGTACCTTGAAGTGACGAATCAAAGATCCAATAAACTACAAAAGCAATTAAACCCGGCGGTGGTAATGCAATGGTTTGGGGTGCGTTTTCTTGGCACGCAATTAGGCCAATTTATACAAAAATATATTAGAAATTACGATGATACCATTCGCTGAAGAAAATTTGCCGCTACTATGGAATTTTATGCACGACACTGGTCCCATAAACACTTTATGGCTTGTGAAACGTTGTTTAGAGGAACAAAACATAAATGTTTTAAAGTGGCCAGTACAGTCCCCTGATCTCAACCTAATTGAGAACTAGTAGAACGAAGTTGAGAAAAGTTTGGAAGAGAAAAACAGCAAAAATTTAGATGGGGCGCAAATAAAAGCAGCCAGGCAGTAGTAGTGAAAAAAAAATTTTATCCTTTTATAAATAGAAAATAAATTAAATAAGTTACTGTTCTGATGAATGTTTTAATTATATGACCACCACTGTATATATGAAATCTAATAAATTAAATTGTAAATAAAATATATTTAGTTTGTTATTGTTTTTTCCTGTGCACTCCTTAATTTAAAGATGGTGACCTTTGATAAAGCTAAGCAAGAAACAATTGAAATCGCGACAAGTATTAACCGACAAATGAAACATAAATTCAAAATAAGCCTATACGCGAACTAAAATTTAAATATCAAAATTGCTAAATAAGATATTTTAGAAGCGTAATTGAAATCTAATGGCGAAAGGGACCCCGTAGTATATTTTCCTAAAACTAATAAACAAAGTGTACAATATCGTATTGTATTCATTTCAATAAAAATGTAGATTCGTATAAAACAACAATAATAACATATTTTCATATTCGTTACAAACAATTCAGATGCTCCTGTTTATTATACACAAGATGAAGATAACGAGAATTGAATTGAATTGTATTGAACTGTTTTGTATTTTTAATTATTTTGAACAATTGTTTATGTTACGAGTTGTTCTACTCGTATATTTTGTTGTTTATGTTTATTTATGCTAATTTATTATAAGAGAATCTATGCTCATAACTATTTATTTATACCAAATGTAATAAACATTTTCTGTGTTCGATTTAGTTTTTTTTTTTTTTTTGATTCGTTTAAAAATTCTTCAGTGGAAAAGTAATTTTTAACAGAGTAAATTGTATTATTTTATGAACATATCAGTTGTAGTTGACATCATTTCAGCACCTAATGATACTAAACGATTTGGAAAACAAAATTTAATAAATATAGATCTGAATAAATCGGTCCAAAATTCGTTATATTAATAATAGACTTAAAATATGTATTGATTTTCTATATTGTATAGATATATAAGTATGTATATACTAGATTGATGAACCCGGCGTTGCCCGGTGATTTCTTATCTTTTATTCCTGACCACGAATCATTTTAAATTTTGAATTTTCCTCTATTCGACATTGATTGGTATTCCTAAAAAATGTTGTGTTATCAAACACCCTCGCGTGATCAAAAATTTAAAAATTTCCCGAACGGTATATTTAAATATGCAAAACGTAGATTGTTAATCAGATTTTTTGCTATTTTGTAAACTTTTGAAATCTTTGAAATTTTTGATCATAATGTGTAAGATCCTAATTGTCACTGAAAATTTTGTGCTCAAAGAAATTGATATTCAAGATTAAATAAAAAGATCTCTACCCCTTACATAAATATGACCAACATAAGAAAAAATTAATATTTTTAGGGCTTACCAAATTTAAGAGATCATAATTTGTGTACAATTTGCCTATAAAAGGTTTTTATTTATTTGAAACGAAATTTTTTAACAATAGCAACTATGAAAACTGTACTTAAATATTTGTTTCAGATTAGTTTCGTAATCAGCAGAATAAAAACTTATATAATAAATTTCTTGATGGTACAAAGCTAAAAATCCAATTATATCTCTTTAAAGAAATTTAATAAAAAAGGTACCGAAAAAAGCAAAAAAATCTTAAGTATTTTCGCTATTTTTCTTGAATTTATAAACCCATGTAACATACTATTAAACTTTGATCCCTTAAATAAATCTATACTTTAAAGCTTAAGCACTTAAAAAGGCTTAAAGGTTGACTATCGAAAAAGGACTTTCCTAATAAATATTTTTCTGATTGCATCGAGCAACAACACAAATTTTACAAACAAATAATGAATTAAAAAAAAATATATTAAACATTTTACGTTAGTTCATTATTTTGTTTATCCGTCGTTAAATTCAATCGGTTGAGCCTCTTGGGATTACCGGGTTTTCCCCTTTTTATCCCGACCTGGTGCAAGTTTTAAAAAAATATATAGCCTGTTGACGCTTTCAAGCATGGATATATTAACGGTTCACGTTTCAAATTTCAATAAAATCGGTCCAGCCGTTTGGTCTTACCTTTATGCCCCGACCTGGTCCAAGTCTTGATAAATAATATAGCCTATTGACGCTTCCCAGCATAGATCTATCTACGTTCCGAGTTTCATTAAAATCGGTTCATCCGTTTAGGCGTGATTGCGGAACAAACAAACAAACAAACTTAGAAAGACATTAATAATCACCCCTATCGTGGATAAAAATTCCACATGAAATTTGTTCCCTTTTCACATTTTTCCTTTTAAAATTCAATGTTAAAAAAATAAAAGTTACAAATTTAATGTGGAATTTTTATTCACGATAGGGGTGAATATATACAATATATGGATTAGATTCATATAGAGTCACATGAGTCACAGTTGCAACAATAATATGAAAAGCTTTACACTACCTCTACTGATAAACATATTAAGCTTTGTGACTTCCGCACTAGTAGGTTAGCTATGTAATATTAAGTAAGCAACTTTACCCAACAAACTTTCTATCGATGACTTATTGCGCTAGGACTCACTGTAAAGTGTAAATTCATGTTGAAGACAGTGATAATCATATGAAGTGTAATTTTAGATCATCATTATTTTTTTAAATACAAATATTGATCACTGAAATTTTGTTAAATGAGTTTAATATCTGTTTTAAAATATGACATCATATCAAATATTTTTTAAGAAAAATCACCAAGAGTTATTGCCTTCATTAAAATATAAAAAAAAATAATAAATTAAACTTTACCTTGGTATGGGCACAGCAACGCGGCGTGTAAACGTTCTTGACGTTACAATTAAACGTGACGATTTTAACAAAAACTCCATTTTTGTATATTTTAATTAGATTAAATAAATATTTACACGAGTATAATACCGAAGTATGAACACATGTATAAAATGCTGTATCAAATCCTTATCACTGTGTGAACTTAGTGAACTTTGTTTTTGTATATTTAATTTTCGATAAAATCACTTAAATAAAAAGCGTTAATTCGAAACAATTAGTTATTGGACATAAAAAGTTAGTTGGACCATGTAAAGTGATATACAAATTGACAATATCATAATGTCAAATAAACGATTTTGTGACAAATGTTCCTAAAATGAAATAAAATAAAGTAAAATGTAGTTAACTTATTCATATGTACTCGTATGTATATTTACAATATTTTTCAAATGTGTTACCATTGCAATGCCTTTCTAATACGAGTAGGTATATGTACTAAATAAACGGCGGGAAATTTTAGAGAATTTTAAAGTGCATTTATTTTACATTTGAAAAAGCTTCTTGTGTTACTGGGAGGACGGTTGTGTTTGAACAAACGAAAATGAATTTAGTGTCTGGTAGTAAACACATTTATCAATCATTTTTCTTTATAACATCTGTATATATGTACATACTTAATTATTATATTTTTTTAAATGTGTAAAAAATCTTATCAGTTGTCTAATAAAACACTAGACGATATTATAAATCATTTTTATTAAAAAAAATACATTGTTATAAAAGCTGAATGTTTTTTGTTACGAATACATCAGACAGTATCACTTGACTGACTTACATACATTAATTGTAACTTCAAGGTCACTACAAATCACTCGTTTTCATATGTTAAAATGAATTTTGAATAAATTTATAGATTAAGCACAAATTCTTACAGAGGGTCATCTGAGATACCCTCACACCTCTAATCATTATAATGCACGTGGAAGTCTTATCTAAATAAAAAATGTATGTTACATTTTATGTGTAATTCTTATTACGATTTTAAGATGTATATTGCCTTTTCTTACTGCTCGTTCAACTAAATTAAAATTTTGGATTTAAACAGAATTTCCAAATTCCTTAATATCCCATAGTTTTGAAGTTACAAAATTGAAGGAAATTGTAGTAAGATTCCAAACACACCGGGCTTCTACAATGCGAAAAATAGCAAAACTATTGCTATTAATATTTGTAATATGTAACAAAGATTCCAAAAAATCCCGGCATTTACATTTATAAAATTCCGAATTCCGGAATTTGTATTAGGAAACATATTTGGTGTGAATTTTATATCGATACATACATCAATAAAGAAGTATGACCATTAGAGTGATTTCTAGAAGTTTATGAGAGCTATTAACAATTACGGCCGGATCATCAGCCAATTTGTGAAACTGATTTCTTTTAAAAAAATACATACTTGCTGCGACCATTATATTCATACTAAAATATTTTCCGGATTAGGCATACTGTTAGAGCTACGGTCAATTATCCTTATCAGTGCTAATATTTATCGATTCTAATATTTTTAAAGGTTTTATGATCGTTTTTTTTTTTGATAGGAGTATTATATGGAAGCTCAGTTATAGACCGATCGTTACAAACATTTTTAGGAGAGAGACTTGCATATGTTCATTTAGAAAATATACCGAAATATACCAATATATAGAGAGTTTAATTTCTATTTAGATTGGGACTTAAATTTAAAATATATTTTGATCTTTAAGTAAAGAGTACTTTATATATTATTTTTTTCTTAGAAATGCCGCATAAAAAGGGGTTGAAAAAGAGATACATATATTTAAATCACGAATTACAAACAAGTGTGTGAAGATAAATAAGTCTATTAATGCCCCTATTGCGGTTCACAACTTTTTTAATAATTTGGTCGTCTTTCATAAATCGGTATTGCCATTCACAACTTATATGTAGTAGAGTTAAAGTCGGGTTGACTGACAGACGACCAAACTTAGTTGAGTTGAGAACGGCAATAGGGGCATAAATACATACGTACCACACACTGTTAAACTGATTTTTAAATTGAAAAAAAAATTATTAAAAAATTCGATTTCCACCAAAACATTATGAAAAATATAGAATATTCATGTAGATTTATCGGACATTTAGCGAAGACCTCAATCGGTTTGGAATCTACTAGTCCTAGGCTACTCCCATCTGGCATGTTCTCTAAATGTCCGATAAAACCATTTTAAAATTCCATATTTTCCATAATTTTTTGGTGAAAAAACTATATTTTCCTTAAAATTTGTATTTTTCATTAACTGTTGAAAATTATATATTCCGATTGATTTTTTTACATAAAATGCATTTGTTTTATTATATTTATTGAAAAAAATATTATTTTTAAAAATCAGTTTAAAAGTGTCTAGAACGTATTTAACATAAGAGCGGGACGTTTTTATCTGCACACCCTTATTACAAATAACCTTTAAAATTACTGCATAAAAAGTTAAACAAATCTTTATAGGTAAATCAATACAAAATAATTAGTTAGGGACAGCAACGATTCAGCTAGTATTTGAGTACAATTGAGAAATCTGAATTTATTTATTTATATGTAATATTATTTGTTTTATTTCAAAACAAATCTGTCATACACCTGTTTCCATTTTAAATCCGATATTTGTATTACAAAAAATCGTATAAATTTTACAATGTTTAATAGAATCTGACCGAAATCGGGGTTTTCAGGCCGAAGCCGAACCGAAAATAATATTCGGTTAAAAAATCGATTTTCGGCCTAATCCAATAATTTGCTTTTAATTTGCAAAAAAAAATTATTTTAATGTTATAACATATTTAGATTATTTTAAGGTGCCCAAATGTAACAACACTAAAACTTAGATGATGGTAATGTCTCGTTTCTTGTTCTTCTGGATCATTCTAAGGCTTTTGACTCCGTCAAATATAATATACTATGTTCTAAACTCTCAAAACTTTTTAATTTCTCCTCTTCTGCTATTTCGTTGCTTAACTCGTATCTTAATGGGCGTGCACAGGCTGTTTTCTCAAACAACTCCATTTCAGAGGTTCTTCCAGTATTAAGAGGTGTACCACAGGGTTCTATACTGGGTCCTGTGTTATTTTCATTATATATTAATGACCTCCCTTTGCAGTTTTCGCATTGTAATATACATATGTATGCTGATGACGTGCAATTGACACTCGGATTTCCCCTTAATGACTTAACTGAATATGTGGCCAAATTGAATAGCGATCTGTCAAGAATACATTGCTAGGCAACGGCAAATGGGCTTTGTCTCAACCCAAAAAAATCTAAATGCTTGCTAATACAAAAAAGACGTTCTGCGCAGATTTGCGAACTTAACATACTACTGAATAATATACCTATAGAAATTGTGTCACATTCAAAAAACCTTGGAATAGTTTTTAACTTCGATCACTCTGGCGAACCTAACATTTTACCCCGCTGTGAGCTTTTCGCCAGTTGCGATTCCGGAAGTAAGGAGAAGTTAAATGTAATTTTCAATAATGTAGTTCGATACGTGTATAGTATTAAACGTTTTGATCACGTGTCGAATTTTTCCCGCTCACTTTATGGCGTTTCATTCGAAAACCTTATAAGTGTCAGAACTCTTGTGCTCCTTCATAAAATTAATTATACTGGTAAGCCTTTTTATCCTTATCAGAAAATTAACTTTAATAGAAGCAACAGGGAAAAGAAAATTGTACCATTAAGGCGTTGCAGTTTTGTTTCCGAGTGGCAATTCTTTATACATGCTGTTCGTCTTTGGAATTTGCTTCCACATAACATTCAGCTCCTTAGTAATGCCAACGCATTTAAGAAAAATCTTTTTGAAATCTTTAAGTGATTTTTAAATAATTTTGTTTAAAAAAACTTCCTAACTTTGATTTTTATATTTTACTACTGTTTTAATTTTTTTTATTGATATTTTTATTTATTTTTTTTAACCTTTCACATTTTTTATTATGTACCTACCAGAGATCAGTTATGAGTACTAAAAAATTGAGTATACTCGAATCATGACTTATAATTTTTTGTACTTATACGTACTCAATATCATCAAACCAATACTCATCTTGATGTTGTTTATTATACCCTTCACCATCGTGAGAAGGGTATATATAAGTTTGTCATTCCGTGTGTAATTTCCACAAAAAAATTTTCCGACCCTATAAAGTATATATATTCTGGATCCTTATAGATAGCGAAGTCGATTAAGCCATGTCCGTCTGTCTGTCTGTCTGTCTGTCTGTCTGTTGAAATCAGTTTTTTGAAGTCCCCAGATATACTCGGGATCTAAACTTTCAATAATTCTGTCAGAAGTGCTTTCGAGAAGTTTGCTATTTAAAATCAGCAAAATCGGTTTAGGTTAACCAGAGTTATGAACCTATATGTGAGACCACCTCCATAAAAATTTGATATTTTTCATCCATTTTATTGCAATATTTTGAAAACTATTGCAGATAATACCATGAAATTTTGTATACGTTGTTTGTACTATGAAGGAAGAAAGTGTGCAGAAAATAGTAAGAATCGGTCCATGATTTCTTATAGCCCCCATACAAATATATATATTCCCGAAATATGGCTTAATGATAAATAAATGCCTATAAAATTGGAATATCAAGACAAAATTCAGCAAAAATAAGTTTTATACAAAAAGATATCGCAAAACGAAATTTTTTTTAATTCGGTCCATGTTTGACCATAGACCCCATATAAAGTCCACTTCCAAAATTCACTTAAATACGCATAAAACAGATATAAATAATGTTAAACGGCTAAAATTTGACATAAATACTCTTTATAGGCAAATAAATTATTGTACCAAATTTTATGGTGGTCGGCCCAGAAATGGTCATAGCCCCCATACAAAAATCTTCCCGAAATATTGCTCAATTATACATAAATGCCTATAAAATTGGAATATCAAGACAAAATTCAGCAAAACTAAGTTCTGTGCAAAAATAAATCGCAAAACGAAATTTTTTTTAGTTCGGTCCATATTTGACCATAGACCCCATATAAAGTCCACTTCAAAATTCAGTTAAATACGCATAAACCAGATATAAATAATGTTAAACGGCTAAAATTTGACATAAATATTATTTATAGGCAAATAAATTATTGTACCAAATTTTATGGTGATCGGCCCAGAAATGGTCATAGCCCCCATACAAAAATCTTCCCGAAATATTGCTCAATTATACATAAATGCCTATAAAATTGGAATATCAAGACAAAATTCAGCAAAACTAAGTTCTGTGCAAAAAGAAATCGCAAAACGAAATTTTTTTTAGTTCGGTCCATATTTGACCATAGACCCCATATAAAGTCCACTTCCGAAATTCACTTAAATACGCATAAAACAGATATAAATAATGTTAAACGGCTAAAATTTTACATAAATACTCTTTATAGGCAAATAAATTGTTGTACTAAATTTTATGGTGGTCGGCCCACAACTGGTCATAGCTCCCATACAAGGACCACATCTGAAAAAGACATTTTTCCCTATATATATTGTATAAATATCGTTACCGACTCAAAACTTTGTACAGATCATGTACATATATACAAAAATCATTCCACACAATTTTGTTAATTTCGGTCTATTTTTAACCGTATGCCCCATATAAAGCCCTCTTCGGAAAATCCCTTTAATACTCATAAATCGCATAAGGGTACCAATCCAAAATTTTACACGGATCATTTACATACATGCCTAAATCTAACTGCTGGATTTTGAGAATATCGGTCCATATTTGACTATATCCCCCACATAAGGTCCACTACCGAAATCCACGTTAATACTAATATATATCTTAAATATACCGTTATTATGTTGAAATTCTACGTGAAATATCCCCATATGCATGAAAATAACTGTTCCAAAATTTAAGAAGATCGGCCCATAATTTGTCATACCTGCCATATAGAACCATTTCCAAAAAACAAATAAATTCGGGTCAAAAAATATTCTTTTCGGATTTAACCCATATTCGGTCCATATTTTATAATCATGATATATATCGTTGGAAAGCTATTTTTAATACCTTTTATTTAATGTATTACAAATTATCAGACACCCAGTAGTTCCCGAGATATAGGCCTATATATTTTCAACTTTAAGGGCCCGCCCCCTCGAAAATAGGCGTGGCCGCCAAAAAAAATTTTTTTTGCTGGTATCTCTTCTAAAATCCCTATTTTTTTTTTTTTTTTTTTTAACAAAATCACTAAAACCGAATTGTACCCCTTTTTTATACTCTGTTTGTTAAATTACACTGAAGATTATTATGAACATCAGACAGACTCTGTAAATTATGGTAAGAATTGGTAATTAAATCAATTAAAAATGGTAAAAATTAGACAACATTTGAAAATATTTAACATAAATTATGTTGGTCGTAAAATTGTCTTTCAAACAATATATCAAATACTAATAAAATTTGCACTAAGACTGAATAGAAAACACAGAATTAGGATATTCTAGTCTAGTGTAGTTTCTGTATTTCTTATTACGCTTAGGTGAAGGGTATTTAAGATTCGGCAAAGCCGAATATAGCACTCTTACTTGTTTTTGTATGATGTTGTTTATTTTGACTCTCCTTAACTCAATGTACGTAGACGATAAAAAAAAATAAGTATGACTCGCATACACTCATGCGAGTATCGTTCATTTTTTACAGCCTGCTTATAAAAATTATATAAAATAATAAACTTTATATTTTCCCCAATATGTTTTCCTATAAACTTATTTGTATGTTTTTATATTTCTTTTTTACTTATTTTGTATAAATACCTAATGGATTAAGCTGAAAATTTTTTTCAATGACTTAACTGAGTTGAATACTTTATGAGTATGTGAGTATTTTTCTTAAAATGTAAATCTAAATACCGCGGTTTATAAATCAAACATATTGGCAAAGGTATGAGCTCGATGTCGGCGTAGTACTCATACTTATACTCACTTGCGTTTATAAGTCAACGTTGTTGTGAGTTTGAGTAACTCAGAGTAGTTAAATTGCAATGATGTAAAACCGCTTATACTTAAAATTTTATGAGTAGTTGTGAATCGTAAAAAAACGATTCATTGCCGATCTCTGGTACCTACTAATTGTTTCAATCTTATATCATATACATAATTATGTTTTACTTATTTTCCTACTTTGTCTTCTCTATTCGTATTCATACCTTTAATTCAATTAACTTCAAAACTAATTTCTATACATCTAAAATTCCTGTACTATAATTATAAGATTTAATCTTGTTGTTCAGGATAAGCACATTAAATAAATAAATAAATAAATTCTGCTTGAACTGACAAATTTTTTTGAAGGAACAGTTTTTGAAATATTAGTTATACAAGGTGGCGCAAAAGTAATCCTCCTATCAGAAAATGCTATAAATTTTGCGAGGCTCCTAATGGCAGTTCTGTTTTGACATTTATGTAGTAAACACATGCGAAATACACGTTAATAAACAATGTTACGCTACACTGCTCCAGAACGCGGAATATTGCTGACAGAACTGACATTAGGGGCCTCGCAAAATTTATAGCATTTTCTGATAGGAGGATTACTTTTGCGCCACCTTGTACAAATAAGTAATATTAATTATATTAAAAACTTGTATCACCTTAAAAATTCCATAATCTATGTTTTTTGTTTATAAAAGTTTCGGTTTATTTGGCCATATTTTGACCGAATACCGAATAATGGTATTAGGCCGATTTTTTGCTTAATTCGAAACCGAAACAGAATACTCAGTCGGACTCTATTGCTTATATAAGAGATTTGTTTTATTATATTTTATATGGGAGCTGACGGCTCTCGTATAAGATCCAGAGTAGAATGAATTCGATATTTATAGCCTTATGTGACCCGATCTTAATTAAATTTAGTGGAGTGATTTTTATATATCTTCATATATGTATATTGACGTTGAATTTCAACTTGATAACGATATTTATATATGTATCTATGGAAGCTTTGAATCCAAAATTCAATAGGAGAAAATTCAGGGAAATTCTAAACTTTCACCAAGATTATGATTGAACCCCCCGTTGCCACATGCAAGTGCAAGTTCGAAAAACTCAATACACTTACAGTTTTTTACTAACACAATCACATTTTTCGCACTTACAGCTCAACTTGCAAGAGAATTTGCTTGTAAGTAAATTTTTGGCACTTGCCGTAAGTAAAATGACAAATGAATAAACGGTGCTACCAGTGTTAAAATAAAAATTATGTTTATAACAAATTTTCGGGGTTTTACAAACAATTATATAGAAAAAAGAACAAAACTATTACACAACACATCTTAATACAATTTTTAAATATAAATTTCATGCATTTATTAAAAAAAACTTGTAAATTTCAAATTTTTTTTCCGTATTTTTTTTTCTTTTGACAACACGGCAATACAGAATTTTATGAAAATTTTGTATAAAGTTTCTTTGTTGACGACATTTAAAAAATGAACTTGCACTTGCTAGTGTAGCCACTCAAACAAATATTGTTGTTTTTCGGTATTTTTCGTATATAATATGTTTACTCTACTTGCAAGTAATTACTTGCATGTGGCAACGGGGGGGGTAAAAAAGTAAACATTTGTAAGAGAACTAAGAGTGAATTATCGCCGTTAAAATAGTTTAAGATGTATTCGTGTTATATCAGCAATATAAATTGGAATATCAGAACTTCAATTGAACTTGAGCAAAAACAACAGCAACAGCAACAACAAATAACAAAACATAAAATCAAACCAGATCATAGACATACATACATATAAATCTGAATTTGATTTTTTGCGCACTTAATATTCGTATATGGAAATCGTTTAGAAAAAAATCAATAAACTACCATGAACCATTAAAAATGAAAAAACAAAAATGAAATAGTATTTGTTCTTAACACTGATAAAAAATACTTGAACAAAACAGTTGAAATTATTTAAAAGAATTCTAATAGCAATAATGCTGAAACTACAATGAAATAATTCTGTGAAATGACCACAGCACTAAAACTGAACGTAGTAATCTAGAAAGCTTTAGAAGAAAACCCCTTCAATAAGAGTATGACAGACAGCTGCTCTAAATATTAAATTGTAGGTTGATTTCTAGCAGGCAACCAGTTTTGAAATCATTCGAATTCAATACAAGTTTTTATGTATTGTAATATAAATATACTCGTATATTTATTTTTATGTTGTAAATTTTTAATGATTTAAATATAAGAAAGAGAATTAAGAAATATTTTTGTATTTAATTGATCAATTACCTCACAAGGTAGAGTAGCAATTCGCGTGGTGGCTCATAATCATTATCGTGGTACGGAGACACAGTGTCTAGAATTTTATGACTCAAGTTTTGTGTTGTAACGGCATCGGGCACACCTTGCACATCGTCTGTACTACAACTGCCACCAATATAATTATCATCATCATCATCATCATCATTGCCAAAATCGTTGCTTTGTTGTTTATAGTTGTTATCTACTGCTCCGGCAGACGACTTGTTGGATGCATGTTTATTTTCAGTTTGAGTTTTATGCTTTGTTGCAGCCGCAATTGCTTTAGCATTCTCCATTTCAATTTCCAGTTTACGAGCGGCTAGACGTTGTTTTATTTTTGATGTTGAGGTCATTGCCGAGGTCTTGGCAAGTGCTTCCGCTATTTCAAATTTCTCACGAAAATCCTTGAGCATTTCCAACTCGTGTGAATCAATTTGTATGTTTTTATGCGCTTCTCCTACATATTGAACATTTGGCGTTATTTTGGGTAATGGCGAGGCGGTTGGTGTTGTTGCTGGTGGCGATGGCATAACTATGCTGGACACTATCTCTAGCAACTCTTTAGGTGGTTGCTGTTTATCCAAATCCTCATCATCACTACTCATGTTGGCATTTTGCATTAACATGTTTGTAAGAAATTTCTTACGCTGTATGGCAATATGGCCTGGCGGCCGTATGGGCAGTGCTGGTGTTTTCATTTCCAATGGTAACACCACTAATTTTTCTTTCTTTACCGGCCGGGGTGGTAATTTTGGTGGCGTATCATAAATTTCATCAATGGGCTTCTCCGTAGTACTTGTTACGTATTCACCCAACAACTCTCGATTAGTTAAAATCCTTTCGGAAGGTGTCACCAGCCCCGCCAAACTCAAGCGCAAGCGACATTCTTCGGTACACAGACGCCTGCACATTTCATTTATGGCACTTGGCCTGGAAGTCAATTCAGTGGGTGCCGAGCCAACACAAGTCAAACAGGGTGTATAAAATTTCGAATTTCCTATTAGCGATATATATTCTTCAGAGTTGGACTTTCGACGATCACCTCCATGATCTGATTCACCATTGCTACTGCTACACTCCGACACTAAGATTTCATAATCCTGTTCTAAAATGTCCAATTCATCGTCGGTATCCAAATTTTGTTGCTTCTGCTCAGAGGAATGTTTTAAATTTTCTACCTCACGTTTCGGTGACATATCATGTATAGGAAAGAACATGGGTGGTAGTTCTTGTTGTGTTGGCGAGGTATTACCAACAATGCCACCATCGCTGCGTATATTATCTGATAATTGCAATCTGGAGGGCGTATAATTGAAGAGTAGAGATGTTATAGGCATGGATTTGCCTAAAGTATCGGAACGACGATGTCCGCGATTTTTCAGAGTGTCTGAACCGAAATTATCTTGATGAGACTGCATTTTCGTACGTAATAATATTTTGCCACGTTCGTTAGAAATTTAATGAGAATTATTTCTCTTTGGGTTATTTTTTATAGCATTATTATAACCGTTTTTCTGTTTTTTTTTTAATAACTTATTGCGAATTTAAATTTAATTTTTATTAATTTAATTGTTTTCGTACATTCTTGAATGAATATTTTTGCGAACTGTAAGTAATTCTTACGTTATGACATACTGTTTTAGTTTACTTTTAGGATCAGAATTATCCAGTTTTTTTAAGGCAATTAAATTACTTTTGAATATAAATATACGAGTTCAAAGTGTTTATCAAGAAAAAAAAGTCCTTTTCGTAGTTTCGTATAATTTAGAAATACATTTTGCAAGGGAGAATCTAAAGTATTGTCGTTAATGAACGAAATTGTTAATTTTTATCAAACATACATACTTTGATGAATATGTACTAAAAATATGACAAAGCTATTTTCAGTCTGATTTTTCCGGATTCTCTAATATATGCCTTGGGTAATATCAGTACTTCTCTAAAATTTGTTGATTATCATTCCGAAATCTAAAGTTATTTTCTTTATTATTGTTATTAATTATTGAAGTTTATTTTACACAAAATATTTGTAAATTTATAGTTATAAACATTTTTCATTTTGCACTTGTTTAATACATTTTTGTTCAATTTCCGCAAAATTTGTATTTTTTTTTTTTGTAAAATTACTCGTTGTAAATGATTTTCAGTATTTTTTAATTGATTTAAATTTTGTAATTATTCTTTGTTTGGTTTTTAACCTGTAGATTTTTAAATTTGCAACACATAAGAAATAATTTTATTGTTTTTTTTTTTTGCTTAATTATATCTGTATAATTAACCAAATTATATTTGTAACGAATTTCATAACAAATATATTACATTTAAACCGATTTGAATTTTCAAAATGTGCGTTTTATTAAAAAGTGAAAAAAGGAAACTGTGAATGCGAGTAGATAAAATAATTATTTATAATTGTGTGTACTCGTATCTTGTTTATTGACGTCCAACTTGCGTTTAGAACATGAAACTAGTAAATCCGAGAGACAATAAGTGTTCCTTATTTATATGGCTAAAACCGAGGCTATCCACAATTCCACATAGACACACACTTCCATACAAATATATTTATAAATCCAAAAACAATAAACATTGTTTTTGGGTGAATGTGTGTGAATGAATGAATGGTGAGTAAGTAACTTGACAGCTAGTCTAAATGATTGTAGTACGAATAGTAACTGATCTACAAGTGTGCTGCCTGCTGCTTACTGCCATGTTTCCTTCCCTGCTCTGTTCCACTCTACTCTCTAAGTAACTACATCAGACACAACAACAAAAAATTTATCAAACAAACAAACATTAGTTGGCCCGAAAGTGGATGAGACGGCCAAAAGGTTGGACAGACATTCAGTCAGTCATTTAATAAGCCAGCTAGCCTACCAACAAATGCGGCTTACACGCTAGTTTGTTTACAGTCTTCCGCCTTAGGTTGTCTGCCTGGGTGCTGCCTGACAGACTGACTTGTTTGTCTATTGGTTGGTTGTTTAGTTCGTTATTTTATTTCATTTTATTTATTTGTTTGTTCAGTGATAAACAACAACAAAAATAGTTAAATCTTTAGTTGTTATTTGATAGTAACAAAAACTACTGTTTTCAATTTTAACTTTTTTTTAGTATTTAGTAACTACTTTTTTATTAAATAATTTATTTATGTTTTTTTCTAATTTATTTATTATTTATTATAACATTAAAGGCAATCAACAGAAAAACACAAGTGTTAAATTTCTTTCAGCTATTACATCCACTCTCGGTGACGACGGTAAAATTTTTAAAATAAAAGATTAAATTTGTTGTACAAGGTTTTATTTGACCAATAATCGATCGGTGACAGCCAAAAAAAACATCGGAAGTTAACTTTTGCGCCACCTTGTACAATTTAGTTTATGGTCTAGGACAGCTGCTATTAAATATATACGAGTACATATACATATATAATGTGAGCGTCAATATAAAGTAAACACCAAATATTGTTTCAAAAAATGTTTTAATTTATACATATATACTACAAATACAAATTTAAAACAAAATATATTGCATAATTTATAAGTAGTAACTTGAGCAAAATATAACTCATTAACAAAAACTAGAAAAATATCTAAGGAACATAAAAAATAATTATATTTTAAAGGAAAAGTATCAGACTTAAAAGTTGGCAACACTTTTTTAACAGGCGGCCATTTTGTGAGCTGTCAAGTGATTTATGTTTAGTTTGGCATTGTAACATGAATAGACTGACGTCTGAACAACGCTTCCAAATTGTGCATTTATTTTGAAAAGTCGGTGAATGAGCTCAAGACAATGCAGCTCACTTTTGGTTGAATGGATACGTCAATAAACAACACTGCGGTATTTGGAGTGATCATAATCCTCAAGTGTATGTAGAGACACCCGTTACATCCAGAAAAACTGACTGTTTGGTGTACTCTATGGGCTGGTGGAATCAGTCCGTACTTCTTTAAAAACGAAGATGGCCAGAACGTAACAGTTAATGGTAACCGATATAGAGCCATGATTATTCTTTTCTTTCGTTCGTTAATTTTTCGTTCATCAATTGAACAATATTGTTGTGCAGGAGTTGTGGTT
This sequence comes from Bellardia pandia, assembly GCA_916048285.2. Taxonomy (NCBI): domain Eukaryota; kingdom Metazoa; phylum Arthropoda; class Insecta; order Diptera; family Calliphoridae; genus Bellardia; species Bellardia pandia. Next base: position 63,651,791 of record OU696531.1, on the reverse strand, counting down.
TTAACAAGACGGCGCAACATGTCATCACACAGCTCTTGCCACAATGGATTTATTGAAGGAAACGTTTCGTAACCGCATAGTTTTACGTTTCGGACCCGTGAATAGGCCTTCAAGATCGTGCGCTTTAACGCCGCTATTTTCTGTGGGGATTTATGTATGACGTCCCTAGTCTATGCCGATAAACCGGAAACTATTGACCACATGGAGGACAATATTCGCCTCGGCCTCAAATGTTAGAAAAAGTCATAGAAAATTAGATCTCCAGATTAGACTACGTCCGAGCCAGTCGTGGCAGTCATATGCCAGATGTCATATTTAAATTATAATGCCAAAAGATTATATTTTGTGTAAAGTGAACTTCAAGTCAATTTAAAAAAAAATTATCTTTGTTTTATTAAATTTTAAAGACTTTTTTGCATGAGTATGATGCCACTGTCTAGTAGACAGTGTCTACTTTATTTTGCGCATAAAAATTGATCCATTATAACAATAAATCAATTATTGTCTTGTTTTTATTTCTTTTTGTCTTTTTTGTGAATTCAATTCTGCTTAAATAACTATATAAAAATGCAATATAATTTTCTAATATAATATTAGTTATATTAATAATTTTTATAATATGTGGTGTTGACTTTATTTAAACGCTCATACTATACGTAACATATAACTGTCCTTGTAAAACTAGCCTGTGAAATGTGATGAGTACTTATTAAACAGATTATTCAATTGTAAAAGTTAAAACATAGCTATTATCAAACATTTTAAATTTTCTTTGAATGTCTAAATGCGGTTGATATGCAGACCATAGAGGTATAGAAGCAAAGACAGCCATATCCATTTTTCTTATCTTATGCTTAGTGAATGTGACAATACACTTTTAAACAATATAAATTATTGATCAAAAGCTACATTTTAAAGCAAAGACAAAGTAATGCCATTGGAAATTGTTAACTTTGTTTTGCTCTCATTATGAGGTTCAATTGAATAATATGTACTTTCTTTCGAAATTGAACTTTTTGCGAACTATATTTGCTAATTATGTCTTACTAAATGTTTTGTTAAAACTGTATTTAAAAAGCTTGACCTTAGACAATACTATGTTATACGAAACAGTATCACATTCAGTACATGATAATAAATACTAGCCGGTGTAAAATATCAATACATATTTTTAGTTTAGTTTCTTTAATTATAAAATATTGGTTGATAGTTTTATCTACAACGTTTTCTTTAAAATCATTAAAACATATTAAACTGAGTAGAGATATAGCAAAGCTTTATCCAACATACTTGTAGATCTCATTTTATTTAAATAAACTTTCCTAAAATAAATCATTTTATTTTGAAGTAGACAATTTTTTAATTTCTATTTATAAAATAATAATAAATATGGTTTTAAATGAACTTGAAGCATTTTATTTTTTGTTTAATTCGCTGTAGCAAAATGTGTAATTTTTTAATAAACTTTACACTGTCTTACACATGTTTTCTACAAGCCAAATACGGAATAAATTTAAAAATATTATTAAATTGATTACGTCCTACTTATTAAATATAAATGCTTTTAAGCAGGGAAGCCAAAAATGTTGCTCTAATGGCCGAATTCTCGGTCATTAGTTAACCATTGGTAAACTAAAATACTAACTATTGTTTAACTATTACTTGGTATTCTTATGGCAAACTAAGCATTGCGAATAAAGAATCATAAGTTAAGCCTTTGCCATTAGCTAACTAAAGACTGTGAATTTGGCCATAAGTGATAGCTTGATTGTTGCACTTCTCCATAAAAAGACATTCCAGTGGTTTTCTTTGAAACTTTTTTTCGTATTAAGTATTGAAAAATATACTCAAAACTACAATACTACAATGTTTATAAAACGAAAAGTTTTAAAACGTCAGCAATTAATATGAAGAGTACTCAGTCTTTGAAACTTTTCGTACACATTTGTTTAAACGTTTTATAAAATGTAACGCTAAATCTCACACATTCAATATATAACACGTGCATCTTTTAATTTAAAACAACACGTAACATATGGAATTTCATCTAATTTGCAATTAATTTTATAATTATGTATAATATTTATTTATGTATGTACTCGTATGTATAAAAAATAAGCATTAAACGAAAGATTTTCCTTATTTGTTGATAAGTTCATAATATACGAGTATGTATGAATACATTCATAATTATAACCGCAAAAAGCTAAATAGTATTATTTAATCTAATTTGAAACAGACATTGATAAGAAATTTATAAGATTAGACTTTTAAGAACATACTCGTATGTATGTATGTATGTATATTATGATATTAATTAAATATACATAATTTTAAATTTTCGCTTTAATAAAATATAATGGAAATCAAATATGGTGCCAGCCAAAAGGTTGGACTCTAAACAGGCGTATTCACAAACAAGTAAACAAAGATTTGCTAAAATACAAAAGACTTTCAGGTGTTTAATATTATCTATACGCTTGGAATAATAGGTATAGGCTCTAATAAATAATAAAAATTTTAAAAAATTTAAATTTAAGATTAAATTTTTTTGAGAAAAATAAATTTTTATTGCAAAGGATTTTATATAATCAATTAATATTTTGCCATGCAAGAAATCGCTTTTTTGTAAACAAATCAATTTAATGAATTTAGTAAATCAAACACAAAACGATAAAAATATTGTATAATATTATAACGTTCAATCATACATAGTATGTGCATGCATATATTAAAGCCTTAACAGATTTCATTGCTTAGTTGTATGTTTTTTATTTTATAAAAAATGCGAAAACATTTATAAGCCTTTAATAATAAATAAAAGTGAATAAAAAAATTAAAAAATTAACAATTTATTAAGACAAGTAGCTTAGCACTCGCCTAACTCTCTCTATTACCTATATGCTCATACATTTATATAACCACCACCAAAAGTATGCACGTATATTGATTTTGTCATTTCGTTTGTAACATATCGAAATATTGGTCGTATATTCAGTAACTCATTTCTATGTACATATCGATGGTCTCATGTAGAAAGGCCCTAACTCGCATATTTGAAACTTTACAGGACAAGGTAAAAACATAATAGAAACTGTAATATTCAACATGTAACTTTTTTTGTACAACTGCTTATAAAAGCGTTATTTTTTACATTATTGCAATACATTTTTGTGAGGAGGTGTATTTGCATTAAATGCATTGGAATCGCAAAAACAAATTTCGAAAAAATAGCGAGTTAGGGCCTTTCTACATGAGACCAACGATATGTATATTTTAAGAGGTTTTTTAGCGAGGACTTTTGCATAATAAACCAAAACAATTCATACAAATTTACTACATATTGCATTGGAAAGAGCAAGGTTTATAAATGAAAAATTATATCGGTCGACGCATACAGGTGTCGATTCTTTTATCATATTTTGGCAAAATTCTGGGTTTATTTCGTTAATTTCATTAGGAATTTTGTGTTTTAATGCTGTAATCGATTCGATTGGCTTTTAAACCGCATGAAATTAAAGTTCATGAAATTATGCAATCGGGAAATTTGATTTCCAATAAGTGGCTGTTGGACATGTGGCACCGACCTCTTAAAACCACATGTCTGTGCTATCCGTATCATCAATAATAGGTGAAAATTAAGTGCTTACGATATTGAAGAATTAACCGCATTTCCAAATGAAAAAAATTTCTCAATAACGAAACCCAAATGACACAATTTTATGGACCAAATTCTTAATAGCAGGCTCAGAAATTTTACGAAATGCATATTTTAAAGATCCACAATTTTCTTAGTGAATTTTCTATCGAATTTTAATTCATTATAAACATTGTCAAACGTTCTAATACTGAAATGTAAATGAAAAGTAAAATGTGCATATTGGAAAACAAAGTTCTTGTTGAAAAACCAGGTATGTTAAAAATTTCAGAATTTTTAAATTTTTTTCAATTCAAAAAAATCCTATATGTATAATTTATATGTAGAATACCCTGCTTCCATAAGTGATTCCAATATAAGTCCCATAAGTTATGTCTGTCAGGAGGCACAATGAAGACTAGAGGCAAAATTTTCGAATGAAACTTGTAATGTTTTAAAAATAATACACAAAAATCGCTGCCAGTATTATATTGTTGGTGGGTAAATAAGATTCGGCACAGACGAATAAACACTCTTAATTGTTTTACTTTATATTATTATCATTCCTTTTGTGTTGAAAATGCAACTTCATTTTATAATTAACATACTCATACTCAACAACAATTTCAAGTACACTTTCATTTTAGCTGTTTGACAATAACTAGTTGTAATTTTTGTTTCCGGACAAGATTCTAATAAATATGTATGCGTATGTATGAATGGTTGTATTTATGAATGTTTGAAAATAAGAAAATATTAATTCACCGCTGTTAGAAATTAAATAATTTCTTAGTACACCAATACCTCACTTTGCGTCGGGGTTACGTTCCACAGGGTTACGAAAATACCAATACGGCTTCTTTCACAAAAAAATTGGTCCAATGTTTGCTGAACAGCTTTTTTTCAACGTCAAATAAACTTCCTTGTAGCAATTGTCTGTATTACTACCACTAGCATTATCGTTGGATAATGCTTTACTTTTTATGCCATTTGAATCTGAATCTGAAATAGCTATCTTTTTATTTAATGGTATTCTCTGCGCAACTTGATTTTCAATCCAAATATAAAGCAAGGACTCCATTTTTATTATCAAAGCACTTCCTGTACGGGTCATCGTTTTAGCATCGAATGATATTGCAGATTTTGCAAAAATTTAAAAAAAAAATTAAAGACCCAAAACAACGCAACCTCAAAAATCTAACGACGCATAGTGAAAATTAGTACTGATTAAACAGCGACGCAACTTCGAAAAAACGCAAAACGAAACGACTCAAAGCGTGGTATTGATGTACAAGGTGGCGCAAAAGTAATCCTCCTATCAGAAAATGATATAAATTTTGCGAGGCCCCTAATGTCAGTTCTGTTTTGACATTTGTGTAGTAAACACATGCGAAATACACGTTAATAAACAATGTTACGCTACACTGCTCCAGAACGCGGAATATTGCTGACTATTTATTTGACCAATAATCGGTCGGTGACAGCCAAAAAACATCGGAAGTTTACTTTTGCGCCACCTTGTATAATTATTGTGTTATAAAAGTTTTTACTATGATTTTTTTGTGTGATAGAAATTAAAGTTTTCGGACGTGCTTTCTCTTAATTTTTTTTTATTAAATTAAAGTAATATATTGATTATATTTTCGGTTCTATGTTTTTTTGTTTTAACACTAGGACGAATCACAGTATTGTAAAATAAACCAGTTTTTATAAAATTTCGCAAGGTTATAGTTATGATCAAGTTTTAAACAATAACTTTATATGCCAACATGTTGGTGATGATAATTTTATATACATACATACATATGTATATGAAATCTGATATTTGAATTTACTATAATATATAATCCGTAGATGTAACGACATCAATAAACCCGTAACAACATTCGAAATTTAGTTGTTCTGAAATGATATTTGATAAATAAACATCGATAAATGTACCAAACACACTACGTTTTATAAAATCTACATATGTATTTTAATAAAATTATAATGACGCAAAATAGTGCCGATTGCTAAATAATCACCCCTATCGTGAATAAAAATTCCACGTTAAATTTGTTCACTTTTCACATTTTCCTATTTAAATTCAATGTTAAAAAAATAAAAGTGAACAAATTTCAAGTGGAATTTTTATTCACGATAGGGCTGAATAATTTATTTAAAATATTATTAAATTCATATTTTGGGCAAAAGTAATACGATATTTTCATTTCACATGCAGTGAAGGGTGTAGAGACTTAAGTTTTCATACATACCCAAAATTTCATATTTTCGTTAATTAAAGAGTACCAGAAAAAAATATTAAATCAAAACATTTTATTCTATTTTAATTACTCTTTCAAAGCAAAAACTTTATTTTCGTTAAAAATAACGATAAATATGAAAAAAAAGACCTGCAATAAAGAGAGACAAAAGTGTTCATACACTACATTCTCTTCTGCTTTATTTATAATTTAACAAGTAAGAGTGCTATATTCGGCTATGCCGAATCTTATATACCCTTCACCTTTGTTGTGGATGCATAATTATATTATGCATAATTATGTCGATAAACACGCCATCTGTTGATGAATTTGTTCGTAACAATATTAATACACTTTGTGTGAAGGGTGTAGAGACTTAAGTTTTCATACATACCCAAAATTTCATATTTTCGTTAATTAAAGAGTACCAGAAAAAAATATTAAATCAAAACATTTTATTCTATTTTAATTACTCTTTCAAAGCAAAAACTTTATTTTCGTTAAAAATAACGATAAATATGAAAAAAAAGACCTGCAATAAAGAGAGACAAAAGTGTTCATACACTACATTCTCTTCTGCTTTATTTATAATTTAACAAGTAAGAGTGCTATATTCGGCTATGCCGAATCTTATATACCCTTCACCTTTGTTGTGGATGCATAATTATATTATGCATAATTATGTCGATAAACACGCCATCTGTTGATGAATTTGTTCGTAACAATATTAATACACTTTGTGTGATCAACGCCATTTGTCGATGAAATTATCGTAACAATATTAATACACTTACCCCCTGGCCCACGATATCGAACGAAACGTTCGCTTAGATAAGACTTAAGACACAAACTTTATTGAGTAAAAAATAGATACGATAAAAAGTTTGTGTCTTAAGTCTTATCTAAGCGAACGTTATCGTTCGACATCGTGGGCCAGGGAGTTAGTTTTTTTGATAAAATTTTCAGAGGTTGTCTCGGATTTTTGCTCATATCTCCGTTATTTATGGACGGATTTTGCTGATTTTAGATAGCAAACTTCTCGGAAGCATGTCTGGCCGAATTATTGAAGATTTGGATCCCGAAGATATCTGCGGACTTCATAAAATTGATTTCAACAGACAGACAGACGGACATGGCTTAATAGACTCCGCTATCTATAAAGATCCAGAATATGTATACTTTATAGGGTCGGAAAATATATTGTGGAAATTACAAACGGAATGACAAACTTATATACATATACCCTTCTCATGAAGGTGAAGGGTATAACAAGTAAGAAAGTATATGTATAAATAGTTTTTCAAAAATGGGCGCTATATGGTCATCCAATAATTTAGTGCCATGACTTCTGTGAATATAAATATTATGTATATTAAATGATATAAATATTTACTTTTAACAAATTTATGGAGGCAGCCTTATATGGGAAATTTGACTAATTATGGACCGATCATCATAAAATATTTTTGCTTCTATAGAAAAAGTAAAACGAAAATTTTTTTTGTAATAAAACCACTTTTAGTTTGATATGTGGAATTAAAATTTTAAGAATTTCTAGGTTTCATTCCGAAAAATTTCTGGTTTTACTTTTTCTATAAAAGCAAAATACGGAATTACTTCCACTTCCGAACGGAATTAAATTTTTGGATACCAACATTTTTAAAAGAGTTATGGACGAATCTGCACAAAATTTGTAGATGTTATTTGGCTTCATTTACCACTCATTTGTGGTGAAATTTGTATGGATACTTGCATAATCAAACATCAACCATTTATGGTCGTTAAATCCCTATTTCGGAAATACATTTGTATGAGGACCAGGTGAAATAATGACCGATTTCCACCAGTTTCAATCCCATTCAGCCTTGGGCCGAAAAATATTATGTACCAAATTTTATCGAAATATCTTTAAAATGGCGACCTGTACTCTGCGCACAAGCTTTACATGGACAGCCAGCCAGCCAGACTGACAAACGGTATACTTTAATGTGGGCTTTACAAACATCAGCACTAATCCAATATATCATCGCCACTATGGTGTAGGGTATAATTAATATTTTTAGGGCTTACCAAATTTAAGAGATCATAATATGTGTACAATTTGTCAATAAAAGCTTTTTATTTGTTTGAAACGAAATTAACAATAGCATCAATGAAAACTGTACATAAATATTTGTTTCAGATTGGTTTCGCATTCAGTTCATAAATATGCATTGTCGAGTGGCATTTATATATTAAGGTTAATCTCTAATGTATGCAGAATAAATACTTATTATAATACAATTTTTTTGATTGTACGAAAAGGTACCAAAAAAAGCACAAAAACTCACTTTGATTCCTTAAATAAATATATACTTTAAAGCTTAATCACTTAATAATTCTTGAAGGTTGACTATCGAAAAAGTACTTTTCTAATAAATATTTTTCTGATTGCAAAGAGCAACAACACAAATTTTACAAACAAATAATGAATTAAAAAAAATATATTAAACATTTTACGATAGTTCATTATTTTTTTTACCCGATTTACTTAGAAGATATAGCCTGTTGACGTTGTCAAGCATGGATATTTTTACGTTTCAAATTGGCAATAAAATCGGTTCAGCCGTTTGGTCTTACCGGTTTTTTGCCCTTTTATGTCCCGATCTGGTTCAAGTTTTGACAAATGATATAGCCTATTGACGCTTCCCAGCATAGATCTATTTTCGTTCCGAGTTTCATTAAATTCGGTTCAGCCGTTTAGGCGTGATTGCGGAACAAACAAACTAACAAAGATATTTATAATATACATACATACATATACGAGTATATGGATGTACATACATACATACTAATAAAAATCTATTTTATTTTCATTTAAGAAAAAACAACATGCAAAAATAAAATTGGCTGCATTAAACGGAACCAAAAATTACAAAATAGCTATTGAAATAAATTAGCAAAATCAACACAAGCAAAATACCGACCAGATAGTACCCTGCACTTATTATATAGAAGAATTTTATTTTAAGTTTATTTAAGTTTTTTCCAAAGACGATTAACATTAAATTCGTTTTTGGAAGCGTTTTAGGTAAGAGTTCCCACATTTATTTCATGTCTTAAATTCAAACAATTATTTGTTATCCCGGAAAATTTCGAGTAAAATATTGTTTTGTTTTAATTGATATGATTCAACAACACCTATCTAAAAGTTAATACTTGTCTATAACTTTTGTATAAAAAGGTCGAGGGTGTTTATTTACATTTCAACCATTTCTTGGCCGATTTTGCTGCTGTTTAATACCAAAATTCTCATGACAATATCTGATAGGTATATAGATAATAGCTCAAATCATAAAAAACAGTTTTCTCACCGTTCTATCGTTGTCGGGATCTACCCGGCATGTTGTCATTATACATAGTGAAACCACTCTCAAAAAATTCTTCAGCCTTTTCGTTGCCTATGATCCCAAAGTAGCTTCTTATCTAAATTCTCTCTGACAATATCCTTGTTACCATTGCACTTAACACATTTAAAACTTTCGGTGATTGCCACTTTTTTCAAAATATTTAAAGACTTAAACCTTCAAATCAAATGTGAACTTATATTCCCCTAATTGATGAAGAGCACTTAAAAAAGATATTATTAACACACCTAATAAGTGTGAACTTTTAAACGATTGTAAACTTTGGAGAAATTATGTGAAGGAACGATAAGTGTTACAAACAAAATCTGTAAAAGGTGCACTTCGCTTTACGAAACTTACTGAGACAATGAAATGATAACATTATCACAATCCAACAACAACAACAACAACAACAAAAGAATTGGAGCAAATAAAATGTGTGTACTCCCCACATAGCAACAACAAATTGTTATAAATAAAGAAAAAAGGTTGTTAATTTCAATATTCTTCACTAGACTGTACCGAGGCATTGCAATTGTAATTCATTTGATTTTCTGATAAATGATTTTCTCAGTTAAAATTGAACTTACCATTTCTTTAGATTAAATCCTTATTTGGTGAGTGACTTTAATGAATTTTAATTATAGTTTTAAAATTTAAATTCAATTCGATTCAGGTCAGTCTGTCAATTAAGCCACAATAAAAATTAAAAATAAAACAAATTTTTATAATTTATATAATTTTTCATTATTTTAAAATTGTTCCTTTGTTCACATAATTAACAATAACTTGAGCCTTGAATTTTATAATCGCTGAAACTACAAGACTTTAATTACACACTTTTTTCTATTATTATGGCTGCATCACTTGTGTGTGATTTTCTTTTTATTTAATAAATTATTCCGAATAGAGCGATTTATAAAAACAACGTTTCTATTTTGTAGTCCGATCAAAAATCAACTAAAACACGAAGAAAATACTCGAGAATCTTTATACCCAAAGAAAATAGTGACTCTTATTAGTGATCGTCGTCATCCGACTATGAGTGGTAAATAAAATAATAAAATCAAAATAAAAACAAAAACATGCATATATAAACAGTTTATTTTGAGTTTTTTGATTTTGTTATTGTTAAACACATTTATTTAATTTATACATATTTATAATGTTAATTATTTTCAGTTTTTACTAGAAAATAAAGAATGAGCATAAAAACAAAATCAACAAGGGAGCACAAAACAAAGTCTGCCAGCCAGTCACTCAGTCAATTTGTGATAAGGATAATGACGATAATTGTTTAAATATATGTATGCATGTATGTAAATACAATTAAACATTTTATTTATACTTGCAGATATGTATGTATGTATGTACATATCGTTAACTTAATACGAAAAGGCCCTAACTTATAATTTTTCGAAATCGATATTTTTACATATTTCGATAGACTATTACTAGATACACCTCCTCCAAAAAAATCAGATGAATTCGGAAAAAAATACCGAAGTTATAGCCTCAAAACGAAAAGCCCTAAAAATTTTCTAAATAAAAAAGCCCTAACTCATTTTTGCTTTTAGTGTTTGCTTTGCGCGATGTACAGCTTTTATTTTATTTATTTAACTTAATTGTGCATAGAGCATTTATGTTTGGTAGTGAGTTTTAATTAATAAATGCCGTTATAAATTTACCCCCTTATTCATAAAAACTTACAACAGGTTTATAACAACAAATTTTGTATGAAAATTTGCTTTATAAACCTCTTATAAACCTGTTGTAAGTTTTATTAATAAGGGCATTAGACTCTAAATTTTAGAGTAAAAGTGTGCAAAATAAAAAATATTAAAAGCTGAAAAAGTATGGATTTTGTGAAAGAAGTCAGTGAGCCAACGCGAAAAGAAATACTATGTTTTGGGAGATGTCATGGAATCAGAAGCATCAATATGTCATAGGTCTAGTGTCCTTAGAAGAGAAAAAACAAATATTTTGTGAAAATTCAACACAAGTTCAGTCTAAGGCATTCTTTTTAAGAAATTGGATTAACTCTGGGGGAAAGCATGGCATAGTACTTAGTACCGAAAAATACTCAAGCGCTATCATAGAATCAAGAAAAGAAACTAATAATCGCAATAAGGAAAGACGAGCGTTTCTACAAAAATGGCTATATGAGTTACCAAAGATGGAATCGCATTACTGCAGACAACAAACAAAAAATTATATTTCGAATTATATTTCCAATTTTTCGACCTATCAAGAGATTTATAAGCTTTATGTGGATAAATAGCATCAAACAAAAAAAGTGATATGCAAAAATTGTGGTATCCAATTATTAAATTTTTAAGCCTAAAAAAGATGAATGCGATATTTGCACATTATATAAAGTAAGGAACATATCAGATGAACTTTATCAAAAACACCGAGAACAAATAGAAAAGATGCGAGAAGAGAAACGGAAGGACATAATAAAATCATTGAAAGAAAAGTGGCTAAAAGCAAATATACTTGCCTTCACAATTTGTAGAATTTATAAGAGAAGCGCGAAAATGCCCAGCACCTCTACAAGCACACCAAGTGCATTAATTATGATTTCTTTTTGAACTTCGAGGCTATTTCTAAGGGATACACGTGGATTCGGCCAGGTAAGTTACATACGAGTAGTCTTAAAAATTAATATAAAAATTTCATATTCAAAACGTTGATTCAACTTCAGGTCGAAGTAGTGGCGACCCTACTGTAAACATGCTACGGGCATATGGAAACAACTCAGGGTTGATTTATTTTAAAACAGATATATGTGGCGAATACGAGCTTCTACCCCAAAGAAAAAAGTCTGCTAATAAACATATTGCACATGGCCCCCTTTATACTTTAAAATTAGAAATCTCCAAGAATAAGTGGGATCACTTGCAAGATTTAAAAAAGTTGCTGCCCAAAGACTGCCATCACTTTTATGAAAATTTACCATATAAAAACTAATATATTATGAAGATTTTATTACTTTTCAATGTAATATGATTATAATTTTCTTTATTTCCTTGTTTCTTTGTCTAAAACATGAATTTCTTTTAAATTACTTTTTGTTCTCGTTAAAACTCATTTTTTTCAGAAAAGACAACAACAAAAAGCCCTTACTCATATTAATAAATAAAAAAAAAACTAATATAACACTAAATTTGTAAAGTGTTTTTAATAAAAATTGCGTTTAAAAAAATTTTGTATTAATATTGCATCTTTTTTATTTAGTTTTTTCCTCCTCCTGTAAACTATAAAAAACATGAGTTAGGGCCTTTTTGTTTAAGTTAACGATATATATGTATCTACACATTATGTTTACATTATGTATATTATGAAAAGTATAAACTAAATGTTATAAATTCTTAAATAAACAGTACTTGCAGTGTTACCTAATAAAAGAGTCGTGAAAAGTTGCGATTCCCGGCATAACAAAGGGTTCTATAAAAATTCAAATATGTAGATTAGGTTACCTTATATTAGGGGTTCCAATACGGAACAGGGGCCAAATTACCGCATTCGATATCGAGTAAAATTGATCGTAATTTTCTTATTTGAGATTATGGCATACGAGCAAGATTTTTCGTACATTTTATCATAATTTCGATATCGAAATCATTTTTCGATACGATAGCTCATTCGATCGCGAATGCGGTAATTTGGCCCCAGGTATTAGCAAATCAGTACAGCGAAATATTAAGTGTAACAGGCAACATTAAAAGTGAAAGCTATAACATTATGCATTTGCAATGTTGCCGAACCATTCGCAAATACTTTCATTACGCTGCACGTTTTTATAATTAAATATTGCTAATCACAGGATGCAAAAAATAAAAGAAATATAATCAATTTTTTAATCTCAATTAACTGTTATTCGAATTTGGTTGGAAAATACATTCCGAAAAATATTGAAGTATTCCTGGTAGTAGATCAAAATTAATCGGACAACCGATTTATGGGTGAATGTAAATAACAATGTAATAACCTTTACTGAATGTTTAGTACAACAATAAAGTTGCTTTATTTGTTTTTATAAATAATCGGCCTTGCCATTAGATTATGAGTACAAACAACATTTTGATTAAATTTTATGGTTATAATATTTTTGATTCTACATACATATATATGTATGTATGTACAATACTACATATTGTAGGCATTTACAATATATGTACATACATATACATATATTTAGTTTTGGCATTGTTATACATATAATCATAAATAGTTAAAAATCTGAAAAAAAATTAGGAATGTTGAGGAATGTTGCTGAATTTTTTAAGTTTGCTAACAGTTCAATATTGCCGTGGCAAAAAATTATGTTTGTAACTGCAAGATACTGCAAATTTGCTGAATTTTGTTGAATTTTCAAATCCCTATAAAGTTTTACATTAAGAAATTTTAAAAATACAAAATACATAAATGTAAAAACATACAAAAATATTCCAAGAGACACTAACAAAATGTAATGCATTTTCTGGCCTGCTAAAGCCATTTAATTTATAAAAAAAGTTAAATATACAGAGTTTGAAAATAAAACACTATTAGACACAAAGAATGCTGATGACGGCTTTAGCAGGCCAGAAAATGCATTACATTTTGCTAGTGTCTCTTTGAATATTTTTGTATGTTTTTACATTTATGTTTTCCAACGGAAGGCTATGTAAAACATATAACAGAAATATTCAAAAATAAATGTAGTGTAACAATTTATTTTCAAATAAATTGTATATTTAACTTGAAGGCAACTTCGATTAAAATTTTTTAAAATTTGGAATAATTCTCATTTAATTTATAAAAAAAGTTAAATATACAGAGTTTGAAAATAAAACACTATTAGACACAAAGAATGCTGATGACGGCTTTAGCAGGCCAGAAAATGCATTACATTTTGTTAGTGTCTCTTTGAATATTTTTGTATGTTTTTACATTTATGTTTTCCAACGGAAGGCTATGTAAAACATATAACAGAAATATTCAAAAATAAATGTAGTGTAACAATTTATTTTCAAATAAATTGTATATTTAACTTGAAGGCAACTTCGATTAAAATTTGTTTATTAATACTCGCAAGAGGAATAATTCTCATTTAATTAAGAAATTTATTAATCCTGACATGTTATTTTCATTAAACCAATTTTAAATAAGAACTTAATCGCTTTTAAAAGCTTGGATTTTAGTTCGAATTGCATATTTGCTAAATTTGGCTCTGATTAGCAGATCAACCAAAAATATGCTCTAAAATTGTTCTCTATGCGCACAAAAATATATAAAAATATAAAAAAAAATATAAAAATATTTGGCAGATTTTTTTTTTAAATTAAAATTCAAAAGTAAATAAAATACTGAATACATAAAATTCGATTATTGTAGGATTATTTTCCGATATTATTAACTTTGGTACAACATACATTAAAATTTTGTATATACATAAGTATGGGTGATCCATTTATATCTTATTTCATTTGTTTTTTTTTTCATATACCACGCGTGTCTGGTGCCATATTGTCCTCTTATTTTTAATCAGTATTATTCGACATTTCATCACGGAAACGATCACACCCCAACAACGTCTACATATTGTTAAGCCGTATTACGAAAATAAACTTATGGTATGCATTTTTTTCTTGGGTTACGATTCAGGACTTGGAAGGCAAACATACTCGAGTAATTCGGAAGATATCAACATTGCTTGCTCGCAATTCTGAAAAGAATAATCGCAACTTGGACCTTCCGAATGGACCACATACAGCGTAATTGCGACATTTGAATGAAATTATTTTTTAAAACTATTTAAATGTCAATGATTGTTCCTTGAGGCAATAATAAAACTCCGATATCCAGTTCTATTTCAAGTGTTTTATTTAATACTAGCTGTAACTTGCGTGCGTTGCTACGCTACAAATTAAAATAAATTTGAAAGAAAGACATTACACAAATATTCAATTCATTTTAAATAATTTTATTGATTTTGCTCATGTTGATAAATTGTGAAATTGCAGTGTTTAATTTTAATTCGTCTTTTATTGAAGTGCTTTTGGATACACAATATTTTTTTTTTCCTTCCGGTGCGTAAACGAATAAATCAGAAGGTTTTCCGCCGCGTGAACAGGCCACATAAAACTGCCCATGTGAGAAGCATTGATTCTCCAAATTTAATCCACACACTTGCAACGATTGTCCTTGCGCTTTGTTGATAGTAATTGCGAAAGCAAGTTGCACTGGGAACTGCAAACGTTTAAATTTGAATGGCAAGAATTTGCAAAATTAAGTATTAATTTTGGTTTTTAGAAAGTGGTGAGCAAAAAAGTTCTTCAATTTTCATAATAATTTTGTATTCAAAATGTATAAAGGCCCAACTATAATGTGCATATGCTAGCTTAAGCAAACGTGCGAACACATATAAATTGTATGTGGCAAACTATAATGTACTTAACGAAACTTTTCGTTAAGTTTTTCAACTGTCATTTGCTTAAGCAAAAAGCGAAACTGATCGCACATTCTGTACGGAATCAGCTGTTTGTTGTTGTTTGTTTGTGTTTTGAACAAAATGGAAGAAAATATATTTATTTTAAATTTAATAGAAAATGCGGAAAAAAATAAGTGCCTTTACAATAAAAGGGACCCTTTTTATTTTAACAAAAATGTCTTTCTGTCGCGGTTATTTCTCTGACAGAACAAGAGCGTCTTCTTCTTTTACAGTGTAGTTCACTTATTTCTTTTAATGTGCACAACCCTTCAAGCGCTAACTTTAATATTTTTATATTATTAAAATTTTTAAGTTTTTTCTCCATTTTTGCAAACACAATACGAAAATTAACAAAACATATGTAAACGTTTATTATTATTTACAATGTAGTGCTGCCACAGCTGTACATTTTAGTACTTTTGCCGATAAATTAAAAAAAAAGGAAAAATTATGCGTTTCGGGTACGAAGTTTTCTTTTAATTATAAAATAATATAATAATATTTATAAAATATAGTCATTTAATGGGTTTTTGTTAAAATAAAAACATTTTTTTTAAACATAAATGAGCAACTGTGGACAAAAAGTTTCAAAGTCATTGTAGCCACCTAAAAGTTAACTCTGAACTGGTTATGCATTTGACAGCCTTTTCGTTAACTTTTGCAATTTGCTTAAGCTTGCTTATGCATATTATAGTTGGGCCTTAATATTGTTTGAAAGCTTATGTATGTACCATCCGCGCGTTGCTACGCCAATTAAAATAAATTTAAAATAAAGACATTACACACACGGTCGAAAGAAGTATTCTTAGTCATGCCGGAGTCTTAGTTATATTCCGTCAATTTTTTAGTAAGATCGGTCCAGCGGTCTGGCCTTCCCGGTAGGCGTTGTCCTGCAAGAGATGGGGCGTGAAAGGGGGCGTGGAGTATGAATCTTAATTATTACCTCACCTAGTGTAACATGTGTATTCGATTTGAAGTAAATATGTTAAAATCCGAGTAGAATCAATTACACAATTTAAAAAAGTAGGAGTGGTCGAAAGAAATAAGAAGCTTTGGCACATAAAATTTTTATTTTTACCTCGCCTTCAGTAAGACGTGTATACAAATTGTTTGAAGTAAATCTGTAAAAACCTATGCAGAAGAAATTAATCAATTTAAAAAAAGTGGGCGTTAGAGTAGGCATGGTCGTTCCAACTCAGAAACCTTCCCGGTCTCATGCACAACAACTTTGCCGAAAATCATCACATGATCAGATAGATTAATATTAATTTTGTATATGAGCTAAATACTTACTTTGTATGGGAGCTGTCACGCTCACTGACTGGTATGATCCCGCCCAATTTTTTTTCCTGATTATTCACATTAACAAATAATCAGCGTGGACAAAAAGACTATGGCTATTACAGTACTGTAGATATATGATATTAAATATTTACTTTGTATGGGAGCTGCCACTCCCACTGGTCCGATCCCGCCCATTTTTTTCCTGATTATTCACATTAACAAATAATCAACGTGCACAAATTTCTAAGACCCTGGCTGTTATAGAACTGTAGATATATGATATTAAATATTTACTTTGTATGGGAGCTGACACGTCCACTGGTCCGATTACGCCTATTTTCCCCATTACTATTCACATTAACAAATAATCAACGTGCAGAAATTTCTAAGACCCTGGCTGTTATAGAACTGTAGATATATGATATTAAATATTTACTTTGTATGGGAGCTGACACGCCCACTGGTCCGATTACGCCCATTTTCCTCATTACTATTCACATTAACAAATAATCCACGTGCACAAATTTCTAAGACTATGGCTATTACAGTACTGTAGATATATGATATTAAATATTTACTTTGTATGGGAGCTGACACGCCCACTCGTCCGATCCCGCCCATTTTTCCTGATTATTCAAATCAGTAACATATGGGATACTGCAAGGTTTCAAAACTCTTGCTTTTACAATAGTCAAAATATATGATGTTATTCAATTTATGTGGGAGGGGCCACGCCCACTTAAAATATTTTTAGCCGTGAACCTAATTGGGACTATAACCTTTCAAATGAAACCCGTTTGGGCCAAATCGGTTGGTTAGTTTTAGAGTCTATAAAGGACAAACATACAAACATTGTATTTTATATATACATATAGATTAAAAAATATCTAAATGAACTAAGATATAGAAAGGGGGGCATAAAAAATTATTTGGCTTTAGTTCAATGTGCTATAAATTTCATATTAATTAATACATAAAGAAAAGTGTATATATGTATAGTGTACACCAATCCATTATTTCATGCAAGGAAATGTGAAAAATTATTTTTTAAAAAAAAGTTCTTCTTCTTCATGTTCTGAATATTTTGGTGTTTTCCAACAGCATTTAAATTCTATGCATTTCTGAAGTAAAGATAGACCCACCATCTATATAATATGGATAGCTATGTTTGCACATTTTGTATTAAAACAAGTATTTGTTTGGTTCACACAATTTAGTTAATTTTAGTGGTAAATTTCATATTAATGCATTTAAATGTTATTGAGAACCAAATATGTATGTATGTATAGTGATAATTTGTATAGAATTTTGTTTAATATTGATAATTATGAGACAGAGATGTTGGTTAATCTGTTATTCGAATTCGATATTTTCGGAACTCGACCTTATATGGGGACTATGATCAAAAATAGACCAACATTCACGAAACACTCAGATTTTTTTCCATAACTCTGGATCTACTTGAACGATTTTTTGTACATTCCCCTAAGTAGATCCCTTGATGCGCCATCGAATCTACAACAGACGGGCATAGCTATATGTTCTAAAAATTGTATGAGTACAGTTATTATTCATACAAAAATTATATTAAATGCCAATATAACTTTAGGTAAAACAAGTAAGAGTGCTATATTCGGCTTTGCCGAATCTTAAATACCCTTCACCTAAGCGTAATAAGAAATACAGAAACTACACTAGACTAGAATATCCTAATTCTGTGTTTTCTATTCAGTCTTAGTGCAAATTTTATTAGTATTTGATATATTGTTTGAAAGACAATTTTACGACCAACATAATTTATGTTAAATATTTTGAAATTTTGTCTAATTTTCACCATTTTTAATTGATTTAATTACCAATTCTTACCATAATTTGCAGAGTCTGTCTGATGTTCATAATAATCTTGAGTGTAACTTAACAAACAGAGTATAAAAAAGGGGTACAATTCGGTTTTAGTGATTTTGCTTAAAAAAAAAAAAAAAAACAAAATCAAATAGGGCTTTTAGAAGAGATACCAGCAAAAAAAAAAATTGTTGGCGGTCACGCCTATTTTCGAGGGGGCGGGCCCTTAAAGTTGAAAATATATAGGCCTATATCTCGGGAACTACTGGGTGTCTGATAATTTGTAATACATTAAATAAAAGGTATTAAAAATACCTTTCCAACGATATATATCATGATTATAAAATGTGGACCGAATATGTGTTAAATCCGAAAATAATATTTTTTGAACGGAATTTATTTGTTTTTTGGAAATGGTTCTATATGGCAGGTATGACAAATTATGGGCCGATCTTCTTATATTTTGGAACAGTTATTTTCATGCATATGAGGATATTTCACGTCGAATTTCATCATAATAACGGTATATTTAAGATATATATTAGTATTAACGTGGATTTCGGTAGTGGGTCTTATGTGGGGGATATAGTCAAATATGGACCGATATTCTCAAAATCCAGCAGTTTGATTAAGGCATGTATGTAAATGATCCGTGTAAAATTTTGGATTGGTACCCTTATTTATAAGCGATTTATGAGTATTAAAGTTATTTTCGGAAGAGGGCTTTATATGGGGCATACGGTTAAAAATAGACCGAAATTCACAAAATTTTGTGGGATGATTTTTGTATATATTAAAATGATCTGTGCAAAGTTTTGAGTCGGTACCGATATTTATACAATATATATAGGGAAAAATCTCTTTTTCAGATGTGGTCCTTGTATGGGAGCTATGACCAGTTCTGGGCAGACCACCATAAAATTTAGTACAGCAATTTATTTGCCTATTAAGAGTATTTATGTCAAATTTTAGCCGTTTAACATTATTTATATCTGTTTTATATGTATTTAAGTGAATTTTGTAAGTGGACTTTATATGGGGTCTATGGTCAAATATGGACCGAACTAAAAAAAATTTCGTTTTGCGATTTCTTTTTGCACAGAACTTAGTTTTGCTGAATTTTGTCTTGATATTCCAATTTTATAGGCATTTATGTATAATTGAGCAATATTTCGGGAAGATTTTTGTATGGGAGCTATGACCATTTCTGGACCGATTACCATAAAATTTGGTACAATAATTTATTTGCCTATAAAGAGTGTTTATGTCAAATTTTAGCCGTTTAACATTATTTATATCTGTTTTATATGTATTTAAGTGAATTTTGTAAGTGGACTTTATATGGGGTCTATGGTCAAATATGGACCGAACTAAAAAAAATTTCGGTTTGTGATTTCTTTTTGCACAGAACTTAGTTTTGCTGAATTTTGTCTTGATATTCCAATTTTATAGGCATTTATGTATAATTGAGCAATATTTCGGGAAGATTTTTGTATGGGAGCTATGACCATTTCTGGGCCGACCACCATAAAATTTGGTACAATAATTTATTTGCCTATAAAGAGTGTTTATGTCAAATTTTAGCCGTTTAACATTATTTATATCTGTTTTATATGTATTTAAGTGAATTTTGTAAGTGGACTTTATATGGGGTCTATGGTCAAATATGGACCGAACTAAAAAAAATTTCGGTTTGTGATTTCTTTTTGCACAGAACTTAGTTTTGCTGAATTTTGTCTTGATATTCCAATTTTATAGGCATTTATGTATAATTGAGCAATATTTCGGGAAGATTTTTGTATGGGGGCTATGACCATTTCTGGGCCGACCACCATAAAATTTGGTACAATAATTTATTTGCCTATAAAGAGTGTTTATGTCAAATTTTAGCCGTTTAACATTATTTATATCTGTTTTATATGTATTTAAGTGAATTTTGTAAGTGGACTTTATATGGGGTCTATGGTCAAATATGGACCGAATTAAAAAAAAATTTCGGTTTGTGATTTCTTTTTGTATAAAACTTATTTTTGCTGAATTTTGTCTTGATATTCCAATTTTATAGACATTTATTTATCATTAAGCCATATTTCGGGAATATATATATTTGTATGGGGGATATAAGAAATCATGGACCGATTCTTACTATTTTCCGCACACTTTCTTCTTTTATAGTACAAACAACGTATACAAAATTTCATGGTATTATCTGCAATATATTTCAAAATATTGCAATAAAATGGACGAAAAATATCAAATTTTTATAGAGGTGGTCTCAAATATTGGTTCATAACTCTGGTTGACCTAAACCGATTTTGCTGATTTTAAATAGCAAACTTCTCGAAAGCACTTCTGACAGAATTATTGAAGGTTTGGATCCCGAACATATCTTGGGACTTCAAAAAACTGATTTCAACATCCAGACAGACAGACAGACAGACAGACAGACAGACAGACGGACATGGCTTAATCGACTTCGCTATCTATAAGGATCCAGAATATATATACTTTATATGGTCGGAAAATTATATTGTGGAAATTTCACACGGAATGACAAACTTATATATACCCTTCTCACGATGGTGAAGGGTATAAAAATAACTAAACTTGTCGAAAATGGAACTAAGACCAATATTCAAATGTGTTACAAATGTGCCTTTGGTGCTTGGTATAAAAATGTCCCAATGTTTGTAATAGTTTGTACAATTAAAACCCGAGAAAAATAAGATCATCAAAATCCAATAAGAGTTAGATATAATCGTTCAAAAATCTCTATGGATGTTTTTATTCTATATGTGGGAACACATATGATGAATTTCATTTAAAAATCGAGATAAAACTGAAATTTTGAACCCGACCAACTCAGATATCGATGAAATTTTGTTCATAGCTAAATTTGATCAATACAATTAAACCCTCATTTTTAGAAATGACTGTTTTGCGATTTTTTGGGCGTGACACAGTGGGAACGTTTTTGAAAAACGAGAAAATGGTCGAAAAGAGCTCCATTTAAACTACAATAACTCAGAATCGGCTAAACCGATTTCCATGATCTTGGTATCATTAAGAAGATATTTTAACAGGCTTTATGACACGTTAAAAAAAAGAAAAAAAATACACTGTAAAAAAATTTTAACTGACGAAAAAACCAAAAAGATCAAGGGTTTTTTTACAGTGTATTAATTTTTTAGAAAGGTTTATCCTTCATCTATACCATATCAAAAAATAAAAATGGGTTCTTTTTTAGTTTTTTTTATATAATTTTTTAAGTAGTGTCACTTCTAGTAATTGCCCTTATATTTTATAACAAAAAAAAATTTGAGGTAACGAAAAACCAAAAAAGATCAAGGATTTTTTACAGTGTATTACTTTTTTAGAAAGGTATTTCCTTCACCTATAACATATCCAAAAAGTAAAATGGGTTCTTTTTTATTTTTTTTTTTAAATAATTTTTTTAAGTAGTGTCACTTCTAGTAATACGTACCGAAAGTTTTCGAAAGTTTTTGATACAATCGTGAGATATATCATCCCCAAAATGATCTTTAATTTCTGCGTGACTCATATTGATTGGTAAGAGAGATAAAAGTTTTTGCTTTTCCAAAAGATTTGAGCTGTTCTCTATTTGATATTTGAAGCTAATGTTGAAGAATTTATTCATAAGATACCGGCCGATATGTTGAAGAGAGAGTGTGCCAAAATTGACCACAGCGTATAAACCATTTGAGCAATATTGACAAGAAATCATCTTTAAGCATTGAATTATACACATAGATCGATTTTATCGACGCAATTAAAGATTTCATACATATCTCTAAGTTTTATGTGTTTTTAAATCAAATTAGAAAGCTCTTAAAAATAGCTCTTTATAAAGGTAGAGTTTTAAGGATAAAATTCATTTATCATTCAGTCTCGTCTCATCGAACTGTTCGGACGTGTTACTTTTAGTGCGGCTGAATTTTCGGTGAAAAAATCGTAATAGGTGAAAAAGTGTAAAAAGTTGAAATTAAACAAAAAAGTGAAAAAAATCGTAATAGGTTAAAATATATAAAAAAAAAAATAAACATTAAACATCACATAAAAACTGTATGAGTGTTCCTCTCAGATGTAATTCTGAGAAAGAGCTTAGCTCGACTAGAAAAACTAGATGCATCTCTGAGGAAGAATCCATAAAAAAATCTTTGGAGAATTTTCTCACTGCAAGAGCCGTGGAACGGCGTCGTTCCTGTTCGCCCAATATTGTGATTTCAACAGATGTAAAAACATCATCTTCATCAAATAGTGCAGTCAAACCCAAAAAACAAGTAGGTATGGATAAGTACATAACCGTTCTCAAGCGACAGAGGAGCCCGAAGTCTGCTCAAGTGTCATCAAATGCAAAAGCTCCTAAGACCGTGACTAATGATCAAAATAGGTTTGCTCTCCTCCAGACGGATGAGCCAGATCTTCCGAAGAAGACGTTTAAGCCCCCACCAATTTATCTGAGAGAGCCGACTTCCAGTAAATTGGTACAAGGAATTGTTGCTGTAATAGGTGAAAACATGTTTAGCGTAACCTCAATGAAACATGGAAATATCTGCGAGACAAAGATTCAAGTGAATAGGGAAGATGATTTTCGAAAATTGTCCAACCAGCTGGAAAGGGAGACTAGGGATTTCTATACCTACCAGCTCAAAAGCGCAAAAGGACTCCAAGTCGTTCTAAAGGGTATAGACCCATGTGTTGATCCCGCGGAGATAAAAACCGGTTTAATGGACAAAGGGTTCAAAATCAAGAGCGTAGTGAATATTAGAAACCGTGAAAAGATCCCTCAGCCCATGTTCAGGGTAGAATTGGAACCTGGAGATGTTGTCTTAAAGAAAAATGAGTCCCATCCCATCTACAATCTGATGTACCTTCTGCATCGTAGAATCACCGTGGAAGAACCACATAAGCGTCAGGGACCCGTCCAGTGTCTCAACTGTCAAGAATTTGGTCACACCAAGGCGTATTGTAAATTGCCGACAGTTTGTGTTGCGTGTGGGGAGCTACATGCAACTGCTCAATGCGATAAGTCGAGAACTGACTCAAAAATCAAAAAATGCAGTAACTGCGGAGGTAATCATACCGCAAATTATAGAGGTTGTCCAATTTACACTCATTTGAAAGGCATAAGAACCAACAAGACGTCAGTATTGCCTAATCGCCCTCAACAGCCAAATTTAGCATCGAGTGACAATTTCCCTCAAGTATTACGGTCCACTAGTCATGTAAACGCGCCAAGTTCTAGACAAGTTTCTTACGCAAACGTCGTTAAATGTAATATGCCAGGTCTGGAGCAGGAACCTAAACCCCAATATTCTGAGCCGCATATCAACAATCTAGAGACAACATTGCAGACACTTGTCCAAACTATGAACACTTTCACGACCACCATGACATCCATGATGCAGGAAATGCTGAAAATGCAATCCACTATCTTGCAAGCCATTTTAAAGAAATGATTTATTTAAAAATTTGTTTCTGGAACGCGAACGGCCTCCGCCAACATAAAAATGAACTGGAATACTTCCTGATGGATAAGCAGATTGATGTTATGATGATTGCTGAAACTCACTTGACGTCGACAGGGTACTTCAAAATTAATGGCTACGAGTTCTACGATACTAAAGACCCCCGCGGTAGAGCTTGTGGAGGTTCGGCAATTCTTATAAAGAACAGAATAAAGCATTATATGAATAACATAAGTGAGGATTACCTCCAAGCAACAAACATTTGCATTGAATTCTGTCAATACAAATTTGTTTTATCATCGATTTATTCCCCGCCTCGATTTTCAATAAAAGAACACCAATACCATAACTTCTTTAAATCCCTTGGAGCTAGATTTTTAGTTGCTGGTGACTTTAACGCCAAACACACATTTTGGGGTTCACGTCTGGTAACCCCAAAGGGTCGCGTACTCTTCAACACCATTGCTAAAATGGGCTTAGATGTACTCTCAAGTGGACATCCCACCTATTGGCCGACGGACCGACGGAAGATTCCCGATGTTATTGACTTTGGGGTAATGAAAAATATCCCTGTAGAATGGATGCAAGTGGATCCTTCACTGGACTTGTCCTCAGATCACTCTCCTACTATCATTTCAATGCATTTCCCTCAAGTGTGTGGTTCTCCATTTATGAACATGACTAAGACCCGAGTAAGTTGGATAAAATACAAAAAGTATTTAAGTTCTCATTGCACGGAAAATGTTGTGTTGAGAACTACCGACGATATTGATGAGTCGATTGGCAACTTTACCGAGGACCTTCGACGAGCTGTGCATCACGCTTCCACTTATCACGTTGAATGTAGAAATAGGACAAACAGAACTTATTTCTCTGAACTCGAACATCTCCTATCAGAAAAAAGAAGAATGAGAAGAGAGTGGCAAATTCACAGGTCTCCTGAACTGAAAGCTAGGCTACGGGAATGCAGAGATATACTAAGACATTTCTTAGAAACCCAAAGAACGGCCTCACTTAGATCTTACTTGGAAGGTCTTGATAGTACCCCACAATCTGACTACTCGTTATGGAGGGCGGCAAGAGGTTTAAAAAGACCAGTAAGAGGAAAACCTCCTTTGCGAAATCCGACTGGTGACTGGGCTAGAAATGATTCCGAGAAGGGGACTTTATTTGTTAACCATTTGAGAAATGTGTTTACTATAAACAACTCAAATAATAACGAATCTGATTTGCCACCACTTGTTATAAGGCCTCCTGTACCTCTAAGACTAAACTTTCGTGATGTCCAAAACGCTATTGGTACTCTGAACCTTAGAAAGGCTCCAGGTATGGATAAAATCAACAATAAAATGCTTGTGGAGTTACCTCGTGTAGCAAAAAGAATTATCCTCTTTATCTTCAACGCTATTTTACGCCTAGAATACTATCCTGCAGATTGGAAGGTGTCTATGATCACTATGATTCCTAAGCCAGGGAAGGACCATACCAAAGTGGAGTCATATAGGCCAATTAGTCTACTGCCGACAATTTCAAAACTGTTTGAAAAATTGTTAATGACTAAATTGACTCCAATTCTGAATGACACTGAATGTATTCCTAATCATCAATTCGGCTTCAGAGCTAAACACAGCACCATCGAGCAAACACACAGATTGGTAAATGTGATAAGAGGGTCGTTTGAAGACAAAAAATACTGCTCCGCCCTTTTCATTGATGTGTCGCAAGCGTTCGACAAAGTTTGGCATAACGGTTTAATGCACAAAATAAAATTAACTCTGCCTGCTAACACCCATAAACTCATGGAAAGTTATTTATACGGTCGCAAATTTAAAATCAAAGAAGGTGATTTTTTAAGTACCGCTCAGCCAATTGAATCAGGTGTGCCACAGGGTAGCATACTGGGTCCTACTTTATATTTGATATATGCCTCCGACATGCCGTCAGACCCTAAAATCCATACGTCAACTTTTGCAGACGATACAGCCTTTATCAGCGTCCATCAGGACCACCAAGTTGCATCACAGAATTTGCAGAATTATGTTTATAAACTAGAGAATTGGCTAGAGCTTTGGAAAATCAGGGTTAACGAACAGAAATGTATTCATATAACTTTCACATTGCGAAAAGATACCTGCTCGTTCATCAGAATAAATAATCAAATTATCCCGCAACACAATGAAGTCAAATACCTCGGCATTCACCTCGACCGCCGTTTAACTTGGAAGTCTCATATTGAAGCGAAACTTACTCAAATGAGATTAAAAGCAGTGCAACTTAATTGGCTAATCGGCAGAAACTCTACATTGAAATTGGATTGCAAACTTTTGTTGTACAATGCAATTCTAAAGCCAATCTGGTGTTATGGAATTCAATTATGGGGTACTGCCTCAGCGTCAAACATTGAAAAAATTCAAAGGGGTCAAAATAAAATTCTACGGATAATTACAGCAGCTCCATGGTATGTTAAAAATTCTCGAATCCACAAAGATCTAGGCGTGCCATTAGTAAAAGTCGAATTTACAAAATATGCGTCAAAGTATGTCAGCAAACTTGAACACCATCCAAACCCACTTGCACGAGACATCCTTAACTTTAGTGGCCACAATCGGTTGAGAAGGAGGGATACCCTTGCTTTAACTCAAGCGCAAAATAGATGACTGGATCAGTTGATGTGAAATTTTTTTTAGTATCATAAAAATTTTTGTCTAGCACTGGCTGGGCTTATTATTTTCTTTTTAGTATTAAGATTTGAATACTTATTGTCATTTCATTTTGAAGATTCAATAAATAATTAAATGCAAAAAAAAAAAAAAAAAAAAAAAAAAAAAAAAAAATTTATTTAAAGTAGCAAAATATATGAAAAGAACTGTAAGTTTTAATTTTGAATCACATTAAATTAGCTATTTACTTGATAGAGTGCCATTAATTTCTAAAAAACGTGAATTAAAATAATGACTTTTCTTCGATAATTCAAAAAATTACACCCTCTAATAAAACATTTAGAATTTGTAATATCAAGCAAACTACCAATCGTTGCATTTGTAAATAAAAACAAACAATTTTGGTCGAATTGGACAAAGGCAATAACTGATGTATTTACTTCATTTCCCAGATATGTACATACTTAAAAAGTTCAGTAAATAAAACAATATCACTAAACAAAAAATTCAAGTACATTATTAAAAAAAATTATTTGGCAACACTATTTTTAGCACAATACACTTAAGGTTCAATTAGTCGTGACTTAACCATAACCATAAAAAACAGCTGTTCAAACCAACTTTATGGGCAGTTCTGTAAACGATTATTGCTGACTTAACATAATGCCATAGTCATAACCATAACCATACATACCAATTAAATTTCGGTTTTTCGCCATAACCATAAACAGCTGATTGCAATATTTACATATTTGTTGCTTCTTTTTGTTTTCATTAGTTTTCACATTGGTATTGTTTGGTAAATTTTTTTAAATTGTTTAATAACTTCTTAAATATAATTTGAAATTTTGTAGTAAATAAAATGGATGACGGAAAACTTATTGAGTTGGTGCGGAACTGTCCTTATCTTTATGACAAAATCCACGCAGCCTTTCAAATAGTATCACATGTCTCCAACACAATGTTTCTTACAGTAGTTTTTAAAATATAATAGCTCCAAGCGAGTGTTTTGAAAGGAGTTTTTCATATGCTAAATACCTAGAAATTCCTTAAATTAATTTTACAAATTGTGTTTTTTTTTCAAAACTTACAAAACTGTGAGTGATATGCTCATAGTTTTGCTTTTATTTAATTCTGCACTTTTGAGAAATTTAAATTTAAAAGCATAAACAGCTGTTTACGGTTATGGCAGCACTAACTGTTGCCAGAAAAAAAGTTACGGTTATGGCTAAGGTTATGGTATGGCAATATGGCAAAGTCACGACATATTAAACCTTTAGGCAAGGTTTATACGATGTTTTTTAAGACGTCTATTTTTATTAATTCTCTTTTGAAGATGCTACGAAAATCAACGTTGTTTTTGGACGTCATTTTTTTACAAATTTTAATTTTTGTTGTAGTCAGGGTTGATTTTCTTGTTGAATCTTCTTTACTTTATTGTTCGTATTAAAAAAAATGTTCTTTGTCTTTTCATAAATAATTTTAAATTATGGACACAATGTACGCACTAAAAAATCACACATATAAATAAATAATTACAGAAATCCAAACAAAATAATTATTTTTCTTGTTTACAAAAATATTCACCTTATTTATTTATTTATTTTATTTTTACTTATTTAATTTCTAAACGAACCTTTCAATTCAAAATAAGAACAAGAATAAAACGGAACAACAGAAATGAGTGTAAAGAGAAACATAAAAAAAACCAAAAGCAACGTCTAAAATTAGATGTCTTAAAAATCATCGTGTAAACCTGGCCTTACTCGTTCAACAATACAAAGAAAATATTTATAGAATTTTCACAAATTAAGTTTTCTGTCTGTCTGTTTGTTTGTTTGGTTGTTTATTAATTATGGCTGGTAATGCCAACATACATACGAGTACATACATACGTATATGTATATTAGGGAGACCAAACTGAATTTTTTGGGATTTCAGCATTTTTGTTTCATATTAAAATAATATTCTAAAATAATAACAATTTATTTCAAAAAAGTTACTTATTTTAAATATGTATAAATATGTTTGAAAACAAATTTTTTAAATTGAATAAGCGTTTATAAACCATTAATAAATAAAAAACATAATAATATTATATTGAAATGCTAGATTGACAAAAATAATATGTCATTTCGCCTTTAATTTCTATATTAATTTAAAAGCAACAGAATATTATCGATCGATAAAGCTTCCTAAAAATATTATTTTATTTAATTTTACTACCAATATACAATATATGACGAAAAACATCGTTTACATCGTTTGTGGACAAAATTGTTAGCAAATTACTGTATTCTGATTGCACAAACAAGCCTTTCTCACCCTCCGAAACAAATAACTCTTACAAAATATTTTATTTTTTATCAATATTTTGCAGACATTATTACGTGCTTTTGCATATTTAAATTACATTCATTATTTCATTCGTTTCGCAATCAACGTTTTTAATTTATTTCTAATAACAAACATTTTTATCAACTTTGGGGTTTTCCAAAAATTTGAAAGTGTTGAGTAAATCATTCTTCTTTTTTGGTTTCTTTCAAAGAGAGATTTCACCAGATCACTTTTTGATATCTCTTTGATCATAAATAAAAGGGCAACATCAGCAGAGATTCATATCATTGTGACAAAGAGATTTTTCTGTTAATTTAGCCGGATTTAAAATGATAACTATTTGTTTATGTAAAACAAATTCTTCATCTCTTGAGGTTTTAACCCATCTTTGCATAATGGAGGAAATTTCCATCATAACATTGAATGCATTCTTTTATTTCTATTTAGTATTAAGCTAATGATCCAATATTGCATGATGATGGAAATTTCCATAATATTCACCCTTATCGTGAATAACAATTCCACGTGAAATTTGTTCCCTTTTCACATTTTTCCTATTAAAATCCAATGTTAAAAACATAATAGGAAACAAATTTCATGTGGAATTTTTATTCACGATAGGGGTGATTAAAACTAAAAATTGTTTAACCATTTTGTTCCTTTAATTTTCAACATGAATTATATAACATTGATTTATTTGACCAATAAAGAAAAAATCATGCAAAGAAGGGTTAAATCAATTAAAGCTTTTTATATAGGAATTTCCAAATTCTAAAACTGTAGACACATCAAATAGTGCGTTCGAGTTTTTCAATCCAAAATTAATCTTAATTCTTTCACCTTTATTTCTTCGACGAATGTTTTAAAATTTAAATTTTTGTTGATGACTTTTGAAATAAATACTAGTTTTCGGGATTTGTTAATCGGGATTTTGGGATCGGCTTCCCTAATATACATACTTGACAATGAACTTTTCTTGTACATTTTACACAAAAATACCATTATTCACTGTTTTATCAATAACAAATTCTTTTGTAAAGGAATGGTGCAGTATTAAACTGTACCATCCCAAATGAATCATTAGCATGTGCTATGTATAAATATATACAGCCCAATCATGAATAAAAATTCCGCGGGAGTTTTTTACCTTTTTATTTTATTAACATTGAATGAAAAATGGGAAAAGGGAAAAACCTCCAGCGGAATTTTTATTCATGATACATACATTTCTTTCCGTGTCTGACGTCAGAAATATTAAAAGCCTACAACATACATACATATGTATGTATGTATTTAAAATAAACCAACTCGAAATAATGAATTATAAATTTAATTCATATTTTAATAAAACTGTTTCAAACCAGGTGCTATTTAATCGCAGCTATAAATGTATGTATGTATGTACATATGTATGTCTTAAGTCTTGATATTCCTTTGAACAAAAAAAATTTAAATTAAAATTTGTTATTTATTTACTTACTCATATAGACGTTTTTCCCGTACTTTTTAGATGGTTTTAAAAAATTTTTATTTTTATTTGAACTGTTAATTTTAAATCTTTGATATTTCTTTTTATTTCGGCTCGAGTTCATTAAATTTAGGAATTCCTACCTTCAGTAAAAATAATTTAATGAAAATTAAATTTATCAAAGGTTTTAAAAAATATCGGATCAAGAAATTATTTTTCGAAATCGATCTCAAATGTCATGTCACATAAGTAAGTAGGTCATGTTATACATCGTTGGAAAGGTCTTTAAAATACCGATTATTTGATATATGTATATATCGTCTAATAATTAATGTAGTTTTCAAGATATACCTAATTATATTACAAACTTTGGAGTCCCGTCGACTCGAAAATAGGCGTGGCCGGCAAAAAAATTTATTTGAATTTAAATTTAAAACTCTATTAGTGACAAAATTTCAGATCTTTTCAGTTCTTCCACCAGCTTTTCAAATTGATTTGTGTTTGTAATTTGAATTTTTCCATATTTTTAATTATAATTTTTTTCTTTTTACTGTTTTTATACCCTTCACCTTCATGAGAAGGGTATATATAAGTTTGTCATTCCGTGTGAAATTTCCACAATATAATTTTCCGACCCTATAAAGTATATATATTCTGGATCCTTATAGATAGCGGAGTCGATTAAGCCATGTCCGTCTGTCTGGATGTTGAAATCAGTTTTTTGAAGTCCCAAGATATATTCGGGATCCAAATCTTCAATAATTCTGTCAGAAATGCTTTCGAGAAGTTTGCTATTTAAAATCAGCAAAATCGGTTTAGGTCAACCAGAGTTATGGACCAATATGTGAGACAACCTCTATAAAAATTTGATATTTTTTGTACATTTTATTGTAATATTTTGAAATATATTGCAGATAATATCATGAAATTTTGTACACGTTGTTTTTATGACAAAAGAAGAAAGTGTGCGGAAAATAAGAAGAATCGGTCCATGATTTCTCACAGCCCCCATACAAATATATATATATTCCCGAAATAAGGCTTAATGATAAATAAATGCCTATAAAATTGGAATATCAAGACAAAATTCACCAAAAATAAGTTTTATATAAAAAGAAATCGCAACACGAAATTTTTTTTTAGTTCGGTCAATGTTTGACCATAGACCCCATATAAAGTCCCCTTACAAAATTCACTTAAATACGTATAAAACAGATATAAATAATGTTAAACGGCTAAAATTTGACATAAATACTCTTTATAGGCAAATAAATTGTTGTACCAAATTTTATGGTGGTCGGCCCAGAATTGGTCATAGCCCCCATACAAAAATCTTCCCGAAATATTGCTCAATTATACATAAATGCCTATAAAATTGGAATATCAAGACAAAATTTAGCAAAAATAAGTTTTGGGCAAAAAGAAATTGCAAAACGAATTTTTCCATTTCCAAAATTCATTTAAATACGTATAAAACAGATATAAATAATGTTAAACGGCTAAAATTTGACATGAATAATTTCTATAGGCAAATAAATTGTTGTACTAAATTTTATGGTGGGCCCAGAATTGGTCATAGCTCCACATCTGAAAAAGACATTTTTCCCTATATATATTGTTAAGTATCGTTACCGACTCAAAACTTTGTACAGATCATTTACATATATACAAAAATCATTCCCCAAAATTTTGGTAATTTCGGTCTATTTTTAACCGTATGCCCCATATAAAGCCCTCTTCCGAAAATCACTTCAATACTCATAAATCTCTTATAAATAAGGGTACCAATCCAAAATTTTACACGGATCATTTACATACATGCTTAAATCTAACTGCTGGATTTTGAGAATATCGGTCCATATTTGACTATATCCCCCACATAAGGGCCACTCTCGAAAAGCACGTTAATAGTAATATATATCGTATATATAGCGTTATTATGTTGAAATTCGACGTGAAATATCCTTATATGCATGAAAATAACTGTTCCAAAATTTAAGAAGATCGGCCCATAATTTGTCCTAGCTGCCATATAAGAACCATTTCCAAAAAAAACAAATAAATTCGGGTCAAAAAATATTCTTTTCGGATTTAACCCATATTCGGTCCATATTTTATAATCGTGATATATATCGTTGGAAAGGTATTTTTAATACCTTTTATTTAATGTATTACAAATTATCAGACACCCAGTAGTTCCCGAGATATAGGCCTATATATTTTGAACTTTACGGGCCCGCCCCCTCGAAAATAGGCGTGACCGCCAACAATTTTTTTTTTGCTGGCATCTCCTCTAAAAGCGCTATTTGATGAAGTTTGTTTTGAGCAAAATCACTGAAACCGAATTGTACCCCCTTTTTTATACTCTGTTTGTTAAGTTACACTCAAGATTATTATGAACATCAGACAAACTCTGTAAATTATGGTAAGAATTGGTAATTAAATCAATTAAAAATAGTGAAAATTAGACAAAATTTCAAAATATTTAACATAAATTATGTTGGTCGTAAAATTGTCTTTCAAACAATATATCAAATACTAATAAAAATTGCACTAAGACTGAATAGAAAACACAGAATTAGGATATGCTAGTCCTATAACCAGTGTAGTTTTTGTATTTCTTATTACGGTTAGGTGGAGGGGATTTAAGATTCGGCACAGCCGAATATAGCACTCTTACTTGTTTTTTTTTTTAAATTTTATTTGTACACAAAAGAATACAACACGTTACAAACAGAATAAAGGTGATTAATTGTAGTAGCCCGTCTAAACAGATGAGGGTAAATGCAATTTAATGTACAATATCCGAAATTTTGAGTCCCACAATTCGAGATAAAAAAAATACGAAAGTGTGCAGATTAAAAATGTTAACCTCTTGTAAACATTTGGTTAACAAGAGTAATGGCGCCCATAAACTGATTTGTTTTCAATTTAAGGCAACTCCCTATTTGACATTTAATAACATCAAAAGTTGGACGATTATATTGTAGGTATATGGATAAGAAAACGTTTCCGGATTATTACCCAGTGGGAAAAATAGCTAGCACTTACATTTGTAGGTCTTATAGAACACCTATTTAAACAATCTGAAAGATTCGAAACTCATTCCACTATGCTAGTGCTGGCAAAGTATTGAGTAATGGGTACCGAGTATCGAGTATTTGCCCTTTTTTTGGATACTCAATACTCAAAAGTAGTTACTCGATACTTTCTGAGTTGTATTTTTAAGCAAGTTTAGGTAAAATAGTGCATAAAAATACATCACTGTATAAAAAGATAACAATGTTCATTAATTTTCCAAAGAATTTATTTTAATTATTTCTTAAGTTGTTGTTAACGTTGAATTAAAAGTTAGCTTTACATTTATTTTTGATTTAATAATAAAAAACATACAAAACCAATAATAATTGAAGATCTATTTTTATTTTTTGAAGAAACTACTTCAATTTGCAGATAAAAACTATGCGTTACATTTTCAAAAAATCCGTTAAAAGTATCGAGTAGTATTGGGTACCCAAATGAAAAGTATTGAATATTCTTGAGTAATGGAAAGTAGTAGAATTTGCCAGCAGTACACTATGCCTTTACACATTAAAATTGCAAAATTGTGTTCAGCGACGGAGCTTATTTCTGGTTAAATGGATATGTAAAGAAGCAAAATTGTCGTATTTGGTGTAAAGAGCAGCACGAAACATTGCAAAAATGCGCTGTTTGGTGTCGTTTGTGGGCCGTGGCGTCATTGGGCTGTACTTTTTCAAAGAAGACGAAGGCAGAAACGTTACTGTGAATGGAGAGCGCTACCGTACGATAATTATAATTTTTCCCATCCCCCCCCCCCCCAAAATGGAAGAGCTGGGCTTGGCTGATATGAGTTTTCAACAAGTCGGTGCGACACAACACGCGAAACAATCTCCTAATTGAAAAGCGAGTTCGGTAAACAGTTTATTTCACGTTTGGAGCCGTTGAATTGGCCGCCTAGATCGTGCGATATGTAGGAGAGTATGCCAAAATTGGACCTAGCGTATGAACCATTTGAGGCGTAGCCGCGGTCAACATATATATATCGCTCTAAATGTTATGTGTTTTTTTTTTTAATAAAATCCGAAAGCTCTTAAAAACCATTTTATGCTGAATTCATAAAGAATATTTCTCAATAAAATTATTAATTTAACAGACTTTTTATTACGCTTTTATTACTCATTACTTGGCAGGCCATCAATTGTCCTCCTCAAGTATGCCTTCCATCAGACATATAACTAGTAGGGATTAGGCAAGGCCTTGACTACCAATAACGTGCCGTGTAAAATTGAATTGGTTTTTCAATGTGGATGAAATGCCTTGTCTGCAAAAAGCCTTTTGGAAGGCCCCTTCACATCATTTTTGGCTTAAGTCGGTTCTAGTGATATTTTTCAAATTTTTCCATATCACTAGTAGAGTAGAGTTTTAAATTCTGGGTAAAATAATGAAGAATTTCGGCCACGCCGATATATAAAATGTAGGTCATTTATTGACCATCTAATGCTCAATTTCGGCAAATTATTTTTTGATCCGATATTTTTACAAATTCTAAAAAAATCCAGAAAAAAGGTCTATATGAGTAAGGAAATAAATTACAAAATTTAAAAGTCAAGAAATTACACTTTAATTTAAGGTATAATATGACTTTGTAGGTAATATATGTAGATCCAAAGATATTAAGGAAAGATTATGACATTTCACCATAAAAAATACAAGAAATAAAATATTATAATGCTGGCGTCTCATGAGGAATTATTTTCATCATCAGGAGATTCCGACTATTCAGATACAAGTGATTAGAAATGTATACTAAATTTCGAAAATTATCATTAAGGAAAAATATTTTTTTTAATTTTTACAGACACATTCATACCTTAAATTAAAGCTTAATGCTTTGGTGATTCATATTAACAAACTGAAATAACACTTATGTATATACAGTGGGCATCAAAAGAAACTGCATTCCATTAGCTTTCATGTTTAAAACTTTATTTTATTATCTTTTTTTATAATGTAACTTAAAATTTTATATTTTTTATTAAATTTATACCTATAGCATTCCCTTAAATTTTACAAAAAAAAAAAAACAAAAATAAAACTCCAACAACAACAAAAAAATATAGAGAAAAACAAAAAATCCTTTACATTTCAAGCGTCAAAAGAAACTGTAAAACGTTTGTGTATGTATAACAACAAATTTATCTTGGATTGAACTTGGGTATTTCAGCAAGACAACGATCCTAAGCACAATAGTAAAGGAATGGCTGATTTACCATACTCCAAAGCAGTTGGATCATCTCTCCATTCACCCGATCTCAACCCCATCGAACATTTGTGAGAACATCTGGATCGGCAAATAAGAAAAAGGGAAATTACAGGCAAAGATTCTCTCAAAACAGTAATAATTGAGGAATGGCTAAAAATTTTCACCCGAAGTTACTAGAAAACTTGTGGAATCGACGCCACGAAGACTGCAAGCCATAATAAAATCAAATGGCAATCAAACTAAATACCAATTATTTTTAAGTAACATTATTACTTCAATACAGAGATTTTTGACGCTAGGAATATGAAGATTTATTTGTTTTTGTTTTATATTTTTTGTTGTTGTTGAAGTTTTGTTTTTGTTTTTTAATAAAAAGTTACAGAAGGATATATGTACCTATGTATATTAAATAAAAACTATAAAATTTTAAGTTACATTATAAAAAAATTAATAAATTAAAGTTTTAAACATGAAAACCAATAATGTACAGAGACTTTTTCTAAGATTTTGTAGGTTTAAAAATATTCAGGTATATATGTATAAACAAGGTCACTAAACCCGATTTGTTCCCATCTTTTCCCCGCTGGGTAGTTATTATGAAATATGTATGTATTTCCAACTCTGATAATTTAAATATGTATGTGTATGTTTAAAATCCACACTCATCTACATATTTGGAAAGTTCTTGGGGACAAACAAAAGCAAAATTGTATATCTATGTATGTACATTAGGGTGGCCCTGTTTGTATGGATAAAAAATAAGGTATCGATGTCCTGACTAATATGAAAATTTGATTCATTTTAAAACTACGTTTCTCAATTTTTTTTATCTTGGGGTCAATATTTGGTGAGCTGGATTAAAGGATAAAAATGTCCTTTTTAGAAGCATTTTTAATTTTTTCACATTTCTTCCAAAGGAACTATTTGTAAATTTGGCATCATATGAAAGGTCTTTGAGAGGCGCTTTCAATGGTTTATCAAAAATTAAAACACAATTTTTTTTAATTCAAAAATTTTGAAAATTTCAGACAAAATTTTAGTGTTTTTTTATTTTTTCATAGAATTTAATTAAATAAATTGTTGAAATTTCTTGATTATAAACATCATGCAGTTTAACCCAAGTGGTTTTTTCCCGTTTTTTAAAATTCAACCTATTTCAATTTTTATTAATTTTTTTTTAACCTTAATTCTTCCCTATCTGACAATCTCTGTTAACTCAATTCGTTAATGTGATGGGTATTAAAATAACGTAAATTTTATAACCTAAAAAACGGGAAAAACCTTTTGGGTTAAATTGCATGATATTTATAATCACGAAATTTCAACTATTTATTTCATTAAATTCTATGAAAAAATAAAAAAACACTAAAATATTGTCTGAAATTTTCAAAATTTTTAAATGAAAAAAAAAATTCTTTTTTAATTTTTGATAACCCATTGAATGCACCTCTCAAAGACCTTTCATATGATACTAAAATTAAATATAGTTCCCTTGGGGGAAATGTGAAAAAAATCAAAAAACCTCTAAAAAGGACCTTTTTATCCTTTGATTCAGCTCACCAAATATTGACCCCAGGACAAAAAAATTGAGAAACACAGTCTTAAAAAGAATCAAATTTTCATATTAGTCGGGAACATCCGAAACTTTATTTTGGGGCCACCCTAATATACATACATTCATGTATTATACAATTCAAAAGCCAAAAAATTCATGTCTATACATACTAAATATTATATGCATACATAATTGTATATTGTACATGTGTATACAAACTTTTCTTAGTGAATTAATTAAATGAAATTGTTTACTTACAGAAATTTTTTAAACAATTTGTAGAATGACACAAAATAGTAAATTATTGTTGAAATTAGCAACATATTTAGATTGAGTTGTTTTTACTTTCTGTTTATTTTATTTTCGTTTTTAATAACCAATCATTTAGTTAAGAAACACTTTTTTATAAATTGACTTTTGTACTTTTGTAAATGTGTCTTTGTTTTTAGTGGCGAATAAAATAATTTTGTGGAATTAGAGACTGGCATTTATATAACTATGTACATACATATATTTATGAATATTTAATTTTCTTTTTAATATCGTTATTTGTATGTACATACATACATAAGTATGTATTTTATTCGTGTTTTATAATTTCCAAAAATATTTACTGTAGAAGAATATCCATAACATACACACGCGTTTCACCTAAAGTAAAGAACTAAAAGCACAGATGAAGAAAAAACTTGTTTATTGGATCCATAATTGGAACTTTCCTTGCTTTTGGATACCGTAAAAATGTAAACAAACTACCAATCAGTGACGGAACGATTTTGATATTTATGTATAAACTTTTGCAATTTTAACATATTGGAGTAGTAAAATTGGCACAGTTATTTTTATTATAAAATGTACACTATATCTGTTACAACAATCGGTCGTTGTTAAATTTTTATCTAACTAATTAAAATTAAGCCATGTCAAAAATTGGTTCATATTTTAGATAGTATTTTTAATTTATCAGGTCAAACTATTTTTAGTGACCATATTTCAATATCAAACATTAAAAAACTTTTGTTATTAATATTTCTTTCTATATATTATTAGCAAAATGTACCTTTTTATTGTACAATTTCTATCCCATCATTATTATACACAATCAAAAATTTCATCAGCTGATGCGATAAAACCGTGTATATGGTAAAGTTGTGAAGCAGAGCACATCAATGTTGGTACTGCAGTTTTATAATCTTTTTCAAAAGTTTTTATATACATAACTGAAATAATTTTATATATTATTTACTTTTTTTAGCGAATTTCTTAGTAAAACTATATAAAAACATTTTAAAGCGAATTTCGGGACATCTCGGGCTTTATTTGTAAATAAAATACAATTTTTTTTAAAATTTTATATATTTATTTACATAAATTTAAATAATAATTTCAACTTTAGATCAGGAATACATAAAATTATGTTTTTTAAAATGTACGTACATACATTTTAATTTTACTGTTGAATAATTTGTATTCGATTTCCAAATTAGATATACGAGTATATAGTATTTTTTTTTTTATTTATTTAATAGATATATTATATATGTTATACAAAATTTAAATATAGTTTACAAAATTCATTTAAATACATATAATTAATTATCTATAACTGGCATAACTTATAGTTGTTAGCCAGATTGGCAAAATAAATGCTGTTTATACAAATATTTATATATTAATATGTTAATTGACTTATACAATGTCGTTAAGTATGAGTTTTCTTTATTTTGAACAACAGTCTAAATAATTTACAAGATTGATATAATTACTGAGCTAACCATTAAGAATGCTTAGTACTTCTGATAGGCTTAGAATGTTTTTGTTGAAGAATTTACGTCTGAATCCATTAAAAATAGGACAGATGCCAATAAAATGGAAAGTATTTTCTGTTGCATCAAGGTTATAAAGTGTACATAACCCGTCCGTTGCACTTATAAAAGGTCTAGAATTTATGACCAGCAGGCCACCTCTGGCTTTTATTATAAGACGTGACGAGAGGTTAGAGGTATTAATTTCGATTAAGCAATAATTTAGCTAATAATAATTATAATTAATAGCCGTGGGATTGAGAATTTCTTGCATCAGAGACTAAGTAAAATTGTTTTGCAGGGTTTACTAAGTATATCTGAGTTATTTAGAGGAACAAAGTTGATGCTAGCGCACAGATTTGTCCACTCTTCAGCCCAAAAAGTTTGTTTTGCAATTATTTGTTCAGCAAGTTGGCGAGGTAGTCTGTTAGTACTTTTAATATAATTAAAGTGCAGATTTAACGTATCTAGATACAATGAATTTAAACCAGTTTCTAGTAGGAGCATGTAGTTTGGAGTGTTGCTTGGTAGGAATAACATCTTTTTAATAAAAAATCTAAATAATTTTTCAATTACATCATATTTTTTGTAACCCCATATTTGAGCACCGTATAACATAATAGAACGGGATGCTGCGTTGAATATTTTTAGTTTATTTTTGTTTGATATTTTGGGATGATTTATATATTTAGACCAGGAGGAAGAAATGGCCATTTTTGATATTGCTAGTTTGTTTTCTAGATGTATACTAAACGATAGATTAAAACAAAGTTCCATACCAAGGTACTTATAAGAATTAACGATTTCAACTACATTTTCACCATACTTCAAACTTAAGCTCCCTGCTAATCTGTTTCCACTACGAAAAACCACTATTTTTGATTTCGCCAAGTTCACATATGCTACTTTACTCATAAAGGGAGTCGATCATTGTTTGGAGACGAGTATATAATATATAAGAACATTATTTTAAATCCGTTCAAAAAGAAAAATATGATAATGTTACGTTTTTACCTTTTAACACCAGTGCTCTAATTCCTTTAAGTAAACCGCGTTCATTTTTAATTTAAAAACTAAATCGTCAAGTTGTTTAAAATTGTAGGGAGTTTTTCTTTAATCAAATTACAGTTTGGGAACACTTTGGTGTTTTTATGTAGATATCAGCCGTTAAAATTAAAATAAAATATTTGAGTACAATTTGTCAAAAATGCAGTTTTCAGTTTTCAGAGATGAAAAAATATAAACCCATCTCTGAAAACTGCATTTAATTATTTTTTCCATTAATAAGAATTGTCGAGTAGTATTTACATCTATATTAATATACGGATGCTCTAATGTTGAATATAAATTTAGAAAATATGCTTTTCGAAAATGTTTATAATTGTACAAAG
The DNA here is from genome assembly GCA_916048285.2 of Bellardia pandia. Lineage (NCBI taxonomy): Eukaryota > Metazoa > Arthropoda > Insecta > Diptera > Calliphoridae > Bellardia > Bellardia pandia. The sequence continues at coordinate 63,610,929 of OU696531.1, read as the reverse complement.
CACAAATTCTATCGCTTTAAAAAATGTAATATATGTCAATATAAAAGATACTAAAAATATCAAAACTATTAATTATTCAGCCATTTGATGGAAATCGATATCGAAAACGAATGAGTTTTAGAAGTCAATTTTTTCGTAATATTTCTGTATTAAAAAACTTTTATCACATAAAATATAAAGATATTGGGCTACTAAAGAGAATCTTAAAACAAAAATTTTAAAAATTAGATTATAAATGCATTAAAATTTATTTCCAAAACTGATTCGTTTTCGATATCGATTTCCATCACATGTCTGATTAACTCTGTTTTACTTGAATTTCCAAACCTATAGACTATCAGGCATGTGATGGAAATCGAAAACGAATGAGTTTTGGAAGTACATTTTAATGCATTTCTAATCTAATTTTTAAAATTGTTCTTTTAAGATTCTTTTTAGTAGCACAATATCTTTATATTTTATGTGATAAAAGTTTTTCAATACAGATATATTACGAAAAAATTTAATGCTAAAACTCATTCGTTTTCGTTTTCGATTTCCATCACATGCCTGTATAAAACTTTTGATCCCTGAAATAAATATATAAGGCAGAATTAATCTCTACTTTCTGTTCCGAATCAGCTGACTTGATTCTGTTAAATAGAAAATGTGTAGAAGTCGTTAGTTGTTTTGTTACTTTCCGTGCCGTTGCGGACGAACCTGTTGAAAACAAAAATTTGCTAAGGCCCCTTTCAGATTAGGCAATTTTATTTGCGCACGTATAATTTTTATTTTTATTTATTTTCTTCTAAACTTGCTTTTGTGTACACATTTAAGTAACTTGGTTGCGCAAGTATAATTTTCTTATGCTCGAATTTTCTTAATTTTTTGACGTTTTCTTTCATTTCTGTATTCATTGTAATTGTGAAAGTGATTTGAAAACAATGGAAGTTGAAGAAAATTTTTTTTTTTGCATTTCAATTAAAATTTTATTAAATGTTTCCGCCTTTTTATTGCAGTCTAAATATGAAAATGAACGAACATTAAAGATGCATTCATTTTGTTCAATTAAATTGATTAGTTGTTCCGTTTCATTTTGCTTCCATTTTCTCATGATTTTTTAAATTAAAAAAAAATTGTTTCACAAATAAATATAACATTTTCTTAACACAATATTTGACAACACCGCAGAGTATACTCTGTGACAACACACCTAATTTAATAAACATTTATTCACAAAATTTGAGAACACCGCAGAGTATACTCTGTGACAACACACCGAAGAAGAAATAAAAGAGAATATCAAAAACAAATAAATATCCAAAGACAAGAATGACAGCAGCAACAGAATTTCCAAGTACAGACAAGCGTGTACAAGGCATATTTATTATAAATATGCCTTTATTATAAATATGCCTTGAGCGTGTACTCAAGCCTCGGCAATTATTTCCCCTTCAAACCGACCTTTCCTCTCTAGGGTGTCCAGACGTCACGCTTTTGGCGTGATTGTCACACTTTTGAAATCTTCCTGGCGTGTCACGCTTTATTTTCAAAAATCACGCCAAATACAATGCTAGAGCTAGATGAGATGGATCAAAATTTTATAATTATATTTTTAATCACCGTTCAAACAGAAACAATTTCTAAAATGTTGTTAGTTAATTTATATACAATGATTTAGCTGTCGCGTCGAGTATGCTAGCGTTAAATCGCGTCGCGTCGTTTCTGTCCAATCGGTAACGTCCCTACAAGAACAGTGTCGGTCATTTGATATGTAAAATGACTGTCACTGATGAGAGATATATCCATCAAAGTTTCTATCAAGTTATTAAGGGCAATATGAACAAAATGATAGAGACTTTTGTGTCCGTGTGATTTTCTATCTCCCTTCCACTTATTTTTTGTCTCTCCCTCACACGTTGCATACAGTAAACATAAGTTCTTTTACACTGCTGTGTTAGTGCAAAATTGTTTATGGGTTATTTTCGGTCACACATTTCTTGCAGGGGTATTTTCGTTAAATTTGTTTTAATATTTTTTTCAGTTTACTGTTCTCTCCAGTGGGGCCAGATCTAAAAATATTTTAAGAGTATTCAGCCCTATTCTGAGTTTCGATTACGTCTCCGCATTCAGTTACGCTACGATCGAAAATTGGTATTCCAAACAAAAACTGAATCGAAAAAACAAGAAGAAGACAACAATGTTTACAAAACCAATTTGTTACTATGAAATGTGGAATAGAAACAAAGAAATGAGCAAGTTTGTTACTATTTTAATAAACAAAAGTCACAACAAACAATAAAAATAGGAAAATAAAAAAAATTGTGCGATTAATAAGGAGAAATAATAAAAATAAAATAATACAAAAGACTTGTGAAATAATAATAATAAAAAGAAAATGCATTCCAATTTGCCGATTGTTCCAGTACTTTACAATAGTATTCTTAATTATTAGAACTAGTAGCCTGAATAAAAACTTTTCTCTTAAAAATTAAGAAATATTAGTTCAATTTCCATCTCTAATTATTAATCATTTTTGTTTGCGAAATATTTAAGTGCTAAGAATCCTGTCAAGCCGGAGGTGGTAGTTTTAATTTTTATATTTGAAGGAGCTTTATTGGTGGAAGAGGAGAACACAGAGGTGAAGCTTGAAAGTGCCTGAACTTCCTCCTTGGATCGTTTATGGTAACCGCAAGCAATATCCTGTTTTGTTGACATTAAACTTGCCAGCTTTTCGTATTGCTCTGATGTCGTTGTTTTTGACCTGGAAAAATAAATAAATAGGCTGCTTTCCTGTTTGTAGTGACAGTAATTCAAAACTCCTTCGTTCTACCATTACACATTTGTTTAACCATGTTCTTTGTTGCTGCATATCACCTCTTGATTGGCCGTACAACAAAAATTTATATAAATCACTTTTTAAACATTGTATACTTACATTTTTATTTATTTATTTGTAATATTAAGCTTCTCGGCCAAAATAAAAAATATATTACATAGTAATAAAAAACTACCTGAAATTTTAATTAAATTAAACACTTTTTAAATTTATAAAAAGAGTAATCGAAAAAATTCCGTTGTTAAAATATAAGCGTAGAAAAACGTAACTACGATCGTAATACAGAATACCTACAATCGAAAGAAACGTAGCGGAATCGAAACTCTGAATACCAAATTTGCCAAACGGAGAAAATTTCGATTCGAATCGAAACTCAGAATAGGGGTGATTAAGTTTTATCTATTCAATTCCACATGCCAATTCATCTTCCGAAAGAATTTTCAGTTTGATGGGGAATTCTTGGAGAAAAGAGAGAAACCGAATGCATTTAGAAACAGTGGAAGCAGAGCTCATAATAAAACAAAATTTCAGAATGAGCTGCACTGAATTCAAAAAATATTTAAACACCGCAGTGATTTTACTTTTGAAAAAAGTGAAATAAAGTGATAAATATCTTTAGTTTAATTATAAATGTTCCTTTATTATTTTTAGTTATTTTTAATACGCTTTTTATATTTGTGTTTACATGATTGAAAAATCAAGAACTGGGGGGTTACTCCGTATTTCGATTCGAAAAGAAAATCATTCGAATTTGTATACTTTTTACATTGTATTTCGAAAGCTTTTGCTTTCGAATCGAAATACGGAGTAACCCCCCTGAAAAGTCAATGAATGACTTTTTTTGTTTTTTTTTTCAATTTTAAAACGTTCTTTATGTTTATGTTTATTTAATTATTAAAAAATCGAGACCTGAAAAGTCAATAAATGACTTATTTTTTGATTTAATAAAATTAATAACTTCAAAAATAATAAAAATAAAAAATTATTTTTAGAAAGCTTGTCGGTGTCAAGCACTTACTATAATAAATAAACGACTAATAAACTTAAGGTTTGAATGTTTTTTTTCAAACTTGTCACGCCGTCGAAAAAATTAGATCTAGACACCCTATTCCTCTCACACCAACAAACACTAGACTTGCGCAAATAAAATTGCCTAATATGAAAGGGGCCTAAGTAATTGTAAGTGACAGCACAAAACAGCTGACATCCGCACAACAAAATAATTTTTGGTTTATTACAAAAATTTTCAATTTTTTGAATTTAATTAAGTTTTTGTATAAAAGTTATAAAAATATCAAAAATAAACGATGGATGACGAAAAACTCATTACTTTAGTCGAAAGTAGTGACATATTGTGTTGTCTGTTTACCTAAAACAGCTGATACGTTTATACGGAAAAACTAACTACAAAAATTTAACAACAGAACGACACGGAACAGAACAGCAACAGAAAGTAAAAACTAATGAAGCCTATACAAATTTTATTATGTTAGCTGCAGTTCATTAGTTTAAAAGGACAACAAAATTCCTCTACTTACTGACGGCTCCAAAAGGGGAAATAGAGTTGGTGGTGGATTCTACATTGAGGAATTTGGGATCAAATCCTACTTTAGGCTTCCTGATTTCTGTTCTGTCCTTCAAGCAGAGATCTCTGCCATAAAGCAGAGGCTGCAAACTGGCTGAAGTATTATCGAGTATCTGGAGATATATGTATATTTACCGACAGCAACGCCGCCGTAAGTAATATAGGTGTCTACCCGACATCTAGGTTAATCACAGAATGCCGGGTATCTCTGAACGAGATAGCGGAACATTCTAGGATAACGCTGATATGGGTCCCTGGACATAGCTCAATTCAGGGTAACTATATTGCTGATGATTTAGCCAAGAAAGGTACAACGCTGGCTGATGAGGAGTTTGATACCTTCATTGGCATTAACATTAAAGGTCTGAAATTACTTGTTCGGAATGAAATGTTCAGACTCGCTCAGGTAAGGTGGACGAACGAGATCACCTGCTCTATTGCACGGTCAACATGGCCCTTATTCGATGTGGGAAGGACGAATTCATTACTTAGTTTTCGTCGCGACCTAATTAGGCTTATTGTCTCTCTACTTACAGGTCACTGTACTTTTGGGACACACGCCAAAAGACTCGGTCTACAACACAATGACTTTTGTAGAAGTTGTCACAATGAGGAGGAAGAGAACAATCATCCACTTCATCTGTGAATGCCCGGCCCTATCGATGAAAAGGTAACGGATACTCGGGGCACCCTTTCTTTCATGTTTGGGTTAACTATCAGGGATAAATCCAAGATGCATCAACACCTTTGCCAAGGAATCTTAATGGTTTGATAGGGAAGCAACCAATGCGGAGTGAACCGAAAGGTTGTCCACCAATGGGTAACACAATGGGATCAACACGATGGACCCAAGTGAGCTGTTCTCAAGAACGCTTGCACACGAAACCTAAACCTCCTCTACTTATCTGTGGTTTAATTCCCACCAAGCGTAAGCACGAATTGAAAATAAGTTTATTGAGGATAAAACAAATGTTTTCAATACATGACCTTACTTTCAGAATGATTTTTTGACTTGGATGATTAAATGCCAATTAATAATCAGATTAGTTAATCTAAAAATAAATCTTGTCTAGCATGAACAGCTTTCCGATTTTTGGGTTCTAATTTAAACTTCGTGGTTTTGCCATACATAACGTCGAAAAATGACACAGATTCTTATTAAAACATTGAGAAATTTAGAATTTAATAAATAAAAAATTAATCCTATCAATTTACCATGAACAAATTTGATAATTTTCTTTTTTGGCATTAAATTGCCAAATATTATTGGATACACATATATTCCAATTTCAAAAATGGTATAAACTACAATACCAAAGGCTATAAAATATTTCTTAAATTGTTTTATTAAAAAAATCAAAATGATATTTATTAAAAAAAGTATATAAAAATACAACACAAATTCAAATTATTTTTGTACACACGAAAAAACATTATTTTCTTTATTTAACAATAAATATTATTAATTAATAATATCCTGAGCATTGTGTAACTATACAAGGTGAGTGCAGTAGCACAGCTGACTAGCTTTGTTTACAATTTACTTATGTCAAAAGTAATACATTTTGAAGTATTTGTGACAGTAGTACATTATTTTACACAAACAAAATGCCTGTTGTTTCTGTATTGTATTGTATTTGTTGCCGATTTGCACTCACCTTGTATAGTTACACCATGATCCTGGCATTTTGATGAAAAAAAAAATATCTTTGGGTATTATTAATTGAATTGCAAATTATAAGTATAAAATATTATATAGTAAAATGGTAATTTTCTTATATGTACGTATGTAAATTACATAATGTGGTTTTTAAGTTAAAAGTTAACAAATTAAAATATAATAAATAACTGTATGCTGATTTAATTAACATTTTTACAGCATTCCGGGACGATCACTTTCAATGTTAGCAGATTTTTCAAAGAACATGGCATCCTGTAAATAATTTTAAACGAAAATTAATTTAAAAACTTACAGCAGAATACAAATTATAGAATGCAATAAAGGTACACATAAGGATACAAGCTGAATCTAGTTATATTAATCGTTTTAGCAATACTCAAAACTGGAGAACAACATTTATATATTTATACGTACTCACTACAAATGAACTATTTTACGTTTTATTTTTCTTTGCTGTAAAAACACTTTGTTTAAACGCTGCAGCAGGTGTATATATAAGAAGATAAAAAACGGTAACAATTTATTTTTAATCATTTAAAATATAGTATTGGTCGTAAAACCAAAAAGTATATATATATTCTGGAACAAGTCCTGTTGAAAATGGTAAGAATCGTTCCACGATTTCTCATAGCTCAAATACAAATGTGTTCTCGGAATATGGTTTTATGGTACATAAATGCCATATAGAAAGCAGTATTAATACAAAATTCTGCAAAAATAAGTTTCATGATAAGGAAATTCATAAAACGAAATTTTGTTTGCATTAGTCCATATTTGACCATAGCCCCCATATAAAGTACACTTCTTAAAATCACTTAAATGTGCATAAATCTCTTATAGACATAATAATCAAGGTGAAATTCAACACAAATAATCCACATATAAATCGTCGTACAGAGTGTCATTATGATCGGCCTATAATAGGTCATAACACCCTTATGAGGACTACTTCCGACCCTAGATAAATATCCATATAGAACCGAAATTTTACAAAAATCAGTTATAAGTTTTTAAGAATTATGCTATTGGCTTTTGTGAAAGTTAGTCCATAATTCGCCATAACTCCCATACAAGATCCACTTCCAATGTTGACGTTGTTTCAAAAAGTCAAAATCAGTTTCCTAGGGCTTTCTGGTACCTAATTTGTTGTGTATTTAATTAAATCGCTTTATGTTACTCACTGCTAAAATATAAAGAAAGCACAGTTCTAAAAGAAAGAGATAAATATAAAATTTGTGTACTTTGTGGAACAACTGGAATATGAATAAAATTCTTGTAAATATTGTTATTGACGATCGCCCCATAATATGCGATAGCTCCCATACAAGGGTTCCGAAAAATAAAATAACCCGTATATAAAACAAATTTCGAACAAATAGCGAGTTAGGGCCTTTCTACATGAGACCAACGATATGTAATACGAATAAGGGAGTAAAGCGAATTGCAAGTACAATCAAGCGTGTACTCGTCTTATCTTCCTCTCACCGCGATGTCTAAAAGGTAATCAGCTTAACTTAAAGAATTGCTTCGTGTAAATTAGAACTAAGAAGATACTGCATATAATAAAACACAGGTCAACAGTTTTTTTTTTCGATCGAAAAACCTCTAGAAAAACCATTAGAAAAAGCTATTTTTCGAATAATCAGAATAACTTTTTTAAAAAGTCGAATTTTTTAATACACTATTATATTGAACATAACGTTGTAAATTTTGATAAATTAATTTGATAAATATATCAAACCTCATATACATATGTGCATATATCAAAATAAACAAATGCGAATTGCTAAAAATATATGTATGTATCTTGAGTTATATATATATAATGAATATTATACTCACAATAAGGAATGTTGCACCTAAAAGCACAGATTTCATACGCACATCCAAGTCCAAGGGGAAAGTAATGCCGAAGAAATCAGCATCAGTAAAAATTTCACGTGCTAAACCAGACCATTGTTTAGAAATTTTGCCAATATTTTCACCAGTCAGAGAAACGATCTAAATTGAATACAAAAAATACAGACAAACATATTAAATTATTTCCCAAAAAAATCGCAAAAACTTACATTGAACTCGACATCGCCGCACATTGAAAATGTACAAAATGGACCCTCAATACGCAAAACCGTATCACCAATGTGATTTTTAATTCTAAATGCTGGCGCACAGAGACTCCATTCTTGTTCGATTGTACCAATGACATTGCCAGGTGGTGCTGAAACCTCCATTGATTGTAAACAACATGGAAACAAACAACTGGAACAAGCCAATGGACGATGTACATGTATAACTTCGTTGCGAAAATTGTCAAAAATTTTCATATCGAATGGTCGAGCTGGACCACACATGTTACGTGTGCAACAGTCGGTGTCTTCCACCGCATAGTAGACCTTTTGGCCGAGAGCATTTTTAATGGAGAATTTATTGTTGGTCTCGAAACCGGTAAATGCCTCTAATAGCTCGACTTTTTGTTTAACTAAAAGCTGGTCTACACTAGTAAGGTATTCCAAACCGCGTGGACAATTCGGTATGCCGGGAGGTATACTCATCCAGTCGCCTGTAAAAAGACCAATAAAATTGTTTTCGTATTAACCCATTAGTGCACAGAGTCCCTTATAACTTATAAGGGACTCTCAAATTTTCTATTGTAGCAATTTGAAAAATTTAATTTTGTAAATAACAAATAGGCTATGTCGTAACTGACATTCCAACAAAGCGTGTTTTATTTCGTTTGTTTAAAATATTGTGATTTGTGTGCTATGTTTTATGCAAAATATGGAAAACAAATGGCGAAAAAACAAAAATCTCGAGCTGGCTAAGAAAAGTTGGAATATATTAAATATTTTGTGAATATTAGTTATTTTTTGTATGTTGGTATTTCTAAAGAAGTACAATGATTCAATTTATGTAAAAAAGTTATGCCATAATGCTATACCAGGTGAATACAGTGACTTTGAGTGCAACGTCCCCTAAAAGGGACACTGCGTCTGTGGTACAATTGTGATACGATGATTGAGTACATACTTTTCATATGTATATAGACTTACAGTTTCTGAAATATTGGATGAATTAGATGCCCATGAAAACAATGAGCATAGCATTGTAATTTACACAATTCCATCATTAGATGGAGCCGACACTGATCAAGATACCGATGAAAACGACGGATCATGAGGCGAATCTTAATCATCTCGGTCCAAAACTCTTATCTACCAAATGTGAAGTAGTACAGGCAGATATTGAATGGGATGACAGTGATGATGAACCCCTACATAAAAGAAAAATGTCCTATTTGCTCAATACCGGTAATGAAAATGAAATGGGATCGTGCCAACGATTCGTTAAAGGAAGGGATGCTGTACCAAAAGTCCCAACCAAAAGTTTTTCATCGATATAATATGGGCAGTCTACCGCTCGCGAATCAGAAAAGGCAATGGTGGTATCTAAAATTTGCACATGTCCTTAATGCTTCAGTTGTTAATGCACGGCTGCTGATGAAGAAGGTACATCCCAATGATTCGGCATGTGCTACTCTTCCTATTTTTTGTGGAAATCTTGCTACATCCTATCTTGAAACGTATGGTACCCCAAAGTACTTAGTATGGTACCCCATCTAAGCACTAACAAAATGACAGATACACGATATGGTGGCAGAAACCACCTTATTGAATATTTCAAAACTGATAAACGCTGTGAACATTGCGGAAAAAACAAAACTTCATTTGCAACAAATGTGATATATTATCATACGTCTAGTGTACCTACTGCGCAGTGTCCCTTATAAGGTCCACAACTTCAAAACTATATATTTTTTTGAATTATATGTTTTTACAAGCAATTAATTAGATAATTTTTATTAATAATTGGTGAAAATTATTTGCGGAAAGTGGCCAGGGAACTTCGTCCACTAATGGGTTAATGACAATAGTGAAATAAGTGCACATTAAAAGAGCAATTTATAGAGACAAATTTGTGTGGGTCACATTAGAATAAAACTCAATTGCAAGCATTTTTAAGTTCATATATGTACACAATGTCAAATATTTGTCCACTTAATTAAGATTTTGTCTAGATCGTAGTACACCTACATAAATATGCCGTTTATTTGTGTTGGAAATTTATTCATAAATATGTCACTGTGTATGTCAGTTTTGGGGCATGAGTGTGCACACGTAGCAAATATGTTTAATTGATAAACAAAAGCGTAAATACATATTTCAAAGTCAAAAACTATATAAATATCAAAAAATAAATTTACTATGTAAATTACATTTATTTTTCTAGTTATATGTATGCTTTTAATATTTTTAACATAACTGTGTAATTTAATTCAAATCAGCTATATAGAAAACGAAACTGACCAGCGATTGTTCACTCTCATCTTCTGGCAATTAAACATCGTTACGTTAGGAGGTATAGAATTAGAGACCTTGGAGAAGGTCACGCGTTGATCTTAGAACAATATGTTTGCTATAGTATGCTGACAGTTGCACCCTGACTTTGCAAACAGTATTGCCGAAACACTTCGCCACTTTCCTATGCCAACATGTGTTTATCAACTCAGCAAAGTGATATACTTTAAATAGTCTACGACATATTTGGTTCCACAAAACAATGGACAACAGAGGCGACTGATACTCGGATTCCACTTCCAAACGGAATTAAATTCTGTGGCATGGCTGATAGTTTATTTGACCTTTTTTATTAACATTTTAGTAATTGCAATTATGTAATTGTAATTACTAAAATATTAATTTATTTTATTTATTGTGTTTTTCAAGTTTTATTGAAGAGAATCTGAAAAATCACTTTTAACGTATTTTCTTTGATTTAAATTAAAAAATTGTATAAATACTTTTAAATAAATATTAATCTAATCACTCATAGAAGATAAAGTTTTTATTTCCAGCATTTTGTTAGAACAATTTTTTTAACTGTGTTGCTTCCTTTTAGATTAGCCGAGCCATTACATTTTTAAAAGTTTTTTTTAATATAAACTTGGTTGACGGAGAATTAATCCCTCAAAATGCCAGGTTATCCCACGTTCGATTTAAGTTAGTCCCAAGTCGACCTATACCTTCATATAGGAAGTTGGAACGCTTAAATCTTGTGTTAAAAAATCTATAGCATGTGACTAATGCACAACTTCGAAAAACCGTAACGCGGTCCAGTCCAATTATTAACCAATGCAAAAGTGAGGCGCAACTCTCTCGGATGCAGCGAAAAAAGGACGGCCTGATTAAGCGATAATGACAAAGACGCGCGAGTTCTTCCTCCACACAGAGCTGAATTACGACAGATTTTTAAAAGTTTAGTTATTTAAATCAAGGTTATCTACTGTTACCCCTAAAACCCCATTAGCTGAAAGGCCACACCAAGCGTTTACGCGTTTCTCGCCTTCTAAACAACTTAAAAAAAAGTAGAGTCAATGTAGTCGTATATTTTAAGTTACACACTTAAAAGCGTAGGAAGCGTTGACGCTTGAATATCGAAAAATTCGTTTACTTTCTACTTTTGAAAGCTTCGCAAGCGTCGAACAGCTGACATCGACAAATGAAAAGCAAATTTATTTTAAAAATGATATCACTAAAAAAATGACAGTTGAAAAAAAATTTTTTATATGAAATTGACAAACAAACCGATAAAAAAACTTCATATAAAAAAATCAAATATGTATGTATATACAAATATCGCTACCGCTAAATTACTATTAACATAATAACAAAATAGCCTTTTTCCGTTTTCGGTAGCCAACTTTGATTTAAATAGTGATTGGTTCTGAACCAATTAAATATATTGACAATAAAACTGAGTCTATCTGATAAAAATTAATATGAAAATTGATTTTGACACTAAATCGATTTAAGTTCGTTGTCTTTATATTGTCGTATTACAAGAATATGACAGACTAAAGGCCCAACTATAATGTGCATATGCTAGCTTAAGCAACACTGCGAATACATATAAATTATATGTGGCAAACTATAATGTACTTAACGAAACTTTTCGTTAAGTTTTTCAACTGTCATTTGCTTAAGGAAAAAGCGAAACTGATCGCATATTCCTTACGGAATCAGCTGTTTGTTGTTTGTTTGTGTTTTTAACAAAATGAAGAAAGAAGAAAATACAGTTATTTTAAATTTAATAGAAAATGTGGAAAAAATTAAGTGCCTTTACAATAAAAGAGGCCCTTTTTATTTTAACAAAAATGTCTTTCTGTCGCGGTTTATTTCTCTGACGGTTTATTTCTCTGAGCGTCTTCTTCTTTTACAGTGTAGATCACTTATTTATTTTAATGTGCACAGGCCTTCAAGCGCTAACTTTAATATTTTTATATTATTTAAATTTGTAAGTTTTTTCTCCATTTTTGCAAACACAATACGAAAATTAACAAAACATATGTAAACGTTTATTATTATTTACAATGTAGTGCTGCCACAGCTGTACATTTTAGTACTTTTGCCGATAAATTAAAAAAAAAGGAAAAATTATGCGTTTCTGGTACGAAGTTTTCTTTTAATTATAAAATAATATAATAATATTTATAAAATATAGTCATTTAATGGGTTTTTGTTAAAATAAAAACATTTTTTTTAAACATAAATGAGCAACTGTGGACAAAAAGTTTCAAAGTCATTGTAGCCACCTAAAAGTTAACTCTGAACTGGTTATGCATTTGACAGCCTTTTCGTTAACTTTTGCAATTTGCTTAAGCTAGCATATGCATATTATAGTTGGGCCTTAAGAATTCTCTTAATAGTAGAACATTTTTATCACACCTTTGTCGAATTCTTTTATTTGGGTTTGCATAAAAAGTTGATATGTATTTTTTATTTGTTTGCAGAAGTGAACATCAAATACTTTTTTTAACATTAATTTTAAAGTATTTATAAACCACTTACAATTTATTGAAACATTTTGATATACAACTTAATTTTTATAGATATGTATATTTATGAATATTATTAACTTTTAGATACATTTATTCAATTAGCATTCTTTAGACTTACATATGTAGTAAGAAGGGACAACAAAAATTTACCTTTGATCTTCATCGCTAAGAAAATATTTATAACCCTTTTTTTCCGCCGATTTATTTAAACGCAACGAATGACGAAATTTTTTCGCCAATGGTTTGTTGCTTTCGCGATAAACTAGATTTTTAAATAATTTTGTTTGTTTGCGAAAATGTTCGTACTTCTCATACAAAGTATGCCAAACGATACGCAAAACCTTTGAACCATTATTGTTTTCACTATTATTTGATTGATATTTTTCATTATCAGCACTCGTATAATGCGAAGTATCACTGTTATTGTGGGCGTTTGTTGTTAATTCTAGTGTTGATTTAAAATTTACTATAGGATCACTAATCACAGTCATAATAATTTCAAATGTGCTTTAATTGTTCTTTACTTGAAATTACTTTAATATTTCAAGTGCTGCCGCCGTCGTATTCAAGTAACGTTCACTGTGTGACTGTTAATCATTATTTTTTTAATTCTGTTTATAACTCGTAGCAGCGAAAAAATATCTATCTTAGCTATTATTTTATTGTTCAATTTAAAGAACAAGTGATAAGACGACGTTATTACCGCCATCATACATACAATGTAGGAAATATATAAAGACATCAATATTCATAGAAAAGTACTGTACGTAAATATTTATGTACTAGTATTTTTATCTAGGAAAACACATTTACTCAGTATATGTATGAGGCTAAATCCAGGTATATTTTAATTTATAAATGCTTAAGTTTAAAGAGACCAGCTGAAAGGACCCAATTGAGCTGTAAGTTATACGGCCGCCTGTTTAAATATGTTAAGTACTATTTTCTTTGTATTTAAACATAAATCTAGCTTATACGAAATCTTATCTGAATTTGTTTTATTAATATAACAAGACAAACAAATGTATTTCTGTTTTATCAATATACAGTTTTAGTACTAGATAATTACAAACATTGCTTGCATTGCTATCCAAGAAGTTCTTTATATTTTTATTAATACATGTTTATTACACAATTCTAAAGGTAAAATGTAAAATGGAAAATGTTTACTCAAAAAAACGTAACCATTTATTTTAGCACAAATTTGTTTTACGTTATTTACTGTTGCAAGAGTCTTGCAAGATCAAACAGCATCAAATAAAATAAAACTAAATATTTGTTGTGTCTTGTCGTAAATAAACGAAGTTTTTTTCAAATATTTAAACGAGTTCAAATATATTTTTTTTAGTGGTTACGCCTTTTTCGTCAAATATTTGCCAAGTGTGACCGTACCTTAAGGTATTCATAATTGCCATTAAATATTATTAATATTATTAAAGTCTACACCATTTAAAGTTAAAACTGAGAAACTACAAGTTGATATTGAGAAAATCAAATTAATATTTTCAAAATATAAACTGAAAACAAGATATCCAAAAAAATATTTATTAATAACAAATTGAAATTCAGAAAAGCAGTTTATTGAAATTGAAAATACAAAACGAAACTACGAATTCCAATTCCTAATTGAGATTGTTTTTTCTTGGAATTTTTCTTCTTTTTGGAATTGATTTGAGAAATGAAAGAAACACTTATGCTTATTTTATGCAGTGCATTTTTTGTTTGTTTTCAAAGCTACATAAAAATAAAACTAACAAACTTTAAAAAGATACTGGTGCCATTTAAAAGAAAAAATTTTATAGTCTAATGCTTGGTTTTCACTATGTCAGTTTTGTTGTCAAATTGTCTAAAGGCCCAACTATAATGTGCATATGCTAGCTTAAGCAAACGTGCGAATACATATAAATTGTATGTGGCAAACTATAATGTACTTAACGAAACTTTTCGTTAAGTTTTTCAACTGTCATTTGCTTAAGCAAAAAGCGAAACTGATCGCACATTCTGTACGGAATCAGCTGTTTGTTGTTGTTTGTTTGTGTTTTGAACAAAATGGAAGAAAATCAGTCGTAATTCAGCTCTGGGTGGAGAAAGAACTCGCGCGTCATTGTCATTATCGCTTAAGGGCAATCAGGCCGTCCTTTTTTCGCTGCCTTCGAGAGATTTGCGTCTCACTTTTGCATTGGTTAATGCTTGGCGTCGTCTAACTGTACCGCATTACGGTTCTTCGAGGTTGTGCATTAGTCACATGCTAAATTATTTTTTAATACAAGATTTAAGCGTTCCAGCTTCCTATATGAAGGTATAGGTCGACTTGGGACTTACTTGAATCGATAGTGGGATAACCTGGCAATTTGAGGGATTAATTCTCCGCCAACCAAATTTATATTTAAAAAAAAAAAAAAAAAAAATGGAAGAAAATATATTTATTTTAAATTTAATAGAAAATGTGGAAAAAAATAAGTGCCTTTACAATAAAAGAGGCCCTTTTTATTTTAACAAAAATGTCTTTCTGTCGCGGTTTATTTCTCTGACAGAACAAGAGCGTCTTCTTCTTTTACAGTGTAGTTCACTTATTTATTTGTAATGTGCACAGGCCTTCAAGCGCTAACTTTAATATTTTTATATTATTTAAATTTGTAAGTTTTTTCTCCATTTTTGCAAACACAATACGAAAATTAACAAAACATATGTAAACGTTTATTATTATTTACAATGTAGTGCTGCCACAGCTGTACATTTTAGTACTTTTGCCGATAAATTAAAAAAAAAGGAAAAATTATGCGTTTCTGGTACGAAGTTTTCTTTTAATTATAAAATAATATAATAATATTTATAAAATATAGTCATTTAATGGCTTTTTGTTAAAATAAAAACATTTTTTTTAAACATAAATGAGCAACTGTGGACAAAAAGTTTCAAAGTCATTGTAGCCACCTAAAAGTTAACTCTGAACTGGTTATGCATTTGACAGCCTTTTCGTTAACTTTTGCAATTTGCTTAATCTTGCTTATGCATATTATAGTTGGGCCTTAAATTATTATGAAATTACCAACAATTTGGACAATTTGACAACAAAACAGACATAGTGAAAACCAAGCATAACAAAAATAATTTTTTGCAAAAATTTACGTTTTATTGCACTAAAAAAACAAAAAATGCTTTTTTTCACGTAACTTTTTATTAAGGGTCTTGAAAACTTGAAATTAAACCTAACAATTACACGATTTAATATTTATTATCTGCAGCAGATTTAAAGCGATTTGACATAGATGCGACCAGTTTTTGGGTAATACACGGCAAAATATTCGACCACCCATTAGTAACATTATGGTCTGGCGACTGTGGTGACGGTGTCATCAAATGTGGGCATTTATGTATTAGCCACGTTTGCACAATACCCGATTTGTGCTTCGAACGTTGCCGTGATAAAATCGAAAATCTGATTTTATAACCAGGCTCTCTTCTGCGCTTTTCAACAAGTTGTCCTTCAGAATCTGAAGATACTTAAACTTGTCCATGGTTGTTTCAACAACGATGAACAGTTTCAACGCTACATAGAAAGAATTATTTACCTCTATTTAACGAATTTTGTCAACTTACAACCTTTGTATAACGATTTCCAACAATTAATCCAAATTATATACACAAAATTATTGTGTTTGCAACGACAACGTCTCCAGCAAACCTACATTCGTAGTCGACAGCGGTACAGTGTAATAACTCCCAAATGAAATAAGTCCCAATGGAAAAATGAAATAAATCCCAAAATTTTTTCAATACAAATTGGGACTTATTTCATTAAGAAATAACTCCCAATGCATTGGGAATTATTTCATAATTTTTGTTGGGAGTTATTTCATCGCAGTTGGGACTTATTTCATTTTAATTGCAAACACTATTTTATTGTTGGGAGTTATTTCATTTCTCTTAAAACTGGATTTTAGTAAATTTTGATATTTTTGTAACGGTCCTTAAAACTGTCTTAAACCAAGTAGTTGCAAATACAGGGAATCTGTACTATGCGAAGCCGGTGATCTGTATACCATGGAGGAGAAATCCCTTCCGGCCGGCCGTAGGCCGGCAATATAAGAAATTTGTACAATGCGAAGCCGGTATTCTCCCTACGGCCGGGCGGAATGATTTTCTCCTCCATGGTATACAGAACAACGGCTTCGCATAGTATAGATTCTTTGTATTGCGGAAGAATTTTCTCCTCTATGGAATACAGAACACCGGCTTCGCATAGTACAAATTGTATTTTTTTATGGTGAAATGTCATAATCTTTCGTTAATATCTCCGGATTTATATTACCTACATGGTCATGTTATACCTTAAATTATCATTACTATTATGTATATGCTTACATATAATTGTGAAATAAAAAGCGTTCTGTAAAAGGAAGTAAATTCATTTTTATTGGGATTTATTTTTACATTTTGAAATAAGTCCCAAAAAATTGGGACTCCTTTCATTTTTCCTTTGGAAGTTATTTCATTTCTTTCAGTTGGGCGTTATTTCATTTTTCATGGGACTTATTTCATTGGGAGTTGTTTCATTGAGACTTATTTCATTTGGGAGTTATTGCACTGTACCGTCGACAGCAGCATGCATTAGACTAGCGGCTGAAATATTCGAAGAAAAATTTATTTTTGAATTTTAAAACTACAAAATATAGTGTTTTCCTTCAAATGTGTTTTGGTTTATTAGCGGAAATCGTTCGATATAACATGGTAAGGAGATGATGATAAATATAAATTTTTTATTACCTCGTTATAACGAATTGAAGTGCAACTTCACCTCGATATAACGAACCTCACTGTAACGAGTTATTCGATATAACGTTTCTTTCTAATCCCCTTAAGATTCGTTATACTAAGGTTGAACTGTATAACACTTCAATGTACTTTAAGAAAATTTTGTATGAAAATTAACTAATGATTCTTTGTGCGCAATGCTTAGTTTGCCATAAGAATAACAAGTATTAGTTAAAGAACAGTTAGTATATTAGTTTACCAATGGTTAACTAATGACTGAGAATTCGGCCATAAGACTATAAAGTTTTTTTCTGTTAAATGGCACTAATTTCTTTTTTAAGGTTCCGGTAGTATTCTTTTTATGGAGCTTTAAACAAAAATTTTCAATATTAAATTTCTCGATATAAATTTTAATTTCGATTTCTCAATTTCAGTTATTTTTTCCTAATTTTAATAAAAGCCATCATGAATTTTAGTTTGTATTTTTTGCTCAAGATTAAATTGAATTCCACATATTCAATTTGTATTTGCTCAACAAATTGAGAAATCCCAAATAAGATTTCGCAATTTGTTATTTCAGAATATAAATTTGGATTTTTTCAAGTTTAAACTAATAGTGTCCGGCCAAAGGCACACTTTTACGGCGATGTCGAAACCAAAGCCAATGTTTAGCGAAAGTGTAAATTCTAATATTTTTCAGAGCGTGTTTTTATATTCCATTGAAATATTCTTTTGCAAACAACACAGCTAATATAACTATTTAAAATCTGACTTTACGATACAATTCCATCTTCGAGTAAAATGTGGAAAAGTTCATATTCTGATATGAAAACGATCGGCATAAATAATCATAAATATGACAAAAAAATATTCCAACTCACATTTAACAAACTGTATACTATAAATGAAGAAATTCCACACTTGATTTTGTAAAACAAATGTACATATTTGTACTTTTTCTGGTCTAAAAATTTTAGGTCATTGAATATTTCACAGCGAAAACAACAAAGTTATCTGTTTCAAGAAATAAAAAACACATTAAATTAAATATTGTAAACATGTCTGAATGAAGATGTATTAAAACAGACGTAACATAAAGAACTGCATTCAAAGTTTACTGCCTCAGAATCCCATCTATAAAACAACAACAAACATGGACGTAAAATGAACAACATTATCAGTTATTACCGTCGTATGCTTAAACGATTTTTTTTAATTAAAGACAAGAATGTATTGTACCCTCTGCCAAAGATGTGATACCATATTAAGGAGTACAAAAACCTTAATTACTTACAAGTGTTGGCTATATGTCACCGATCGTTAAAAATTGTTTACCAGTTATACGGTATTTAAATCTAAGATTAGTGATAAACATACATATGTATTTTGGTTAGGAAGTTATATATATATCTGAGCTTTAAATCTCTGGATAATATATGTATCAGAGAACGGATTGATTGGTTAATTTTAGATTTTGAATACAATCACAAAAAACGAACCTCATGTTGACAACATAAATCAATTCCGTAAAGCAATACTAATGACATGTATTCACAAAACGAAGTGTAAGTGCATTGCATGTCTTGTGCAAATGTAAACGTATACTCCCAAAAGCAACGAATACTTAACGATTGGTACGAATAGTTAACGATTGGTATGAATGGTTTCAATAATGTATAAGTTGTACATACTAACAAAAAAATATCAAACTTTACTAGTTTACTGTCAACAAATCGCACATAAAGCAACAACCAAAAAATATTTATTTTCTCATTAGGTTTTGTATTGTTTGTGCTCTTTCTTTGTGTTTTCATTCACTGAAAGCAACGAATACTGGACGAATGGTGTAAATGTTTTTTGTTTTTTCATGTGGCATTCAATTATTTCGTTGCTTGATGTATAACCGCATAACAAAAAGGGAATGTAAAATACCAAACAGTAATAAGGAATGAGTAAACAAACAGCAATGCACATTTTTATTACTGTCGAGTAAAAGTAATGCAAAAGCAATGAATTTGCGAATGGTTAGCAAATGTGAATGGTCTCTTTCTGTTCTCTGATATGTATCATTTAAAATGTAATATTAAAGTTAAAATTAAAAAAAAGTAATTTTTCTTATAAATCCCGTTATTTCTAAAATGCATCGATATAACGGTACAAAAAATATTAAGTGATCAATAGAAAACATTTCAACCTTTCATTTGATATATCTTTTATATATGTATGTGTATATAATATCTTCATAATAAACGAAGAAGATATTTAGGTTTAAAAATGAAAAAGTTTTTAAAATTTAATTGTTGTTCATCATGATTAAATACAAGGTAAATATTTATTATAGAAAAACAAAAAATTATTTATACAAAAGCTTTTTATATACATATGTATGTATATGAGTAGAGATAGAGAGATTAAGCAAAATATCTGTAACGAAAATAATATTTTAACTTACCGGGTGGTCCCATAGGTTGACCTGGTGGCATAGGCTGACCTGGTTGAGTTACAATAGGAATTTGTGGTGAACCATATCCTGGTTGAAAACCTCCATTATACTGCTGCGGTGGACCTACACCGTATTGTGATGGTGCAGCATATGCAGGTGGTCCTGCATATGGCGGTTGGGCGCCACCACCAAAGGGTACTTCACCGTACGGCATTTGAGGTACTGGTGCGTAACCTTGTGGCTGTTGTCCGGCAACAAATCCCTTTTTTAGATAAAATAAAAATGTGTTTTTTTAGAATTCTAAAAAGTAACTTAATTAAATGGAATGTGATGTGATTTTGTTATACATAGTTAAATACTAGCTAAACCCGGTGTGCTTCGCTACCCCCCTCGTTATAAAAAAATAAAACGTATTTATATATTTACAAACATTTATTTATTTGATTTTAATTTAGTTATTGCAATGCTTTATGTGTATTTTTAGTTTGCCCATCAGGAGCATACACATATTAATCGGTGGGATTTCCTACACGGGATGTTAACTGTCATCGCAAACGCTAACCGAACAGGAAACTGCAATTGTTAAAAATCGAATGGTAAATCTTTTGGTAGCATTGGAATGCGTGGCAAAAGTACATCTGTACCTTTATATTTTCCGCTTCTATTAAATTATTTCTCAGTTTTTTTTTTTACTGCAAGTCGAGTGGCATTGAAAGCCGTGGTGATCGATATTACGCAGTAAAATAATTGGAACTCCAATTTTAAGTTGTAGCACATGTGGTGGAAAGCCTGGCACATCGAGTGAATTTAAGAACTCAACAGGATAATTAACGGCCTTATGGGTTGCGTGATTGATTTGACGCATTTCAAAGTGATATCCATCTTCTCCATATGGAAAAATAATAGGATACTGAAGCGCGTCATATGAGCGATGCATTTCAGTGGGCGAGGCCATGCCACTTTGTCCACTTACAACTTCATATAGTCAAGAATGTTCGTAAGAATATTCTATTGTGAAAATTTAATGACGATCGGTCCATTAGTTAAGACTATATTACGATTTTTAGTTTGCCTAAAAAGGGGTGTGGTCCCACCTACTTTTCTTCTGGTACGTATTCCTAATTATGCCAATACCATATGCACCAAATATTGCGATTCAAATTTTTATGTTATATGGGCGATGCCACTCCCGTATGTCCAATCAAAACATCATATAGCCTATTATTCCTTCCAAAGTCACAGTAACATGCTGTCAAAATTTCAAAAGGTTTGGCCTCACCTAGAGTAATATGTGTATTCGATTTGAAGTAAATATGTTAAAATCCGAGTAGAATCAATTACAAAATTTAAAAAAAGTAGGAGTGGTCAAAAGAAATAAAAATTTTTATTTTTACCTTGCCTTCAGTAAGATGTGTATACAAATTATTTGAAGTAAATCTGTAAAAACCCATGCAGAAGAAATTAATCAATTTAAAAAAGTGGGGGTTAGAGTAGGCGTGGTCGTACCAACTAAGAAACCTTCCCAGTCTCATGCACAACAACTTTGCAGAAGATCATCACATGATCAGATGCATAGTTTGCGAGAATAGAATAGTAGAAATGAATTTCAAAAAAGTACCAATATAAGTGTACTGAAATTTGGCCCTTTTTACACCTTTATATTTGAGTCATGAATAGCATGTTCTGGGTTCTTTTTTGTGTGGATGGAAGAATATTTTATCCTTTTTTATTTTTAAATTGAATAAATAATATCAAATGTCCGTTTTTACCCCGTTTTTGTCCCTTTTTTGTCACCCGTGAAAAAATAATTTTCAAAAAAGTACCTATTAATTATCCGTAATACGTAAATAATAGTTCATGGAATTTTTAGTGATAAAATACATTTTGATAAAAAGTACCAAAAAAGAATACAATTTTTAGGCCATAGGAATTCGAATTTCAATAAAGTACCAAAAAAATGTCTAGTTGATCTGAATCAGATGCATTTAATATAGTATTTCTATGTTTATTTATGTAGGAGATATACATGTTAACGGAGCGTTCTACGGGGACTATTTTTACCCCATATGGTCACTTGAATTTCGAATTTCAAAAAAGTACCAGACACCTGTCGGCTCTTTTTTTGATTAAAGGCGGGCGCATTTAAAATATTATTTTGAAGTTTATTTGTTTTGGAGATATAGAGGTACTGGTTTTACCCGTTTTTGCCCCATTTGTCCCCCTTAAAGACCGAATTTCCAAAAATTCCTTCTTAGTGGATCTACATGTTGTAAAAGGAACCCATTACCCGAATTTCAAGTTTCTAGCTTTAGCGGTTTGGGCTGGGTGAAAGTGAAAGTGAGTGCTTAAATTACTTTATTACTTTATTGTACAAAAAAAATTTACACTACATTTTGTGCGGTTCTTTTTTTAGATTTAAAACTAATACGAAAAACATAAAAAATAACTATTAATTAAAAATCACAACTAACTAAAAATAGTTCAGTTGTAAACTTTAAAAAGTGAGTGCTCATTTCGAAATTTTTGCAATAAAGTTTGCATAGAACAAATATTTTTGTATTTTGTATGGGAGACCTTGTAATAAAATTCACTAACCCCCTGGCCCACGATGTCGAACGATAACGTTCGCTTAGATAAGACTTAAGACACAAACTTTTTATCGTATCTATTTTTTTATTCAATCAAGTTTGTTTATTCCACAATCAAGTTTGTGTATTAAGTCTTATCTAAGCGAACGTTATTGTTCGACATCGTGGGCCAGGGGGTAAATTTTTGGTCATCAAGGGTGTATGAAGTTTACTAAAATACCCATTTTTTACACGCTGAGATGGAGATGAGTTTTTAAAATGTTAATATACGTCCTGTGATCCATTATGTAAATTTCCAACTCCAAAAGCGTCCATACATCCCACAGTACTTTGTCCAATACATAAAAATCAAAAAAAGTTATCACCATTGTATGATGCTTTTTCTATGACTATGATTATGGGCCATTGTAAATGAAATTAGTATTTCTTTTAAAGCTACTTAGTTAACTCATTCATATAAGAACGACCATGCTGATATAACATATTTTCTCGTCACTAGGCGTCGCTAAAGTCAAGTATTTTTCAATATATGTAAATAAAATAAAAAAAAATGTTTTAGGTTTACAAAAATATTTGTCAAAAATTCATTTTTTGAGATATCAATAATTTTTTTATTTTGTTTAATTACTCAAAACATTTCCAATGAGCAAAAAATATTATTGAGGTTAAATATACTTTGAAATACTAGTTTTATTTGTGTTGTTAGCTTAAAAATCAAAAAGTTTGTAGGAGCTCTAAAATAAATAGTGTTAACGGATTTTCGGAATATTTTTTTATTTTGAAGCTTATACCTTTTGCTTTTAGAATCTTTAACCAGAACCGTTTTACTTGTATAACAATTTTTTTTATTTTTTTTTAGAAATGTCTAAAATCATGGTTTGGTAATTTGAAATTAAATGGTTTGCGGAAAAGGCCCTAACTTTTGTGTTTTTTCATTAATTTGTTATTTTTTTTTTGCCGAAATACTTGAAAATAGATAAGCATTCTTCAAAAATTAAAAAAAAAACTTTAGCTAAAAATACTTTTTTGTTTACAAGTCGAGAATTATATAAATTTTTTGTTCAAATTACAAAAATTTCTTAAGTTTAAAAAAAAATAGTGTTAATTGATTTTTTTTTATTTTTTTAAGTGCCTAGACTTTCGCCTATTAGAAAAAAAACAGAAGTGGCCCATTTTGATGACAACTATAAAAAAAATAAATAAATGTTAACGCCTATATAATGCACTTTTATACCTATTTATATGTTGTACAAGAAGTTTTATCTGCTCTTTGTTTTTTATGTTTTTTTTTTTTTTTTTTTTGATATTTATCAGTAATTTGATTAGTAAAAACGTAAAAATTTTTTAATGTCTAAATCCACGTTCTGGTAATTACATGTATGATGGTTTATGGAAAATTTTGGATTTGTGTAGTATGTAAAATTCAAAAACGTAATTCTTTTTAATAATTTAAATAGACAAAATTAAATTAAAAACAAAATAAAAAAAATTAAAAGAATTTGAAAAAAACTCTTAAAGTAATAATTAATGATTAATTAATGTTTTTAATTATATTACTAACAGAAAAGTGATAAGTTGGCAACAGGCAAAAAAAATGAATAAATTACAACAACAGTTAAATTACAAAACAAAAATCTTGATTTACAACAATAACTTTTTATTATTTATTATTTATTTAAAGTCAATTTAAATTTGTCAATTGTTTAAGTGCATTGTTTAACAATATTTACTTTAAATTGAACGAAAATCGTGTAATTTTATTTTATAATGGGTTCTTTATTAAAAAATTCTGATTTGGTTGAATCGAAATATTTTTTACAACATTGTAATCAGAATAGAAGCTTTATTAAAAAATTTAAGATTCAGGATGTACGACAGGTGTGAATGTCCTTGTGCCGATATGGAGTTTTTTTAGTTTGGACAATTGGATGGTTTTCAGAGCGTATTTTGCGCTTTTAAGAAAAAGGATATATGACAGCAAAACGAGTCCTTGCAGCAATTTAAACAAAATTTAACAGAAATTGTTATTACGTTATATCTAGAATTATAACAAGTCGTTAAAAGCTGAATTGTAGATTTTATTCAAAATTTTAAGATCAGGATGTATACCTCCCATATATGAGTGTCTGCACCAATTTTTGAAATTTTTTTTTCTAATTTTGACAAATAAAACCAGCATACCAATTTTTATTCATATACGATAGCGCCATCTATTTTTGTCCCTTGCTTATATGGGATCAAAGCACTGTGCCTAGAACTGACCCACCCGCTTGTTTAAAAGTTGGACACAAAATTGTTTGTTTAAACTCCTCATTTGGATTTCTCTACAAAATATCCAAAAAAATATATATTAAATTTGCTCTCATCCGTGAAAACCATTCTGTTCTAAAAGTCGTTCGATATATTTCGATAATTTTTTGGCGTATTTAAGTCGTTTGAGATAGTTTACTTTGCTGATAAAGGATTTCTTACTAGAAACACGACTGTTGTACCCAGACTAATGAAGCACTTTTCGTACTGTATTTGGACAAAATAATGGTTGTAGAGCCAAAAAGTCTATATATTCTGGGTCCTAATAAAATTGTAAGACGATCTAGCCATGTCCGTATGTCTATCCGTCTGTTGAAATCACGATAGAGCTTCGAAAAAAAAGTCATAGAAAAATTACATTTTTACCAAACATTCTTTGATCTACCGAAATGTTTGGTATTGAAAATGGGCAAAATCGGTCCAGTAGGATCCGAGTTGTGGATCAAAGTCTCAGACTACCTCGATATTTTTCAGATATTTTTTGCTATTTCTTCAAATATAATGCAGATAATATCATGAAATTCTGTACACTTTATTTTTATTAAAGCCGTATCCATACAAAATTTCATGCAAAGTGAAATTTCAAAATATTTTGTTCGCAAAGGCGACTTCCGAAAATCATATAAATGCGCATAAATCTTTTATAAAAACCACTAACAAGTTGAAATTTAACACATGTAATCCGTAGACACATATAAATTGTCGTACTGAATTTCATAATGATCGGTCTATATTTGACCATAGCCCCCATATAAAGTCTAGTTCCGAAAATCATTTATATGCGCATAAATCCCTTATTAAACCCACTATTAAGTTTGATTTGACATTTTTTTCCACAGCTTCTATGACATTTTAAATTTATTTTTGTTGCAAAATATTCCGTTTCTAAAGTAAAAATTAAGGACTACATTTGCTTTTTGCGTTAAATTTATGCGGCTTAAATGCTAAACAAATTTTAGTTTAGTGCTCTCAATAAGAGTACCACATCCATTAAGAATATAAGTATGTATTTTGATTTAAAACCACAAGATTTTAATTATGTAGCAGAAATGTAAGGTGAGCACTCACTTTCTGAATCAACTGTAAATTTAATTTAATTTTACTGCGAAATGAAATTTGATATATTTTTTTACAATGTATTTGATTAAGAAAAATACATTTTATTGTGTACTAAAAACACTATAACTCGAAAAGGCTTCAGGAAGTTGTGTAATAACTCTCAAACAAACAGTTATACTAAAATACCAACTTTGTGAAATTTGACCGCCAATATATTATTTTTTTTTTTTTTTTTATTTATTTATTAAGCATATAATTAAAAATTACAAGCTAATGTTACTTAAGGGCAATGGCGACGTAGGCCTTCAGCTCAGAAGTTAGTATATTATAGTTAAATTAGGTTATAAATTTATTTATTTTTTAATTACATATATAATTTAATAGATAATTCAGATGTTTACAGATGAGAGTATTTTCAAATTTCGTTATAGAGTTTAGAGATTTTAAGGAACTTAATCAATAAAGTTACGTTTTCCATTGAGGGGTTAGATAGAAGATGTAAAGGATCAATGTTCTGGAGTGTTGCTATTCTAGAGGTTTGTGTTTTTGGACATTCACACAGAAAATGATAAGAGGAAACATGATTAATGATGAATTTAGCACCAAATTTCAAGACAAAGTCATTTACTCAGAAAATCTTGGTAATGGTTTGCAATTATTCAGTACATAGTTAACACTTAATTAATTGGAATCTTATTTTAAGGAATGCTAAATGATTTACAATCTTGAAAACGTTATAATGATAGTTAATGCTATTATAATATATTTTATGAATAGTAATTTTTTTTAATTAATAAAAAAGGAATTTATAATTAACTGAAGCAGGTTATGTTTAAGTTTATCCATTATAATTATAAATACATTTAAAATATTTAATGGTTTGAAATCTTCATTAGTATGTAGTTATTGTGTACAAATTTACAACCGTGTTAAAACAGATGTTTTCATACATTTTTATGTAACTCTGTGACTCAACACTATAACAAAATATGGCAACATTCTAAATTGTTTTCAACTTTTTTCACAACCATTGAGAAAATATGAAGCAAAAGGGACAAATAATTGAATATTGTATATAAATAAAGTTAAATAAACGTGAACCAACAAACAAATTACTTGTATGAATCTTTAATACAAACAAAAAATGGAAATGGAGACTTTAGCCGATGTGGTATTTTTGGTAGAAGGCTCGGCAGCCAACGGTGCATATATCAATGAACTGAAAACGAATTACATTGTGCCAACTTTAGAACATTTCAGCCAGGGACCTTTAGAAGACCGTGAATATCTAATATCAGAACGTTATTCTACACAATATTGTGTAGTTCTCTATCGTACCACTGCGAATTTACTTGAGTCAATGTGTACGACATTCGGTCCTTATGCATCACCTCTAAAAGTAATGGATCTTTTCGAACGCCTGCCTTTGACTGGTGGTGGCATGGAATCATGTGCCAATTTAGCAGAAGGTTTAGCTACGGCTCATATATGTTTCGATGACATGAAAGAGCATCGGTCACGGTATAATAAGGATGCAAATTTGTCGACACAAAAACATTGCATATTGATGTGTAATAGCTCACCATACTCAATGCCGGTTATGGAATGTTGGAAATTTACAGGAAAGACAGGTAATTTTACAAATGAGGAATAATTTCATATTTGTGTGTGAAAATTTTGTTAAAATATGAATTTTTAATTTACCACATGATGTTTACAGTGGAACAATTAGCAGCACTTTTTCACGAACGTAAAATAAATCTTTCCATTATTGCGCCACGTAAAATACCGGTGTTATTTAAAATTTTTATGAAGGCTGATGGAGATCAGCCATTAACTGCAAAGAAATATGCAAAAAATATTAGACACTTGGTGTTGCTCAAAGGCTACCATCTCAAAGAAAGACCACAAAGTCCAAATAGTGCAGCAGCAGCAATGGGGAACCAAGTAAATCAAGTGGTTGGAGGTCCCAATCAACAACAACAGCAAAAAAATGCTCAACAACAACAGCAGCAAAATACAGGTTTGCCAATGGATAATACGCATGCTTCACCTCAACAACAACAGCTACAACAGCAACAGGTTGCTCAAATGGGTGGCATGAATCCAAATCAGCAACCAGGAAATACACTTAATCAACAACTACTGCAACAGCAGCAACAACAACAACAGCAGCAACAGTTTAGTGGACAAAATCCAATGCAAAATCCTAATTTTCAAGGCCAAGGCAACCGTTGGGTTTTCAACCCCAACCAACAACAACCTCAGGCGCGACCACAATTTTTGCCAAATCCACCTGGCGGACCCATGGTTCCAATGGGCGGGCCAGTCAATCAGGGCGGCATGCCCGTACAAAATTCTGCTTTAATATCGCAATTAAGCGCTCCACCCAATCAAAATGTTAATCCGATGATCCAGCAACAACAGATACGCATGCAAATGTTAAATCAACAACAGCAAATGCAACAACTTCAACAACAACAGCAGCAGCAACAACAGCAACAACAAAATGTCATGAACCCAAATATGTCAGGACCTGGAGGACCAAATTCTCAGCAGCAACAAGTACCAGTTGTTTCCAACAATCAGCCGAATACTTCGATGGCCAACCAACAAAATCCTGGTCCATCTTCAGATCAAGCAGTTATGCGCGATAAAATTTGGTCGGGCGCTTTGGAGTGGGTAGAGAAAAGTAAGCCTGACCAACAGAAAATACCCCGTACTTTACAATGTACTGTAACAGCCAATATCAAAGATGGAGAGCCTGAAATAAAGGCGATCAACTGGCCATCCAAATTATTAATGCAGCTAATGCCTAAACATTTGGTAGGTAATATAGGCGGTCAATTTCTCAAAGACTCGAAAATGGTGGTGTTTAAACCGCAACCATGTGAGGCCCTAGATGCCCTGGCCAAAAACATGACAACTATATTTGCCGGCTGTGTGCACTTTACAACGCCGCCCAATATGCCAGCATGTGATATTAAGGTTTTGATTCTCCTATATACTGCTGAAAAGAATGCATTCCTCGGTTTTATACCCAACAATCAATCGATGTTTGTGGAACGTTTGCGGAAAGTCATACAGCAGAAACAATCCATGGGTATGCAACAAACTGCCGGTGGTGGACCTAGTAGTATGCAACAACAGCAGCAACAACAACAGCAGCAGCAACAAGGCCAACAACAATTACAAAATCCAATGGCTGGTCAAATCTCCAGTAACATGAATCCTCAACAACAGCAACAACAAGATCCAAATCAACAACAACATTTTAACCAATACAATCAACAGCAACAGATGAACATGCAAATGGCTGGTGGTCCAATGAATCAACAAATGATGAGCGGACCGCCCATGTCCGGTGGTCCCGATCAGATGGTCGGCAATAATCCTATGCAACAACAACAAATGACCATGATGCAGCACCAACGTATGCCCATGATGGCTGGAGGTAATCCTAATAATCCCCAACAACAACAAATGCCTCCCCAACAAATGCAACAGCGCATGGTCCGACCCATGATGAATAACAATCCTGGCCTAAGACATTTACTTCAGCAACAGTCTACACCAGGTCAACAATTTCGTCCTCAAATGGGTGGCGTTGGCAGTGGGCCGGGAGGTGTACCTATGGGTGGCGGCGGTATGCCCAATCCTAATCAAATGACCGGTGGTCCAGGAGGCCCAGGTGGTGGTCCGAATCGCCCATTCGATGATAACTTTGAATATATATAAACATTTTTTAAATAGCAATGTCTTTCATTTTATAATGTTTCATCATATTATCTTTAAGTATCTACACATTTTGAAACTTTAATAAAGTTCAAAATTCAATTAATCACAAAATACAAGTAAAGTATTTTTGGGGTTGGCTAGATTTATTATTTCAATGTAAACAAACAAACAATGTGCCCTTAAGGTAAAATGTTTTTTTTTTTGCTATAAAACCGTAAAATTTAAATTAAAATAATTGTGACTTAACTATTTTCGCTGTTAGAAATTAAAACATACTCGTATATGTCAGAGATGGGCATATTGTACTATATTTTTAGTGCACTAAAAATCAAATAATTAGTAATAATGGTAGTGGTAGTGAAATTTTAATAGCACCACCATTAACTATTTATTTGTATTTAAAAAAGAATTGCACTACCACCACATTTTATTTGTATTTAAAAAAGAATTGCACTACCACTACATTTTATTTGTATTTAAAAAAGAATTGCACTACCACTACATTTTATTTGTATTTAAAAAAGAATTGCACTACCACTACATTTTATTTGTATTTAAAAAAATTGCACTATCAAATTTAGTGGTATTTAAAAAAAATTGCACTATTAAAATGTAGTGGTATTTAAAAATAAATTGCACTACTTTTAAATTTTGTCGTATTGTAAAAAAATCAAAGCAATTTGGTTGAATTATGTAGTATAATAGAAAATTAAAGGTATATTTTCAGGATTTCATTTAAATGTTTACAGTATTTTTTATTTTATTTCCGACTTATTGGCTTTTCTTAAAACAAGCATTTCAAAGTTGCTGTCGCTCAGGTTTTGCCTTCTAGATCGATTGATAATCCCAGCAAAAGAAAACAAACGTTCCACTGGGACTGAAGATGGAAGTGTAAACATTTAAATGAAAGCCTGAAAATATATCTTTAATTTTCTATTATACTACATAATTCAACCAAATTGCTTTGATTTTTTTAAAATACGACAAAATTTAAAAGTAGTGCAATTTTTTTTTAAATACCACTAAATTTGATAGTGCAATTTTTTTTAAATACAAATAAAATATAGTGGTAGTGCAATTCTTTTTTAAATACAATTAAAATGTAGTGGTAGTGCAATTCTTTTTTAAATACAAATAAAATGTAGTGGTAGTGCAATTCTTTTTTAAATACAAATAAATAGTTAATGGTAGTGCTATTAAAATTTCACTACCACTAACCATTTAGTGGTAGTGCAACATCAAAGTGGTAGTGAAATTTTAATAGCACTACCACTATAGTTACCTCAAAAATACCATTACCTAGTTCAGAGTTATGCTTGGTTTTCACTATGTCAGTTTTGTTGTCAAATTGTCCAAATTGTTGGTAATTTCATAACAATTTGGACAATTTGACATAGTAATTATATTAATTATGAAAAGACAAATTTTCATAATAATTTACCGAAATTACAGAAAATGCCCTTATTGAAATAAGCAAAAGTACCGTTGCCGTAAAAATTATATAACTGAAATTATATAAATTGTAAATAACGCAACATTTTAATAGTTTTGCAATATACAGATACTCCAGGCTAAACTCTTACACCTTAATAAACACATTTTTGGCTAGTTTTTCTATAATAAAATATTAAAAAATTGTTATAAGTTGTTCAATGGTATATTTAATTTTTAGTAAACTTTCAGAAACAGAACGCAAAATTAAAAAACTCGAACTCGGATGTCTTTAATATTTGCTATTATAGCTAATATGTATATTAATAATTTGTGTGTAGCCACTTGTTATTTTTAACCATTTTGAGTCTGTTAGTGATTTCCATATTTCCTATTCTTGTATTAAGATTCTTTTTTAGACAGCTTTGCTGGAAACCAAGTGTTTCTGATACTTTTTGTTGGTATAATCCCACAAATTTTATTTAGAATTCACCTTGTGAGCTTTGAGTTTTGTATCATTGTCTTTTTAAAAGTACCAGCCATTGTAAAGAGACTTGCCACACTTTTTGGCAAACTTTCCTTTAACATTTTGGTTCATAAAAACGTAAAAATTCAAATGTTAATACCAGATAACTTTGTTAAACTGTCATAGACATATTTAATCTAACCATTTTCCAAAGAGGCTTACTAAGTGCTTCGATTAAAACAATCTTCGACTTTGTATGTTAAACACATATTAATAAATTAACTATTCGATTAATCAAAAATTTAGAATAATCAAAATTATTCAATTAATCATTAATATGAATAATTTCAAATAAATTATCTGAATTTTGTGTAACTTTTTTGTTTGTTTATTTTATAGCAAGCCCGTATTCCATTGAGTTCTCCGATATCAAAGACATTGCGGAAAAATTACAAAGTTATTTTAATACATTTTATTTTGGTTATTTTCTTAAAGTCCGGAGAGGAATTAGAACAGTGGTCCTCAAAAAGAGAGGATTTGGTAATTACATATCTGTGGAGTTTTGACAAAAGAACCTAACTCGAGATCGGACAATTTTCCACTTTTTAAACCATATGTATAAGTTTTAAAAGCGCATCTTTCTGTCTTTTCAGCGTGTTTCTAGATAGTGTAGGTCGGAAGATATAGAAGCCCCCAAATCAACCTATCTCGCAATTTTTACAATCTGCTTTTGACAAAAGAACATATATCGAAATACGCTGCAGGGAACAAATAGAAATATCATAACGTAATTTTTACAAAAGAACCTATTTTAATATGGGTTTCCAATAATTTACTAAAATTATTTTGACAAAACAACCTATTTGCACTCATGTTCTTTTATCAAATTCATAAACGAAAATAACACGTTCCCTTCTAAAGTTAAGTTCTTTTAATAGCCATTTGATCATTAGCATTCATTGTGACAAAACAACCTATGTTAACATGAGTGCTTTAGTGTAGTGGGAATTAATGAAATAAGAGGAACCTATATCAAATCAAGTGCTTTTGTCGTGTGCATGTGTAACAAATTAAGACGTTTTTAATGAAAATATGTTGTTTCTTAATATAGAAAAACAAAAATAATTTACAGAAGAAGACCAAAAAAAAAAAAAAAACAAAGGTTCCAAAGTTTTGGAGGAGCAGTTACTCTCTCGCAAGTGAATACATTGACTACAAGAATTATAGATTTACAAGATTACAGCAATTATCAGCATTTTTGAAGGTACCTACGTCGCGGTTCCAAAACGTTTGTCAATTTGTATGGAATTTTCAATGATTTTAGAATTTCCGACTTTTCCAGACGGTGCCGTGTTTATCGAAGGAATTACACCTTTGTTCAACTGTCGATATTTAGAAGATCATCATACTATAGAATTAATTGATTACAAGTTTCTGGTTGTTGGACACACGCATATGGAATGTGACACGGTTTATTCCCAAATAGAAAAAAAGAAGAACAAATCTGTGCATTCCATGCATCACCCATATGACTGGGCTACTTTAATAGCAACTACAAATCACAAATACAATGCAATCTAGATGGAACAAGATCAATACTTTGACTTTGGTAGTACATATATTAAAGAACAAATACACGTGGAGAAATACTAATACATACATTAGGTACATGTAATACTACTTATGTTTGTATATTTTTAGTATACTTTTTATTTGTAGTTTTGTAAAGGTGACAAATTTGAATAGAAGCTAATACGTTGTATGCGATATGAGAAATCTAAGTATGTAATTTTACAGTACAAGCTATCTTTACAGCCGGAAGAGGACTTAAAGAAACTAGACATAACACAGCGACGACGGAACAAACATAACAAATTTCGAATTTAATAAAAGTTATTCTGATCTTTTGCCAATATCTTCCAATAAAAAACGTGATTTACAGTCCGTTCTGCCATTTATAAATGCAGAGTTTCATAATTTTTACAATAACTTTCACGTTGAAGCTGAAGTACAATTGGAAGATGATTAGGACATTGTCGAATATGATTAGCTGTAGACTGAATTATTCTTTAATTTTTCTGAATAATAAAAATTAAAGCAATTTAATATAAATGTGAACTAGAATATATTATAATATATTAGCTATTTCGTATTTGTATTTTTAATTCAATTAATTTCAACTTTTCTTTTTCATACCTAAAAATACATGTAATTAGTCTAATAGAAAGTATAACTTTTCATAATATTCGTTTAAAATAAACTGAATTCTATTTAAGAAAACAACATATGTCACTGAATTTTTCTTATTTCATTTTAATAAAAGCACTAGTCCCGACAAAGGTTGCGAAATATTTGTTACTTTTCAGTATGAAAAAAGAGTTTATCTAGAGAAGGGTTGATTTTTCGATCAAAAATTATTTTGACAAAACAACACATCTCGGTTTTTGGACATTTTCTCGGCAACAGTTGTATCTGGAAGAAAGATGCAAATTGTAAAATAAAGGTATTTAAATTCTCCACCATAAAAATAGGTTACATTTACTTAGATATGTTCTGGGACGATTCTGTGACCCTATAAAAGTGTTTTTTGGTCCTCCTGTAAAATTCAGTTTTTCGACATTGGTTGTTTTGTCAAAATTCCACAGATATGTATGGGTGACACTACACAGAAAGAAATAACATGTAATGTTTAAATAAACCTCAATTAAACATACGTTTGTTATTTTGTATCTATTTGTATGGAATGTATACATTTATGTGATCGCTGCTTCTCAGTGTACTGAAAACAACAACAAAAATGAACTGAAAAAGAGAAAACATGAATGAAATATTTGTATTTTTACGCTCTTGTTGTGAGTTTTGTTTGCGATCGTGTTGTGTACATGTAAATAGCCGAACATCTTCGTATTCTGAACAATACTAGTGAGGACCACTGAATTAGAATACAATTGAAATTTTTAATTTGTTTTATTAAGCTAATTATTTCAATAACATATTAACAATAAATACATATACTCAAGCATTTTAAATAGTATTATAACGCATACTATCAATATTTGGTTGGTAATAAAGAAAAATTTAAGATAAAAAATTACGTCATTTGTTTGAAATGCAAATGAACAACACAATAATACGAAAATGTTAATTTAGAAATATGCAGTGGTGTTAACTTATTTAGCCCTTGGAGCTGCATACTAAATTTAATTATAAATTTATAGATAGATAATAAATTATTTTTATATAAGTGGTGAGTGAGTGTATATGTATATAAGTTTGTAATTCCGTATGTAACACTGAGAAATATTCATCTGAGACCCAACAAAGTATATATGTATGTATATTCTTGATCCTTGATCGATTTGCGTAAAGCACTCTCACGTCCAAAATATGTATGTAACTTAAATCAGCAATGTTTACAAAAACCCGTTTATAATTCTCCTAAGCAGTTTGGTATTGAAAATCATCAAAATCGGTTCAGGTGAACTAGAGTTTCTTTAAATATATTGCATATAATACCTTAAAATTGTTTACACTTTATTTCTATGATAGAAGGGCAAACTGTGATAAAAATAGTAAAAATCGGTCCATGATTTCTAATAGTCTCCATACAAATTTTTTCCCGAAATATGGCTCAATGTTACATAAATGCCTATAAAAAGCAATATCAATAAAAAATTCAGCAAAAATAAGTTTCATATGAAATAAATCACAAAACGAAAATTTGATTAATTCAGTCCATGTTTGACCATTGCTCCAATGCAAAGTCCACTTCTGAAAATCACATAAATACGTATAAATCTGCTATAAATAACGGTATCCTCCATATAAGGTCCACTTCCGAAAATTACTTAAATACTCATATTTCTCTTAAATATACCAGTATTTTGTTGAAATTCGACATCAATATATATCGCACCCTAAATACAAAAGGCTCACAACTCAAAATACTAAAATTTTCAGGAGAGACAAAAAAAGTTCATCGTGCACAAGCAACACACTTAATATAAAAATAGACATAACTGTATGTTTTTATGCATTCCGTAAGACATTGTATAATCTGAATTTATATTGTTAACTAGTGTTTATGTAGTTTAATATATATCAATAAATAAATAAACGATAAAAAAAAATAGACAACTGTATTTTTCCAGTTAAAGAAGATAGTGATTTGAAAGAAATTTTTGCAGTAGTTAGAGATGTGCACTCTGAATTAATTTCTGGAAGTCAGTTTTGAAAAATTTTGAGTTGTGGCCCTTTTGTATTTAGAGTGCGATATATATATATGTATATCCATAATTCGTCATAGCTCCCATATATAGGAGCCAATTCCGAAAAACAGGTAAACCTACAAAAATGTCTATCGATATCAAACCAGCAGTTTATATCGATCTTTAATTTGAATCCAGAAATCATACTAATATGGGTCATATGGCAATTATCTATGAATTTTGTAGTTTTCAGTCGATATTTGGCAATAGCTCCCAAATAAATTAAACTTCCGAGTATCATTATAACCATTAAATTTTTCTAAACTACATTATTGAGATTAAATTCTACATAAATAAGCCTCAAATAAATAGAAATCATGTTAAAAAATCCGGGAGTTTTTTTCCCTTTTATTTTTTTAACATTGAATTTGAATAGGAAAAACTCCCGCGGAATTTTTATTCATAATTGTGCTGATAGTTTATGTTTAACATCAAAGACTGTATATGTAAATAGGATAAGTTTAAATAATTTGAATAAATTGCATGCAAATTTAAACAAATTGTAGTTGATTTCGTACAGCACAAAAAGGGCTATTAATCCCCACTGTATGTACGTACAATATTTATACATATCGTCACCTAAAATTCCCAAAGACGTAACCCTCATTATCATAATTTTACAAGAGAAGCAAAAAACGTTATAAAATGAAAACTGTTTAATTGAAATATGTATAAGGTACGGTCACATATAGCAAACATTTGACTCTAACATGTTTGCTCATATTTGCTTTAAAAGTTTACGCATTTTGTTAGGTGGTCACACCAGTGGCAAATATTTGATAAAATTTATTTTACCAAACAGCAGTCAAACAGCTGCAAATACATATTTTGGCAAACATGTTTTCCCTCCGGTCACACTGAAACAAATATTTTCTGTAGCAATTTATTTGATCAAACTATCAAAATATTTAAATTTGTTTTTTCATTATTTGTACTAAGTAGAGCAGCTTCTTTATTATTATTAGAGGAAAACGAATCCAAAAGTCACAAAAAAAGACAATGGGTTCGTAAATGAATTTAACGTCGGAAAGAGAAAGGATGCTGTGCAAAGTTACTGTTGGAGCTACGATCTGAAACTCAAGAACTTTACAAAAAGTTTTTGAGGATGACGGCAACTGATTTTGATTATTTAGTGAGAATAACGTTATTTCAGTGAAAATAGTAAATACTAATATTTATTAATACTACTGTAGCTAAAGTTAATGGCACCGCTGATAACTAAAGAAGTAACACGGTTTCGTGAGCCAATATCTCCTTCCGAACGCTTAACAGTTACGCTTAGGTATCTAGCGACTGGAGAGAGTTTAGATTTTTACAATATGTTTTTCGTATTCCTCATAAACAAGTGATATTTTGTGTTATCTTAAAAGTTATGTGTAATGAATTATGTGAAACCATAACAAAAGGCCCTATCTAACATTTTCAAAATTTTACAGGAGAAGCAAAAAATTATTTAAAATTAAAAATTGCCTTAAACTCTTTTTATATATTTTTCCCTATTTTTCATGTAAAACCTACCAGTGGTTTTGCCAAATATCATTGTTGCATATTATGCAAAGTGTTAAGCGCCCCATCCATCATACAATACTATTGTATATATTATTTGCCATATTATTTTCGTTTTGCCCTATATACATATATCTATCGCCTATGTTCTATATTCCACTACGAAGTGAAACTAAATCGTTTTCAGCTCCACATGGACAATTTCACGGCGTTCTAGAAAACGAGGTGAAACTTTTAACTACAATGAACGAAAATAAAAGTGATATTTTACTTTTCAAATCATTTTCACAAAATTTAGAACACAAAATTAATGAAAATTTCACTTCCACTTCATTTTACAAAAGTAGAACCCAGGTGTATATATATAAAAGAAAGTCGTGTTATTTACTCCACTTATAACTCAAGAACGGCTGAACCGAATTAGCTGAAAATTGGCAGGGAGGTAGTTTAGAGCCAAGAGAAGGGCATATGATACTTTTTATCCCGTTCGATACCTTCGGGTCCAACTTCGGGTCACTTCGTGAGTTTGTATGGGAGCTATGCTTATTTTTTGACCGATTTTAATAAAATTTGGAATGAGCATGGCTTTTCATGAAAAAATAGTACTTGCAAAAAATTAACCCAATCCGACGATACCTTCGGGTTCAACTTCGGGTTACTTCGTGAAGGGTATAAATAGTACGAAAGATACGGCACAAAGCGCCTCACGCTTTCATTTCTTGACAACAATTCTGTGTATTTTTTTACTAAAACTAAATATTTTTGTAGCATATCTTTAGGCGTAAAATGAATTACAAACAAACAAACATGCAAGTGAAACTAATAAAAGCGTATTAAAAAGAATCAGACTTGGAATAACAAAACGCAAATGACAGCTATGTAATTGACGTATACTGACAGATATGTAATGACGTATGGATGACAATTTGATATTTGTAAGAAATCAATAATAAAACTATTTCTATTAAATAAATAATTAGGCGACAAATGAAACGGCTCGATTAGCAATGAGAAATCATGGATTAAATCAAGCAATTCAACAACGTGAAAATCTAAATCAACGCGTAAGAAGAAGAGCTTCAAGTGTTGATTTGAATCGAGTAGCGTTTCATTACGATTGCACTTTTGACTACAGCTCGCATTCTTCCGTTCAAATTGGCCCAATGGAGATTGTGTGCAACCATTGCGGTGCATTAAAGTTCACCGGAGAATCGCCTGGGTTGTGCTGTCTCAGTGGTAAGATCAAATTACCACCATTGCCTTCACCATTGGTACGACCACACCTACTCTAACGCCCACTTTTTTTAATTGATTAATTGATTCTGCATGGGTTTTTACAGATTTACTTCATACAGATTGTATCCACATCACTGAAGGCGAGGTAAAAATAAAAAAATTAATGTTTGTATGGTTTTTCAGTCTGCGGGCGCAGGGGCGTGGCAAAATCCAATTTTCATATTGCATCACCTGACATACGAGCATACATACATATATTTTGCTTTTTTTATTTTATTTCATTTTTTTCAAAGCCGTGTCATGTTTTTCAAAACGAGATATCACACTCTTAAATCGGTTATGTAGTTCCGAAGATATTTGCAAAAAACTTATGTTATTAACGATCCAATATCAAAATTTTAAAACTTTCGAAATGTTGCATTAAAAAATCCGAGTTTTCGGTTTATTTACAAAATATTTACATCATTCGATAACAGAAGATATTCCGCGCTTACTAAGGTACAACATTATACAATAAGTTAAAAATAATATTATATCATCAATCGATGATAAAAAAAACTTTATGTACCCTTCCATTTAAGATACCTACATTTTGTGCACATTTGTGAGTTTTTTTCAAACGCTAATAAAAATAGCGGTACATTCAAACAAATTGCTCGAAGCGCTTCATCGGACTCTACGTGATTTTCGAGGATACTACAAACCGATGGGAGGCGCTCTTATTCTTTTTGTTGGTGATTTTCGTCAAACTTTGCCCGTTATCAATGACCGCAGAAGAGCTGAACGCATGTTTGAAAGCTTTATATCTTTGGAACCGAGTCGAGAAAATCGCGCTATCGACGAACATACGTGTGCATTTGTTGCAAGACGCGACTGCCCAAACATTCTCAGAACAACTTTTTGACATCGGAAATGGAAAAATTCCAATTAATCGCGCCACGAACGAGATTTCGTTCCCGCCTAGGTAGGTAGGTAGGTAGGTAGGAAGGCCGGTGTGAGTCTCCTCACACACTCACCCAGAGACCAATACGGTCCATTGCGATGCCTTAGGAAGAAATTTTAGTATATAGAGTGAAAAGAAAGTGAAGACAGGAAAGTAATATTATAGTATAGAGAGAGAGAAGAGAAAATAGAAGATAGAAAAGAGAAGAAAGAGACCTGACCAACTCCTTACTCGGACATATGTCCTCCATTTGTGCGACTCGCACCCAGTCATCTGACGCGTAGCCAGGCCATTCCCATTACGAATCCTATTAGACTCTCCAGCCCACAGATAGAGACATCCCCTAATTCGCCTAAGAATCTATTGCCCAGCCATCTCATCCTACTGCCCTGCAGCCTGGGACAGTGGCACAGAATGTGCTCAACTGTCTCCAGCTCATCCGGGTCCTCGCATAATCTGCACATATCCGATAATTCGGATCCCATTCTCACCGCCATCCTGCCAATCATGCAGTGGCCCGTGATAATGCCTATCATGGTCCTAACGCAGATCCTATTCCTGCCCAGCAGCAATTCCGAATCGGACTTTCCAAGCACCGGCCACAGTGTCCGTGACACTTGGCAGTCCGTCCGGCTTCCCCAGGCTTGATTGGTTGCACTTAGTACCCATTCTCTAATTCTTCCATAGTAGAAGCCTATTGGAAGCCCTACAGCCTCCATACGGTTGTTACCTTCTGTGCCTGCGCCCATTCTAGCCAACTCATCAGCCACCTCATTGCCGGCAATATCTGAGTGACCCGGTACCCAACACAATCTAACCGTATACCGCCCTAAGGCTCCCTCTAGAGCCCTCCTACAACTGTCAACTAGCTTAGAGTTCACATAACAGCCCCTTATGGCCAAAAGGGCCGCCTGGCTGTCCACATATATCGTGACCTCCGAGCCCCTGTCAATGTTGTCTCTCATTAGTTCTACGGCCCTCAAGATCCCCAGAACTTCTGCCTGAAAAACACTACAGTCGTCAGGAAGCCTATATGACATTCTGATGTCCAGATCCTCAATGTAGACCCCCGCGCCCGTACCATTTATCTTCGAGCCGTCCGTGAAGATAGCAAATCCATCATATAATTTGCCCCTTCCCAACCAACTCTCCCTGGACGGTAATATCACCTCCGGCAATCGCCTAAAATCTACCATAGTGCTCACATAATCCGTAGAGCCAGGCAATCCTAGGCAATTCCCATCTGCTTCAATCTCACGCAGGATCCGAGAATGACCCTGCGTGTGACCCTTTAACAGTCCCAGCTCCCTCAGTCTAAGAATGCTTCTGGCAGCCATTCCCATCACATACTTCTCAATGGGCAAAAGATAAAGAATGACGTCCAGAGCCGCTTGAGGAGTGCTTCTCATGGCCCCTGTCATGCCGATTGAAACACATCTCTGAGCTTTAGACAGAAGGTTTCTTCGATTAGCCAGTCTCATTGCCTCCCACCAAACACAGCATCCATAAGTAAGAATGGGCCTAACCACCGAAGTGTATAGCCATCCCACCACTGACGGCCGAAGTCCCCAGTTCTTACCTATTGATGATCTGCAAGCATAGTAGGCATTGAGACCTTTTTTAAGCCTCTCCTGAGTGTTCCTCGTTCCCGCCTAACTTCTGTCGAATGCAAATGAATATTCAAGCCGTTGTCGACAAGGTCTTCCCAAGTCTAACAATCTTCTACAAAAAATCGGATTGGCTGTGGGAACGTGCAATTTTGGCACCAACAAATTACGATGCCAACAAGCTCAATGAGCAAATTCAATTGAAACTGCCCGGCAAATTAATCAAATACAAATCGATCGATACAATAATGGATGAGAAACAAGCCGTCAATTATCCCACTGAATTTTTAAATTCATTGGAACCACCCGGAATGCCACCGCATGTGCTAACATTAAACGTTGGATCACTGGTAATTCTTATTCGCAACTTAAACGCACCAAAGTTATGCAACGGAACCACATTGACCATCAAAAACTGCTCACCAAATTTAATCGAGGCAACAATCATCGGTGGCAGATTCAAAGGCGAAGATGTACTTATTCCACGAATTCGGATGATTTCCAACGATTTACCAATTCAATACAAGCGGCTCCAATTCCCTTTGCGTCTTACCTGTACTATTGCCATCAATAAAGCAAGAGTCACATCATTAACTATTGCTGGCTTAATTTTGGAAAATTTATGTTTTCCACACGGCACGCCAAAAAACAAAAAACATTGTATATCCGCTGGCCCCAAGATGAAGTAATAAATAAATATAATTTCCAATTTGCCTTAAATAAATGCGTTTCTTTTTTGATTGAGCCCATACCTAGACCATATGTAAGTTATTCTGTAACAAATCTTTATGATAGATATTCCATACATTTCGTACATTTCTTTAAAAGCTTAATTTAAATCGTGTGGTAATACAACACTAATATTTGCTTAGGGCCAGCAAAGCGGACCGGGTCAGCTAGTTATCAATAAATGACACAATGGTTTCAATTAAAATATGGTGCAACTTTTATTTAAATAAAAGCATAGCTATAAGTAAAACAAGAATGCTGCCAACACATTTTACAGCATACTGTACTTTTTTTCGTTGTGCAATAAAAATCAAGTCTTGTTGCTGAAATTAATCTTGTTGCTGATGCGTGATCACCTGTTGTAGTTGTGTGCTGATGCTTTTTTACTGCACAAAGCTTGCATTTTTGAACACGAGCTAAATTTAAAAAGTTTCAAATTGAAAATATTGA
This sequence comes from Bellardia pandia, assembly GCA_916048285.2. NCBI lineage: Eukaryota > Metazoa > Arthropoda > Insecta > Diptera > Calliphoridae > Bellardia > Bellardia pandia. Next base: position 63,568,421 of record OU696531.1, on the reverse strand, counting down.
ACAAAAAGTGAAAATTTTCTTATATATTAGATGTAAAAACATAAAAAAATATAAATCACCCTACCGAAATTTATTGGAATCGGTCCATATTTGACAACTTCCATAAAAATTTTTATTATTTAAATACCTGGCCTTTAATTTCTGCATTGAAAATGGAGTTTTACAAATATGTATTTGTACACTTCTGTTTTGGTGATTTTTATGAAAATGTTCCTAATTAATTTTTAATTTTTTACAATAGCTTTGCAAGCAAAAATAATTATTTGCACAAAAAAGCGGAAAATATTTGACATAGGGTGGTCACACATTGTTCACAGTAGCGACATTTTCGTTTGCTACAAAACAAATTTTTCTCAAAATCATGTTTGTACCCCAAAATGATTTATGGTCACATTATGGAAGAGAAATATTTGGTGTTTTTTGTCAAATGTTTTACAAGTGTGACCGTACCTTAAGGGTTCAGTTTTCATTATTAAACTATTTTTAACAAGCCTTTTATAATAGTAATCACAACACTTTTCTAAGCTTAACGCTTGTGTTAGTAAGCTTGCTAAATACAAATTATTTCTAAATCGTTTTGGTATGTTGGGTATCTTCTGCTAAAAATATGTTTTTACACATATACATTTTTACTTATTTAATGGCAACATTTTTGCAAAAACTGAAAAAACACATATTTTCTACTTGTAAATGTTAACATAATCCTAATATTTTTCAGGTGTTTCTACAATCCATAGAATAATTGTAGGGGTGGGGACAACCTGTAGCTTGAATTTTTTTTCGTATGTATGTATACAATTTAAACACTCATGGTATATAAGTAGTTACACCATGAAAAAACTCAAATAAAATATTTAAAGGGCGTTTTGCAAAACATAGGATATGTACAAACATACAAATATTTTTTCAAAAACAATAAATATACATATGTATGTACATATGTGCAAAAGTACTCACGTAATTGCCTGGTGGCGGAGCTCCTGGATTAAAATTTCCTGGAGCTGGTGGTGCATTTGGCGAATAACCAGGAGGGACATAGCCACCTTGATTTATATTTTTAATAGGCATTGACATTTTTCGTTAAGTCTTTTTTATGTCTTAATCAATTGGCAAGTTATCTGTAACAAAATAATATATTAAAAAAGTCAATATTAATCATTTCGTTTGCATTGCTTTCACATGCTCTCATTCAGAACTGAAATTACTCAAATAACTGAGAAACTGCATCATTGATTGCTGTTATTATCATTGTTATTCATCCAATGTTCATACCAAAGTTAAGAAGCAATTCTTGATGTCATCTTTACTTACATTTATTGCTTTTAATAATCTACACACGTTATTATTTTTTTTTATTATTAATTAAATATTTTAATGTATGCCTTTTGAGGAAATTGTTAATTTTGTTTTAAAACCACTATGTAATGTAAAATAATTTGTTTTTTTGTGTTGAGACAACTAATAAATGTTAACATTTCACAATCTATAGTTAACATTTTAAATAGTTTTGAAACAGCTGACTTCGACAAACTAATGTTGCCAGACGTGTGCCAAGATAGTGTCGACAAGTTGGTGGTTATTTTAGGAATTTAAAAATAGAAAAAATAAAATACACTATATTGGTCACAAAAAAATGTTATTCTGATGTGCCCCTTCAGAATTCCCAAAATCAACGCTATTTTTGGAATCTTACTTGAAAATATCCAAGATTTGGATATTTTCCTGATAATTTACTTTCCCGGGTAGTTTACTTTTCCAAACGATTTTTAGTACGGTTCGTTTATTTTGTCCTTAAGTTGTATACTTTAATTACCTGGATCATTTTTAACGGGGAAACATCAGAGTTCACTGTAATAAATTAGCAACGAATTTTTGTTGCCAATTTGCAATATTCCCTTTAGAATCCCTAGAATCGACGCTATTAAACATACCCAATATTTGGGTATTTTATTTTCCCGAGTGTTTTACCTTTATGAACGATATTTTAGCACGGTTCGTTTATTTTGTCCTTAATGTATCTACTTTAATAATCTGGATCATTTTTAACGGGGATTTTATTTAATTTTTCAAATTTAAATTTACACCATAACCAAAACGAATTGGCTTTTGAAAAAACCTGATTTAAAACATCTTTTACAAATTTGTATTTACTTTAACGAAATTTGTACTTTTTATATTTAAAACTAAATTTTCATACAAATTGTATTTTTCGCAAAAAAATATTGAAAATACAGGCATGTTCTGAAAATCACTTTTTCGTAAAGAAATCACTGAAAATGTGTTTTGTGCACAAAAATTATTGAAATCTTGTGCGTTAAAACCAGTCATCTAACATCCTAATGATTTCAAATCACTTAAGCTACATTTACACCTACGCAAAATCTAGTACTTATAGGATTTTGAGCGAAATCTTGTTCATTTCTACTAGATTTGCCATACAAAACAAAATCTAGTTCGTCACGAGATTTTGGCAAAATCTTGCAATACAACTCTGAATTTCATTCTAAAGTACTAAAAATACAGCACTGAACAAGAAAAAATTGACAGTTCCATGGTGAAATTAAATACGAGGTGACAGCATTGCTACAACAATTACAACAAGGCAAGAACAACAGTCATTTTTGTTTGTGTAAAAACTTTCGTTACTGTCAAAAACATCTGGCATAAAATAAAGAAAACAAACAATACAACAATACAAACAATAAACTTTGACTATTTGTAAACAACTTTTTGACATTTTAAATTTTACCATGAATAATCAGCTGGCGCTATGCTGTCACAAGGTGTATAAATTCACCTTGGACAGTTCCATGCTGTAACCAGCGTTGCCATATATTTTTTTAAGAAAACTTTTTATTTCTAAAAAAAACTTTTTTTTAGAAAAAAAAACTTTTTTAAGTAGTAAAATTTCAAAACCCAATTTTATTGAAAACAAAACAACTTTTATTTTTACATATTTACTTGAGTACTCCTAACTGTCCAACTCCATATACATACATATACATGTGTATGTACTCGTATGTTTATTTGTGTTGTAAACTGTTAACATTTTATAAATATTTATATGACATTTACTGTACTTAAGACGTAGACTAAATTGAACATTGTTGCAGTAAAAATGGATTAAAAAATCCATTAAATTACTAACGCAGTGCAGCATAGTAGAAAAACATTGTTTTGTTAATTGTGAAAATAACTTGTTTTATAAACTAAATTAAACTTAAAAATAAATTATAAATTACAATTATTGTTTTTTTAGTTGAACTGTTAATTTTTCAATTTTTGATAATTTTTAGTTAGGCTTAAATAATAATTTAATGAAAATTTAATTTAATGAACTCAAGCCTAACTGAAAATTATCAAAAATTATAAATTTTTAAAAAACTTTTTTTTTTAGAATAAAACTTAAAAACTTTTTTGCATCTCAAAAAACTTGCAAAAAAAGGTAAAACTTGACAAATGGCAACGCTGGCTGTAACCATGGTGCAAATACACAAGGTGAGTGACGTAGCCCAGCTGACTGACTTTGTTTACAATTTACTTATGTCAAAAGTAATACTTTTTCCAGTATTTTTGACAGTAGTACATTATTTTACACAAACAAAATGCCTGTTGTTTCTGTTTTGTGTTGTATTTGTTGTCGATTTGCACTCACCTTGTATAGTTGCACCATGGGACAATTAAAGAGTTGGTGACATTGTAACCGGCATTAAGTTGCTCTTGTTTACTTTGACAAATGTCATAATTTTAATAGATTTTTTTAATAAAATTTTAAATTTTGTAGGTTTTAAATATCTCTTCAATAAATACAATAGATAAACAACGCCTTAATAAATTATATATGTTCTCTTGTTATTTACTTAATGTTAGAAATTCCCACGTACATACATATGTATATCATTAGGTGATAACAAAAGAAACCTCCAAAAATAATTGATAACAATAAATAAAATTATAGCCAATAAAATAAAAATTAACTACAACTGTGTAAACATACATACGAAAATACCAAATTTTCCCTTGTGGCACAGTTAAGACTTGTTATCATATAAAATAAACCTAATTCGAAATTTTGAAAATTGTATGCGTGGCTAAACTTTCTATTGTTGCATATTGTTAGAGTGGGCGTAAAAGCAATAAAAAGTTTATTATTTTCACTAGATTTTTTAATTTAAGGAGAAAATGGTTTTAAATATACATTTCACACTAGTACTGGTGAGTGTGGCGGCACTAGCAGCACATACTTGGGCCGCGTTAGATGATGCAGATTCTTGTTACTCATTTGCTGGTGGTTCGGTATATCCAGCTGAAGCGCTTAAGGGTGATCACACGTTGCAAACAACAAAAGCAGTTAGTAAGTATATTCATTATTGGAATTCCTTTACCTCCCTAAACAACTAAAATCGTTGATATTTATAAATATAATTGTTCTTGGCAATTATGAAAGATAATATTGTGAACATTTTTTTAAAATCTTTTACCTATAAATTGTGTAAAAATATTTTCAATATTCTACGATAGGGAATATCAATAATTAATTATACCATTAATCATAAAATCCGAAACCGTATTTACGGACAAATAATAATTTTAATCACAGCTGTTTAGGGTTGTAAATTTTGTGTTTTTTAATTAAATAAAAACATAATTTTTTTATGTATTTTTAAATATTTTGTAGTTTCAAAACCAGCTCCCGCTTTTGAAGGCACTGCTGTAGTTAATAAGGAAATTGTTAAGCTATCCTTATCACAGTTTAGTGGCAAATATGTGGTATTATTGTTCTATCCCTTAGACTTGTAAGTAAATTATATTTTATATTTCTAAAATTATCAATTTAATTTATGAGCTAAAAAAACGGAATCAAATATGTGATATCCGTCTGATTATTTGAAAAAGATTTACCGAGCCCTTATATAACTCATGAACCAACATGTAGTGCCAATATATAGTAAAGTTTTGATGATGAAAAACACACGACTACATTAATTTTTTCTCCAAAATGTGTATTGAATATTCTTACTGAATTATTTACGTTAAAGATAGGGAAGTTCATAAATGAAAAAATATATACCTACAGGCATGTGATGAAATCGAATGAGTTTTAGAAGTAAATTTTTTCGTAATATTTCTGTATTGAAAAACTTTTTTTCACATAAAACATAAATATATTGGGCTACTAAAGAGAATTTTAAAATAAAAATTAGATTATAAATGCATTAAAATGTATTTCCAAAACTGATTCGTTTTTGATTTCCATCACATGCCTGATAAGGTACTTATTTGGTGTTAATAAAATTCGTACAACAATGTATACACACGTAAAGGGTGGCGCAAAATTAATCCTCCTATCAGGAAAATGCTATAAATTTTGCGATTGGCCCCTAACGTCAGTTCTGCAATATTCCGCGTTCTGAAGCAGTGTAGCGTAACATTGTTTATTACCGTGTATTTCGCATGTGTTTACTACACAAATGTCAAAACAGAACTGACATTAGGGGCCTCGCAAAATTTATAGCATTTTCCTGATAGGAGGATTACTTTTGTGCCACCCGTTACATAATTTATAGTTTTTTAGATTTTTCAATTTTAATGGATGTCTTATCTATTTTCTGTTTTTAGCACTTTTGTATGTCCAACTGAGATAATCGCCTTCTCAGATAGGATTCAAGAATTCCGAAAAATTAATACCGAAGTCATTGCCTGCAGTGTCGATTCTCATTTTACCCATTTAGCTTGGATTAATACGCCACGCAAGGAGGGAGGTTTGGGAAATGTTAAAATACCTCTACTCTCTGATTTAACGCATAAAATTAGTAAAGACTATGGCGTTTATTTAGACGACTTGGGTCATACATTACGTGGTCTTTTTATTATTGATCAACGTGGAGTTTTGCGTCAGATCACTATGAATGATTTGCCAGTTGGTCGTTCAGTTGATGAAACTATACGATTAGTGCAAGCTTTCCAATATACCGATACTCATGGAGAAGTGTGCCCGGCTGGTTGGAAACCTGGTGCCGATACTGTAAGTACATACATATTAATATTGTATATTTTTGAATAATTATTAATTGTTCTTAATTTTAGATTGTACCAAATCCTAAAGAAAAGACCAAATATTTTGAGAAAAATAATTAAACATGAAAAACTTCTTTTACTAACGCATCATTGTGACAAATACGTTTCTTTTAATGTATTTTTTTTTATCTACAAATGTCCTATTTTATATTTAATAAAAACTTTTAAATATTCCTAAATTATCGTAAACGTTTATTTTCACTAGGACCGTGGGAACGACTACCGCCAGTCTCCTTACGCTTCCGTTTGTTTAATGGATTACGGGGATCGTAAACATCGTACCAATCATCACCTTTAGTTGAAGCATCTTTTGCCAATATCGGAGCATCCTCTTGAAATCTTAAGGTGTGACAAAGCCAATCATCACCTTGTATTTCCTTTTCAACTGCTGTCTCATCAATTTTATCTTCGCCCTTTATGCTATTTTCCCTTTGCTGTCTTATAGCATCCAATTTGGAGCGAAATTTTGAAAGCAGACTTAAGGTGAAATCTTCACGTGATGCACCTTTTCTGGGTATTTTTGTTTTAAGCTTCTCATATTTTTCTTTTTCTTCTATGAAATTTTTGATAATTTCATTGCCATCGCCTTCAGTTTTAACTATTTTACTCTTAGCATTCTTCTGGGGTTTCTTTTCAAACATTTCATCTTTTATTTTCTTATCAGTCTGATATTGTTTTTTCAATGATTGAATTTCTTGACGAATTTCTTCTCTGTAATAAACAATTTTAAGTAATTATTAAAAAGTGAATTTTGTTAATACTTGTAATTATTAAAAAAAAGGAATTTTGTTAATACTTTTTCTTTTCACTTTGTTGTTTCTTTTCCTGCTCATGCGTTAATAACATATCTTCCTCTGAATCTGAATTTTCTATTTTTATTTCCACAGGTTTTACTTGAATTTCATGATTTTTGGACGATTTAGATTTTAATTTGTCTTTAATGCGCTGTCTTCTTTTAACAGACTCATCTTCATCTAATGTTTCTTTCTTTATGTTTACATGATAATCCTCTGGTTCCGATTCTTCCTCTTCTATCATTTGATTTTTTACTTTGACAGGTTCTTTGCTTAATTTTGGATCATCGACAACGTCATGAAGAGATTTGGCTTTGCCAGCGTTCTTCTGCACAAATTCAATTGTTTCAACCTCATCCTCCTCGGCCTCTTCACCGAATGACAATAAACCAAAATTTCTAGAGAAAAACAAAAACAACACATTGCATTCTATTAAAAAAACTAATGAGAACAATCCACTTACTTGACACCCTTTTCTTTTCTCTTCTTCTTTTCTTTCTTCACTTCTTTGTTCAGTTCTCGGGGCACAATATCCTCAAAGGGATTATTGAGTATTTCGGCTTTTAAAATCTTGTGAGGATACATGGGTCTTTCATTATGATCGATTAGCCCTTCCTCCAACTTAAGCATGTTAAAAATTGTGTCTCCCGTTACTTTGGCGAATAGTGTATTTTTATTTTGCAACTCGGGCGTTGGAGCCATAGTAAAAAAGAATTGCGACGCATTGTCATCCTTATCTGAGTTGGCCATACCAACCAGACCACGCCTTGTATAGCGAAGACGTGAATGAAATTCATCTTTAAACGGTTGACCATATATTGATTCCCCACCAGTGCCATCACCATTTGGGTCACCACCCTGTACTATGAATTCCTTGACTACACGATGAAATATGGTGTTATTGTAATAACCTTCCATGCACAACTGTATGAAGTTTCTGCATGCCTTAGGACATTCTCGAGACCATAGTTCAATGTCAATATCTCCTACTGTAGTTTGAAGAAGAACCTGCAACAATTTAAATGCTATTCTTAATTTCCAAATAAGATTAACAAATATAAATTACCTTGCCTGACGTTGGCGGTTCCTGTATATAAATGTTACTCATGTTGGTTTTTAAATTATTTCCTTTTTTCGGAACTGCGATATAAATAAACAAATATTTTTCCACTATTTTTCGATGTTGCTTCTTCAAAATAAAAACTATAAAATTCACAATAGATACTTAAAAAAATATGTATGTAAAGAATGCCAGATTATTATGTGGAAGTAAAATTCTAATTTTTAAATTTAATGACAAATTTGCGTATGTGAAGAAATAAACAGTGCAAAATCAACCGCAACTCAACATTTTTTTATATGCCACGTGCATGTATATATGTTGTTGTTGGAATCATATAAAAAATACACGTGCATGTAAAACCACAACAAAAAATGTAAATAAAACAAAGACAAAAATATAGCAAAGTTTCGCTTATTACCAACAAGCCAATTTTTAACGAATTTAAAAATTTTAAAGAACCACGGACAGAGAATCCACTCAGGAAACTAATTTTGTGGTGTGCACGTTATAAATTTTAGTATTTAAAAAAAAAAATAAGGTTTCAAATCAAACCTAAAATATCAAGTTTCATTTAAATATTTTCAGTTATTTTAACGGTTTTTGAATTTTGAAAACGGATTTCAATAGCCTGTAACTAGGGCTATTGTAATTTACAACTGTCACTTTCGAAAAATTTAGAGTAAAAAAATTTAAAAAAGGTTGTTGCTCTGTAAATATTTCAAATTGAGCGGTTTACGCATTTTGAAAGCGGATTTCAATAGCCCCCATCTAGGGCTATTAAAATCCAGGAATGTCAATTTCGAGAAATTAGCCGATTATGGGGCATTCCAGATCAAAGTAAAAAATTTCAACAAAGTTGTTGTTGAATAACTCTTTCAAATTGCGCGGTTTACGTACTTTCTAAACGGTTTTCAATAGCCCCCAACTAGGGCTATCAAAATCCAGGAATATCACTTTCGAGAAATTAGCCGATTATGGGCCATTCCATATCAAAATAAAATATTTTTAAAATTTTGCAAAAAGGTTGTTGCTCTGTAAAACTTTCAAATTGAGCGGTTTACGCATTTTAGAAGCGGTTTTCAATAGCCCCCATCTAGGGATATTAAAATCCAGGAATGCCACTTTCGAGAAATTAGCCGATTATGGGCCATTCCATATCAAAGTAAAAAATTTCAAAAATGTTGTTGAATAACTCTTTCAAATTGAGCGGTTTACACATTTTGAAAGCGGGTTTAAATAGCCCCCAACTAGGGCTATCAAAGTCCAGGAATGTCACTTTCGAGAAATTAGCCGATTATGGGGCATTCCATATCAAAGTAAAAAATTTCAAAAAAGTTGTTGTTGAATAACTCTTTCAAACTGTGCGGTTTACGAATTTTGAAAACGGTTTTCTATAGCCCCCAACTAGGGCTATCAAAATCCAGGAATGTCACTTTCGAGAAATTAGCCGATTATAGGGCATACCATATCAAAATAAAATTTTTTTAAAATTTTGCAAAAAGGTTGTTGCTCTGTAAAACTTTAAAATTGAGCGGTTTACGCATTTTGAAAGCGGATTTCAGTAGCCCCAATCTAGGGCTATTAAAATCCAGGAATGTCAATTTCGAGAAATTAGCCGTTTATGGGGCATTCCATATCAAAATAAAAAAATTTAAATATTTTAGCATATTTATTTATAAAAATATGTTGGTTCTACCTGTTTGGTATTTAAATTGCCTTCTAGAGTTATAGAATTTTGAAAAATGTTCAGTTACATATATTTTTCAAATCATGCTTCTTCTTTATAATGATTTTCGAACGGGTTCATGAATGTTTTTGTTTTTGAATAGTGTGTGCAATCCAAGGTGAATTTATACCAGGTGACAGCATAGTGCCAGCTGATTATTCATGGTGAAATTGAAAATGTCAAAAAGTTGTTTACAAATAGTCAAAGTTTATTGTTTGTATTGTTGTATTGCGTATGTGAAGAAATAAACAGTGCAAAATCAACCGCAACACCAACATTTTTTTCTTTTACGCACGTGTTTACCATGTGCACAATAAAAACAAACAAAAAATGTAAACAAAACAAAGACAAAAATATAGCAAAGTTTCGCTTATTACCAACAAGTCAATTTTTAACGAATTTTAAAATTTTAAAGAACAACGGACAGAGAATCCACTAAGGAATCTAATTTTGTGGTGCCCACGTTATAAATTTTAATATTTAAAACAAAAATAAGGTTTCAAATCAAACCTAAAATATCAAGTTTAATTTGAATATTTCCAGGTATTTTAGCGGTTTTTGAATTTTGAATACGGATTTCAATAGCCTGTAACTAGGGCTATTGTAATTCACAACTGTCACTTTCGAAAAATTCGGCGTTTATAGGGTATTCCATTTTAGAGTAAAAAAATTTAAAAAAGGTTGTTGCTCTGTAAATATTTCAAATTGAGCGGTTTACGCATTTTGAAAGCGGATTTCAATAGCCCCCATCTAGGGCTATTAAAATCCAGGAATGTCACTTTCGAGAAATTAGTCGATTATGGGGCATTGCATATCAAAATAAATTTTTTTTTAAATTTTGCAAAAAGGTTGTTGCTCTGTAAATATTTCAAATTGAGCGGTTTACGCATTTTGAAAGCGGATTTCAATAGCCCCCAACTAGGGCTATTAAAATCCAGGAATGTTACTTTCGAGAAATTAGCAGATTATAGGGCATTCCATATCAAAATAAAAAATTTCTAAAAAGTTGTTGTGAATAACTCTTTCAAATTGAGCGGTTTACGTATTTTGAAAGCGGATTTCAATAGCCCCCAACTAGGGCTATTAAAATTTAGGAATGTCACTTTCGAGAAATTAGCCGATTATGGGGCATTCCATATCTCCATATCCATATCTTCCATATCTTTTTGCAAAATTTAAAAAAAAAATTATTTTGATATGCAATGCCCCATAATCGGCTAATTTCTCAAAAGTGACATTCCTTGATTTTAATAGCCCTAGTTGGGGGCTATTGAAAGTCGCTTTCAAAATGCGTAAACCGCGCAATTTGAAATATTTACAGAGCAACAACCTTTTTGCAAAATTTAAAAAAAAATTTATTTTGATATGCAATGCCCCATAATCGGCTAATTTCTCGAAAGTGACATTCCTGGATTTTAACAGCCCTAGTTCGTTAAAAATTGACTTGGTGGTAATAAGCGAAACTTTGCTATATTTTTGTCTTTGTTTTGTTTACATTTTTTGTTTGTTTTTATTGTGCACATGGTAAACACGTGCGTAAAAGAAAAAAATGTTGTTGGAGTGCGGTTGAATAGTTGTTTTCTTCATGTCGATAATTGACACTCGAACTTGATTCGAGTGTTACCTTGAACAACATCGTCGGTTGATTGTTTCTTGCACTACAACTTCGGTTGATTTTTCGGCACTGTAACTTTGGTTGTTTGTTTTGGCACTACAACTTCGGTCGTCAGTTTCGGCACAACAACTTCGGTTGTTTGTTTTGGCACTGCGACTTCGGTCGTCAGTTTCGGCACAACAACTTCGGTTGTTTGTTTTGGCACTGCGACTTCGGTCGACAGTCTATCTAGATTAAGAAATATAGTTTTAAGGTAATTGTATTATTTAGTTAGTATTTAAGTCGATCCTGAAGAAGCGACTACTACTGACCCATCCAACTGAGAGCTGGTATCCCGTGAAAGCCGAGTTCATCAAACGAGAATATCCTATTGAATCCCATCGATTCATCGTGGCTGTCAGTAATTAATCATATACAAAATTTATTTTAGCTGAATAAAGCAACTACTGAATTTCTAAATAAAGATATATATTGCCCAAAAAAGGGATATAATCGTGTTATATTTTACTTAAGGTTTTTGGATCCGTAAGTTGACCCTGGACACAACTGAACTACCTCAGCCAAAGACGAAAATACGTTACAATGGTTGTGGTAACCCCAATTTTGTGATGGCTTTTTGTTTTCAGCTAGGACAAATAACTTTTTACAGTGGTGGTGTCTGTTGTAGAAGTAACTTAAATCATACAAACAAACGTAAATTATGTGAAACTTCTGGAAAAGGATTTGAACCTATTCTATGATTGTTGTGCTAAGAACTTAATGGAACTTAATATAAAGAAATGTAAAATTCAATTTTGATTTTATATAAAAGTTAATTTGTTCAACAGTAGTATCAGCAGCGAAACGAGATATAAAAATTGATTTATTAGGCTGAATGTGTGGAATTTGATTGGTAGCAGAGTAAGAAGTTACAGGTAGAACGAATAAGTTTTTAAAATGTGGTTTTTCAAAAACTAATTAGTGTAAATGACATATTACAAAACGTTAAAAGAAACCTCAAATCAAAGTCAGCTTAACCCAATCGCTGCGAAGGTATTTTTTATCGAATTTTTTTAATCACTTTGTGTGTGCTTTTAGAACGGCATATGTAACTCGAATGACCAAACACAAGACACACATGTTTTGTGGCATTCATTTACCGTTAGAAAAAAATGGGATTAATATCAGAATGTTACAGTGTTGCATTTTAATCGCTCAAAGCGCTAAAGGCTAAGGGTGGTTAGGGTGGTTCCATATGGAATCGTCGCAGCGATTGGGTTAAGATTTACGTCATAAAATGAGAAATCATCAGTCGTAATTCAGGCCTGGGTGGAAGAAGGGCAATCAGGCCGTCCTGTTTTCGCTGCCTTCGAGAGATTTGCGTCTCACTCTTACATTGGTTAATGCTTGGCGTCGTCTAACTGTACCGCGTTACGGGTTTTCGGAGTTGTGCATGCTATATTTTTTTTTAGTTCCAGAAAGCGTTCCAGCTTCCTATATGAAGGTAAATATAGGTCGACTTGAGACTTACTTAAATCGATCGTGGGATAACCTGGCAATTTGCGGGATTAATTCTCCGCCACCAAGTTAATATTAAACAAAATGAGAAATCATGCGCATGTGGGCATCCTTATTTCTATCATTCTTGACCAAAAACATTAACACTCAACTTATTTTTTCGTTTAAATATCGAAACTTTTTTATTTATTTGAGTCTAGGTGACATTAGAAACACGTTTTCTAACAAAACAATTTTAAAAAGTATATAGTTTAGGAAATTTTGAACGCCCCGATTGAGGGGCACTGAGTACTGTTAGCTACACCAGAAAATATTAATAAACGACTAATAAACTTTAGGTTTGAATGTTTTTATACCCTTCACCATCGTGAGAAGGGTATATATAAGTTTGTCATTCCGTGTGTAATTTCCACAAAAAAATTTTCCGACCCTATAAAGTATATATATTCTGGATCCTTATAGATAGCGAAGTTGATTAAGCCATGCCCGTCTGTCTGTCTGTCTGTCTGTCTGTCTGTCTGTTGAAATCAGTTTTTTGAAGTCCCCAGATATACTCGGGATCCCAACCTTCAATAATTCTGTCAGAAGTGCTTTCGAGAAGTTTGCTATTTAAAATCAGCAAAATCGGTTTAGGTTAACCAGAGTTATGAACCTATATGTGAGACCACCTCCATAAAAATTTGATATTTTTCATCCATTTTATTGCAATATTTTGAAAACTATTGCAGATAATACCATGAAATTTTGTATACGTTGTTTGTACTATAAAAGAAGAAAGTGTGCGGAAAATAGTAAGAATCGGTCCATGATTTCTTATAGCCCCCATACAAATATATATATTCCCGAAATATGGCTTAATGATAAATAAATGCCTATAAAATTGGAATATCAAGACAAAATTCAGCAAAAATAAGTTTTATACAAAAAGAAATCGCAAAACGAAATTTTTTTTAATTCGGTCCATGTTTGACCATAGACCCCATATAAAGTCCACTTCCAAAATTCACTTAAATACGTATAAAAGAGATATAAATAATGTTAAACGGCTAAAATTTGACATAAATACTCTTTATAGGCAAATAAATTGTTGTACTAAATTTTATGGTAGTCGGCCCAGAACTGGTCATAGCTCCCATACAAGGACCACATCTGAAAAATACATTTTTCCCTATATATATTGTATAAATATCGTTACCGACTCAAAACTTTGCATAGATCATTTTAATATATACAAAAATCATCCCACAAAATTTTGTGAATTTCGGTCTATTTTTAACCGTATGCCCCATATAAAGCCCTCTTCCGAAAATCACTTTAATACTCATAAATCGCTTATAAATAAGGGTACCAATCCAAAATTTTACACGGATCATTTATATACATGCCTAAATCTAACTGCTGGATTTTGAGAATATCGGTCCATATTTGACTATATCCCCCACATAAGGTCCACTCTCGAAATCCACGTTAATACTAATATATATCGTATATAAACCGTTATTATGTTGAAATTCGACGTGAAATATCCTCATATGCATGAAAATAACTGTTCCAAAATTTAAGAAGATCGGCCCATAATTTGTCATACCTGCCATATACAAATAAATTCGGGTCAAAAAATATTCTTTTCGGATTTAACCCATATTCGGTCCATATTTTATAATCATGATATATATCGTTGGAAAGGTATTTTTAATACCTTTTATTTAATGTATTATAAATTATCAGACACCCAGTAGTTCCCGAGATATAGGCCTATGTATTTTCAACTTTAAGGGCCCGCCCCCCTTGAAAATAGGCGTGACCGGCAACAAATTTTTTTTTTGCTGGTATCTCCTCTAAAAGCCCTATTTGATTTTGTTTTTTTTTTTTTTTTTTTTGAGCAAAATCACTAAAACCGAATTGTACCCCTTTTTTATACTCTGTTTGTTAAATTACACTGAAGATTATTATGAACATCAGACAAACTCTGTAAATTATGGTAAGAATTGATAATTAAATCAATTAAAATGGTAAAAATTAGACATTTCAAAATATTTAACATAAATTATGTTGGTCGTAAAATTGTCTTTCAAACAATATATCAAATACTAATGATAAAATTTGCACTAAGACTGAATAGAAAACACAGAATTAGGATATTCTAGTCTAGTGTAGTTTCTGTATTTCTTATTATTTCTGTATTTCTTATTACGCTTAGGTGAAGGGTATTTAAGATTCGGCACAGCCGAATATAGCACTCTTACTTGTTTTTTTTTTAAACTTGTCACGCCGTCGAAAAAATTAGATCTGGACAGCCTATTCTCCGATAAAGGTGTAACTTTTGTAAATTTATCCTGGACATTTAAAGCTGTATTATCAGATACACACAAAAATCGCAGAATCTGTTCAAATCGTGAACGGGACATTGCATTAGCTACACTAGGATGATACGTATCAACTAACATATCTAATATATCTTCATCATAAAATAATTCAAACCATTCAACTGGAGATCTGTTAGTATTTAAAAACTCAGGCCGATTCCATTTTCTTCTCTGATGTTCTGCCAAATTAACTTCCTTCCACTTTCTTTTTTCTATAACCTTCTTCTTTTTCAATTGTTTTTTAACCGTAGAACTGGACGCAAAATGTGACAGAGGCAAATTGTCATCACTTGAGTCGTCTTGTCCTATTGTATCAAAATGTAAGCTAGGTCCTGATTTTCGGACGCACTCAAGTTCTGCTTCAGCCCGAAGTTGGTTTCCAGTTAAAGGGTTTAAATCTTTAACAAGCACATCTTCCTAGTCACTATCACCATCACTTAACATATGATAAATAGGTGGACATGCACATATAAAAAGTACCCTCAATAATGTCATCTTCAGTCTCTAAAATATTTATAATTTCAGCCAAAGACAACCTAAAACAACGTATTGAGTATGATATATGTAAATATATTCAATGAAAAAAAAATTACAAAAAACTTGAAATCCACATACGAGTCGGAGCCCTGCGCCCCAATAATGGGGCGTAATATAAAACATTTCCAAAAACCAATATTTCACCAAAAACAAATTTATTTTTGCCACTAAAGTCGTTAATAGATATCAATAAATAAAACAAAAACACTTTATATCGTCCCCTCAATATAAAAATAGCGTATAATTTTTTTGGGGTTTTGAGAAAATAGAGTTTTAAGTTTTTGTCAAATCGGATGTCTTTTAAAACCTCAATATCGCGGTAAATAAAAATTCTTCATATTGGATTTTTCAGCGAATACATAATACCGTTTCTTATCTTTAAATCGCATCCTTTAAGACCATAATTCTGTCATTCAAAGCGCAAGTCCTCCATATAGGCTATTTTATTTTTTAAGGAATTCGTATGATGTATCAGATACACTATTTTATTTTGTATGGTATACGCTGTTTTATTTAATAATTTTACTGTATTTTTTTATTAAACTATTTGATCTCAAAAAATATCAATTTGTAACATTATAAAACAGTGATTAATTCATAGTTTTGTTAATAAAGTGGCACATATTCATTACTTTCCAATTTGGGTTATTTTTTTCCGCAATTTTTTGCTTCCCGGGAAAGCGGGAAATTTTTTTAATTTCCCGGGATCCTGGGATCCCGCTCCATAGAAAAAATAAAACGTAAATTTGTCTTTATTTATGAAAACTCTTTTATTAAAAAACGTGAGGGGAAAAACAAGGTAAAAAAATACTTAAATACTACAAAAATTAGTTTTAATTGAAAGAGGAACTTGAATTATCACATTACGCTTTTAAATGTAAATTTCTTATTATCATGCTCTAGATACTAGATAAAAAAGAAACATAAACATAACAATTTAATTCATAAAAAAATAGTAAAAAAAAACAAATTCAGGTACTCAAGATATGAGATCAAAAAATTTAAAATTTAATTCATAAAATATATAATATATATTAAATAACTATACTAAAATTTTAACGGCTTCGGAAATAACTTTTTAACACACTCAAAGCGTTTATTGAGTCGTCAAAAAGTCTATTTCTGATTTTATTTACAAATTGCTCGCTTTACTGAAAAAACTCGTTCACTTTCTACCGAAGTTGGACGAATAGTTAAAAGTGCATTAAACAAGTATTTAATATTCTGAGCTCTTTGACCGCTTCCTTCAACAAATTTTAACTCCTTTAAGTATAAGTAGCAAGTTGCCAGTTTTTATATTTTCCGCAAAAAAATCCCGGCAAACAGGAAATCATAACAATTAAAATTCCCGGGAAAAACAAAAATTATGAGAAATTAAGGTATACATTGCGTAAATCAAAAATAACTAGAAATTTATTCGTCTTCTTTCTCTTCCTCTGCTACATCTGACTCATCTAAACAATTTCGCTTCTTTCCATCTTGTAAGTTAAAAAAATGACTGCGAACCACGAGTAATTACATTATTTTTGCACAAATTTTGGAGATAGATATGGTCGGAAAGAAACTATTTCTCAAACAATAGTGTATATTATTACAAGCTATTTTATGAGTTAAAGTTTTCATAACTTGTATTTTTTTCTAAAAATACTATTATTCTTTTAACAACTTTGGAGTGGCAATTTCAAGCAAAATAGCGCATATGAGCTTACACACTTATTGGAGGAAAACTTTGAACAAGAAATTATACACTATTTTTTCCAACGACATTTTGACCCACTTTTTGGATGTAGAATTTAATGAAATTTTGACCAGACATAAAATCAATGATGGAGATTCTAAATATGCAATAAAAAACAAGTAAGAGTGCTATATTCGGCTGTGCGGAATCTTAAATACCCTCCACCTAAACGTAATAAGAAATACAAAAACTACACTGGTTATAGGACTAGAATATTCTTATTCTGTGTTTTCTATTCAGTCTTAGTGCAAATTTTATTAGTATTTTATATATTGTTTGAAAGGCAATTTTATGACCAACATTTATGTTAAATATTTTGAAATTTTGTCTAATTTTCACCATTTTAAATTGATTTAATTACCAATTCTTACCATAATTTACAGAGTTTGTCTGATGTTCATAATAATCTTGAGTGTAATTTAACAAACAAAGTATAAAAAAAAGGGGAACAATCCGGTTTTAGTGACTTTGCTAAAAAAAAATCTTCATCAAGTAGGGCTTTTAGAGGAGATGCCAGCAAAAAAATTTGTTGGCGGTCACGCCTATTTTCGAGGGGGCGGGCCCGTAAAATTCAAAATATATAGGCCTATATCTCGGGAACTACTGGGTGTCTGACAATTTGTAATACATTAAATAAAAGGCATTAAAAATACCTTTCCAACGATATATAACATGATTATAAAATATGGACCGAATATGGGTTAAATCCGAAAATAATATTTTTTGACCCGAATTTATTTGTTTTTTGGAAATGGTTCTTATATGGCAGCTATGACAAATTATGGGCCGATCTTCTTAAATTTTGGAACAGTTATTTTCATGCATATGAGGATATTTCACGTCGAATTTCAACATAATAACGATCTATATTACTATTAACGTGGATTTCGAGAGTGGACCTTATGTGGGGGATATTGTCATATATGGACCGATATCCAGCAGTTTGATTTAGGCATGTATGTAAATGATCCGTGTAAAATTTTGAATTGGTACCCTTATTTATAAGAGATTTATGAGTATTAAAGTGATTTTCGGAAAAGGGCTTTATATGGGGCATACGGTTAAAAATATACCCAATTTCACAACATTTTGTGGGATGATTTTTGTATAAATGTAAATGATCTCTGCAAAGTTTTGAGTCGGTATTGATATTTTTACAATATATATAGGGATAAATGTCTTTTTCAGATGTGGTCCTTGTATGGGAGCTATGACCAATTCTGGGCCGACCACCATAAAATTTAGTACAACAATTTATTTGCCTATAAAGATTATTTATGTCAAATTTTAGCCGTTTACCGTTATTTATATCTGTTTTATACGTATTTAAGTGAATTTTGGAAGTGGACTTTATATGGGGTCTATGGTCAAACATGGACCAAACTAAAAAAGACTTTCGTTTTGCGATTTCTTTTTATATAAAACTTATTTTTGCTGAATTTTGTCTTGATATTCCAATTTTATAGGCATTTATTTATCATTAAGCTATATTTTGGGAATATATATACTTGTATGGGTGCTATGTGAAATCATGGACCGATTCTTACTATTTTCCGCACACTTTCTTATTTTATCATACAAACAACGTATACAAAATTTCATGGTATTATCTGCAATATATTTCAAAATATTTGCAATCAAATGGACAAAAAATATCAAATTTTTATGGAGGTTGTCTCACATATTGGTCCATAACTCTGGTTGACCTAAACCGATTTTGCTGATTTTAAATAGCAAAATTTTCGAAAGCATTTCTGACATAATTATTGAAGATTTGGATCCCGAATATATCTTGGGACTTCAAAAAACTGATTTCAACATCCAGACAGAAATACGGACATGTCTTAATCGACTCCGCTATCTGTAAGGATCCAAAATATATATCTTTATACGGAATGACAAACTTATATATACCCTTCTCATGAAGGTTATATTGAGCGGACGATAAGGTCTTACTAAAAAAAGTAATAATAATCTTACTTGTTACTTCGCAACATCGTGATCACCAAATTTGCACTTTTTATTTTGCAAATTGACAAAAAAAAAATATGCCGCAGAAAATTTATTGTTGGCATTTTCTATGTTAATAGAAATATAAGAAATAATTAGTCTTTTAATCACAACACAGCTGGTCAATATCTTACCGTTTTAAAAATGGGGCGATAAGCGCATATGGGTTGAACAAAAAAACTTCCATCCGCGTCTCAGATGGCGGATAGAGAGAGCCTTCATCATATTTTGTGATACATTGTACAATTTGCTCGAGCGATTTCAAAGTGTCATGATACATTTTTTAAAAAATGGTCTTGACACTCTGACATAGCTAGGTTGTAATAAATAGTTGGAAGAGCCAGTTGTCACTCCCTGGCGATATGCTTGAAACGAGTGGTTGCAATGGGATGTAAACTGGTGGTTAAGGAATTTTTGTTAGGATTAGTGATAAATTTCACCATGTATGGTCACTACTGGTAATATGATACCTTCCCATCACATCCTTATTACCACCCGTGCACCAAAACTGTCTCTTCCCTCATCCCACTCTCCCTTTCACGTTATTCCCTTCTTTTCCCCTACTTCTCCATTACTTTTATGGCTTGTAGCTGTGCCGAGAACCTGAATGGCTAGTTAGTAGTTAAAGAGGACTAGTCGCTAACAGCTCCCCTCTGACGCCAGGGAAATAGTCGGTTGTAATAGTTCTTTGCCTAGTCCATGTACGCCGTCACTGCATGGATCGTCAAATCTCTTACGCGTATACTCGTGAGAACAAAATGCTACCAACTAACAATCATAAACAACAACAAACACATGGTAGATGAGCCTAGTATCCCAAGAGCTGTACAAGTCCTTTCTGGCAATAAGCCAAATGCTAAATATTCTGTATTGGACCATGAGGACATTGCATCGGTCCCCAGTCTGGATCGTTGACCTTGACATCGGGTCCTAGCAATATACCCATCTCTGCCCTCCGTCATTGGAAAACCCTCTAGAGCGCAAAGATCCATTAAGGAGGGCTTTATGTGCATTGTAGAATGATATGGTTTCAAGTTCTTCAAATTGCTAACCAGCGAGGAGAAGGTAGCTTTGGAATGGGCCAACGCGCTTATCGCCGATACGAACAGCTCTAACGTTTCCAACAATACGAGTGCAGCGGACCAAGCAGCATCTGTAGCGCCTAGACGGTAAAGGTCGAAAGAAGAGCAGAAGCAACAGCCGACGACAAAACTTCAGAAGCAGCAGGAAACTAGGACAGTCATTATTGACAGGAGCATCAGAGACGTGCAATCTCGCACAAAAAGTAGATGAAGATCCGTCAAGGAATGCTGGGGATATGCTGGACGATTTTGAAAAAGATCCATTCCCTTAAAATAATGATGCTGTCAGGTATCAAAGCCATATCAACTTGCTGGCGTGTAATAATGAACGCTCAGCCCATCTATTAACCCAATCGCTGCGAAGGTATTTTTTATCGAATTTTTTTAATCACTTTGTGTGTGCTTTTAGAACGGCATATGTAACTCGAATGACCAAACAAAAGACACACATGTTTTGTAGCATTCATTTACCGTTAGAAAAAAAATGGGATTAATATCAGAATGTTACAGTGTTGCATTTTAATCGCTCAAAGCGCTAAAGGCTAAGGGTGGTTAGGGTGGTTCCATATGGAACCGTCGCAGCGATTGGGTTAAAGCTGGCAATTGCATCACTAGGGAAAGTGTGGTCTGGCGCAAAGTTGAACGTGATACCACACAGACCGAGATCAGTTGAAATCATTCCAGCGGAGCCATACGACCGTGAGTTACATTTAGAGTAGAAACCCTTACCAACTTACTAACCCATAACTGAAAAGAAGTTGAGGTCTTTGCTCCTGAACGTGAACAGGAAGGTGGTCGTAGTCCTAAGGAATCCTGGGCTCCACTTCGAAAGAAAAAAAAAAAAAACAAAATATACTACGGATTCTATAGTATAAAGCTGCGCATCTATTGGGGTGACGACAAGCTCGACCCCAAAACTTCTGGTGTCAAGCTGAAAGCTCCGCAAGATATGGATTGCATGAAAACGCACGATCCTGATAAC
Source organism: Bellardia pandia (assembly GCA_916048285.2). Classification (NCBI taxonomy): domain Eukaryota; kingdom Metazoa; phylum Arthropoda; class Insecta; order Diptera; family Calliphoridae; genus Bellardia; species Bellardia pandia. Next base: position 63,546,933 of record OU696531.1, on the reverse strand, counting down.
TCTGAAGATGGTATGGATACTTAATAAAACTCCGGTATGGTTGCAGATCTATTCTGCTTCGCTCAGACGAAGATGCGCCTCGGATTTCTATCCAGAAAACGTCGACGTAACAATCGTCTATGATTCTGACCATGGTGAAGGTGATCCAAGTGAACCTTCACCACTCTAAAGCAGCATCCGTTGTACTGCTCCTCAACATGGCTGATCCTGTTAAGAATGTAGCCCTTGTCCATTGTTAATATACAATTTTTGATATTTCTTTAATTTAGGCTTTGAGTTCATTAAATTTAATTTTCATTAAATTATGAATACTTTTGGCGAGTATTATAATATCCTTATTATAGAAGTTAACCAAAGTGATGAAGAGAAAAAGGGGGTTGACCTATAACAGGATTACAGGGGGTAATCTATAATAAAGATACAATTATAATTACTCAGAAATTGAATAATTATAATTGTGGGTTGAGAGAAATTAAGGGGTTAGATGACAAAACTCATAGGCTGGTTCGTATAGAATAAATATCACCTTTTGCTTTTATACAATTACTTATACTACAAATGCTTATATTAATTGAGTTTTAATAATTAATATAAAAATTATATAAATTTGCATATTATAATTTTAGTGTTCAAACTAGTTTGGACAAATTATTTTTACTGAAGTAGGAATTGTTTTACAACTTGAAAAAATTTTTATTTTTGATAATTTTTCTTGACTGGGATTCGAACCTGGGTTGTTGGTTGAATTTACATATGTTTCGAGAAACACCACTTTCTCTCATCAGAATTCTTTTTGCGTTCTGACCCCTTGCAACACTACGGTGCCTACTAATATACAATGGCAACATTCTTGGCGCAGTTAGATACAAATTCTTGTACACTAATGGCACAGGTTAAACAAGATCTTGCATTTTGGCCAGAAACCATTTAAATATCTTCATTCTATCTGACTATAGCGATGAGGACACAGTAACTGCCTCGTGGGAATTAAAAACATCTAAGATGTGGTTGATCTCATGCTATATGTCGCATGACCAGGTCGAGCCACTACCCAATAACCTGATGAAATACGCGATGCGAACGACAAACACAAACAAACCGGAATAGAGCATTTCCTTTCCGGTAGAAGAAGATATAAGGGATATTGAACAAGTAGTAAATAACAGCCCGAACGTGCACACCCACTATGTGGAGAAGAAAAATAAGACCACAGTGGTGGTCTATAGACATAGCGAACTCGAGGTGAAAAGAACAAGTAACTGGTCGACATCGAAAAAGTGTAAACAGTTTATGAACCCATCCCTAACTTGATTTTTTTTCAGAACCATCTTTAATCAGCCACCATTCCAATGGGTGCACTAACATTGTCTTTATTAACATTAATATAACCATTAGAAATAGCCATGGTGAATTTTTATTCTTCACAGTTTCTGTTTTATTTGACAAGAAAAGGTTGAATAAAATTTCATAAGTTGTAACTTAAAAAATATTTAATCAATATCTGAAATTCAACTTTAATTTTAAATCCTTGAATATAATATGTGTGAATATTTATTTGGAACTCTCAAGAATTGTGAGTAATTTTTCAACTCTCAGCAACATTTCGACTGTTGTATATTCTTAAATTTTAACGAATTTTTATCTGAAAAAACCTGGTACTCCTGAACGGCACTTTAAAATTAACGTTTTTCAACACTAATTACAGACTGAACATACCCCAAATATGAATAAGCTAGCCAGACATATGTAAATGACAACTAAAACGTCAAACAAAAAATTTAACAACGAAATTTCTCTTTATTTCCTCAAAAAAAATTGTTTGCAAAAATAATATCAGAAAAAAACTAAATAATATTTCCAAATTAACTAATTACAAACAAATCAAAAGCGGAAGCAAAGATGAGTAAACGAAACCTAACAAAATGAATCACAAACATAAATAAAAGTGAACGGAAAGTGGATAAATAAAGCAAAAAAATACAGTGACTTTTGTTAGAATTCCAGAAGAAACGACATAACAAAATAACAGAAAAAAAGCAAATTTCGATATCTACGAATTTTAGTTAGATTGGCAATAAAATAAAATCAAAATAATAATTGTGCAAAGTGAGAAGTGCCCGAAAAAAGCTAATATAAATAGAAGACAAAAGAAAAGATCATAATTTTACATACCGTCCGCACGCCCACTGCAGTTGCAAGGACAAAAGTGAGAGTTGAACATAATTCGTTGCTGCAGCAGCGTATAGGTAACATACTTATAAGATAGTATATATGAATTCTTCTAAACTTTTTATGACGTCGTATGTATGCATTTGCATGTTTATATGACTGTATACGTTCAAAATTTATACATCTGGATGTCTGACCACTTTTAATTGTAGGGGGTTGTTTAAAACATGATCGTAACAGTAAAATATGTTTGTTTTGTATTCCCCAATACCACTTTTTCTTTGTTGTTAGCCTTGCCTTCATTATGTTGTTAGATAGATTTGTTATGCTGCTGCTGTCGCTGTTGTTGTTATTGTAATTAGACAGTTGTTACAACAAAAACATTGAAGTAAGTAACAATGCAAATTATAACAACTTCAAGCACATACACACTTAAAAACACAAACTACGCAAACAAGTAAACAAACAAAAAATAGAAACATTTGTTTAACACTAATTTGCAATTGATTTAATTTGTTTTTTTAGTAGTAATATTTTAATAGGAAATGCTATTTAAAAATATAAAAAATAGAGCACGTTGAACATTTAAGAGGTCAACTGTATTTCTTGGAATTTATTATTTAGTTTAGAAATTAAAAACAAACAATATTGCTAAAAACACTTAACTATTTTAAAAAGTAGACTTTTGAAAATAATAATCAGTTAGCTTTAAGTAAGTAATACAAGCAGCATGCTAGAGCTTAGTCTTCTACGGATTCTATGTACCTATTTTCCAAACAATCTCAGGCTTAATATTTATCTAGGTATATGGTGAATTTCACGTCAAGTGACCTAATTTTGAAAATCGATGTCGTCCAGACACAAATTTTCAGCTCTATCAGTCCAGAAGTGCCGGAGTTAGAGGGGGTCAAAGTTGTAAATTTTGGTCAATTTTGGTCATACAGAGTTTTTTTAAACGAGTGTAACTTTTCTCCTATTGGTCCTAGCAAAAATTGTCCAAAGGACTTTAGATGGCTATTTCTTCAATCATTTCAAAAATATTTTTTTTTTAATTTTTAAATTTTTTTTTTTAATTTTTTTCAATTTGGGCCCCTTTTTTTTGTTTTTTTTTTTGAACACGCCCACTTTTTTAAAATTATGTAATTGGTCCCATATAGTTTTTAACAGATTTACTTCAAATTGTATACACATTATATACTCCAGGCGAGGTAAAAATAAACATTTCTTATGCCACGCCCCCTTTCACGCCTCTTTTCACACCAAACTTTTTGTTTCAAAGTTTTAAACTTTTTGCTCTCTATACAAATTTGTTCAGCTTAAAGGGCTTAAAGGGCTACGAAAAAAATGCCACCCAATTCAGAATAAAAAAAGAAAAAAACAAAAATTAAAATTTAAGGGACTGAGGCCCGTGGGTCCCCCTGGAACTCAAATTAAAGGTAATTTGCTCACGATTGCAAATATGTATTTTGCTTTTGTATTCGCATATTATTTTCCTCTTTAGGTTAATTTAAGCATTTTTTAGGTGCAGAAAAGTTTTATTTAGCGAAGCCGGTGTTTGTTATACCATAGAGGAGAAAATCCTTGCGCTGGGCCAAAGGCCGGCTATGCAGAGAAGCTTTAGTTAGCGAAGCCGGTGTTTGTTATACCATAGAGGAGACAATCCTTGCGCCCGGCCGAATGCCGGCTATGCAGATAAGCTTTAGTTAGTGGAAAAATTCCATGTTTTTATGAAAACTAAAATCGTCCATAACTCGAAAAGTAAGCGTTGAGTTGAGTTAGTTTCCAAAATTTTTAAAAAGTGTCTAAATCTTATCAATTTACCATTTCATTCTTATGAAATGTTGGAACTAAAACCGGATTCTATCATGGATAAGTTCTTTATTAGCTTGATTCATTCAGCCTTAAGGCACGGTCATGTTGATGAAATATTTGACGGAAGAGCGTAACCACTATTTTCAGCAAATGCTTATTTTATTTTAGAAAACATTTCATTTATGTGATATTTTTCAAAATAATGCAATTTTACTTAAATTAACATTTCTTTAAAGAAAAGTGAAATAAAAATGTTAGTAGTGGTCACGATTTTTTGTGATATATTTCCAACATACTTTACGCCAACTTAATAGTGGTCCGTCTGTCAAAATATCCCCAAATGTCTAAGAATTGAATGGAATCAAATATTTTTTCCGGGCAAGTTGTAATCAAACCTCATCTACTTAAATACTTATGTATATACATATGTGCTGTACAGTTCTTTAATATATGTATACATACGTACATACTTACATACATATTCATAGCAAAAATTCCAAAAAAGCCTAAATTTACATACAATTGTATATTTCATGAACATGCATAGTTTAAACTATTATTTATTTTTTTACAGGCGTTCGGACCGAAAACAAGTAAAATCATTAAAAAAGCAAACAAAATGAGTGGCAAAGTTCGTTTAAAGTCAAATGGGATTTTGGATGAAGATCCATTGACACTCCAGGATATTGTATATCGTTATATATGCAAAAACTTAAATGTTATCAGATGTGAAGACATCGACGACGACCGGGACATTAATGACGTCGACAATGACGATGAAAAACGATATCATTTACGTGATGGCATTGTCCTACCGAACGATATTTGCGATCGTCTTATAGATACGTATCAAAAACACTTCTATAGACAGTTTGATGATACATTTATCAGTTTATTTAGAGATACAAACCGAACTTCATTAAATGTTGTACATTTGCGTAATAGTCATTTAACAAATTATGGTAAGTAGATTTTCTTTCTTACTTATTTTTTCTATTTAATATATTGCAATAATATTAAAATGTAATATAATTATTTTTTTTTTTATTACAGTGAAGATTATCTATAGCATTTGTGTAATTTTTTCTTTGTTTTTGTATTTCTGTAACACTTAGAAATATTGTCTCTTACGTTATTGATTTCGTTCGAGAAATCTACTGATAAGCGGTCAATTTACATTTTCCTCATAGTAATGATAATTAAAAATTGCAAGGTGTGATGCTGTTTAACCGTTTTATTTATTCAATACAATGCTGTTGACCTAACAAGATTATTATGTATTAATCATCTTAATGTGAAACATATGAACATTAACTGCCTATTTCACTAAATGCGAAACAAATCTTTCTTTCGCACAACTAAATGTTAAACAAAAACAAATTATCAAAAATTTGTTTTTGTTTGAAATGTATTTGTGCGAAAGAAAGCGTTCTTTCGATATTGTGAAATTGGCAGTAATTTGTTTTTTCTTTTGCACATATTCGTATACCCACGAGCAAAAAGATTAGGGAATATTGATTTTGTTATTCCGTGTATAACACATCAAAGTATTGCTCCTGAATCACCAAAATTATGTATATTCTAGGTCCCTATGATTCTTCCGCCTGTTTGTTGTTGATACAGAACAGATGGGGTTATAATTTCAGCGAAAATTTCTCTGTTGTACTTTTTTGTATTTATGATTCTTTCACATTCGCTTATATTCTTCCCTTAGGTTATATGCATTATTTGATGATATTGTAGACATAAAATATGAAATATTTAGATGTTAATTTTTTGCTTTACGGTATGAAGTGCCGATCACAATTATTAGATTTTAGAAATTTCATAATGCATACGGTTTTCCATCAGAATCTAACATATCGAATTAGATTCTCTTTCCCAAAAAATAGATTATCCATTTTTAAGTATATTGGATTCTGAAGGAAAGCATCAGAATCGTGCGAAAAGCTCATATCAAAAAATCTAAAACCTACAGTAATGCGTGCTAAAGGTTCGTTAATGGTGCAGATTGATTAGTTGGACATTATACAATAAAATTTCCAAATATTCCAGGAAAAACTGGGACTTAACATGAACTACCATTTCCACCAGAATAATGATTCGTGAATAACATAGTCACAAAGCCCCTACGTTAACCCCATTGAAAAATTCTGAAGTTACCTCGATGCAAACATCCAAAAACAAAACATTTCGTGAAAATCAAAGCAAAAGCGAATTGCTGCAGAGGAATAGGGAAAATTAGGAATCTCATTTTCTCGTAAGGTTTTGGAATACACGCCTACACTAAGTTAGATATGGTTAAGAAATCAACGGTCTTCTTGTGAAACGCTGCTGTTCATTTCTTATTATGTTAATAATAGTGTGCGTGTTTGGCTTTGACCCAAATTTAAGACATGTAACTTCATTTCCGTTAACTACATGTTATTGTATTAAGTTAATAAATAGATGTAGAATAAATGATGTATTTATTGAAGTTATCCAACAAATAAGAGAAATAAAAAAATCTTGCCGTATGAGTTTTGCTTGGAGCTACTGTATTTGATGGTAAGAAAATAATTTTCGGCAATTTATGGTTTCAAATCGTTTTTCAAGACTGTAGACAGGTTCATTATAGTAATATAGCTATTGGAATTTTAGACAAATTCTTTTAAAATACCTGTAATAATTATTAATTTTTCTGAATGTGAAACAAATTTATATGTAAGTTCCTTTATTTTATTGCAGGACTCGAAATATTAATGCGGCACAAACTATATTCACTCTCGATGTGGTATTGCGACAATGTCACCGTACAATCTCACGAATTACTTGCTCACTATGGTGAAAGTCTACGTTCGCTGGAATTGGGCATTAGCTCGCATATGCTACAGAATGCCGAGCCCAACGATAAAGATCCTGTAGACTTTCAATTCAATTGCCCACACCTACGTCGTCTTGTGTTGAACGGTGTTGTGTTACATCATCGTCTGCAATTTGCGCATCTGGAGGATTTAACACATTTGGATTTGACTTCATGTGTTTTAGCGAATTTCAGTCTTCAGACTTTGGACACCCTGCCTAAACTCCACACACTGATACTCTTTAACGTTTGGCCAATTGTAAATCAACTACCTGCCATTTGCTGTTTAAGACGTCTTCGTACTTTGGATATATCGATATCGAGTTCTGGTAATGGTCATGGCACCTACGATTTACCAGACCAATCCCTGGAAATGTTAATGGATAATTTGCGTGATTTAACACATTTGGATATATCCGGTACTAATTTGGCTGGCAATGGTGTGGCCACCAAAGAATCCAGTCATAAAGTGAATACAGATATACCGGGTCTTGCGACACGGACACAAAGACCGTTGCAATTTTTGGGCTTATATCATACGGCACATTGGGCATGTAAACGTCATGATATACCAGCTATAGAGGTAAGAATTTGGTTTATTATATATCATAGTAATAACACGTTTACATCTAAATACATCAGTATGAATTATTTGGCATATTTATTTTCTAAGAAATGTCTTCATTTAAGAGCCGTCAGCCTGTGACTATCGATCTGAATTTATTTACATTTTTGATAAGATTTATTTATTTATTTATATATAATATACTTTACAAATAAATTTATAAAATATATACTAAAAAAGGCGCCGGTAACCAGACCATAAGCGCTCGTTGAGAATTATAACATATTTACATATTTACATTAAATATTAAAATAAGAATAAACGTAAAAACTAAATATCTTGTATATTGTGCTGTTGTAGACTTTTGATTATTTTGTAAATATTATTTGATATACTGCAGTCAAGTATTTCCTCCAGTGGTTCATCCATCTTTGATATCGGGCAACTAGTTAGGATATGTGATACCGTTAAATTTTCATTACAATTGCTACATATTGGTGGATCCGTTTTTTCGTAATAATGTTTCGAATTAAAAATGCATTTCCCCACCCTTAATCGGGCAAGCATAATACATTGTGGCCGTGTTAAATTTGTGTTATATCTCGGTCTATTTACTGTAACTGTATTTTGTTGTTTTTGGAACATTTTAAAGGGGTTACTTATGATTTTTGGAAAACATGGAATTTCTGTTATTTCTGCTAATTCTAAGGCCCTTTTGGCACCAAGGTCTGCAACTTCGTTTCCCTGAATATCGATGTGAGATGGGATCCATATTAACTTAATTTGGTGGATGTTATTTGGAAGTCGCAACATGTCGTCATATATACCACGGTGATTTTTTATTAATGCTTTAATTGCGCTTAGGCTGTCTGAGCAGATTAACGATTTCCCACCTTTTTCGATGGCCATATTAATCGCCGTTCTAATAGCTGAAATTTCTGCGGTAAATATTCCAGAATAGTCAGGAATTCTTGCTTCTTTAATTATCTCAAATTGTGTATTTGAAGTTTGTTTGGTTATACAATAGGATGTTAACCCATTTTGGTAAGATCCGTCAGTGTAATAAATTTCATCTGGGGAGAAGTCTGAGATTTTCTGGTAAAGTATTGCTTTAAAGCAAGCTGGATCTGTACTTTTTTTTACAAAAGCACTTAAACCATCATCTATTTTTAGTAAGACATTGCTCTCTGTGGGTGTATTGGGTTTTTGAGGTATTGATATTTTACATTTGTTGATAATTTCTAGTATATTGTTTATTGCAGATGAATGATAGTTAGATGTAGAGCAGAGGTTTTTCCAAAATGATTCATGTAAACCATCGGCTGAAATAGCTATTGATCTGGATGCCATATTAACAGATGTGTTCTCCAACAACTTTTTAAAATCTATGAAATTAGCTTCATTTCTCAATTTGTCCAACGGAGTCGTTCGAAGCAAACCGGATGCAGTTCTGAAACAGGTATTGATGGAGGTGTTTAATTTGTTAATATTCCTCTTTGACGTCCAACCGAAAATTGTGATACCATGTAGGAGGGTCCCTATTGTTAAAGAGCGACAAATATTCAATGCCGTTTCCATGTGTGGCCCTTTACCTCTACAACAAATTAGTTTAAGGAGGTTGTTGATTTTATTAAGTTTATTTGATAATTGCCTTACATGGTAGTTCCATAATAAATTTTTGGTGAAGTATATACCCAGAATTCTCATTTTATCAGAAATATCTAGTTGGACGTTTCTAATATAACAATTAGTTTCTGTACAACTAATTTTTCTGCATACGTGTAAGATTTCAGCTTTGTTGGCAGGAATAACAGCTCCCCTACTCTCGGCCCATTGATGAACTTTAATGTCTAAATATTTTAAATTGGAAGCAACTGTTACTGGGTCTCCTGAAGCCACCGCGAATATATTATCGGCGTAGATGCCAACATAGTCAATACCGGGTAGATTTTCAAGAGCTCTTGCTAAAGAGTTAGCATATACGGAATATAGGACTACAGATATAGGAGAGCCTTGGGGAATTCCGTTGTCCAGAGGGTACGTGGCAGAAAAATGACCTCCAACTCTAACGGTTATCTTGCGGTTGTGTAAAAATGATTTCAAGAGTTTTAAAATTTCTGTTGGTATTCCCCATTCATTAAGTTCAACTATGATGTAAGACGATATTACCCTGTCGAAAGCCTTCTCGATATCCTCTGAAAGAACTAGGCTATGTTTTCCTTTTTTAAGGTTTTGACGCAGTTTTTCTTCAAGCTGATGGCCAATGGTATAAACTCCGTGTCTAGGCAAGAAGGCGTGTTGTAATTCAGACAAGTTTGATCTAGTATGCTTCCAAAAACGTTTTGCCAAAATTTTATCCAGGATTTTGGATAAAGCTGGCAATAGTGATATAGGACGGTATCCCTCCAAGCTGTTTTGATTTTTACCCGGTTTTGGTATTGGTATTAAAACAGCGCTTTTCCAGTCATGTGGGTAGACACCTGATGACAATATGTTCGTATAAAGTTCACAGAGACGATTCTTAAGGCTTTCTGGAGCATTTTTTATCATTAAATAAGTTATTTTGTCACGTGCTGGTGTGGTTCCTTTTAGTGTTTGCATTGTTTCCTCCAATTCTGAAGCTAGGATCTTTTGACTCATTTTCTTATATTTTAGACTGTGTTGATGAATTGTATTGATATCCTGGTTGTTTTTATTTCTTATAATTTCGGGGTTGAAGACCTTATCGGTACTAATCGATGACCAATAGGAACCAAAACAATCAGCAATATCTGAGGGGTGGTTTATACTGTTCTGGTCTACATAAATTGGCGGAAAATTTGAGATTCGGTTTGTTCTCAAGTTGTTGACTTTACTCCAAAGTACACGAACATCCATAGCAGGATTTAGGGAGTTAAGAAAGTTATCCCACGTTTTTCTTTTTGCCACCTTACTTTCCCTTTTTATTTTTGCACAAATGTTTTTGTATTTAATAATATTTGTATTGTTACGAGTTCTTTTGAAGATTTTCCAGGCTTCGTGTTTTTGACTGATCAGTTTTGCGATTTCCGAGTTGAACCAGAATGGGCTATTTTTATCTTTTGGCTTATGGCTGATGGGAATTGATTCATTTGCTGACTTCCTAAAAATGCGTTTTATTTGGGCTGCTTCCTTGTTTATGTTGGATGATTTTTGAAATTGAATAGAAGCTAAATTTGCTTTCTTTTTAAAAAGAGACCAGTTAGCTTTTTTTTCTATAAACCGAGACGAAAATTTACTGGTAATAACTTCTACATTATTAGTAATTGTGATTGGGAAGTGATCTGCGGTGTCAGGCACAGGTAAGCAACTCCATTTCAAATATGGAGCAATGCCTGTGGATGATACTGTAACATCTACGGCAGTCAATGTGTTTCTGGTGTTAAGTAAAGTAGGAGATCCATCGTTCAAAATTACCAAGTTGTTGTCGTTTGCAAACTCTTCAAAGATTTTCCCACTGGGAGAGTTATATGAGGAACCCCATAAAATATTTTGGGAATTAAAATCTCCTAGCATTATGTGATGTGAATTTCCAATGTTTGGTATATTATTTAGCAATAAATTTGTCATGTTAATATGATTTTCCTTATAAATATTTGTAATATAAAGTTCCTCGTTTGCTTTAATTACTATTGTTTGAAAAAGTAAACTATTTGTGGATTTTATATGTTTTGTTACGTGTATATTATTTTTGATCAGTATGGCTATACCTGACTTTGCATAATCATAATTTTTGTTGTTGTGATGAAAAATTTGAAACCCGGGAAGATGTAAAAGATGAAGATTTTTGTCGACTATGTGTGTCTCTTGTAGTACTATGATATTTGGTTTGTACCTTGCGACTAAGAGTTCTAATGAAGCCTTGTTATTTATGAAACCTTGTAAATTCCACTGGAGGATAGAGATTTTTAGATTTAGTGACATTTTTGTTTATTTTTCCTTTTTTGCCCCTTGGGCCTGTTTTGTTTTACATTTTTCGTTTTTCTTTTTGCCTTGGGCCTCTTTTAGAGTTTTTGGAGTAATGAGTACATTTAAATCTGGAAAATTTTCATACATCTGTGAACATGGTGATTTAGTATTAACTGTAGTAGAGCTCAGTCCCAAACCGACGTTAATGTCCTCAATGACCATTTCTTCTGTAATATTTACATCGGTAATCGGTGTAAAATAATTGTAATTGTCACTATTGTCATCACTAAGAATCATGTATTCTTTATTATAATCGTTTGTTTCTGATTGCATTATTGCTGTATTTAATTTAGTTGCGTTTGTATTTATTCCGAGAGGAGTTGTTTCGGTAAGAGACTCTATGGCTGTTAAGATGTTTGTGTTTGGAGTTGTAATTGTGTCTGTTTTTGTTAATGTATTTGTGGATGTGTTAACCCTGCCAACATTTTCTATTGCGGAAGTGACTCAGAAGTGACGCTAAGAAGTTGAAACTCATCTTCTGCGATACCATTTTCTGATCGTAGAAGTGTCTTCCGTATTGAGAAGTTGTACCCCCCGGAAGTAACTTCCAGAAGTCACTTCAGCGTAACTTCAAGAAGTCACTTCAGCGTAACTTCCAGAAGTTATTTTATTCGCCTCTCTTTTGCTTTTGATTTTTGTTTGCCTTTACAGATAATACACTCATATTGACTATGGGATAACAAATATGTAAAAACTACAACAATAACAATAACAAATCGAAACCACACTTTACCACTGACCGACCACAGCAAATGACAAAATAAAACTAATTTCGATGATGTCGAAAACTTCTTATTTGCATTCTTTTCATTTCTTTTATAACGGGGCATGTCATTTTCGGCTGGTGTTGTAAACAACAAACAATCTTCCAAACGTCGTCTGGATGATTAAAAGACGACTGCAATGTAAATTGTTATTGTTATCTTCCAATTAACGTCTGGAAGTGAGTAAGACGTAACGCCTTTGACGATGGACGATGAAAGAAACTTCCAATTGCTGGCAGGGAATATTTGTTGTAGTTATTGAGTGTGTATTTTGTATTGGTATTTCGGTGATAGTTTCTGTTTTATTTTGAAGTTCCTTTTCGCTATTGATATGTGTATTTTGTTTTTGTTTTACTTGATTTGCCATGGTTGTAACGGGTGTTTTTAAGCTAGTAACAAGTTGAGCATTTTGATTTTTGTCTGTTGATTGTTTTTGGTTTTGTGCAGGAATGGTTGAATGCGAAGAATTTTGTTTTTGCTTTGTGGAATCATTATTTAGAATGTTTGCATATGTTGGATTTTTTTTGTTGTTTTTGTTAATTGGTTTAAGCATGTTGAGGTTAGGATTGTCGTTAAAAATTTGCCATGCTTCACGGACTGTACATCTTCTTGAAATTTTTATATAATTGACTGATTTATGTTTCCAGAAAGCAGGACATTCTGGATCATAAGATGTATGGCTTTCATTTTGACAGTTAACACAAAATTTAATGTTACAGAGTTCATGTATTTCATTTTGGCCACAGTTTCGGCATAATTGAACATTTCTGCACCACTTTTTAGTATGACCTAGCCTTTGACAGTTTAGGCACCTCATGGGGTTGGGTATGTATTCTGAAACTGGAACTCTTTCCCACCCTAGTTTCAAAAATTCTGGACAGTATATCAGGTCAAAAGTGATTATGGCGGCTCCTGTAGCCACCAATTGTTCATTTTCCTTTTTCATAATTTTTCTTACTTCTACAACTTTTTGGTCCGCAAGTAATTGTTGTAGCTCTTCTTGTGGGATTTCCTTGAGTTTTGTTGAAAATATTCTACCCTGAATTGTATTTAGAGTTTTGTGTAAAGATATCTTCACGGGGATATTGTCGATGTAGTTAGCCTTTAAAAATTTATCAGCCGTTTTTTTATCCTGTACCTTGATCAGCAAGTCACCACTTCGCATTTCTTTTACTTCTAGTCGATCACGTGAGATGAAGTTTAGTCCTCGTTCCACCTGGAATACATTGAAAGATGCCAATGGACGAACTTCTACATCTTTTTGAAGTGACACCGTAGACGCGACCAAATAGCGTGGAAGGTTAAGTTGATTTTTGGTTGATTCTGGTAAAGGCAAACAGTCTTCCGCACGTGGTCGTTTATGTTTGTTTGATTTGTTTCTATCGGACAAGGAGGCAAGCTCCCTGAACCGGTTATAGTCAGGGGGATGAACCCCGTTCATTTTGCGCACGCTCGATAAAATTTATTATTAATATTTCTACTAATACAATGAGAAAGTTAATAGAAAAAATTATTAAAAACAATAACTGTTAGAGTCTCTCTTTTCCTTGCAATAAATATCACACACGAAGTCTGTAAGCACACAGATTGAGACCACGAAAAAACACGTCTTTACTTGGCGAATGCCCGCCGATGACTGTTGATAAGATTTATATTGTTGCAACAAACATTTATTTTCCGAAAAACAAAAAGAAAAAGCAATAATAAAAAATCAAAAATAATAATGCAATTTCATCGAAAAACCGAAAAAAACACTGTCAACAAATCTGTAATTTAAAGAAATGAAAGATTGAACTATTATGATATTGTAAGTGATGTAATTTAAGATTTAAATAAAGATTTTTAATTTATTTTAGATTGCCGGCGATGCAAATGAACAACAAATTTTAACTGCTGCGCGATATTATTATGACAGGCCTGTTCTATTGACAAGAGTAAGTTTACCGAATATTAACTGTGATCTCTTTTCCATCGAAGCATACATCGTCACACAATATAACGACGATATTATGTTTTTCTTTAGGTTCTGAATGATTTATATCACCTCTTCCGGTTTGAAAATTGCAAAGATATACACACCGCTTTAGATGTTGTATTGACAGCTATGGATAGACATTTGAAATTTAAACATATGCAAATATCTGGCAGGTTGGTTAATTGTGATTTATTTTCGGCTATTTACAGTGATTACGTCATTGTCGACATTTCTTTTTATTCAGTGCGACATTATTTTATATTGTAAAGGGACGCGATCGCTCTAAATTTGGTACACCTCTAAGAAATCACATAATACGGACATTGCTCAATGGCATGGAAATGCATGTAAATGACGATACAATGCTACGAAATGGTTACCTTACTTTAACACAATTTCAAATGCCCAATGATGTGGTAGGTGGAAAGTGCATAAACCAGCTTAAACCTTTAATAAATTATGCAACTGTTACAATATGATTTCTTCTCTTCCCTTTTCAAGTTATTTGAATATGAACGTCTTATTACTATACTTTTGTATGGAGTTTCCAAAACAGAACAGGAAGGTTTTGTACAGAGAATAGCTATATATTTATTAAATACACTAGCCTGTCAGGTTGATGGTCGGCAAAAACTGTTTTTGGGTGAACTGGGAGTTGTTAGTGTAAGCATTTTTCTTTCTTTGTTTATAAAAAAGTTTTTAATTTTTATTTTTTTATTTTTGGCAAATTTAACAGACTATGTTAAGCTTAATTAAAGATCGTTTAACACGTTCGGTATTCGATGATGTCATGGAAGTGGCGTGGTCAACTATGTGGAATGTAACTGATGAGACTGCTATTAATTGTAAGAGATTTTTGGATGGCCGTGGTATGGAGTATTTTTTGAGATGTTTAAATGTAAGTAATTGTGTAAGTATTTATTTTACATTTCACTGTCACATGATCTCTTTAAAATGATACATTGCGTGTGTTTGTTTATTGATTGTTTGCAGGCATTTAGGGAACGTGATGAATTGCTACGGAACATGATGGGCTTATTGGGAAATGTAGCTGAAGTTAAATGGTTGAGGCCGAAATTAATGACACAAAAATTTATTGAAGTTTTTGCTGAACTATTATCGTCCGAAAGTGATGGCATAGAGGTATGTATGATCGTTCAATTAGCACGAACACTGAGACATTTAAAAATGCAAACTCCAAAAACTGAACAAACTCAGCCCTTAGAAGGTTTGTGGGGTCCATTTTCAAAACATAAACTCGAATACTCCTTTGCTACGCCCTTTATGCATTTGTGCTAAAGTTTGATGTTCGGTAATTTCTGAACGGGAAAGCCCAGCAATATTTTCCGTTTATGCATAAATTATTTTCAAACACAATTCTAAAAAATAATCAAACATTTGAAATATTTTTGAACAAAATTCGTTTCTGGAAAACTGTTTGTCTTGAGAATTACAAGTATAAAATAAGAATACAACAAAGTGTATCATATAGGCCCCGATTACTGTTCACAACACTAAGTATTTTGATGTTGTATGTTGTAAACTGCGATCACGATTCACAACACTTATCGGCTTAATCGTATGAAAAATGCATGTTGTGTTGTAGTCGAGACAACACAACATTTTAGTGTTGTGAACGATAATCGGGCCCATAAACCCAGATGGTGCATACTAGTAATTCCATAATCTACAGAACACAATATAGAAGAGGTGGTGAGGAATCAAAGCTCTCTTCTTGATCAGCTATTATTATCTATAATTTTTACACATTTCCAAAATATGCAAGGTTAATGAAAAATATTAATGTAATTAATACATTACCTAAAATACAAGTACAAATTAGCAGCCAATTTTTATACCCTCCACCACCATAAGTGGTGAATGAGGGTATATATAAGTTTGTCATATAATTTTCATCTGAGACCCAACAAAGTATATATATTATGGATCGTTATGAAATTCTAAGTCGATTGAGCCATGTCCGTCTGTCTGTCCGTCTGCGTAAAACACTCTCACGTCCAAACTATACAACTTAACTACACGAAATTTCCAGAAAAATATTTCCTATTTTACAGGTAACTTTGGTATTGAAAATCAGCAAAATCGGTTAAGGCCAACCAGAGTTATGGACCAATATGTGAGACAACCTCCATAAAAATTTTATATTTTTTGTATATTTTATTGCAATATTTTGAAATATATTGCAGATAATACCATGAAATTTTGTATACGTTGTTTTTATAATAAAAGAAGAAAGAGTGCGGAAAATAGTAAGAATCGGTCCATGATTTCTCATAGCCCCCATACCAAAATTTTCCCGAAATATTGCTCAATTATACATAAATGCTTATAAAATTGGAATATCAAGACAGAATTCAGCAAAAATAAGTTTTATGCAAAAATAAATCGCAAAACGAATTTTTTTTTAGTTCGGTCCATGTTTGACCATAGACCCCATATAAAGTCCACTTCCAAAATTCACTTAAATGCGTATAAAACAGATATAAATAACGGTAAACGGCTAAAATTTGACATAAATAATCTTTATGGGCAAATAAATTGTTGTACTAAATTTTATGGTGGTCGGCCCAGAATTGGTTATAGCTCCCATACAAGGACCACATCTGAAAAAGACATTTATCCCTATATATATTGTATAAATATCGGTACCGACTCTAAACGTTGCACAGATCATTTACATATATACAAAAATCATCCCTCAAAATGATGTAAATTTCGGTCTATTTTTAACCGTAAAGCCCTCTTCCGAAAAGCGCTTTAATACATATTCATAAATCTCTTATAAATAAGGGTACCAATCTAAAATTTTTCACGGATCATTTACGTGCATGCCTAAATAAAACTGCTGGATTTTGAGAATATCGGTCCATATTTGACAATATCCCCCACATAAGGTCCACTCCCGAAATCCACGTTAATACTAATATATATCTTAAATATACCGTTATTGTGTGGAAATTCGACGTGAAATATCCTCATATTCATGAAAATAACTGTTCCAAAATTTAAGAAGATCGGCCCATAATTTGTCATAGCTGCCATATAAGAACCATTTCCAAAAAACAAATAAACCCACAAAAATGTCTAATAAATATCGATATCGAACCAACTTTTATATGAATCAGAAATTTTAATCCAGAAATCAAGTTAGTATCGGTTATAGGGCAATTAAGCTACTGGATTTTGTAGCTGTCAGTCAATAATAGCAGCTGAATTAAGTCCACTTCCGAGCATAACAACCAACCATGCAACTCTTGTAAATAATGCTATTGAGCTGAAATTCAACCATATAATCCTAAAATACATAGAAATCACATTAGTGGATACTGGATTTAGAAGCTATCAGTCCATAATTGGTCCATTTCTTCTATGCCACCCATAAATCTTTTGTAAATAATGTAATTGAGATAAAATTCTAACAAAAAAGCCACATCTTATATCTTATCTTTTTTATACTCTGTTTCTTAACTTGTTTTTATTACCTTTAACTTTAACAGTATATTTGCAGGTGGAGGGTATTAAAGATTCGGCAAAGCCGAATATACTTTTCTAACTTTTTTAGACTCTATTTCTTAACTTGTTTAATTTTATAAATTGGTTAAATAAACTCAAGATTGAAAACATAGTCGTTTATTGTGCTGAAAAATGTAATCTAAGCAGAAATTTGTGTGTTTTTGCTAATTTATTGTGAGAAATTTAAACGCTGGTATATATGAAAAATATTTGTGTTTAATATTATTTGGATACAGAGATAGGTGATGCACGATTTCTCATATCCCTTTAACAAATGTCTTCCCGAAATATGGCTCTATTTTACATAAATGCCTATTGAAAAGCAGTATTCATACAAAATTCTGTAAAAATAAGTTTCATGCTAAGGATATAATAAAACGATATTTTGTTTGCATCAGTCCATATTGGACCATATAAAAATCTCAATCAAGTTGAAATTCGACACAAATATTTCACATGTATACACAAATCGGCGTATCATTTTTATAACGATCGGTTCACATTTGACCATAACTTCCACTTCCGAAAATCACCTAAATCTCTTATTAACTTTATTATCAAGTTGAAATAAAATAATTCACATATATCGTAACGAACTTTATTACCCATAAAGGGACCTCTGCCGATTAATATAATAAATACATTAATATAATAAATATCTTATAAACATACCTATAGATATCGAACCGACATATTTCACAGGATTTTGTGAAGGTCAGTCCATAATCGGCCATAGCTTCCATATAAGGTCCAAAGCCGGGAATAGATCACACTACTAGTTTGTATACAAGATTCGACACAGCCGAATATAAACTCTTACATGTTTATACTATCCAATAGCAAGATAGCTTAAATTCAAAAATTTGCTTTTTCACTTATTGTTTATTTAGTTCATTTAGGTTTATCATAGCGTCATAGGCCAATAGAACCTAAGTTAGAGTTTTACTGTTTGTTTTTATACCCTACACCACCATAGTGGGGAGGGTATATTGGATTTGTGCTGAAGTTTGTAACGCCCAGAAATATTGGTTTAACACCCACCTTAAAGTATACGGATCGACTCACTTTCTGAGGCTTGATATTACATAAATGAATAAATAAATAAAAAAAAGGAAAACAAATTTTTATGGATTCTAAATGGTTTAGAGTTAATGGGTAGAATTATTCATTCCGTTGCTGCGGTATTTTTCCTTTTTGCGGTACCATCTCTACACAGACTTAGTTTTCATTTTCGTGCGGAATCAATAATACCACCCAATAACTCAGATTCTCACTATATGTACAGTGGGTGGCCAAATTATTAGTTAAACATGCAAAATTGTTTAGTTTGAAGCCGTATAACATTTTAAAATAGTGGAAATTTATCCTTTTATTTGTTCTTTTAGGTAAATTAAGTGTTTCTAATTCAATTAAAAATAAATTCTTTTGTTTTAAAAATATATATTTGAGGAAGAGAAATATTACAAAATATTTTGAAAAAAAAATCTTAATATTTCGTAGAATCTTCTTTGGCATCAATTACAGCTTGCACCCTTTTTGGCATGCTCTGAATGCATTTTTGAACATTTTCTTTTAGTTCTTCATCGTGATGCCAGACTTTCATCAATTTAATCAAAATTGCATATTTCACACTTCAGAGCGGAATGACAGATAATGATCTACAACTGCACTCTAATGTCACCAATAATTGTTGACACTGCACAAAATATTCAACAGTATTACCAGAATTAAAATACGAAAACATCTGGTACAAGAAATAAATTTATATACGTATTAAAAGCGATTGAATCTTAATTAATAAGTGTAACTAATAATTTGGCCACCCACTGTATAATCCACATATGTAACTAAATTTTTCAAAATGAATACTCTACTGTGTTATTATTTACTTCAAACAATCACAAACAATATTCATGGGGTATAAAAAAATTGTTGCTAAATCTGCAAATGATGCACTGACATAGCCAAATAATTTGTTTATATTTGTAGCACCAATAAAGGTGGTTAAATTCAAACTAGAAGACATTTCAAAAATATATAAACTATTTCGGTGGAAGTACATCATATCATCATTGTACATAATGTACAAAAATCATAAATCTTGAAAAGCTATAAATTTGCAATTAAAAAAACTGTTTTATAATACAAAATAATTTGCTAAAATCTTAGGTAAGTTACAATGCAGCTGGTGTGCTGGCACATATAGCTTCAGATGGTGCAGAAGCATGGACAATTAAGGAACCTTCACGCGATGAGGTTCTAATAAGTATGGTAAATGCCATAAGACGTTGGGATATTAAGAGCGAACGTAATATTAATTACCGCAGTTTTGAACCTATACTAGGATTAGTACGCTGTTATGAGACACCACAGTGCCAACATTGGGCTGTATGGGCCTTGGCAAATCTAACACAAGTAAGTATTTAATTCATAGCAGTATTTTTCATTTACGGTCCTGATTCAGTTAAACAATCACAACAATTGAATGGAAACTTTATACGAAAATTACTTAAAAATAATTTTTCAAAATTGATTGTTTCTGAAACAGGCTCTAAATGGTTAATAATTATGAAACTGCATATAAATAATAATTTTCATTGTCAAATCAGGTGTATCCAGACAAATATTGCCAGCTAGTTGAACAAGAGAATGGCATACAAATACTGAATGAACTTATTGATCATCCGAGTCCATATGAGGATATTAAAGCTATTGCGCGAATGGTCATTGACCAGTGTACGAAACGGCCTCATCCCATGCTGGAGGGCTGAATGATACAACATCTCGTTGCCACTATGAGTGAGTGAGTGTAGTATAAGAAGGGAGATTTTAAAGAACATAAATAAATAGAGTGTATAATTACATTAAAAAAAAACACATAAAATGCTAAATAAAATATTAAGATAAATTTATTTTATTTCGTTAAATTCTGATATTTAACATATTTCTTTTATAACTACCTTTAACTTTATTTCTTTACGACTTGTTTTGCTGCAATTTACTTTCTTTTCTCATTAATTTTCATTTGCAAAATTAATGAAGTTTTTAACTTGTATAAAATATATTTAAAAGAAAAATTATATGTATTATGTTTAATTAATTACCCTGTTATAAAGTGAAAACAGAAAAATATAGTTAATGAAAATAAAATTAAAAAAAAAAAACAAAACAGAATGGAAAAAAATAAATATACCTACCTACAAATAAATGCAAATAAACAAAAAAAAAAAAAAATATACAACAAGAAATTAATTGTTACTAAATATTTAATTGTTTCACTTACTGAATTTTTATTTGATTTGGTTATTTTTTAAATATATTCATACTTAAATACGCAAGAAAAAAGTAATATAGATTTATAATAAATTATTAAAAAATATATTAAAATATTTAAAAAATAAAAGTTAGTTATTTTTTTTAATAATATGTATATTGAAAACAGAGACAAGTTAGTAGAATATGTCTTCTATTAGTTAGTCATGTTCCCTAAATTAAAATTTTTTTAAACTAAAAATAATTGACATACATATTTAAACAAAATTAGTTTTGAATTAATTTTTAATACATCTCCGATGCGCCGTTAGGCAGTTGATATAGTTATGTAAAATACCCATTAATCTCTTAAATAACTCTGAAACCAATGGGTATATTTTAAGAACTGATATCTTAATGCAGGATAAAAAAATGTCTATAATTTAGAAAACCATTTTCACAAGTTAGATTAAAGGCTTATAGTTGAATAGAATTCACTAATTGTTGAAATTTGTGTTTTTTTATCATCTAAAAAAAGTAACTAAAGAAAAATTAAAGCAAATTTAAAATTGTTTTGAAAGTTGATTTTTTGTTACTTCTCATATTTAAGACTATCAGGCATGTGATGGAAATCGAAACGAACGAAAGTCAGTCAGCTGGGTTACTGCACTCACCTTGTATAGTTACACCATGATTTCTGTATTGAAAAACTTTTATCACATAAAATATAAAGATATTGTGCTACTAAAGAGATTCTTAAAAGAAAAATTTTAAAAATTGAGTTAAAATGTACTTCCAAAACTTATACGTTTCCGTTTTCGATTTCCATCACATGCCTGTATTATTATGAATCGATTTTTGTTTTACTTCTGTTTTTTTTTTAGATAAATCAAAAAGTTTGATTTTTCAAATTATCGCCTTAAATTTAGCTTTTAACAATCAACTAAAAAAACATTGTAAATTCGTGATCAAAATTTTTAATACTAACAACTTTTGTTAGTCAGAAGCAAATTCTTAACTAAAAAGAACTGAAATACATGTGTATTCACAAACAATTTCAAAGATTTATTATTTTAAAAAGCCACAAACAATTTATACAAAAGACTAACGACGTCTACTGCGACTGCGACTACGGCGTCTGCGACTTCGGGATCGTGAAGGTTGTCTTCGGCCCTGCCGTCGTCTGCGACCCATTGCATCCATTTCCATGCCAGAATCCCTTAAAATATTAATTATCAATATCAAGATTAAAATATATCTAGAATATGTACATACATATTTATATTTGTTTCAAAATAAACTTACTTTAGTTTTTTAGATATTTGCTCTAATTCTTCATCGGAACTTATTTTTTCTGGATACCTAAGATTTGAACGGAATGTTATTTTCTCACTATTCATTATAGATAAATTTAGAATTTTTAAAATATCTAGCCGACAATTATTTAAAAACGTTCCTATTCTTGCAAAGACTCTTCAAGAAATAAATGTAAATTTTTGACAAATATTTCAAACATGAATTTTTTGAAATTTTATTTTTTTAAATAAAAAATTTTAATTTTACTTAGAGTTTATTGTTTTAGCAAGATGCATATTTCAATTTTATTGTAATTAAAATAATGCAACATAATTTTAAGTTTTCCAAAAAATAATGATAATTTAACTAACTCTGTATTATTTGTAACTCTGTAAAATTTGTAAGTCTCAATAAATTTAATTAATTGGAATTTGTATGAACAGAACAGGACGATAGCTATGCACAGTTTTGCTTTGTATACATTGAAAAGTTTTTGTTACATTGCAAAAATAGAATCACAGAATATTTAAATATAGTTTTTACGTTATAGTTCTATAATATTTATTTGTGTTACCTTCAACTATTTTTAATTGTTTTGAATTGATATACGGAAAATTTTTTAAATATTTTTATTAGAATATCATTGAAATGAATACTATTGTAAATGGTGTAGATTAAGATCGCAACAGTAAATTCTCAAAGGAATTTAAAAATAAACAGCAGTGCAAATGTTTGGTCCATAAATTGCAATACAATGTGGCTGTCCGTTTGTTTAATGATTGACTTCTAATGCGCATGCTTAATGGCACTGCTGCACGTTGTACAAAATACAAATAACAACCACCCACTCCTTGTTTATTCCGCTTCATCCATAACATCCCTTTAGTTATTAACTTTGTTACAGAATAGTCAGGACTTTCAAAGAATTTCATGTTTATTTTTATACCCTGTATCAAGAGTTATATATATTTGTAGGCCCCGATTAACGTTTACAACACTAAAATGTTGTGTTGTCTCGACTACAACACAACATGCATTTATTTAAGATTTACAACATACAATATTTTCAACAACCACGTGGTGGGCGAAATAGTTCTCAATATATAAAATTTATACACAAAAATTTATTTTTGGAGGCCCCTGATAACCTACATACATATATAATGAAAAACTCTCAAATCAGAAATACTTTTTTCGGTTCGAATGGAATTTTTAAATATTACCATGGTGTAACTATACAAGGTGAGTGCAGTAGCTGATTGACTTTGTTTACAATTTACTTATGTCAAAAGTAATACTTTTTCAAGTGTTTTTGACAGTAATACATTATTATTGTATTTGTTGCCGATTTGCACTCACCTTGTATAGTTACACTATGAATATTACGTTCAATAAAGTCTATAGAAAATTTTAAGTGAAAAAATAAAAACAGTACCAGAAAACATTTTTTAAATCAAAAGATTCAATTCTATTTTAATTACTATACGAATAATCAGTAAATAAGACCCGTTTCCAAAAATCAATGTCTTTATTTAAATGTGTTTTTGCAAATTTATGCCGAAGTCTTCTATTTTTTTCAGATATCAAGTCTTTTCTGCGGGAATTCGGCTTGCTTATACTTGATTCCGTAATGCCCTTTGAATAGCTCTTGGATGAACTTTTATATTCGTAAAATTTTCGATTCTTTTCACCAATTTGGCGCTAAAGTTCTACGAATTTTGCAACTTCTCTTAAAATAAGACTGACATCTCGCCTGAAGAGCTTCTTTGGGCGGCCTGATCTTGGCTTGTTTTCTACAGAGCCAGTGTTTTTGAAGGGATGTATGAATACTTAAGTCCCTAACTGTATATATAAACATATGACATACATATATTGAATGAAAGGTATTTGAAATATGTAGCCAATACATTAAGCTTTAATGAAATGCGTAAAATTGACATGTGATCATGCAGATCTATTGTTTTAAAATTTTTTGAAATTACTAATATTAAACAATCGTGATCGATTTTTGAAATTATACTTTAGAAATCCTGCGCTCATGACATGTACATATAAATTCCTCTTATTTTTAACCGGTTGTTTTTTCTATTACATATTTGATATTGTAGTCTCTTTTATGGGTTTCGTGCCAAAGAACAATGTTAAATCTCACATACATATGTACATACAATAATGTGTATGTACGAACAAGATGTAAACTTTGGCAAAAACATAATAAACAGAAATAAAGGCAACAATAACAACACAACAACCCTTAGTCTCAGTTACACTATTGCATTCGAGTATTCCGCTTTCCGAAACTTCCTTTTTTCTTAGTTGTCAATTAGTCTGTTGTCGGTTCGTTGGGGGTGTGTACGTACATGTGTGTGGTGGTTCGTGAAAGAGCTGGTGAATGTGAAATGAAAAATATTTAATAAAACCAAATCAAACCCAATTAATACACTGAGTTATTGGTCGCTTAAAATATTTGTATTTATAAAAATATAGAAATATTTAAATAAAAACACAAAATTCATTAAAAGAAATAAATAATTGCGTTCCAATGTGTGTGAGTTTTCTTTTTCGCATTTCCGGTCAATGGACTCATAATAATATGAGTATTGTAGCCATAAATGGCGGTCAATACTTTATATATTTTGTGAAAACTATTTAATAATACAGTCTGTTTTAGAAGTTATTTTAACAAATTACTATTGTAAGTATGCTATTTTGTTTATCCCAACGAATGAATATACATAATTAAATGTTTATTTTAAACAAAATTTTTTGTTAAATAGAAAAAGTGAACGGAAAAAAATATAAATAGAAAAATTACATGAAAAGAAATATAAGATTCTGCGCAGTTCATATCTTTCGTACTATTTTCATTTGTCAAATACCGGTATTTGTTTACTCTGTTTTGATTTTATAAATCATAATAAAAAGTTGTAAATCGCCGTTAATCAAAATCGTACTGATGCATAAACACTTACAACTACATCCATACATGTACGTATGCATACTTATATTCAAATAACAGCCATGTGCAAAGTACAATTATGTTAAGAAATAACGGCACATGGGTTAACCTTTTAAAAAGTTGGAAAGTTAGTATGTCATTATTTATTTTGCGGAATTATTAATTTTGTCATTCCGTTTTTAACACATCGAAATATTGCTCGTAGAGATTTCAAAAATCGAAACCGGTAAAGCGGTTATTTTCTATTTGAAAAACCGACCGGATTCGAATATTTTAGATTTTCGAATTATTCGGATCCGTTAACAGGCTTTTGTTATTAAAAACCTTTTTTTACTTGTTTGGCTGCTTTTTAAAAATTTTGACATTTTCACCAAATACAGTGGTGAACCTATAATAAGAAACGCCTTTTCAGCACATACATACATACATATATTTGTTCATATAAGGTGGCGCAAAAGTAATCCTCCTATCAGAAAATGCTATAAGTTTTGCGATTGGCCTCTAATGTCAGTTCTGTTTTGACATTTGTGTAGTAAACACATGCGAAATACACGTTAATAAACAATGTTACGCTACACTGCTCCAGAACGCGGAATATTGCTGACTATTTATTTGACCAATAATCGGTCGGTGATTTTGGCACAACGTGAATTTCGTCGCAGATTTCCTGGCCGTCCAACGCCTACTGGTGAAACACTGCAACGTTCAGCCGCTCGCCTCGAAGAGACTGACACAACACGAGATGCTACCAGGCGTGGCAGACCCCGGAGTAGCCGTTCTGCAGAGAATATTGCGGCTGTAGCCGAGGATGTCATGGAAGCGCCGTCGACATCGACCAGACGACGTGCCACGCAAATGGGTGTCAGTCGATGGTCTTTACATCGAATTTTGGTACTAGGTTTGAAGATGTTTCCGTACAAAGTCCAGACGGTGCATCAGCTGTTAGCTGCTGACCGCCAATCGCGTCTAACATACGCTCAAGCCATCCTTAATCACCACCAAGAGGAAGATGATTTTTCATCAAAAATAATCATGAGTGATAAGGCCCATTTCCATCTTAGCGGGTCATCGGACCTTTTTTCTTCGAAGACGTCGCGGGCAAAACGGTTACTGTGAATGGTAAGCGCTACAAAGCAATGATCAACGAGTTCTTTTTGCCGCAACTTGATGAATTGGGATTGGAAAACATGTGGTTCCAACAGGACGGTGCAACGGCACACACTGCACGTGCCACAACCGATATGCTTAAGGATGCATTTCCCGGGCGCCTAATCTCCCGTTTTGGCGATTTGCACTGGCCAGCAAGATCGCCTGATTTGACCGCTCCAGACTTCTTTTTTTGAAGTCGCGGGTTTATGTCAACAAGCCTCAGACTCTTGCAGCTCTTAAAGACAATATCCGTCAAGAATGTGAGGACCTATCGCCGGAAGTTTTGGCCAAAGTGAAGGAAAATGCCATAAAAAGGGCTCAAATGACAATCAACTGTGGCGGCGGCCATTTACATGTCATCATATTCTCGACTTGATGTAAAAAAAATTAAAAGACCAAATAAAAATAATCCACAAGAAGAATCAAAGTTTCTTTTGGACGTAAGATTGTTTTACAGAATTTTCAGCGTGATCTGTGAGAAAAAAGAACAAATAAAAAAAAGTTTAAAAAGTTTATATTTCAGAAATTTTAAATTGTATTTAAGAATTTTCCATTTGAATCGATTCTTAGTTCTATGAATTTGTTTAATGGTCATAATTTAATTGCATAAATTATATTGAACAATTTAAAAAAATTGGAAAAAATTAAGTTTTGTACTTAACAAAAACAAAATTATCGAAAATCATTGAATTTTCTGGACTAAACTGAAAACATTAGCGAACATAAAAATAAATAAAAAATAAAAGCTTATCTGTATATGTACAAAGTTATTAGGTTTCAAGTTTTACAACTTTGAATTATTGAAAATTAAAATTTTAAACAACTTCAAAAATAAAAAATATCGGCATATTATTATTTAAAAAGAGATAAATTAAAAAATGTTTCCCGAGCATGAAATAGACTATAGTATTGAAAACCATTGATCTATGATTAATCGGGTTATCGATCTGGCCCCCTTTAATGCCTAGAAGTAGATTCAATTAAGGAAAACAACTTCTAAATTAATACATTTGAGGGCGAAAATAGCACAAGGATTTTTCTACAAATAAATTTTTTTTATTTTTATTTAGAATTTGAACCCAGAGACATATAAAACACAAAGCAGAAAGTACTGTGTTTTGTCCATACAAAATCACCGCGCTTTGTACACTCAGCTACGCACACGTTATTTATTCGCCCAACTAACAAGCATATACATACTTGAGTTTCGTTTTAATAAACTATAAAAAATTGCATACTTTTAGGCAGTTGGTAAAAATACATTTATATTTATCCGTATAATAAACAAGTAAAACGAAAATATCTTATGAATCGTTAAGAAAAACAACAAATACATGAATGGAAGTCATCAAATATAATATAAGCATCAATATCATCATCATTTGTTTGTGTATGCAACAGCAACAAAAACAGCATTTAAAAAGATAACACTTCGATTCGTTGTATATGTTCGATTATGTGGACCAGTTGCGAACGCAGTTCATCACGGGTCATCGAAACTACCATTAATGGTAATGGCAATGTTAGCGGTGGAGGAGGAATTGGCGGAGTCGGTGGCAGTTGTGTAAATGTTGGTGGTCCTGGCAGCAGTCAACACGAAACTTTGGCTGACATCGAACATATATCAACGATAGCCGGCTCATTGGTATCAATTGCTTCAATATCACACACACAACCACGATATGTAAGTATGTAAATGAAAAAAAAGAAATATTTATTGTATTTAAATATTTATGTCTATATATTTAGGGAACTAATGATGCTGGCTATGATACAGAGCACACATCGCTTAATTCAGATTACGATGAAGCGGATTTACGCAGAGAGCTTTTAAGAGATGTAAGCTTAATATATGTATAGTAAATTTTATTATTTATTATTATATTTTTCGTAATCACAAAATTAGAAAATACAAATCAAGACCAAACTAACAAATTTGTATAGTTTAGAATTTTGTCTTTGCACCTCTTTTAACATTACGAATATTATTATAATGTTTTATTTTCTTTCTTTATAGAAATGGAAACTTTTATTTGATATGGTAAGTGGATTCTCTAATATTAACTTTAATGCCATGCAAGTTAATTGTTATTGTAATTTACAATTAAAATTGTAGTTTGATCCTGAAGGATTTGGTGAAATCACAGTGGATTTGTTTATAAATGCTTTAAAATCACCAGAATTTATATCACAAGTGCCTATGAGTAAACGTGAACTTTTATTGGAGAGAGCAAAAAAGGCTAAATTGCCCATTGGACCGGGCTACATAACATTTCAAGATTTTGTTAATGTGGTAAGTGCTTTAATATGCATAAATAAAATTAAAAAAATATAGAAAATGTACAAGTACTTACATATGTAGGTATACACATACACATAAATATAAGTATAAGATTAGAAACAATGTTTACAACATCGGTTTGCCCTAAAACTTATTAGCAATAATTTCTTACTTTTAATAAGGAAGAAATCTACACTGGTGTTATTACTTATTTTTAAATTTCGTAGAGTGCTATGAAAATTAGCAGTAAATTGCAACAATGGAAATTGGAGTCAAATCGGATAATGCTCTGATGTTTGAAAATACTTTTTTTATAAAGTGAAAAATATTTTTTTTCAGTTTTTGCAAAAAATTTTTGTTAAATATACTATTTTGCATTTAATTATACCGGATTCGTAATTCTACAAATCTCTAATATCTTGTTGAACAAATAAAGAATTGTTACCAGGAATGGATAAGTTGATACGATCGTACTTTTCGTATTCAAAAGTACCGTAGTAGTTTTATTGAAAATACAAATTTGGACATTCCTATTTTAATATTTTTTGTATAACGGTTTTTCTATAGAATAAAAATCTGTATACCAGTTTTTTTTTTATGCATAAAATTATTTTCTGTAGATGATTTAAATAATGATAATAATAAAATATGATCGTAGAAAATTTCGGTTCTTGTCATTACGATACATAGGTGATGTACATGCAAATTTTTGTATTACTTTTAAATTTGTGCCTTTTATCAAAGTAAAGAAATAACTTTTAATTTTGACTTTTATTTTTTAAGGCAAAAATTAAAAGCTATTTTTGACTTTTATTATTTTACTCAAAAAATAAAATTTATTTTTTAACTTTTAATATTTTAAGGCAAAAATAAAAGTCATGAATTAAATATTGTATAGTAATACGCTAGTTTTATTGCTTTTTATTTCAAGACTTTTATTTTTGCCTTAAAAAGTTAAAAGTTAAAAAATAACTTTGATTTTTTGAGTAAAATGATAAAAGTCAAAAATAACTTTTAATTTTTACCTTAAAAAATAAAAGTTAAGAAATAACTTTTATTTCTGCCTTAAAAAATAAAAGTTAAAAAATAACTTTTTTTCTTGACATTTTCGATAAAAGTCATAACTGGATTAAAATAATAAAAAACATTTAATTTTAGTACTCTTAGAGTGTACTAAAGAAGTACTTTTTTGATACAGTTTTGATGCGGTTGGTAGCAAAATTACTTTAATATTTAGCAATTTTTTCCCAATGTGTATAATAATGTTTATTTTAACAAACCGTTAATAAAATGTTCTAAAAATCACCTTTCAAACATTTCAATCATACAATGTTTTTAAGAGTTTACAGCAATTAGGCTTCTCTTGACTCGTGTATCAAATATATGACTAACATTTAATATTCATACCTCTAAAAATCTACTAATTTGTAAAACAATTCGCTAACTTTTAATGATATCAAGCAGAAATAACCAAACATTTGACTTTTTAGCACAGTGTTGAAAAGGATAGCAATGCATTGCAGCTTTTGAATGCCGACTGGGAGCTTAATCGGGGTGAGGAGCTTGCTTGAATTGGTTTATAAAATAATTTACAATATTTTTAGTTTTTTTTGCAACCATTGTAGCAATTTCTATCACTTGAACACATGTATTACGACTGATTAAATGTTCTGACAGGATAAGAAACAAATCACTGAAAAACACGAAAGTGTTGTCACTGGATTTTTCAAAAAAAGCCTTGCAGGGTAGAATTTTTGATATTTTATAGATGAAAGTAGGGGCTTATGTTAACTTTTTTCAAATACATATTTGCAATGTCTAGTATGTATATGTACATACGAGTACATGCATCCTATAAGAGTTAAAATTTGTTTCTGTAAATAAAAACTCAATAATATTTATTTGTACTTGTTAATTGTTATCAATTACTTTACAGTAAATATTTTGCAAGTCATTGCGGGAGATGGTATGACGTACATAATCTTGTACTCGTATCTCTGGTCGTGTTGTCTTCTCAATATTTACTGCCATTCTTATCACACATGTAGAGTTCAGAATACATATTATTTGCAAATTTCGATCACTTGTAATAAAAAATTGAATATTTATAATATTAAGATGCAAGAAAGTCAAGTAAAACAGTCAAATTTAAATCATAATCATGATAAGTTGTTTGCGTACGAAGCCTGCTAAAACCACATTCAACGAGACAACCAGAATTTGGCAGGGTGAAATTGTTGAAACAGTTTTTGGAACCCAAGATTCTGTTGGTTCAGCGGCAATAACAGCATTGTTAAAAGATCCCGATCATATTGCTCAGGTAAAAACGAAAACGATAGACATATTGAGAAGTGGTTGCACTTAGATTAATAATTGATTTGGTATTTTAATAGATTTGTTATCCAAGTGGTGAAGAGTACACAAATCGGGAGATAGCCAACCTCTCAATACGAGTGGCTCTAAATTTACAAAAGCTTAACGTAGTACAACGGGATGTAATTGGATTGTGTGCTGCCAATAGTGATTTTGTGGCACCTTTAACTTTTGGTGCCCTGTTATGTGGCCTAAGCATTAGTACCCTAGATCCTAGTTTTGATAAAAGAGGAATTGCCCATACATATGCAATATCAAGGCCCAAAATAATGTTCTGTGATGGTGACATTTATGAAAAGGTAAAGGATGCGTTAGAAGAATGCGATCTTTCCAGTACAATTATATACACCGTGAGTAAAAATATTGATAATGTTCCAACATTGAAGGAATTAATGAAGATAACTGAAGGAGAAAATGAATTCAAGTATAGTTACATATATCTTCTGAACAAAACGAAACATTATTCATTTTCGTATTTATGATTTAGAGCACCAGTTTTGCAAGATGCTTGCAATCAAGTTGCCATGATATTGTGTTCATCAGGAACTACAGGCTTACCAAAATGTGTAACCATGTCACATGCCAGTATTTTAAATGCTAAAAAATTGTAAGTTGTAAGAAATTTTAAAATTTTGTTTCGCACACATTTTATGCAGCATGTTTTCGTTTTAGTGAAATGCTTCAAACAGATAAATTCCTTTGCTTTAGTACTCTCTATTGGTTAACAGGTCTAGTAACCTTGGTCCATGGTACTATAAATGGTCTAACTCGCATTATTTCTAATCGACCTTATTCTCCCGATGATTTCTTTGATATAGTGGAACGTTACAAAGTAAATATTATCCTAAGTCCACCTTCACAAATTGCAATGACTCTCACATCGCAGAGAATATATAAGAGTGATTTGTCTAGTATTGAGCTTTATATGGCCGGTGGCAGCGCTGTTCCCTACAGTCTTGTTAGCAAATTTAAAAAGTTTGCTTCCAATGCCACCTTTCTCACTGGTTACGGCATGAGTGAAGTTTGCAATTGGGTGGCATATCACGAAATTAATGCCAAAGACTCAGTTGGTCCATTAGGCAACAACATTGAGGTTAAAATTATAAATGATGAAGGACACAATTTGGCCACAAATGATGTTGGAGAGATTTGCATCCGTACGCTTCATCCCTGGGCGGGTTACTTTAACAATCCCATTGCAACCAGCAGTATCTATGATGACGATCGTTGGATCCATAGCGGTGATATGGGGTATTTCGATTATGATGGCAATTTATACATAATCGATCGTAAGAAAGACATTTTAAAATACAATAATTTCCATTTTTATCCTGCCGAAATTGAAAGAGCCATCATGGAACTTCCGGATGTAATTGAGGTTTGTGTCGTTGGCATTTCAGACATTATATACACACATTTGCCAGCAGCAGCTGTCGTTAAACATCCACAGAGTAATTTAAGTGAACAAATTGTATGTAAACATGTTGCAAATAGGATGCAACATTTTGAACAATTGCGCGGCGGTGTGTATTTCTTTGATAGTTTACCGCGTACCATATCGGGAAAGACACTTCGACGCGAGGTTACCAAGATTTGTGAAAATATCCATGGAAAATTTCATTCGATTTAGCATAAGCGATATTCTGTACATTATAAATACTATTTACCCGAAATATTTAATAAAGTACTATAATGTTTTGTAACATATTTTATTAATAGTTTCTTGAGCTTAAATTAAAAACCAGTGAAAAGTAGCAAATAGTGACAAAAATATTTGTATAACAATATAACAAAAAAAAAAAAAATGTAGCTACAGCTTCTAGATTATATGGATGACCTAAAATCAAAACAGAAGAATTTCCTTTAAGGCCAATTTGTTCATATATTAACTCTTCATTTTACGAACTTTGTGAATATATCACTAGTATTCTTAAAAAGTTAGCTATAGGTTCTAAATATATATACATATTGTAAAAAACTCATTCGAATTTAAAGATAGGAAAAGACAACTGAAGCTTTATAATTCACCTTT
The DNA here is from genome assembly GCA_916048285.2 of Bellardia pandia. Classification (NCBI taxonomy): domain Eukaryota; kingdom Metazoa; phylum Arthropoda; class Insecta; order Diptera; family Calliphoridae; genus Bellardia; species Bellardia pandia. The sequence goes on along the minus strand of OU696531.1, from coordinate 63,513,943 downwards.
TCCATAGGCAGCTAATCGTTTTAGATGTATGTACAACTTTCATTTTGGACCTGGGGCTCTTATATATCTGTATTCTATATACCACGTCGTTTAATTTCTTAATTACCAAATATGGTCCATTTCGTTTAATTTCTTAATTACCAAATATGGACCATCCAAATTTGTTTGTAGTTTGGGAGACAAACCTTTGTTTCGTTGTGGGTTATATAGTAGTACTAGTTGGCCTTCGTTAAAACCTGCAGAATTCGCCGCTTGATCATATCTGGCTTTCATTTTGTCGCTTGTTATTTTAATTCGTCTCCGCACGAATTCATGGAGTTCATTAAGGTCACCTTGCTCTTGAGAAATGTTTGCATTGTTTTTATTTGCTGATGAAGGCTTAACACCGTATTTCAAATCACCAGACAATTTGAGCTCAGTTCCAAAGACAATTTTTGCAGGTGTTCGAGAGGCGGGGTCAGCTGATATATATGCTTGCAGAAATTTTGTGTTTATGTCAGTCCTTTTGATGTGCACGATGTGCTTGGCCAGTCTTGCAGAGTCCCTAATATTTTCAATGGATTCGCAGAAATTTCTTCATGATTTTTTTTTTTGCGAATTCAAATAGATGTATTTATAATAGGAAACAAAACTAATTTCAAAAAATTACCCAAATGTGAAGCCCTTTTTTTAGCAGTTAGTTTTTTAGTTCCGAATACTTTATCTTTATTAAATAAAAAATAAAAATGTCCTGTTTTTACCCCATTTTGGCCCCTTTTTGTTCCCCCTGTAAAAATAATTTTTATAAATTTTAAAAAATATCAAAAAAATTCTGCTCTTTATTGATTTTAGCCGAATGCATTTTAAGTTTTATTATACCCTCCACCAACCATAAGTAGTGAATGTCATTCCGTGTGTAACACTGATAAGTATTCATCTGAGAATATTTCGATTAAGTTATATCCGTCTGTCTGTCCTTCTGTCTGTGTAAAACAATCTCACGTCCAAAAGACACAACCAAAATCACCAGAGTTCACAAAAACCGTTTATAATTCCTAAGCAGTTTGCTATTGAAAATCAGCAAAATCTAATTAAAATTTTACACAGAGCATTTACATACATATATGCCAAAATCAAACTGCTGGATTTTGAAAATATCGGCCCATTTCCGAAATTTACGTTAATACTAATATGTATCTTAATGTACTATTTACATATATTATATTGAAATTTAACGTGAAATATCCTCATATGCAGTGCTGATATTCAGCCGGTTCGGACCGGTTCGCTCGAACCGGTTGTTAAAATTTTAAAAATTTTGCGAACCGGTTGTTGCATATTCACCCTTCTCGTGAATAAAAATTCCATATGAAATTTGTTAAGGTGATTATGTTTTTTGTTTTAACAAACACAATATTGTTCAGTTGTTCATTGTCCAAACGTACAAACAAATGATTTTATTATGGTCATACATTGAATTCTTGGATGATGATGTTTTCGATAGCGTTTTCTTCAATCTTTTTAGAAAAAAATAAAGCAATTTTTTTGACTTTTATTTTGCAAAATCAAAACTATTTTTTTATTAAACAAAAGTTTATATCATTTCCTTCAAGAGGCTTGTGGTCTGTTACTGGAATGCGACTTTAAAATTTTCGCTATTTTTATCAAAATTTGGCAAAAATATATTTTTTTTTAAGCGAACCGGTTGTTAATTGTTTCGAATATCACCACTGCTCATATGTATAAAATTTTCTGTTCCGAAATTGAAGAAGATCGGCCCAGGTTTTTAATACTCAATAATGTCTAATAAATATTGATATCGAAGCAACATTTTATACAGATCAGAAATTGTAATGCAGAAAACACACTAATATCGGTTATACAGCAATTATGCTATTGAATTTTGTAACTGTCAGTCATATTTGACAATAGCTCCCAAATTAATTCCGCTTCCAAGTATAACAACCAATTCTTGTAAATAACGTTATTGGGATGAATTTCAACCAAATAACATTACTGGAGTGTGGATTTAGAAACTAGTAGTCTATAATTGGTCCGTTTCTACTATGCCACCTATATATCTCTTGTAAATAAAGTTATTGAGATAAAATTCAACCTTATAAATTTACCCTTTTTTATGCCCTGTTTTTTAACATGTGGTGAATATGGAAAACTGTTTTTTTTTAATTTTTTAAATTGTTAAATTACACTCATTTATGGTGAGAATTTGTAATTATGTACATCAATTTTTAATGGGCAGAAAAAGATAAAATTTCTAAACATTTGAAATAAATTATGTTGTTCGTAAAATAGTCTTTTAAACAGTATATAATATGCTAATTTCTTAGTATTTAAAAACACTGAATAAGGTTATTCTAGTCCTATTACCAGTGCAGTTTTTATATTCCTCATTACATTTACGTGGAGGGTATTTAAGATTCGGAACAGCCGAATATTGCGCTCTAACTTGTTTCTACTTATGTTTATTTACACAAAGGGTAGCAGACGCCGGTTTTGATTAAAAGCAGACAAATTTTAAATCTAGCTTTATTAGTTTTGGAGATACACAGTTATTTTTACAACATTTATCCCCCTTAACGTCAGTCAGTCATGTTACTCTTTTATATACATACTCGTATATAGATTATTTTACTGAGGAATTATTCGAAAATAAAGAACTAGGTATTATATAATTGTATCTTCTTACTAATTAAAATGAAGATTTTACAGAAATCGGGTACAATTATCTTATATTTATTAACAGATCTGTGTACTTAATAAAAATAGTTTCATGTGTTTTTTCCATTTTATATCATGGTTTACAATATTCGGAAAGCTGAATTTCTAAATAGGATGATAGAATATTCGAATTTGTTTAAAACCTTACAAAACTGAAGATAAATATGTAGAGCAATCATTCCTCAATGTGTTGTTTATTTACTTGCTACGTTTTAAAGAAAATTTTAAATACAAGAAGTAAACAAAATATTAAAAAAATAGTAAAACTAGCAGACCAACGAACAGACGGCAAAAGTTCATAGCTGCGAAATTTTATTTATTATTTAATAAAATAATAACAATATTTAGCAGATACTAAAGGGTCCGCCAAATAACTTTTGTTTTTGAAAATGCTATAAAAAAACTACTGAATATTTTCTCAAAATTTCTTTTTTTATTTGAAAGTACAATCCTTCTGGTTAATAATACTTAGTGATACTTGTGTGATACTTAGTTTAATACAATTTAATTATACTGTGATATTTTTATTTTTATTTATATTTTTGCAATTGTTTTGTTTAATTAAATTTATGTTTTATGTTGTGTTTATGTAAAACAGAATGTGTGTTAAATATTCTAAATGCAGAACTATTGACGAATGATTATATATTATATACTGTTTTTAGCTTTTCACGCTTTGGTTTATCGATAAGGATGCCAGTTTCTTTCACTTTTTTCACAAGATAACAAACATACGGATCTGACGGTGTTTCTCTTTTTCCAAAATCCGTACGCAATTTTCGCACACATTCTGCAACATTACCATGATTTTCAAAGTAATGTAGCAATATTTTCCAGGGTTATTCAAGCGTATATACAACCATATTCGTTCAGCGGAAGGATAAAAGTAATAGTCTGTCAAATCACTCGTTTTAGCACAAATTTGTTTGACGTTGTTTACTCTTACAAGAGTTTTGCAAGATCAAACAGCATCAAATAAAATAAGACTTAATATTTGTTGTGTCTTGTTCTAAATAAAATTTTTTTTAAATAAATAAAAGAGTTCAAAAATATTTTATTTAGTGGTTACATCTTTTTCGGCAAATATTTGCCAAGTGTGACCGTATCTTAACTGAATTTCATATTGTTAATCTATTATCCCCAAGTTTATATCCCAATTGCTTTTACTCATAAAACACGAAATGATGAAATCAATTCAAGATGCACACATATGTCGTACATAAATTGCGAATAGAGAAATAAACAAATAAACAAGCAATATTTGAGTAACAATCAAGCATCAAAATGAAACATTAATAAAAAAATACAATAAATAAATATGTATATATATAAATGACTGTCATCTCAGAACCTTAGTAACTGATAGACAATTGAGAATTGCAAATATTTTATATGTATATATGTATGTATGTAGGTATCATATTAAGATTACACAGTGATTTTTTGACTTCTACTTCATATTTATAATCATACGAACAGTGGCGTAGAAAGTGCAAAATAAATTAATTAAATTAATGGATTTCGTCTTTAGTTCGGATTGAGGGATAACAGATAATACAAATAAAAATAAATGGAAACACCTTTGTTATTATTTATGTTCATAAGTGATTAAAAAACGACTGTCAGCGATTTTATTATAAATATAATTGATACCACCCACTGTCATTTTGTACCACACTTTAACATACACACTTTAAAATGAAGAGCAGTTTTGAAGAAAGTATCAATCTAGCTTTACACTTTACTTTTAAACAATAATAAAAAAGACAAAATCAGAATTTTAACATAAATAAAAGCAAATCAGATGTGTTTACTCAGATATTTTTGTGTGTGAACGAGTCTCGTATATGTTATGTTAAACTGTAAATAAAATCAGGATACTTTAATGGAATGCCAATTGACAGACAGTGAGAATGACTACGAGTAAAACATCTATCTATTCATGGTGTCTGTATTTTTTAATGTGTCTCCTGTGCGTGAGTATGTTGTTTTTATAGTAAATATCTTAAATTTATTTTTATGGAAAACAAAAGAGTGCTATTATACACTTACTGCACCGCACAATGGGAGATTTCGCAATTCTTATTTATCAAATGAAATGATTTTTTTTTAGATTTTTTAGTTACAGCAGAAAAATTCCGTCATTAAAACTGAATTTTTTGAATAGAACTAAATTCGATTATCACAACTTACTAGGTAGATGTAATACAAATTGAAAGGCTTACAACTTCAAAGGATATTCATATTTACAGAAAATATTGTTAATAATAATGGCTAAAAATTTTTTATATAATGTAAGCGTAAAAATAAAATCTACCCACATATTGTTAAAAGAAAAGCTTAATTATATTAATACCAGATTTTTGTACCCGGTGTTGCCGGTTGTTGGGTTTAAATCTTTTATTCTTGACTGCTGTTCATTTTACATTTCCAATTTTTCCGTATTTAGTATTGGTTAGTATCCTCAAAATTGTTATTCTACTAAACACTTTCACCTGATCATTACTTTTGAAATATATAAAGTTCTCAAATCGTAGATTTTTAATAAAATTGTTTGAAGGTTTGTAAACTTACTTCACATTTTAATAGTCTACATGTTTCAATCTTTTTTGTCTTTTGATTACAACGTGTAAGATCCTGATTAATACTGAAAATGTTTTGCTAATATACAAATCGATATTCAGGATTAAATTAACGGGGACCCGATTAACAAGTTTTGCATGAATCTTCTGTAAGACTAGCTTTTACAAAAATATGGCCAAGATCAAAATACAATATGCTAATAAAGGGTTTAATTTTTTTCGAAGCGAACCTCTGTTAAAAATATTTAACAATATCATACCTGAAAACTGTATTTAAATATTTTACCAGATTGTTTCGTTTTTAGTTCATCAATGGGAACCGTTTTATTTTTTGATCCATTAAGTAAATCTATGCTTAAAAGCTTATGCACTTAATAATCATTGAAGGTTGACTATAAAAACAGAACTTTCCTAATAAATATTTTACGAATTAATTATTATTTTTATTTGAACTGTTAATTTTAAATCTTTGATATTTCTTTATTTAGGCTCGAGTTCATTAAATTTAATTTTCATTAAATTATTTTTACTGAAGGTAGGAATTGTTACATGAAAATTATTATTAAAATTTTATTGATAATTTTTCTTGGCTTGGGATTCGAACCTGAGTTTTTGAATTTACATATGTGTCGCGGGTTAGAACGCAAAAAGAATTCTGATGATGTGTTTCTCGAAACATATGTAAATTCAACAACCCAGGTTCGAATCCCAAGCCAAGAAAAATTTAAAATAAAATTTTAATAATAATTTTCATGTAATAAAAATAAAAAAGATTTTTGTCCCTTTTCGGTCCCAGTGTTATAGTACATATATTAAATTTTACCGGGTTTCTTGAAAAAAATATAGCCTATTCCAAGCAAATTTCTATCTATCTGTCTGGTTTAGCCATTTGGGTTTACCGGTTTTACCCTTTTTATCCCAACCTGGTCTAAGTTTTGGAAAAATATATAGGTTATTGACTCTTCCAAGCATACGTTCCGAATTTCAATAAATTCGGTTTAGCCGTTCAGGCGTGATTGCGGTTGTATAAATTATATTTTGCTTAAGGTACTTATGAATTACGCAATATATTTTATTTTAAATTGGAGTATATATAATAAAGCATTTTTTTAAACAATAGGTGTTTACTTTATATTGACACTCATAGTACAAGTTCCTTTTGAAAGAAAATTACGATTGTTACAACTATGAATGTGACAGGTCTAGTCAAACACACTAAGGCCCATTATTACAACTTGGCAATAGTTAAAGGTATGATGTTATCGGACAGATAAGAAGTATTTGGTTATTATAAGTTTACTTTAATCTAAAACCGACCGATAAGCTAAAGGGAAGATCATCTTGCCTTTAAATTTTATAGTGAGGTATGTATTTGAAGTTGCCATGTGTTCTGGAAAAAATGTCAACTTCATGAAAAATAAAATAATTTTAATTTTGTTTTGCCAATAAATACTTTAATAAACAAAAATGGAAAGCAAACGTTTGATTTATATTTTTTCACACACAAATGTTTTCACAAACACAAACAATTTACTGTTTCTTGTCAATAGTTTATCAAAAGTAATCGGTTTCTCACTGGTATTGCCATATTTTAGAAAAAAAAAATAATTTTATTTTACAAGGAAGTTGTAATAACGAAAAATTTTAAAGGTCACTTTATTCCTCACTTTAATTAAAGTTACCTTTTACTATTAAGAACATTAGAGGCAAGTTGTAATAATGGCCCTAAGTTTTATTTCGCACAAATATAAACTTTATTGTTTTTTGTCAGTGGTCCAGAGATTTCCTGGAACAAAATAGTCTGATATTAGGAATCCGAGTTCGGTGAGGAAAATTTCACCTACTTACAGACATCCCAGCAAACCATATGAGTCCGAAAAGAGTCTTTTCTGACACCTTTTTCGGAGCGTTAACGCTCTTTATGAGCCCAAAAAACAATCATAATTGCTCCGAAAACCTTCAGAAAAGAGGGTCATTACATTCGAAAATGGTCCGTCAGAAAGAGCTCTTAGATAATGTCAGAAAAGAGTCTTTTATGAGGGTTTTTTTGGGCTCTTAAAGAGCTCTTAGATAATGTCAGAAAAGAGTCTTTTATGAGGTTTTTCTTGGGCTCTGTGTAATCTTGTTTTTATCATTCTTGTGTGGTATAGCTGTTTTTTTTTTGTTCAAAGCACAAATAACAAGACAACAACGCTTTGGTACACACATAATTAAGTGGAATTTCTGAGTCATATTGCGTGCCGACTCAGGGCAGTAACAAGCAAATTTTTCTTTCGCTCCGAAAATGCTCTTTAGTTGGACTCTTTATTGACTCCTTTTTTCGGAGCGCTCCTAAAATGGTATGCTGGGTTATTATACAATTATTTTTTTTTTTTCAATTGTGAGCCCCCATAGAGTAGGCGATAGTGGGCCGCACTATCATTCAGAGGGTTGCCGGTTCGATTCCCGCCAAAGACTCTGGGTGTTTTCGAATTTATTTTTAATTAGGTATTTTTTAATATTATATTTTTTTAATAAAACTCCAAAAATTAGCAAAAAATGCATTTTCATTTTCTCTTTCAGAAAAGTACCAAAAGTGTAGACAAAAGTGGTCCTAAAAGAACTACTCAGTCAGTATTGACGCAGTCTACTGGTAGATTTCGTAGGACAAGCCTGTGCTAAATGTCAAAAGTAGATAAAAAATTAGTAAGGGTATACTTCCTCAATAGTAATGGTGACATCGTCAATAGGTAATCAGTATAATTTTACTATTGACATTTCCTGCAGTGTACATACAAGTGTTTTAGGGAGTATAACGAACGTCTTTATTTGCCAACTGATAAGTAAAATGTACTCAAGTAGAGACACAATCAAAAAGCAATTCTACTGTCAATAATATAATATTGTGTATAGGTACAGAACAATCGAATGATTAATCTTAAACTTAAATTGGGCCGACTCACGGAAAAAGTCTTTACAGTCATCATTTTGCAAAACGTTAAATAGTATAATTTTTTTTTTTTGATTTTAATCAACGGATTTGAAAATGTGAATCAAATGTGAAATAGTTTTACTATTTGATATTTTTTGGAGTTTTACATCTAGTAAGTTGTCTAGTTAGTTTTCGCATTCTAGACTAAACAAATGATTTTTTATTGAAAATCAAAATTGATCGAAATTTATACAACAGAGTTATATCTTCAGGTTAATATAATCTAACATATTTGATATGCCTTATCGAATTTTTCAAATCTGATCACATACATATATGTATTCTACAAAAGGGCTATCACGATTTGGATTTATCATCTTTAATTTCTCACGACTCAATTTGAGTCTAAAGAAAAAAATGTTACAATTTAAAAAAAATGTAAAAAATTTCATTAAGACAAACATAATTGCCTCTAACTTTTAAACTATACTCGTATGTATGCATGCATTTATATCTATTTCACCCACAAAAACTGATCTATAATCTATTGGTGGTAAAATTATACTTATACCCTTTTAAGGGAAAGACTTAAACTTTCAAATAAGATTGAAATTGTGCATTGTGAAAGATACACTTAAATATTTATGTTTGGAAAGTTTTTCAGTTTTTAAAAACGTCAAATTTCTGAACGAAAGGAATCATCCACATTCAGAGAAGTGATGGAAATCGATTGAATTTAAAACACTCGACTTGAAATCATTTTAACTAGTGCTTTATTAGTTTCTTCTAATGCACAGTGTGACAGAATTGAAATCTGTCATTTCTAAAGTTTACGTTGTTGGTTTCAAAACGTTTCGTTTTCATAATCAATTTCCATCACATACTTGTTAATATCTGTGCAAAATTTCATTCAAATTGGACAAGTGAAATCCGAAATTGAGTTTTCGGATGGATCATTTGAAGATCCAATCCATTAGATGTATCATATATGAAAATAACGGCTGTGCGTATCTTATTTATCTTGTGTAATTAAGCTAATGCATAATATGTATGTATATCGAAAATCTGATTTGCATTATAAAGATTTTGTCATCCAGGTATGCCAAAAAGAGGCTTCTTTTAACGTACGGTCACACATGGCAAATATTTGACGAAAAATGCGTAACCACTAAGTAAAATATATTTAAATTCTTTTATTTATTTCACAAATCACACAAACAAATTAAGTTTTATTTTATTTGATACTGTTTGATCTTACAAAACAATTGTAAGATCAACAAATAAGAGTGCTATATTCGGCTACGTCGAATCTTATATATTCTTCACCTTTGTTGTGGATGAATAATTATATTATGCATAATTACGTCGATAAACACGCCATCTGGGGCCAAATTACCGCATTCGATATCGTGTAAAATTGATCGTAATTTTCTTATTTGAGATTATGGCATTCGATATCGAGCAAGAAATTTAGTACATTTAATCATAATTTCGATATCGAAATCATTTTTCGATACGATAGCTCATTCGATTACGAATGCAGTAATTTGGCCCCTGATTTAAATAGCAAACTTCTCGAAAGCATGTCGGACTGAATTATTGAAGATTTGGATCTGGGGACTTCAGAAAATTGATTTCAACAGTCAGACAGACAGGCAGACATGGCTTAATAGACTCCGCTATCTATAAGGATCCAGAATATATATACTTTATAGGGTCGGAAAATTATATTGGGAAAATTACAAACGGAATGACAAACTTTCTCATGAAGGTTTTTTTTTTTTTTTTTTTTTTTTTTTTTTTCTTTGCATATACTTTTTTATTGTATCTTCATTTTAAATGAACTAACAATAGGTATTCAAATCCTAAAACTAAAGTTAATTAAGATAAGTCCAGCCAATGCTAGACAAAATCTAGTTTTCAAATTCGATAGGATATAATGAGCAACTTGAATTTATTCATCTGAGAGCGGTGGTGTCCCTCCTTCTCAAACGGCTATGACCGGGATGTTGTAAGATGTCTCGAGCGAGGGGATTTGGATGAGTTTCCAGCTTACCCAAATAATGGGCCACGTGTTTAGTTATTTCCCATTTGACAAGTGGAACATCAAGATCGTTGTGTATGTTGTTGTTTTTAATATACCAAGGAGCGGTAGTTATCATTCGTAGAATTTTGTTTTGACGGCGTTGAATTTTCTCAATATTGGAGTTGGAGGCAGTGCCCCATAACTGGATACCATAGCACCAAATTGGCTTTAAGATTGAGTTGTAGAGTAGAAGCTTACAATCGAGACGAAGGACGGATTATCTGCCGATGAGCCAATGAATTTGGGCTGCTTTCAGTTTCATTTGAGTCAGCTTAGCATCTATATGTGGTTTCCATGTGAGGCGACGGTCCAGATGAATACCAAGATATTTCACGTGTAAGTTTTGAGGCACTATATGGTCAATAATACGAATAGGGGGACATGATTCCCTACGTAGAGTAAATGTTACGTGGGTGCATTTCTGTTCATTTAATTTTATTCCCCATTGTCTTGCCCATTTCTCCACTTGCGTTACGTGGTGCTGTAATTGAATCGAGGCATCTTTTGGATCTTTGTGAGTACTGAAAAATGCCGTATCATCAGCAAATGTTGATGTGTGAATTTCATTGTTTGTTGGCATGTCTGCTGTGTACAGCAAGTATAGAATTGGTCCTAAGATACTACCTTGAGGGACGCCAGCACCTATAGGTTGAGGACGACTTAAATAATCACCTTCTTTAATCATAAACTGACGGTCGATTAAGTATTTCCATAGTAGGTGTTGAAGATTCACCGGCAAGTTCTGCTTTAATTTAGATATCAGGCCTTCATGCCATACTTTGTCGAAAGCTTGAGAGACGTCAATAAAGAGTGCCGAACAGTATCTCTTTTCCTCAAAGGTTTTTCTTATGACTTGTACCAATCTATGTGTTTGTTCTATTGTACTGTGTTGACGTCTGAAGCCAAACTGGTGATTGGGAATGCAGTTGTTTTCATTCAAAATCGGAGTCAGCTTGGTTATAAGCAATTTCTCGAATAATTTGGACATAGTTGGTAATAGACTTATTGGCCTATACGACTCAACTTTGCAAGGATCTTTTCCCGGCTTAGGAATCATCTTTACTAGTGCAATTTTCCAAACCGGAGGGTAGTACTCAAGCCGTAAGATGGCATTAAAAAGAAAGAGGATTAATCTTTTTGCAATGCGAGGCAGCTCAAAAATCATTTTATTGCTGATTTTATCAAACCCAGGTGCTTTTTTAACATTTAAATTATCAATAGCCTCAACAACCTCCAGATATTGAAATCTTATTTGTACAGGTGGTCTGGCAACAACAGGCGGTAGTTGGCTAATGTCAGTATCCATATTGGGAGTGAATACATTTTTTAAATGACTTACGAAAAGGTTGGCTTTTTCTTCGTTATTTCGTGCCCAAGATCCGTTCAAAGTACGCAGTGGAGGTTTTGCGATTACGGGTTTTCTTAGATTTCGGACTGCACGCCATAATGAATAATTTGACTGGAAAGTTGCGTCTAGACCTTCCAGATGTTGTTTGAGAGAATCTGCTTTTTGCGCCTCTAGCAAGATCCTAAGATTTTTGGTGCATTCTCTCAACCTAGTTTTAAGTTGGGGCGATCTGTGTTGTTGCCACTCTCTTCGGACTCTCCTTTTTTCAGACAATAGTGTTCAACACATTTATTCAAGTTTGGTGCACTTGCACTTAAATTCAGATTTGTGCTTATTTTTGGTTTCACAGTTAAGTAGTTTTTATTAAATTCGGGATCTTTAATGTTCTCATTACTAACACTTGCCGAGCTCAACACGAAATAAGCATTTCGGCTCTGAGGCCCACTCGCACTGTTAGAATTGTTACTCATTCACTGTCTCACTGTATTTAATTTTAATTTATTAATTTTTTTATTGCACCTAGTGCAATTATTTGACTTTGTAAAGTTTTTCACCTATTACGAGATTTTTTTTTTCACTTTTTTGTTTAATTTAACTTTTTATACTTTTTCACCTATTACGATTTTTTCACCGAAAATTCAGCCGCACTAAAAGTAACACGTCCGAACAGTTCGGTGTATGAACAGACCATGAAGGTGAAGGGAATAAAAAGCATCAAATAAATTTGTGCTGAAAAAGCAATGAAGGGCTACATTATAAAAACCGTTTAAAGCCACATTCTGTCAAAATTTTCGATAAAGTGCGAAAAGGGGCTAAATTATAAAATGTCTCTTTTAAAAATCAAAACAACAAAGACATTTTTATAAATTAATTTATTAGAAAAAAATTACTACAATGGGACCGGATATTATTTTTCTTGTAGGGATTGTCGAGTGAAACAAGATTCTAATAGTGAAATATGCCGGACACCTCCAAAATCCGGATTTACGGTTAAAAAACCGGATTTTGTACCTTTGCGCACTTATAAGCCTGCAATTTTGTTAATAATGATTCGATTTTCAATTTCTCAGAAGAAACTGAGATCTTTCGAATGGTATATAATTTATCTAAGAAAACTTAAGAAATTTGGGCGTTATTGTCGAGCAATAACACAATTTGCTATAACACAATTTGCTCGACAATAACACCCACATTTCTTAAGTTTTCTTAGATGAATTATATACCAGGTTTTTCTATTTCATTCAATTTTGTATCACTGTTTATTTCAATTACATTTTAATAAATAAGATACATATGTACGTAGATTAAATACCTACATAGTATTAAATTGTACATATACATTTAAAATTTGTCATTACTGAACAAAATTTCGATTTCTTGTTCATCATCATTTTCTACTATCAATAAAATATTTAGATTTTTTATATGTTTCATTCGAATTAATTTTTGAGCACATTTCGTCAGGTATTTTTATCTCTTTTTAGACTATATTTAATGTGTATTAAACTGTTTTACACGTATTTAATGATATTTTGTTTCTAATTTTATTTTTGAATAAATTCATGACACTAAAACTCCTCTCAACTTCTGCGTTTGAGTACGAATATGTCAATATGTGTTTGGCAAAACTGGACAGTTTAATGGCGTTTTCTTTTCTGGCAAAAATGTTACACGTTTTTCCCATTTCGCATCTTTTTTATTTTTTTTTGTGTTCTTTTCTGAAAAAATATCAACACTGCTAAAGTGTAGTGTGTTCTTTTCTATAAATGTCACACTATAAATTAAAAAAATGGTGCACCTTTCACACTCTGTATTTTTAGAGGGGGAGAATCGCACGATAAAACAGCTGACCAGTGATGCCAACTTTTGAGACTCAAAACGCGTAAACATTTTTGAAAAAAGGGCTAAATGGAAAATAATCCATATAAAACCACATCCAATTTTCTTTTTTTTGCGTTTTGAGTGACTAAAATCCGGCTAAATCTAGCCCGAAAAGGGCTAAGTTGGCATCGCTACAACTGATATTTGTTTTGTTTATGAATGTGTATTTGTGTTAAGAAACAAAAAAAAATATACAAAATGGAAAATATTACTACTTTTTTATGTGCTAAAAAAATTTTGGATGACTTGTTGAATTCATCTTCATCATCTGATGATGATAAAATATTTTATATGATTATGGAAAAGTGAAAGGCTTTGTAGAGAACGTAATTAATGAATACTCTGAAGTTGATGTATGTCAAATTTCATAGGACAATATCTCCTACTTCTTATATGTGTAATGTATGTCTATATATATATAATTTTTATAGTTTAAGAAGAATTTGCGTATTAGTCGGGAAGGTGTCATTGGTCTTTTTGGTAAATATTCATTGTCTTATTTCAAGCGATCTTATCAGGGAGCTATCTGCTTCTTCTTTTTTAACAAAAAACAAAAACAGCTGTACATGAAAAAAGTGTTACACTGTTGTAATTTTATGTTCTATTCTCACCATTAAAAATGCGACATCTTTAAAATGTGGGGTAAACATTATAATAATGTACATAATAATGATGTAACATTTTATTTCAGAAAAGAAAACAGCATAAGAAATGGGTTATTACCAATAGCATTATTTCGATATTATTACATTAAAGGAAGAAAAAGTACGAAAAAACTAAAATGTACCCATATCAAGCAAAAAGTAATAACGGGCTAAAAGGGCTAAAAGATAATTGCAAAACGTGCTAGATTTACACGTTTTTTTAGATATACGCAAAAAAATAGTCCTGGTAAACTTTTTTTATTTCTTCTACAGATAAGCGTTGTTCATTTGATCGCTTTTTCACAATATTTTTGGTGTATTCGGCCGACTATTCGTGTAGCTGCTCCTTTCTGCCACTTCGCATAATCTGCAGTATCCGTGAATCTATTACATTGTATTACAAATTGAACAATGACTTATGCAGATATTGACACTTTAAAACCTTATGAGAAACAACTTGAATAATCCACTGACCTTCCTAGAGTTTAAGATTACTTTATGAAGGCTATCGTTTGGAAATTAGCTTTACAGTAGTCCAGCATACCGCTTGCCAACGTAGTCGTGTTAATTTTGTTGTACAAATACCAATAAAATTAATTATAAAATATTTGAGATTTATTAAAAACTCTTTTACAAATGTTTTAATAGTAAATTAAATATCTGCAATACAAGTACAAAATTTATGTTTGTTTTTGTGTAAAATTACTCGTATCAACATTTCGTTATATTTGCGACAAATGTGCTAAACGTGCAATTAAGGTACCCCCTCTTATTATTGCACATCATTTCATCTCCAATGTAATTGTTTTATTTTAGTACGTATTCTTTTTTATGGGGAGCAGTGTAGACGTCGGTCAGTAGTGATAAATTAAATCCCAATGAGGAATGAAATCATGCACTCGTAATAATGATTTGTGTTTACACATGTCCATTCTACAAGTACATAAATATGTACGAATAATGTAAATACATGTATGTACGTACAAAATAAACAATGCTGGCCATATGGACTTGATCATTAATATTGGTACTAAGTCTACAATGTTCACTATTATAATATGGTTAAAAAGCGGCGCCTACCGGGTACGAAAACATTCCTTTGCGAATGTATTCCTGTAAATGTATTTATGCGTTGTTTTATTGTCATTTTGATCATATTCATACATATTAGGACTCATGAATGTGTGTATGTGAATATTTGACTGGCTCATACGTAGTAGAGATGAACAAAGAAATCCATATTAGGAGGATAAATGATTTAAAGTAAAATGCCGCATACACTTGAATGAACGAAGAAACAACCATTGAAGGAAAATCAATGATGCAACGGCATTTAACTAACGCCTTCACTGTCTAGATGGTCCATGAGGCTAGCACAGGACTTTAAAAGAATCAAACAAAAGTGGGACGGTTATTTTTGTTCTTTGTTTCTTGATACTTGAATGCAATGAATGATACAGCCATAAATTATTGAGAAGATTTGTTTCTAATTTTCGGCCGCAACTTCTTATCAATAACATTTATATATATTTATATTTACTGTCGAAGACTATTAGGACAATATATAAATGATATGTTCGGTAGATCCTGAATGAGTCTGATTTTAGACTTTTTTTGTAAGAAAAATTGGCCAATTTGTAGTTTTTTATAAAATTTTCTTACAAAAGTGTTTTTTCTTTAATTTTTCTTACAAAAGAGTATTTTATTTAATTTCACAAAAAGTCAGCCTGTACAAAAAGAATGAATAAAATAATAACTGTACAAAGAATAGTATGTGTGCTCGAATAATTCTTAGTATTATTAGTAATTCTAGATTCTAGTATCTAGGGAGGAATGTTTAAGAAAAATCGTCGAAACGGCATAATTCGAAAAAACGATGTCAAGGTGGTTTTTGGAGGAGTTGATACACTTTTCAAGAAATTGCGCTCATTGAAGTATGTATATTCTTTCACCATTTTCCAATTGAGCAGCCAAATGCGTTACACCTTCCATGTAACGGAAAACTCATTAATCGCTATGATGTTTCATTGCTGCTTATGTTACGTTCTGCTTGATATGCTTGTACTTTATTCCTCATTTCCACATTGCCACGTTCCAGTTACATATTAAAAATTGCTTGGCCACTGCGTTTATTAAAATACATACTTGCATATGTATTTTATCGCCTTCACATAGTTACAAAACTCGATATTAACATGAGCTTTGAAAGTTTTTGATAGCAATGGAGAACATGTCACAATCATAGCTGCCAGATTTGACGATTTTTTGTTTCAAAAATAGCAAAGTGACGATTTGACGATTTCTTCATTGAAAGTGACGATTTTCTGAATTATTAAAATTTCCTATCATGTTTTTTTATTAGATAATGTTACCAAATTCTCTCTTTTTTGAGACAACAATTATTTTTCTTATATAATATCAGAAATATTAAGAAAAACATATGCCATATCAAAAACAAAACTAAGTAATAGTAGTGTTTTCTTAATTATTGACAATTTTTAAATTTAAGTATAATAATTCCAAATAATATTGAGTCAGGATAGTAGAAATTACTTATTTATCTGTAAACATAAAAAGAAATTTTAAATGATGAATTCCATGAAATAAAATTTTTAGAGGAAACAATTTTTGAATTTCAATGGGGAAATTCTACAAAAACTTCTCCTGTTTGAACATAACGGCTAAAGAATATTCAGCCAAATAAATTTAAATAACAAAAAAACGGAATTCTTTTAAAATAAGTACCTGTATATACACATTGTATTCTATACTCAAAATGTTATTTAAAACTTAATAAACTAAATTGTTTTAAAATGGTAATTTACCTGAATTAATAAGATATGCTAAATTCAGATATTTATTTATAAAATACTGTAAGTCTTGTTTTACACTCTTCAGTTTTAGCTGACCAGTTTTTGTACAATTCTCTTTTGAACTTGCCATTTCATTCACACACGTCAATTCAATTTTCGTACATTTTCCATTTCTCATACATGAGGTAGTTGGAAGTGAGAAAGTATCAATAAATTGAAGTTATTATGGCGCACGATACCATTTTGTTTCGATTATAGCATTTGCCTGTGGAATTTGGGAATGTTATGCTTCCTGTCCTTAACAAAAATTAAATTGGTATTCAAGAGCCAACTCTTAACGCTGCAACTTCATTAACAACAGACGCAATATATCTCATTCCAGGCGTTTTTGCTTTCCACTTTAACGCACCACAATATCTGCATTCGTGAATCATTGTACCAATATTTAGTTGACTGTGCTTGCTATAATCTATCAAAAGCCGCACCTTTATATATCAACTAACTTGCTGTTTTAAAATTGCGACGCCGTGTTTCCATTCGCTCAGATGGAATATTACGTCTGCCATCTGCTTCTACCGCAGTCTCTGCTATTCTAAGTGCGATCAGAATGACGTTGGCCTAGTCTACGACGTCGAATATTGGCATGTTCTGCTAATGCCTTTTTATTAATTCTACTCAAAAGTCTTAGTTTTCTTCCAGTCATATTGAATTTTTTATTCAACTGTTTTAAATAGTCTTTAAACTTATTCTTTCAAAAATACCTTGTTACCTATCTCATTCAAAAAGTACTACTGAACGCAAAAAAAATATTTCTTAATATGTATTCAGAGTTCATCAATTACAGGTATTTTAATGTTACTCTGAAGTCAATAAGTAATTCATATATACCTGAAGTATTTGTTTTAATATTAATCTAAAGAATATTTATATTTCATTGTAAGAGGTAAAAAAAGTTGGTTTACTTACAGTCGAACTTCCCTATAATGAATCTTGACGGGACCAGAAAATCACTTCATAAAAACTTCATTATACAGAAATTATATTTTCCCTCACTTTTTATTTAAAATAACTAGGCATATTAGTTTGGGTTACACTTTTCCATTTTTCTTCCACCGGCAACTGATGTCAAAATTGTTATTGATGTGGCTTTCTTCTTTTTTTTTTGTTCTTATTTTCCTCTTTTGGGAATCCCCTCATTATATGTGGCATCTTTCTCGGTGCACAGAGTTGTTAGTATGCGTAACAGAAAATTGTTTGAAAAATTCATTATATAGAGACAAAAACGCATGTGAGTCAAATATTACACCTGCAAAATTGCTTCATTGTATAGAAAACTTCATTGTATGGAAATTCATTATAAGGAGATCAAAAACAATGAAATTAGAACGGAAAAAGTTGTGTGTTTGAAATCAATTCATAATAGGGAGAACTTCATTGTATAGCAGTTCACTATAGAGAAGTTCGACTGTTGTTATTTTATGGCTATGCAAGTCTTTATACTGAGTTAAATTTTTTATTACGATCTGTTAAAAGAATATTTAAATATGGTAGATACTTTGCCAAACAGGCTAGATGACAATGACCGAATATATTTATATATTAAAATACCATACTTTTAAACCCTATAGAATAAAGTATACAAAAGGCACTAAAATATTGGAATTACTAAGTACATTTTATTTGGTAACTTATATTACATTATAGAAGTCCATATTTAAAAATTTAAACCTGTTTGTGATTTATTTCAAAAAATAAATCATTCCCCCTTTTATCAGTTATTCTGCTTTCGACCCATGTATTATCAAGAAATTACTTTTTCAATACACAACTTTCTTATTGATAAACCTACAAAACAAATTTCACTGCCTTAAAACAACACTTTTTACCCTTTTAGTTATAATTTCCCAAATGTATGCTGTTAATGAGTTTTTTGACTTTGAATATATTGATATAATGTTTAAATTTTACCCGTTTCCACCTTTTTCTCCCCTTAAAATCGGTTTACCCGCTTGTTCTTGATTGTTAATGAATCAAAGGTACCAATTTTACCAGTTTTTTTCTTTTTATCCCTTGAGATAAATGCGTCATTCATGCTTGGATCTCTCCACGTTTTAAATATCTATTAAATAGGTTCAGCATTTGGTTTTACCGGGGATTCTTCTTTTTATCCCGGCCTGGGTTTGAAAAAATATAAAGGCTGTTGATATTTTTAAGCATGAATCTATCTACGTCACAAATTTCAATACAATCAGTTTAGCCGTTTGGGTTTACCGGTTGTATCCCTTTTTATCCCGGCCTGATCCAAGTTTCGAAAAATATGAAGCCTGTTGACGCTTTCAAGCATGGATAATATATCCATATGTATCAAATTTTAATAAAGTCGGTTCCCCATTTTGTATAAACAGTAAATTCCTGTAACAAAACAGTAAAATTTTACCCGATTTTAGCCCCTTGAAAGAAGACTTTCGGAAAGATACTTATCTAATACACATTTTTGTGGCTATAGAAAGCTAAAATAAAAATGCAGTTTTTTCATAACAAAACTAATCATTATTTAAGAACAAAATAAAATTTTTTACCCGTTTTTCCCCTTTATATAAATATGAAGTAATACACATACTGTGAGCGTCAATATAAAGTAAACACATAATATTGTCTAAAAAAATGTTTTATTATGTATGTATACTAAAAGTACACATTTAAAACAAGCACTTTGAATAATTCATAAGTAACTTAAGCAAAAAATAAAAGTAAAGTAAACATTACGGTAATAATATCAATTAAATTTGCATACGCTTTTGTTTCCTTTTCTGTTGATTCAATTCTACTTAAATAACTATGTACATATATAAAAATACAATACATATACATAATTTTATAATAGAATATTATTTATATTAAAAGAATTATCTAAGCTTTTCTTTTAATAATAAGTGGTCTTGACATTATTTTGACGCTCACAGTATGCTTATTTGCCAATGTTGTGCACTCATATGGGAGTAAGAAATCACTTTCCATTCGCATAAGTCGGTTAAGTTAGGGCCCCTCAATAAAGTTTCTTAGTGATTTCCCATCTGAAAGACTATATGCAGCACAATGGCACAGGCAATATTCGTTATCTTGCAAGATAGACTAATACGAGCATATGCCCAGCAGACACATTAATTAGCATTCTGTGTTTTGTCATATAAAGAATCTGCTTTGTTCGTCTTTCAATTTTGGATTTCTCGGTTGTTCTGCAAGTTTCCGATATGCTCATCTCTCAAAGTAATTTCCAACGGCATATAACATAGAAAATTGGATCGTCAAATGGCCAATTTAAGTAGAAAAGGCAGTGGTTTAACTATGAAATAAGTTACGATAAGATTTGGCACAATCGAACCGAAAGGCGAATTGAATACTTTTAAACTTCTGATCACATCCCCATACAACTTATTATTTATTTATGTATGTATGTATGACTTATAGATGATGAGATGGCGATGATGTTGATGCTACTGCCACAAGATTCTAAAGCCTGGATATTCAATACCGCCAGTTGTATGATTACTGAATATAAAGTAACAAATCGCACGTGACAAATCCTTATTTGGCTTTCCATTGGAATCTTTTATTCTCTTTTGTGTTTAACGCAAAAAACAACACGATCAACATTCCGCATCTGATTTTAATGATACGAACGAAATGCAATCATGATCGTTCGATTGATTGGAGCGTTTTAATTTTGACGTGTCCGTTGTTTATTTTTAATTTTTTATTCATGTTGTGTCTGTTGATGTCTGCAAATTTTACCTACTGTATCACTACAGATGGTCTAGAAAAAATTGGTCGAATACAGATATTTATTATGGAAGTCTAGTTGTATATTTTTATACCCTCCACCACCACCATAAGTGTTGAATGAGGGTATATATAAGTTTGTCATTCCGTGTGTAACACTGAGAAATATTCATCTGAGGCCCAAAAAAGTATATATGTATGTATATATTGGCCCATAATCATAGTCATAGAAAAAACATACTTTAAGCAAAAGCATGCTTTTGTTTTAAATTCAAAACAAAATTTATATGTTTTTGTTGTTTAAAAGTTTACTTTTACTTAAAGTATGCTTTTTCTATGACTATGATTATGGGCCATTGATCCTTATGAAATTCTAAGTCGAATGAGATATGTCCGTCTGTGTAAAACATTCTCATATCCAAACGCCACAACCAAAATCAAGAGAGTTTACAATAAACAGTTTATAGTTCTCCTAAGCAGCAAACTAGATATAGTAAAACCAGAGTTATGACCCAAAATGTGAGACAACCTCCATAAACATTTGATATTTTTAAAAATTTTTCCTCCAATATTGCAGATATTGCCATGAAATTTTTATGATAAAAGGAGAAAGCGTGAGGAAAATAGTGATAATCGGTATATGATTTCTTATAGTCCCCATGAAAATATCCTCCCGAAATATGGCTTAATGATAAATAAATGCCTGTAAAATTTAAATATTTATATGAAATTCGGCGAAAATAAGTGTCATGTAAAAATAAATCGCAAAACATTTTGTTTTGTTCGGCCCATGTTTGACTTAAATACTTATAAATCTGGTACAAATATAGTTACCGGCTAAAAATTCCACACAAATAATTCTTATAGATATATAAATTGTTATACTAAATTTTATACTGGTCGGTGCATAATTTTTCATAGCTCCCATTTAAGGACCACTTCCGAAAAAGTCATTAATCTTTATATATATCTTATAAATATCGGTACCGACTCGGACTTTTAGTCAGATTGAAGATACTTTTATTGGAGCATCCAGACGCATGATTTCGGTGCAAGCGCACAATACAAAAACACGAAAATTTTTTAAACCTGACGTTCCACGTAGATGATTTTGGAATACCAGCGGAATGGCATTTTTTTGCGACGTCTCATGGTAAAGGGCCCTGCGATGGTCTGGGAGGAACAGTCAAAAGATTAGCAGCCCGTGCAAGCTTGTCCAGCCTCATAAATCCCATTAATAGTGCCGTCAAATTTTATGATTGGGTGAATAAAAACGTCAAGAATATTCATACGGAGTTCTTTAATAACTATTAATATGAAGATAGGGCGAAACACCTAAAGGAGCGCTTTGACAAAGCGAAAATAATTTCTGAAACTCTTGGCTATCACGCATTCATTCCACAACCCGATAAAAAAATTAAAGTTCAGACAACATCATCTTCTAAGCAGTACTGTATTAAGACGGTATACAACGCATAACATTTATTTCTTTACTCTATTTTTTGTTTTATTTTTTACTATAAATATTACACATGACTGAACTACGTTTTCTTTGTTTTTTGTTGTTGTTTGTATCTTGTGTTAATAAACTATTGAAAAATATATTTTTTTCTATATTCACAGAAATTTTTGTTGCTCGTGCAAAAGGTATAAGGTAAAAAAAATCGTTAAAAATAGAACGCATTATTTCACCACTTCCAAACTCACACAGTTTGTAAAAAAGACATATAGGAACACACTCTCAAAATTAAAAAAAAAAAAAAAAAGATGTAATCAGTTTGAAAATCGAAATAAAAGGATGCAAATTATACAAACTTAAAAAAATGCTATGGGGATATGCCATACCGCTTTGGTATTTTAGAAGAAATTGAAATTACCTTCAAAACAAGGTATAGAACATTAAAATCGGTCCAGTATTTCAGGAGTTACATGCGATTGAATGAACACACCACTTTGAAAAAATCTCAATTTCACCAAAGTTCAATTGGTCATAACATTTGAAAAACAATTTTCATATTTTTTTCTCATCGGGGATGAAGTAGAATTTTTAGAGGACTAAATCTGCAAATTTCCATAAAAATCGGAATCATTGCGTTAAATTTTTTCCCAAATTCGTACCGTTTGACATGGAATGACTCATATGCATAAAATTCACTGTTCCAATATTTACTTCCGAAAAACAATTTAACCTACAAAAATGTCTAATAAATCACATAAGTGGATACTATATTTAGAAGCTATCAGTCCATAATTAGTCCACTTCTACTATGCCACCCATAAATCCCTTGTTAGTAATGTTATTGAGATCACATTCAACCAAAAGAATCCTCACATTATAAGAGTAATCTGACCATTTTTTATACTCTGTTTCTTAACTTGTTGTGAATATGGAAAACTGTTTTTGTAATTTTAAAAATTGGTAGTTACATCAATTATAAATCGTATAAAATATATAAAATTTCAAAATATTTAAAATAAATTATGTTTGTCGTAAAATTCTCTTTCAATATTCAATATTCCTCGCAGAACTACTAAAAACTTAGGGCCCGATTATCGTTCACAACACTAAAATGTTGTATTGTCTCGACTACAACACAATATGCATTTTTCATACGATTAAGCCGATAAGTGTTGCGAATCATAATCGCAGTTTGCAACATACAGCATCAAAATACTTAGTGTTTTGAACGGTAATCGGGGCCTTAATAATTACACTAGTTTATTTGGCTTTTGGTCTGACTGGAAATATAGTTTTTTTTTTAAATACTGCAAGATCATACATATGCATATATGTATGTATGTATATTAAGTCAGTTCGAATAAAAATTATATATGTATTTTTGGAATCCTTCTTCTATCAAATGTAAGTTGCATGTACTTACCTTTGCTTTATTATACAAATTAATAAAAATCTGACTCCCGAGTAAAGAGCATGAGAAGTACTACATACATACATATGTATGTAGATGTCAATTGTAAATAAATAAATAATTAAATCATAAAATAATGCTGTTTATAGAAAGGGGTGGCCTTTTGTCATCCGCTAAATCGGGAAGCCACTGTTACTTTGGAAAAAAAAAGAAATAAACCATATATTAATTATTTTCGTCGCATGTACTTAAACATACTTTATAAGCAGTTTTACAATGTAGCGCTTTAATAAAAATGAATTGTAATGCGTGAATTTATCAAGTGCTGCCACTCAATATTCATCATCAACATCGTTATAAACAACACGGCAGCAAGAATTAAGATAGAAAAAAAAAACGACCAACATCCATGTAACATGCAGCATTTAGCGCATGTGGTGGACCACTAACTAAAAAATCTTCATAAACTTTTGATGCTTTTGATACATCATGCTCTTTCCAAGAGGTAAGTTGTAAGACACACTGGGAGTGTGTCAGTGTGAGTGTTTTTGTGCGAATAAGTAACATGTGCCAAACACGCACCAACGAAAATTCCACAATCTTGTTGTTGAATGAAAAAATGCAAGAAATGCCACAGAATGCAACTGTTCAATGCAACGTTATGCAGCAGTGCATTGCTGCAGAAGGTTTGCAACAAACGAACGAATGAATGCAACACATAACAATACAATTCAATGCTATAACAACCACAGAAACTTTTAAACATGGTAGCAAAACGCATAAAAAACACGAAAATTATGTTGTTTTTTTTTGTTTCGGAGATCATTTCTGTATGTCTGTTCTTCTGCAGTTGGTTCATACATAGGACGATTTAGGCAAGCAGCTGGTGCTGGTAAAATGCGGCAGGTTTATTGAATAAACATTACAAAATACTTTAAGTGCAACACAGACAAAACAAAACAACAATACAACAGACAAAAACCGCACAGCAAATGTTGCACAACGTAGAATATTTTACAGCTTTTTAGCAGAACTTAACAATGCATCATTGTACATCTGTGGAACGTCCTTATACAACATTCAGTTATAGTTCGAGTGAAGGGGCGCATGCGCAAATAATTGCAAATACAATTCGATTTTTTTTTTTGCTCAAACAGACAAGCTTGTGATGATTATGCGTATAGCACGCGCTATAAAATGTTTCTTATGCTTCTCTTGTGTTGCCTCTTTTTGTTCCTTTTTCCCAACTTTATTATTTATGTATGTGCATACTATCTCGTTTGTTTTTGTGTTTTTTCTCATCTTTGTGGAATATCATATTTATGTTTTTATTGCCCACTCCTAGAATGCTACAGGCATGTACTTACTTATTATACATAACTACCACCAACTAACCAAACGACCATTCATCCATCCATCCATCCATCTCGATGGACATCATCAACACATCATTACCGCAAACAGCAGCAACAAGTGGTTTTAAGATTACATCTTCTCCTCTTTTAACAAACAAGAATTGCTGTCAAAGTGGAAACTAAAATATAAAGAGCATGAGGTGTATGTGGAGAATGATTTGTTAAGTGACCAACTGTCTGTCTGAATGAATGACTGACTATTAAAGCCGCTACGTTATAATACTGCGATGATAAACAGAATCAGATCAGTCATTACAACTTTGTGCCAACTTTTGGCTGGCTACATTTGGCGATCCATTGATCATGCGGTGGCTTGTTGAATGTTCAGCGCCATCATCATCGTGATCAAGGTGCAAAATGCATCGCGCTTACAGCTCCTGGGACGCAAGCCATAGAAAAACTAAGAATGTTGGTACGACGAATATGATATTACGAGTACGATGTATGTGTATTGAAGTATTATGTATGTTCAATTTTTAATATTAAACTACTACTACAGTGTGTGCTACAAAAGTCATTCCATATACTACCGACGACCACACAAAGAGTTAAAGGCTTTAAAAATATTTAGTTTATGAAAAACTTTCATAGCCGACTCACTTATTTTCATAGTGATATCCAAAGAGGATCATGTTTCGGTCGCTAAAAAGGACCTTTGCATGTTCGTCCACTCCTTATAGATACATCAGCCTCTTCCTCGTCCTCATCATGACAAATTCTACAAAAAATCAATAAAAGGTAGATTCCATCTCCTCGTACATGTACCAATTAAACAGCACCCTATCAGCACAGCTACTAGAACTCATTGGAACTCCAGGTTGGAATGTATCGTTATTTTCGTCAGCGATTTGTTTGGCATTCATGGAGCAATCTAGACATTAGACTGAGCTTTACTGTTGCTATATAATTAATATTCAAGGTATGTTACATATCTTAAAATTGTCGAATGACCTGTATATCTGGCTTCCATATCCATGCAACACTGAGCCTGACATCAGTACAGAAGTCCACAAGATATTTTCGATAATTCCCCGATTATTAAGTAATATCTGCCAAACCAGTCCACCTTACATTCATATAGACTTGACTACTGGATCTGGTGTTCCACCCTACAGGCCAACTAATTACATATGGATGTTTATATTGCACAACAATTCCAGAGTCTTGAAGTCCAGAAAGGTTCTCAGATATTTCGCACTGCCGTGTTCATACCAAGACTAATTTCTGTGGTACAGTGACATAGTAAATTAAGTAAAGATTGTTGGCATTGTGAGTCGCAACAGTTTTATATTTTATGGAATCAATTAATTTACGGCAATGGTCTAAAGGAGTGGGGATATCATATCTTGAGTGGAATACAGTAGCAATCCTCATACTAGAGATAATGGCAATATTTGTCAGAAGAGTCCCTATGAAAGGAACCATCGTATTCTTAAGATCCAGCCTATACAGAGTCTTCAAGACGGGCATCAGTGGCTTACTCTCTGTGTTCAAGTAACTATTTTTAAGCAGAAAGTCGTTCCGGATTTATCGACGTCGCCAAAACATTTGATAATACTTTCGGTCTTGTGTAAGATGCGCTACTAAAAAATATCCCAGGCAATTTTTAAAACTTGTTTCAAATTTGACATTCTTTGATAACATCCACAAACTGGTCCATTAACTAACAATTCCAATAAACTAAAATATTAAAATGGTGCAATGATTTAAACTTTTTATTGCAATCCAGTGTAATCAAGTTAGAGACATGTTGTATTTTTATTACATTCTCAATGCTGGTATTGTATTGAATGAATGACCATAAATGGAAAATATTCATGTCTTAAAATTCTTCTCTACCAATCTTTATTTTTTATTGAAATGTTTCATGCACCACGAACTTGTTGCTTAAAAAAAACCCCAACAAACTTTAAAGGAATTCAGAATGAATTTCATTACATTGAATAATTTTATAAAGAAATATTATTTATGTATTAAATAGTGTGCGTGTAAATATATATATATAGAACACGAATACAAACTTACTATGCACTTATGTACTCGTATGTATATGTACATAAATGCATTTAACACTTATGATACTGACCACAATACTTACTTACATCCCACTTATGCATATGTACATATATATGTATCTTTACATACATTAGGATAGCCCAAAATGAACAATATAAATTAAGTTTGAGAATCTTTGAAACAGAAGCGTTTGACAAAAGGTAGTGAAAGCTTTAATGTACTTTTTTGTGTATTTTTAACGGAATGAAATAGGTGACCGATTTTGTCATGTGTAAAGTACTTGGATCAGTTATGTGATCAGATGTAATGTAAACGTAATAGTGGAAGGCCAATGTAAGCGGCATGCGGCTGCGGGCGGCAATAGTATTACCAGTGAATAAAAGTTTTGTTGCTTTACAAAATTATTCATACAAAAATTTTGAAGTATAGAAATTTATTTAATCTGAATTAAGAAATGTAATTTAATACTGAGAATATACAAGTTGAAATTGAGAAATCGAAATTGATAATGAGAAAAAGCAAATTGAAATTAAGAAATAAAAAATTATATTAGATTTGTTACTCAAAATCGTGTTATGTATTTTAAAAGTAAAAAAAATATATATAATAAAATTTAATTTCTAAAATACAATTTTTATTTCCTCAATATCAATATGGATTTCTCATTTTTAATTTGTTATTTCTTAATATCAGTTCTTATTGTTATTTTTCAATATAAATTTGGAAGTTCTTAATTTTAACTTGAAAAAAGTTGTAGTAAAAACAAAATTTTTGGTTAATCATGACTGGTATATGTAATGTTTTTTGACAACATATCGTTTGTATCTATAAAATTCGGCGGGTCCCTAAAATCTTTAATCTTGCTTAAAAACTAAATTCACATAGAAACACTTATCGATCTATTTTTTGCGAATAACTGTAATATGTACATAATTTATAAATAAATAATAATTTTATTAATGGGAATATATATCTTAAATGCGATATAAATTCTATTTTGCACACATCAGATTTTCGACAAATTTCGCACCAGATTCAGCATTTGGTCCATTGGTCTAGAAATCGTGTTTTAAAAACCTTAAAATTCCACTTCATTACTTACTTATTTCCACGGTTAATTAAGTTTTGAACACAATTTGCCAACTCTTCTAAATATATTCGATAACGTTCAAATTGTTTTAAATTTTTTTTTTTTTGGAGCAGTCTAATATATATATTTATGTATGAGTGCTTTTACATACATACTATTGTACATGCTTGTATTTAATGGTGTAATTGTGCATTTTTAATTCTCAATAATTGCAAATAAAAAGTCCATTATTGCATTTATTAATTTCAATTACTACTATTAAATAAAATTGAGAGAGAAAATTAAGAAGTTAATACGATAGAATTCTTCCAGCACGCGCCAATAAATACACATGTATGTACTATATGTTGTCAGAATATCTGACTGAGTTTCTAAAATACTCTTAATATGTTAAATGCTAATAATAACAATATAATATTTTTTTAAACGAAACATTTACAGAAATTAGAGTTAATTTTAATGTTAGCATTAAGTGCTTCCATAAAACTTTATAATATAAATGAATTAACTAATTTAGGCTAAATCTTATATATGTACCCGAAATAGGAAAACTTTCCAATTATCTAATAAAGACATTTGAATAGCTTTTGGCGGGATATACATATTTGCCTAAAGATCTTATAAGACATACGAAAATGTACAGACTTAAAATTAAAAAAAAAAATCATGCATAGGATTAAAATCGTAATATAAAGCTCAAGAAGTGATTAGAAACATATTCTGAAAAAAAGATGAACATTTGTTATGTTTATTGTCGAGGTTTCACGATATAAGATTGTGGTTTTCAAGACTTGTCTTTTCGAATATGTGAATATATTTTAGTGATTTACTGTGTGTAAGGCACAGAGACTTGGTAAAGAACCACTCCCAATCCGGCGAGCCTCAGCCCGGCATAAGCTATCATACCAGTACCACCAACGATCTGGCCACATGTAACATTATTCAGTTACACCATAGAATGGCTTCAAACCAAAAGCCCACACACACGCACACATAACAGAATGGCATTCGTTGGTGGTACTGGTATGATAGCTTGTGCCGGGCTGAGGCTCGCCGGATTGGGAGTGGTTCTTTACCAAGTCTCTGTGCCTTACACACATAAATCAGAAAACATACCAGATTTTTTTTTTGATTGCCTTCAATAAAATTAATGGGGAACCCGAAATGTCGCTAAAAATTCAAAGTGGCCTATTTCCGTACTCTATATACATGCAATTTCTACTTTGCACTGACTATAGCCTCGGCTGAATTTTTGTGCAGTGGCCTAAGCTATGGTGACATTGAGAGGATGGGATGGTTGCCTATGACTTTAGAAAACCTTATAAGTCTAACAAAGTTAAATCATACAAGGCTTGCGTAGCGTCACGGTTGGCGGTGTTGACGCCATCAACGAGGCTTTCAAAATATTGGCAAATATAGAAATGTAAGGCAAGGAACTGGAATCTGGAAGCAAAAAATCAAACTTAGATATAGCCTCTAGACGAGGAATCAGTAACAAAAATCGTGTACTATTGCTGTGCAACTGGATGTGCTTCTCGGGATGTAATGTACTCCCTTAAATTGGTTTGTGCTGTTGATTTATTAAAATATTACGTGATTTTTGTTTGGGACTCCTCGTTCTTCTGGTTGGGAAGTATACATGAATATTTGTTCAAAATACAGTGGGAAGCATAACTGTCAGGATGTTTTGCATTAAGGAAGTAAGGTAATGAAAGTAATACAAAGATAGGTACATATATATCATATATATGTATTTCTTTTATTTAATTGAGCCTTTTTCTAAATTATAAAGCACAAAAACTCACATAAATTGTTTCAAAAAAAAATTAAAAATTAAAAAAAAACAAAAACTCACATAAATTGCTTCAAAAAAAAAAAATAAAAAATTAAAAAAAAAAATCACTATTCGGACACTTTTGTACAGTAAAATTGCTGAAAACTTAAATTTAAGTAAATCCACGGTAAATGATATAACCCAGTAAAAAATATATGGATTAATCCATAATCGAGCAATAAAGGAGTAATGACTTGTTCATCCATTTGGAGTAATAAGCGAGCTATCAAAACTTTTTTTGTTTTGTTGTCTATGCCTCGCTTAATACTCCAAATGGATCAATGAGGGATGTATCAGTTCGTTTTGGTTTTTTTTTCTTTGACATAACTGTAAAATATTTTCCTTTTGTTTTTCTATTTAGAGGTAGTTTCTGGGATAAAGATAAAAATCAGACAATTTTTTGCACGGAAAACTTTCTATATTCAGTGGGATTCGTTGCTATTTTTCGTTGCTGTTAAAAAATCTCCTCAATTCCCTCAATTCATTTCCGGTGATGCCACTCAAATTCAAGAAAACGGGATTGCAAATTTCATTTCCGCCGTTGCTATTTTTCGAGGCTTTCTTGTTTTTGTAAAATATAACCAAATTTGTATTTATGCTCTTTTAGGAGACAAAAATGGTTATTCCCTTTATGCTTTTTTACGAGACAAAAACGATTACTCCCTTTATGTTCTTTTAGTAGACAAAAACGATTACTCCCTCTGTCGTCATTTTCAAGTTCAAAGGGAGTACTCCATAAGGAGCTTAAAAGGAGTACTCGTGCCTGCGGACATGCTGTGTTAAAAATCCTATGAGGTTCGGAGTTTTATGGAGTAATCCATTACTCGCAAAGGAGCGCTCCAGGATTACTCTTTGGATGATCCTATTTTTTACTGGGAATAAACGGCGTAATGTAGCTTGCAGAATAACCAAGGGGGTCGACCAAGTCTGCTTTCTGATGGTGATGCCCGGCAGATTGAACGTTATACATAATAAGGACATCAAGTCATTTCCTAGACGGTTAGACGCGCATTAAATTGGTTTAGTAGCCAGTGTGAAAAAGAAAAAGCCAGAACTTTCCGATAGAAATGTGAAAAAATACCTGTAAAACCCACAAAAATAGGACAGTAGATGACTGGAAATGGGTTATTTGGAGCAACGAAACGAAAGTCAACCGATAGCAGTCTGATGGAAAAGAATACTATTGGCATAGGCCGCATGAGCGCATTCAAAAGCTCCATCCTTAAAGCAAAACATTCGGTCAGTTTTGCTTCCCACTGTATATATCTAAAATATTATAAAAAAATATTTTTACTGCAAATACGATTTTTTGTGTACAAAGGATTTTTGTTACATTGTAAATAAAAGGCTACCTTTGCTCATGGATGTGAGAGTGCATTATTGTTAAATATTTCATTCTATGTAAGTCATTATATAGGTATTCTGAAATTGTTTAATTAAAATAAAGAAAAAGCTAACTAAAAGCATTTTTGGTTTTTTGTCCTTATAATCTTGGAGAACTCTGTTAAGTGTTACGCAATTAAAGGTTGATAACAGACCATCGAGACTAAATCTAATTCAAAAGATGTTTTTTTCTGCCAGGTGGCAATGGGTTTTGTTAAGCTCAAGTGATTGAAATAATTGTTTGACATGCAAACATATAACTACATACATATTTACATGCATAAATACATATCTGAACATTTAATTTATGCAGTTCCTGTTGCAGTTGTTTAAGTTGCCGTGGTGCCGTGTATCGTTAAATGCAATAAATATGATTTTAAATAATGTGGTGAGGATTTTAAATGTTTGGTTATTAGACCATCAGAGGGGTGTACACACACTGCTTGTATTGTATATTTCATGCTAAACGAAATTTTTCATTTCCATATTTAAAATTTAAATACATAATTGTTGCATCTAGTATTAAAGATACAATGTATACAATGTGTACAAACTCGTATAGTATTTGTGAATGTTTCCTTTGTGTCCAATAATAAATAATGACGTTCATCATTATTATATTCATGGTCGCATCAAATATTTTTTCTATTAATCACCAACTACTAAAACTAATTATTACATAAAATAATTACAAAATAAAAACATATTTATGTATATTTTGTACGTAATATGTACATGTGTATAGGTACGTATCAATGTATGTATGTAAAACAGGTTGTAAAATATGTAATGAGCAACATAGAAAGTAGGCTCTAAAACGATGACACGAGTCAGCAAACGCCATATGAAGGGTACAGACTGCAGGGTGGTAGTATATCAAACACGTGTCAATAGTTATGGTTTTTTTTTTGTTTCTGTAACTTATTATTACAGGTATTGTTATATATTCTTACATATTATAATTGTAATATTGTACAATGTACTGATGTAAACATGGAAGCATTACAATTTGTTTTTTTTATGAAATTGACTCCTATAGGTAATTAAGTTTAAATGTAAAAATAATTTTCTAATTGTAAATATATTAAATCGAACAAACAAAATGTCAACGTAAATAAACATGAGGAAGTTAAAGAGGAAGTTGAACTTGTTTAATTACCGTAAAGTAGTTTTATCTCTTAATAGGGTTGTGAATTGACAAAAATTGATAAATGGGCCAAAGAATGCCTTGATTAATGGTAAATGTTCTAAAAAATTCTAAAAAATCGAGTTCAAGATTAATTCAGGATTTGTTTATTTTCCTATTTTATAAGAACTGATACAACAAATGGTAATAAATAAATACTATATAGTAAATTAAATATGTTTAATAAAATTTTAAGCAAATAAATTAAATTGTTTGAATTGGCATTGGTTCTCGGAATAAAAATATGTAAAAACAAATAAGAGTTTATATTCGGCTGTGCGAATCTTATATACCCACCACCAAATCACCTATTATGGAGATTTATGCGCATTTAAGTAGACTTTATGAGGCGGACACGGTCAAATATGGTCCGATCATCATATTGAGAGTAACGAATTATATATAGTATATGTATTAACTATTTGTGTCGAATTTAAACTTACTGCTGATGCCAATAGCTTTATGTGCATATGGGGGCTGCGGTCAAATATAAACCGATCACCATAAAATTGAGATCGACGATTTTTATATATGTATGGACTATTTGTGTCGAATTCTAACTTGATAGTGGTTTTATAAGTGATTTATGCGCATTTAAGTGCTTTGCGGAACTTTATATGGGGACTACGGTCAAACATGAATCCATTTTTATGAAATCTAGTAAGATGATTTAAATGTATATACCGACTACTTGTGTAGAATTTTGAATTCTTATTGGTTTTTATAAGAGATTTATGCGAATTTAATTGAATTTCGGAACTGGACTTTATATGGGGACTACGGCCAAATATGACCGATGACCATGAAATCTGGTACGACGATTTAAATGCATATTTTAATTATGCTTGTCAAAACAAGACTCGTCTTTCTGTAATAAAAATAAAGTGTGCAAAATTTCATGATATTATCTGCATTATATTTGAAGACAACAGCAAAAATTATCTGAAATTAAGTAAGAAAGTATAGTCGGTGAATCCCGACCATATAATATCCTACATTTAGTATATAAATAAAACAGTTTTTCAGAAATGAGCACTATATGCGAGACTAATTATAGAGCGATCTGCACAAAATTTGTAGATGTGATTTGGCTTTATTTACCACGCATTTGTTATGAAATTTGTTTGGATACTTGCATAATTCAAACATTTATGATCGGTAAACCCCAATTTCGGGATTACTTTTGTAGGGGCGCCAGGTGAAATAATGGACCGATTTCCACCAGTTTCAATTCCATCCGTCCTTGGGCCGAAACAATTTCACGTACCAAATTTAATCGAAATATCTTCAAAATTGCGTTCTGTACTCTGTACACGCTTTATATGAACAGCCAGCCAGACGAACGGACGGACGGACATCGTTAACTCGACTCAGGAAGTGATTCTGAGTCGATCGGTATAAGTTAAGGTGTTGAACCAATATTTCTGGGTGTTACAAACATCAACACAAATCCAATATCCCCACTATGGTGGTGTAGGGTATAAAAATTTAATAACTTCTTCAGTGTCTACTTCTAAGTACGTATAGTTTTATTTGATTATCATTATACTCTACACCACCATAGTCCAACATCCACATTAAAGTATGCTGATTGACTCAGAATCACGTTCTGAGTTGATTAAACGATGTCCGTTCGTCCGTCTGCTGGCTAGCTGACAGTTCGTGTAAAGCTTGTGCGCAGAGTACAGGTCGCAATTTTAAAGATATACAACTATTTTAATAAAATTTGGTTATAATATTTTTCAGCCCAAGGACGGTCTGGATTGATTATTTATTTTTTGGTTTAAATCGGTCATTATTTCACCTAGCCCCCTTTTTTTAAGGTGGGTGTTGGATTAAATTTATGGGCGTTACAAACATTAGTATCAATCCAATATACCTTCCCCACTATAGTGGTGTTGGGTATAAAAAATGTATATGCACAGAAGACATGCCAATAAATTTTTAAATGATCGATCCATAATAGGTAATATCTCTCATATAGCGCACATTTCTAAAAACATGTTTTACACATATACTAGGTATAGGGTATTACATGTTGGGCATGACCTACATACTATACTTTCTTACTTGCATTTTTGTGTATTGGAATGAACTTTACTGGACAAATGGTATTGACTTTCTCAAATGATTTAATGGCAATTTTGAAAAAATATTCATATTGTTAAAACTCAATTAAACTCTTTAAGACACACTAAAATAAATTTATAATAAAAAGAAGCAGTTTTAAGATATCGGATTTCAATATCTTTTAAATTGTAAAACACCCTATAAATACACATACTACATAAGTATGTACATATCAATATACAAAAATACTTGCTTGTATTCATAAACAAATATTGTATATGGTACAAATTTTTATTCACTGAATTTTAAACAATTGTATTGTTTTTGTGAGATTTTTAAGCACATGTCGTTTTCACAAAATCAACACAATAAAAATTCTATTTTCATTCAATTCAAAAAAAAATCGAAAAATAACAAAAGCTGATAGTTCACGCAAAAATATCTACGCATGATTTTATTTGGTATTATTTCTTCTTTTTTATAACTATTTTTGTTGTTTTTTTGTTATAGTGTTGAGTTATTTTTTATGTGCCCTAAAAAGTCTTGACTCAATAACGTTTTTTTTTCATTTAATTTCATTTTGTATTGTTTGTTTTCGGAAACACACTCGTGTCATTTGATTTCCGGTTAAGGTTTGTTTGTTGTTTGCTTTTCATTTTGAAATTAATTCCCTAAATCAAAAAGTACTTAAGAGCACTAACTGAAATCCGAAAAAAAACAATCGATGAAAGAGAATAACATCTGCCAAGGAGTGGAGTGAAAGGAAGTTTTATTTATTTAATGATTGAAAAAAATACGCGAATTGTAATCATCAATTATTTATTGGACCCTGCCTTAATTTCGTGTTTATTTTCTGTTGTATTTCTCAAGGATTCAATGTGCATAAAATACTTGTGTATGAATGAGTCCTTTGTTCCTTTGTAATAAAAAGACAGAAATCAGAAAGCCAATAAGAGAATTTCACAATCCATATTATGTTTTGTGTATATTTTCATATTTGTATTTATTTTTTTTAGCTTTTCTCTGTTTCCCTTTTGCACATGCATGTTTATGGTATTTATTTTTCTCTAAGGAGTTGAATACAGCTTTATTATTTAAAACAATCTAAACCTTGTCCTTATGCCCTCTAATATTCGAACTTTTATAAAGGAGTTTTTAACTAAAACTTCGTTTTTCAAATCAAAAGAAGTAAATAAGACAAACAAAATATTCCAGTGGTGTTAAATCGGATTATCGGGGCGGTCAAATAACAGCTAGTGCTGGCAAATTCTACTACTTTCCATTACTCAATAATATTCAATACTTTTTATTTGGGTACTCAATACTACTCGATATTTTTAACGGATTTTTTGAAATTGTACCGCATATTTTTTATCTGCTAATTGAAGTAGTTTCTTCAAAAAATAAAAATAGATCTTCAACTATTATTGGTTTTGTATGTCTTTTATTATTAAATCAAAAATAAATGTAAAGCTAACTCTTAATTCAACGTTAACAACAACTTAAGAAATAATTAAAATAAATTCTTTGGAAAATTAAATTAATGTTTTGTTTTGATTAAAGAATTGAAAAACTTGCTTAAAAATACAACTCAAAAAGTATCGAGTAACTACTTTTGAGTATTGAGTATCCAAAAAAAAGGGCAAATACTCGGTACCCATTACTCAATACTTTGCCAGCACTAATAACAGCTGAATTTTGTGATATTATACAAAATAAAATTTTATTTGCAACAAATTCATTGGCTGTGTATATCACCTTCATAATAGGTTAAATTTAGTTGTTCGCCGTAAACGCATATCCAGTCAAATTTTTGAAATAAAATGGCCAAATTCCTCTTGGATTTTCAGAAGCCCAAATGCTGCAAATTTGCTAGTTGACGTATCCAAATGAAAATGGAATTTAACTGAAAAATTACTTTTTCCAGAAAAACCAGCGGGTTGTTCTTAAATGTATTTATAATATTTGAATATTGAAAGATTTCCGAGCGAAATTGAATACACAATATAAGTCGCACAAAATCAAAATCTTTTTTTTTTCAATTGCGATTTCTCTAAAGCTCTCATCTTCCACTCTTTATCTCTCGTTTATTTTACCAAGAAATCCCAAATTTTTAATATAGGAAGAAGAAAT
Source organism: Bellardia pandia (assembly GCA_916048285.2). Lineage (NCBI taxonomy): Eukaryota > Metazoa > Arthropoda > Insecta > Diptera > Calliphoridae > Bellardia > Bellardia pandia. The sequence goes on along the minus strand of OU696531.1, from coordinate 63,477,183 downwards.
CGAAGAAAATTAATCTAAGATATATACTAAGATAAGATATTTAAAAACAAAGTCAATCTGAACTTCGAAGGACATTATTAAGAAACAAAAAATGAAACTAAAATCGCAACGCTTCATTTAATTCGTAAACTCTCTGAGAAGCGGAATCGGCATTTAAAGCCGCAGGTTTGTGTTGCTACACTGAGAAGATATCACATGGTTATTTGTTCTGTTAAAAAAGTTTGCCAAATTGTTCCCCAGTAAACACGATTCGCACCAGAAGCACAAAGAATCCCTCTTGTCTGTCAAAACACTATGTGAAATTCAATTAAAAGCACAATTTTATATTGATAACTTTCACAAATTAATTGCCTTAAAATACGAGAATTTTATTAATACAATTTTGTAAAACCTAGTCATCCTTGTGATACTGTAAGCTAAATCACATCATATGTTTTAATTCATGGAGTCACATCAATATTGCATTATCAAGCCGTCGAGTGGATAATGGTGTGGTGATTCACTTTGAATTAACTGGTAGAAAGACATGTCTTAGTAGTTAGATTTTGGTTAACGTAGTGTTTCAATTTAAAGTCAGTAAAGATTGGACGATGTCAGGGAAAATATATTGTCGGTTTTCGAAGACAATTTCCGATGTGATTTAGATATTCTTCTACATCACAAAATGTGGATATACTGTGATGAACATATTTAGAATAGTTTGCTCTGTTACATATATTGCCATTTTTTCTGCTTGTTTCTAAGGGACAATCTCTTCATCGGGTGGAGAAGATTGTGATTTTAAAATGCTAATGTTATTTTTATTTGGGTTTTTATGTAAATCAAAGGACATTTTACATACGTACTTCTCTAGATAACAATAATACTGTATTTTTTTTATTAAAACAATAAAGTGCTTTTAATTGAATTTCACAATCAAATTAATTTAATTTATCTATAAAACAATACTCTTATTAACTCCTTGTTTGTTTCCAATATAATTCTCAAGGTAAAATACTGTATTTAATAGAATTTCGCTTAATGTAGTTGTTTTCATTGAAAGGTATATTTACAATGAAAATACATTCTTACGTACATATATGTATTTATGTACATATGTTTACAAACATGTATGTATGTATGTATATTAGATAGGTCCAGGTTTTAAAAATATATTCAAAAGTTTCAGTTATTTTCGCGTTGTAAAACTCAAGCTGGAGAATGTGTTAGAGCAAAATGATACATATATGTATGTACATATATATGTAGATTGTTATTGTAAGTTCGTAGTATGCTGTTCTAAAATTTGGTCCTGTCTAATGTATAGGTATTTTCGATGACAATCGTGATTGTGAACGATAACGACAGAAACGGAAATCTTCTAAAGGTGCAAAAGAACTTCCGTTTAAATCAACATCATCAATGACGCCGTTGTCGGCAATATCACCATGATAGAAGTTAAATACACTCAAACACACATGCCAGAGGAATCCTTGGTACAAAAAAAAAAAAAAAAATAACAACAACAAAACTAAAATAAATGCACCATACAAGTTGTACAGGTTTCATATCCTTGTTTTAATAAAAATATCCTTGTTGTCTTTTGTGTATTTTGTCAATGGTTATAGTGTTTCACATGCATTTGGGTGATTTTGAGTTTGAGTTTCACATATGTGTCAATATGCGTTAACTTACAAAAGTTAAATACAGATGCTTTCATCATATTGACATTTGGCTTATTTAAAAGAAAATAAAGCGAAGGAGTAACGATTGACATATTTGTCCATTGCTATTTTCCTTTGGAACTGTTACTTACCACGTACATATGTATATATGTATGTACGTTTGTAGTATTTATTTATTTGTTACTCCTGCAAAAAATCAGGCAATTTTTCAGTAAACAAGGAATGAGCTTGAACTATTTTTATACACTGTTAAAGTCTTTGTAAAGAATTTGCTTTACAATTCAGACATATTATTTTCCGTCTTAATGTTAGATAATAATTAACTATAATGCTTGGTTTTCACTATGTCAGTTTTGTTGTCAAATTGTCGAAATTGTTGGTAATTTCATAACAATTTGGACAATTTGACAACAAAACTGACATAGTGAAAACCAAGCATAAAAGGACTTTCACAGAATTACAAAGGGTGATTTTTTAGCTTTCTATTTGGCAAGACTATCCTTCGCAGCTCAGCTTAGTTTTCCTGTAACATGTTCAATTTGGTCTATAATTTAATCATGAATCGATTAATAAACAAACAAAAAACGCTTGCAGATTATTGAGTTGTATTACTAAAAATCGTGATGGGTTAAAAGTGCATTATGCAATTTTTATAAGAAAATTGTGTTCAAGAAGCAAAATTGTCGTATTTGGTGTGTAGAACAGCCAGAAGCATTGGAAAAAAACTGCCAATACATCTTGAAAAATGCACTGTTTGGTGTGATCAATTAGCGTCCTAGATCATGCGATTTAAGACCGCAATGGTTTGACGCACTGTCGGCTAATATTGAAGAGTTTATTCTTAATATAGCGCTATTAACCATTTGAGGCGTAGCCACGGTAAATATTTACATGAAATCATCTTTAAACACTGAGTTGTATAGATTTTTGTATGTTTTTATATATGTTTTTTGTTTTAAATTAAATCCGAAAGCTCTTAAAAAAACACTCTTTTTTATTAATGGTGATCAGGTTGAAAATTAAAAAAAGAAAAAAATATTCCTTATAATAGTTGAATGTTTTATAAAATCAAGCGGGAAAGAACACTAATACCATTCCGAAGGACTTTAAGTCAAACATTCGCAAAAGAAGCTCAGGTTCTAACATGACGACGAAAATGGTATTGCTTTAACAGTTGAGTGGTATTTATGCAATTTAAAGTAAAGATTTTACAAATTGTAATAATAATTTAAAAATCGTGTTAAGAAACATTTGAAATTATACATTTGAATTATAAAATTAGTCTAATTTTATACTACACCTCTATTGAATTGCCAACGTTTTTGTTTGTTGAATCTGCCCTTAAGCTCCTAACAAAAATAAAATATTTAATTGTGTATAAATACTTCTAGGTTAATGTATCTACATATATAAATATGTATAAAATTTATGCTTAATTGAATTGAAATAATTTTGGCATTAAGAAGAAAATAAATAAAATAAAACGCCTGTAACTAAAACAGCACGTCCACAAAGTTCTAAATGGCTTCAGCACATAAATGCTGCTGTTAGGTTCAAATTATGAATGCACGAATATTTCGATACTTTGTTGTTATCTAAATATTTATGGATGCATATGAACATATGCAACTATGTGGGTCATGTAAATGCAATAGCAAGTGTATGTGTGTAGGTAATAGTTTCAGAAACACAATGGGTTAAACTTACACACATACACATTTCTTGGTCAATGGTCAATTTGGTAGCCATTTGTTTTGATTGTTTTACATCCGGAACGATAAGCAAAGTGGAACATGTGACTAACCAGCCAACCATCTCATGTGTGCACATGTCGCACACACAAATGTATGGGGGGGGGTTTATAAAAGCTAAGTAATTTTTCGCTTTTCTATCCCTTTTTATGTGTACCCTACAACCGGTGTTTGAGGATAAAATAGTTTCGGGATTTGAATTTTAATTGATTTTTTAATGTCCAAATTATAGTTAATTTTTTTAACTATAAGTGACCTTTGTCACTTAAAATAAAATGTATTTGACACTTTGGATCGATTATTTACAACCAATAATAAACAAGAGATTCCAAACACCAACCATAACTACAACAATTTAGAGTGCTATTAGGGTATCGCGTTTCCGTCTGTTGAAGGCACGATAGAGCTTCGAAAAAAAGACATAGAACAATGACCAAACATTAGCAAACAATCTTTGATCCACCGAAATGTTTGGTAATGAAAATGGGCAAAATCGGTCCAATAGGATCGGAGTTATAGATCAAAGTCTCAGACAACCTCGATATTTTTTGCTATTTTCTTTAAATATAATGAAGATAATACCATGAAATTTTGCACACTTTATTTTACATAAATATCTAAAGAAATCCATACAAAATTGTGCAATAATAAGTTTCATGCAAAGTGAAATCTCAAAACGATGTTTTGTTTTTATCGGTTCATATTTTGACAAAGCTCCATATAAAGTTGTCTTTCGAAAATTACTTAAATGCGCATAAATCTTTTATAAAAATCATTATCAACTTGAAAATCAACTCAAGTAATCCGTATACATGAAAATCGCTCCATATTTGACTATAGACCCCATATAAAGTCTAGTTTCGAAAATTACTTCACTGCACATAAATCCCTTATAAAACCACTATTAAGTTGGAATTCAACACAAATAGTCCATACATATTAGGGATGCCAATCGGGACTGGTTTTTCAAGTCCCGGGATTTCGGGATTTCATAAATGCAAATCCCGGGATTTTACGAGATTTTGGGATTTTTGTTTTATAATAAATAAAATTGGTTTATTAATAATAAAAACTATTTATTTCAGACAAGTAACTTATGCTAAATATATGTATATGTACTCGTATATGTTTGAAAACAAACATTTTCTGTCCTCATAGGTATTATTTTTAAATTTACTTAAATGATGAAACAGAACTGGGGCTGAACGTTTTTTCCATACATTTTGACATAAAATTATGCCAGAGAATGCGGTCGTGAAAATAGAATCTATTTTATTTTGACAGCTTTTTTCTTATGCTCTCACTTGAAAACACAAATGCTCTCAACAATATTGCCATACTTTTATTAAATTTTATACAATTTGTAAACAAAACCACATGTATTTGCAGCTTTGGCACAAGAAAAATAAAAACAAAAGAAAATCAAAAGAAACGTTTAAAAGTGAGATTTTTGTAATTTAAAAGAAAATAAATAATATTATAGAAAAATTAATTGAAGAAGTAGAAAAGCATGATTGCATATATAATTTGCAGTCGCCATTGTACAAAATTTTTTATTTAAAACAAGATTTGTGGACAAAAATTGGAAAAGCCGTCGGCATTACAGGTTGGTACACAGAAGAAATATAAAAACATTAAATGACAGTTCGTGAAGTTGCAGCCGTCTTTTCAATTATGGGCCTGTTTTCTCTGAGAGTCGTTTTTGCTTGAAGTTGCGGTCGTGTTCTGTTTCATCATTAAAGTTTAGAAAGCAAATTTTGTATTTTATAAACAAACTTTTGTAAACCATTAATAATTTAAAAACATAACATTACATTGAAAATTAGATAGACAAAAATAATATGTTAATATATTAATTTAAAAGCAATGGAATATTATCGTTCGACCTTAAAAAAAACTTCTTAGAAATATTAAGGCATCTAAACTATAGAGAATCTTGATTTAATTTTGTTACCAATACATGACGGTGACGAAGAATATCGTTCACAATCAACGCATGTGGGCAAACTTGTCAACAAATTATTGTATGCTGATTGTATTTCTCACCCTTTTCTTATTCAATATTTGATTCATATCATTACAGACATTATAAGGTATTGTGGGGGGCTTTTACATGTTTCAGTTACATTCATTATTTCATTGATTTCGCAATTAACTTTCAATAACAAATATTTCTATTTCTTTATGAAATTCACTCTTCAATTATGGTAAATCAGTCTTGATTTCTGGTTTTACCAGTTCATCGCTCAATTAATTTTGATATCTCTTCGAGCTTAAATAAAAGTGCAACACCGGCAGAGGTTCATATCACTACAATATGTCAAAAATAAAATACACACGTGAATGATTATTTTTCCCTGCTGTCGTCAAAATATTACAAAACCAACTCTGCAACTGGGGTAAATGTACAGCATAATGCCCAAATTTGGCTTGCTAGTTATCTTCTTTAAAAGTTTTGCAATTCGATAAAAAAAAAATAAATATAAACTTGTATTGATGCGGTCAGTTGGTGTTGTCGGTTTAACAACACTTTTCATATTGCCATACTCTACAATTTGCAGTTGTGGGAGTTAATACGTGATTTCTGCAAAGGATTTGAATTGCAATGGCAACCACCTTGTAGTAACATGTTCAAAAGAAAAATCAAAAATCATAATAGCGCAATTCACAATCTTGTGCAAATGGTCTTGTGTCATTGCATTTGCAAAATATTTTTGCTCTACACTAACAAAGTATTCAGAAATTCACTTGCTACTGTTTACTTGCAATGATGCAAGACCAGTTACACAAGATTGTGAATTGCGCTAATAAATTGTTAAGAATTGTTGATTTTAGTAATTTTGTTAGAGTTTATCCAATATGAAATAACGAACATTAATAAAAAAAAAAAAAATATATAATTTCTAATGACTTCTTTAGGATGTGTAACTGCTTTAATGGTTTTTAAATTGTTTACTTTTTATTTGTACCGATAATAAAAGGTAAGAAATTTCATTTGTCAGAAGGTTACATCCTTTTAAAGAAACCGAATTCATAAATGAATTCAATCATTCAGGCAGAGAGTCAGTCAGTCAGTGAGTGTGTGAAGATGAACAAAGTAACAAAATGTTTTTACGTTGGCCGTTGATTCTCTTCTAATTACATAAATCAACACATTTTTCATCAAGGACACCTTTTTTTTCTATTTAGTTTTTGTCTTTCGTTTACTGCTCCTGAACATGAATAATTACAATTGTAATGACCACATCTTTCGCCGGTCTTTATGGCTGCCGAAAAACATACATATGTACATCCTTTGTAATGTTTGTTGGAAAAATTCTCTACCTCTCCCCTATTTCAAAGTCATTGCTGAGTGTAAGTTTGTGTTGGTTGGTACTTCCTAACATTCATACATACTTAAGTATGTATTATAATTACCCTGATGTTTAATGATGAGTGTCAAAATGATTAATTTACTGACTTGTACTCATTGCCACAAAAAGTACATACCAATCATTAATGTGTATCTCTCTACTGGAGTTGTTCCATTAGGTTCGTGCTTTCAATTTTTTGCAGACCAAGTAGAAATCCATCTAAAAAGATACAAGGCATGTCTCATAGAACTAAACTACGAGTTGAAGTGGCAGCAGTAGCACCTACTGAAACCCAAAATGACAAATTGCATTTTAAATATCTACATATTTTACATCGTATAAACGAGCAGATAAATAATTTAGGTATTTATACATACATAAATATAATAACAATCGTAAGAATTTTGTATTTATATAAAAATTTAATAACAAACTAACTTAAAAAAAAAACAAGTAAAAACCTCAGTCAGTATGCGAGCAAAAAGATAGCGCTGTGGTTGGAATTATGACCTACTATGGACCGATTATCATGATGACTCTCTGCATCTACATATTATTTGCATTACATTTTATATCGATATTAACACTTGCAAAATATTTATGCATGCTGAGAAGATTTTCAGAACAGGGTCTTATATAGGAGCTATGACGACTAACTATGGCCGTTAAAGTGATTTTAGGAAGTGGACTTTATATGAGAGCTATGAGTTTGCGACTTGTGTATAAGTGGAACTTATTGTGTTGAATTTTATTTAAATACCAAAATTTTTAAAATATTAATGATCCTTTAAGCAAATATAATTTATTTTTATATAAAACTTATTTGTAGTGAAATTTGTGTGGGTCTTATATTGGAGCTACAAACAATTATGAGCCTATCGCTAATAAATTCAGCAGTACAGTGTTTTTTATTTGCACTCTATACTATAATTACACTTGATGTTTGCTATTTGTAGTAAAGTTACAAACATTTGTTAAAAGATGTACAACTTTTTAAGAGTGTGGTTAATGATCTCTTTTTATCCAAAATTTAGAAAGCCACTTCATTAATTTAAGAGAGAAATTGTGCATCAATATTTTGCTAGTGTTTCATAACTATAACTATATATTTTGATAAGTCCCAATTTAGACGACGCAATTCTTTTAGAAAATTTTTTTACCTTTTAGACATCGTGGTGAGAGGAGGATAAGACGAGTACACACTAGACTGTACTCTAGCAATTCTTGTACTTGTTACATACGAATGAGAGAGAAACACATAGAGTTGTGGGCATATAATTAGAAATGATACTTTGATATAATAAGATCGCTGTGTAGCTTCTTTAAAGATCTACCCCCTTATTCATAAAAACTTACAACAGCTTTATAAAGCAAATTTCCATACAAAATTTACTTCATAAACCTCTTATAAACCTGTTGTAAGTTTTATGAATAAGGGCACTACACTGTAAGTTGTTTTTACCGTTATTCAATGAGTAAACAATCAACATTATTGTTGTTAAAAAAATATAAATATCTTATTGTCATAATTGTTTTTTTTTTTGTTGGGCACGTAATTAAAAACGCTAATTTTTTTTCTTCAACTTTTAAACTTTTCTAAATATTAGTGCCAAAGTCAGTATAATTTGTTAAGCAATAGATTAACTTGAAATAATTTTGATGTGGTTTAGTTTCGAAAATGGTCTAAAACAAGTCATTCACTCCAGAAATGAGACGGTTAATTGTGCAGTGTTACCAAAATGAAAAACTTTCAATGTGGTTATTGCACCAAAGTTTTCTTGCTCAAAAAATGGTATTTGGTACAAAAATGTAAAGGAATGCACAAAAATATAATCGAGTTTACAAGCCCAGCTAGGAAACCTAGGACACGAAAGATTACTTTAGCAGAAGATAGAGTACTTTTTATCTTTGTGCGAAATAAAGGCTGAAATTGGACAACAAATAAGCGCATATCCACACGGACAAAAAAAAAGACGCTTAAATGAGTCAGGACTTGTGCATTGCACAAAAAAAAATCATAAAACGGTTGCAGTTTGTACGAGAAATGCTCAGAAAAGAACCACGTTACTTTGGAGCGACGAATCTAAGTTTAACTTGTTCCAATCTGATGGAAAATCGTATGTTAGACGTCCTCTAAATAAAACCCAGATCCCAAATACACTGTTGAAACAGTGAAGCATGGTGGCGGGTCTGGGTGCCTTTTCTTGGCGTGGTGTGGAACCAATTGTACGAGTTCAGGGAATAATGGAACAGTATCAATATAAAAACATTTTGGAAAATGTAATGAGAATATGCCCGTCCAATACATTTTCCAGCATGATAATGACCCAAAGCACACTTCACGATTAGTGGATAAAAAAATGGATGTTTTTGACAGGCCACCCTAACGTACTGATCTTAACGCAAGTGATAACTTATGGACAATTGTAAAAAGAGACCGTAGAGGCAGTGCAGAAAATAACTTTCGATTGCCTTCCCTAGAGGTCGGCGGAAATTACTAGAATATGGCGCTATTGTATAAATGGAACAAGAGCCGAATCAGTTATCTCGTCAGATTGTAGTTATCCGACGATGCTTTAAGAATGTGTCTTATCGGATTGCATAATAGCTGCCAGATTTTTGTTTAAATCGGTAAATATTTGATCATATCCCTTATATAAACTCCACTTCCGAAAGTAACTTAAAGTTAAAATTTTACTATTGGATTTTGTGAAGGTAAGTCCATACTTGGCCACAGTTCCCAATTAAGTTTCATTTTCGCAAATAACTGGAATACAAACAAAAAAAAAACTCTAAAACATGAGTTGAGATAAATTACTGTTATTGATATATAAAATTCACCATAAGACTCAAATACAGTAAAATATTTAGTAACCATCGTCACATAACATGTAATAGATCCCACATAAGGAATCCGAAAAATAAAATAACTTGTATAAACATCATTATCAATACAAAAGGTTAGAAATAAATACTGAATACTTTTTATGTCGAATTTTAACATATTGACGATATTTATAACAGATTTATATGTATTTCGGCGATTTCGGAAGTGGACTTCATATGGGGCAATGATCAAATATAGACCGATATTCACGAAACTCAGTAACTTATTTTTGAAAAATGCTGGTTCGAAATCGATATTTGGCTTATTTAAGTGATTTTCAGCGGCTATGGTCACATATGGACCGATCTAAACAAAACATCGTTTGTGGATTGTTTACATGAAACTTATTTATGCTGAATTTTGTATGGATATTTACATAAATTTTATTGAACCATATTTTGGGAAGAAATTTGTGGGCTATGAGAAATCCTGGACCGATTCGTACTATTTTCATCACAGTTTGTCCTTGGAATAACGTAGAAAAAATTCAATAGTTCGCAATCTGCAACATGCTCCTATATAAGAAAATAGCAAAAAAAATTGATATGTGATATTTAAAAAATATCAACTTTTTTTTAGAAGTAAATAACCGATTTGCTTAATTTTTAATACCAAACAGCTAGATGAATAATAATCTTTTTTGAAATCTGGTTAAATGTGGTTGTGTATTTTGGACAAAACTTTTCTGCTTTTTACTAAAGGTTCGTTTAAATCTTAGGATATAATCAAAATTTTGATATTCCGGTGGCTACTATGACCAACCATTCTTACAAACTTGTTTTCGTGTCTTTGAATTTTGTCTACATTTGAGGCCATCTCCAGCTTTATTTTTTACTACTAAAATTAACTAAATTAACATATATGAAAAAATAAAGGATATTCTAATTGGGACACACCAATTATGACCATGTCAAAATGGTATTCAAAATTTACACATGTACATTTTTTATATTGTGAAATTCACTAACGTTTAATAATACTCAAGGTTCAAAAGCAATAATAAGCTTTAAGAAACTGTTTCCACAGAAGGTAACAATGTGGTGTGGATTTCACCATGGATTGGACCATATGATTGTCGTTATCATGCCAGTTTGTAACATTATTTTTGGTTATGGTTTCAATTTCTGTGTTTTATTTAGACAATTATTGTTGTTCATTTTAGTTTAGAAATACATACATACAATGTACATACATATATACTCGTATGTACATATCTCCTATTAAATTGTAAATAAAAAATGTATCTCTATTTCAAAGTTTCAGTGTATGGAACTTGGAATAAACTTTTTATATAAATTATTATGAATATGTAAATTAAAAAATATTTCCTAATTTAACTTTTTGAAAAACAAACATACCAAAAAAATAACTTTTCTCTTAAAGTATTGACTTAATAAAAACAAAAAAGGACAAGGTTACGGAGGCATTAACAGCCGAAATGACGTCATATGGTGATGTTTGCGTGTTTTGCATTTAACGAAACAAAAAAAAAAAGAGACAATAAAACTAACAAAGGATTTTCTTTTACACTATTTTAGATCATAATGAAAATTCTACAGCAAACCTACCTTGTATTTAGTATGGGCCAACAAAGAAAACATAAAAACTACATTATCACTCTGAATATAAAAATAAGGTGTTTTAATGGAGTTTATTTGGAATTTGTTTTTATGGAAAAATTAAAAGAAATTAAAACAAATAAGAGTATAAATATGCGTGACATAAACAATGATAAACAAACAGACGGACATTTGATTTTTTTCTGATTTCAAACACCGCCAGCCACTGCAAGAAGACAATCATCTATCTCTGTTTTAATTCTGCCAGTCTGGTAATTTGCCGGATAATTTACTGCCTTTTTGTTTTGTCTCTTCTAACCTTTAATTTATATTTATTTTTGGTAACAGAATAACCAAGCCAAATCCTTGCACGCTTGAGTTGAATGTGTGCGGTAAATTTGCTCATCTCTGCAACAATTGCAATCGTCTAATGCGGTCTTGATGTTTGATCCCTGCCTGTACTCTAATTGTTTGTTGAGTTCATTTGATAATTGCCGAAATGTAATGATCGATCACAGATCAATTATGGCAACAGACATTAGAATCAAAAAGAATAATTTAAGGAAAATAAAAACACATTTCATGTTGGGTGTTTAAGTGTTGGAAATACAAATTATAAAATTCGTACCTTTGTTCATAATTAACAATTCAATTCTACAGAATTTTCCTAAATACGGAAGTAAATGACGTTTTTGTTTTTATTTGGAAATTAAAGAAAGATTTAGGCTAAATGCAAACAAATCGGATCACAAATCACATTTTCGGATATTAGCGAAATGTTATTTTCAAATAAAATTTCGCTATTCTAGACACTCTTGAAATTAGATTTCGAATGCAAAAAAATGTAAAATGTTTCAACTAAAATTATTGTTTTTATACAAAAGTGTAGCGTAAGCAACTTTTTATTACTTCTGGAGAATATCATCCGTGTAAATGGCCGTAGTCCCTGTATTATTGTGGGTGATTCCAATATTAACAGTTTTGAGTTACATCCACAAAATGATCTTGTCAATCTACTGCATAATTACGATTTTAGGAATTGTCATTTATTAATCACTCGCCCAATCAGTGGATCGTCGATAGACCATACATACAGCAACATTCAAAACTCGTTATATATAGATTCTAATGTGATATATCGGCTCATAATTTAATGTCTTGTAGAATAGAATTTGAAAACGTAAACCGGTCTTATGTTGAGAAGCCGATTGTACATTGTAATTACAACAAAGTAAAACAATACATTGATAGTAATTTACCCAGAATATTGCAATCAGGTAATCCTTCAGATGACACGTCAGCTTAAGTATCCTGCTTACAAGATGCTATATCAAACTCTTCTCGAGAAATATTAGAAAGAAAATCATTAAAGAAATAAATCAAGCCGTGGGTTAATGGAAATTTGCTAAAAATTATAGAATATAAACACAAACTTTTGAAAAAACGAAGAAGATGTTCTAATAAGGCAGAATTGAATGAGAGACTAAGAGGAATCAGTAACATAATTAAAAAAGCATACAAAGACTCTATGAACAATTAGTACGAGAATAATTTAAAGGAGATTCAGCATGATCCCAGAAAAAGCTGGAAATTTATAAATGAAACTCTTGGTAGTGGTTCAAAACAATCTATAAATATAAGGGATGAAAATAGTCAGCTTATTAGTTGTGATTTGCGCAAAGCAGAAATATTTAACAACTATGTATTTTATAAAATCAGTCAACGATTTAAGGTGTCAAATAGATCAACTATCTTCAGATTCGTTTAACTTCTTAAGAACGTTTCTCAATACTATACAAAACCTGAAATTACACAAAAGTTCAGGTCATGATAAAGTTTCTTCTAAAATAATTAAAGAAGATTATCTGAAGATTCACAAAGTCATTGCTATTCCAGAGATGATTCATGCTAATGCCGTAGATCAATTTTGACCAATTACAGTTTTACCGTTATTGATAATGTTTTTGAACGAATTTTGTATGAACAAAATTCATCCTTTATGGAAAATAACAATTTATTAAATGAGTTCCAGTATGGTTTTAGAAAAGGCTGTGGTACGGAAGAAGCAGTGGTTAATGTTACCAACTTTATCTGTAAGGGACTTGACGAAGGTCACAGTTGTGTAATTGGTGTGTTTTTTGATTTAACGAAGGCTTTTGATATTATTGATAATCGCATCTTGCTGCAAAAATTGAGCTTTTATGGATTTGCTGGTAAAGATCTTAATGTACTTGAAAGTTATTTATCGAACCGAAAACAGTTTGCTCAGATAAATTCACACAAGAGCTCTTTTAACATGGTTGAGCATGGAGTCCCGCAGGGTAGTGTTCTGGGCCCTATACTGTTTAGCATTTACCTAAATGACATTAAGAACCTTAGCCTTACGGGGAAGCTTTTTATATATGCTGACGATATATATATTTTCTATCCTTACAAACATGAAACAGTTGCCAAAGCTTATATTGAACGAGATGCTGCACTAATTTCAGAATTTACAAGAATAAATAAACTTTTATTGAATGCCAATAAAACGCAGTTGGTAAGATTTAAACCAACCAGTCAACAAAATAACACATTTAGTGTATTTGTAGATGGAAAAGAAATAGTAGAGTCTACGTCCATAAAGTTTTTGGGTACCTACTTGCAATATAATCTCTCGTGGAGTCAACTTATTCAACATGTTAAGTCTAAATCTTCTCAGGCTATAGGTATACTGTACAAATTCAAAAACAAGTTAGTGAAAATACAAAACGGATGATCTACAATGCTTTAATTCAAAGCCATTTTAATTATTTGGCAATTTTGTATGGATATAAAAAAACCTATGATTTAAGATCATTGCAGCGCGTGCAAAATAAGGCCCTTAAAGTTGTTTATAATCTTCCTTTAATGTTTTCAACCACATCATTATACCGAGACGTATCTAAAACTATATTACCAATATTTGGAATATATAAGCTACAGCTGCTCCTATATGTCTTTAAATGCCTTCACAATATTGGTCATCATACCATTGCTTTTTCACGGATTCAGCAAACATTTAACACACGTAACAACATGTAGATTTGAAACAACTAAGTCCCCGTTTACACAGGGAAAGATTTGGAAGGGAAACATCTTGAATTCTCTTTTGTATTTTCCTTCGCGGTCATACAGGGAAACATTGTTGTCGGAAACATTCCAGTTTATATTTGTTTTTTGACATTTGTCTAAATGCAGTGTTGTTTTTTTAATTTCTACTGTTTTTGATTTGCTAATGTAAGTATGTATATTTAATTTGTGAAATAAATAAATAAATTATAAAAGACAAAATTTATAAAAACATTTATTTTATTTAGCATTATTTATTTTTTTATTTTTATTCAAACAAAGTACAATATAAAACATAGACAACAAAGCACGCCGAAAAGAAATAAAGCAAATGTCAAAAAGCAAAGCAAATGTAAACAATAAGAATGGAAGCACAAAGTGTGCATCCGAGAACGGGAAACAAATTTCATATTCTCTTCCCCACCTGTCCCTCTCTGCCAAACAAAATGTTTCCGTTCCAAATGTTTCTCTGGGTAAACGGGGACTAAGCAACGCATATAATACATGGGTAGTCGCGAATATAATAATTTACCTCAACATTTAAAGTCAATAACTAGAATTTCGTTATTTAAAATTGATTTGAAAAAATATTTATTTGAAAATCTTGAAGAACTTTTGATGTAAAATCTATCTCAAAACTTATTTTTTTTATCTAACTATTTGTTTTATTTTTTTCTACAACATTAACTTGTATATTTTGTTAACAGAAATTGTATATTATAATGCCAACTTGCCTCTTTAAAGCCTATATGGCGCTGAGGCACTACTTTGTAAATGAATTTTTTATAAATAAAATTTTAATTTAAAAATAAAAAAAAAATGTTATAAGATTTATGTAACATAGAAACGGCTAAATATTTTTAAACCACAAATTGAAAACCAAAATTCCACTTTGGCCCCTGTAGCAATTTGAGGTTCATTTTAAGATATATTTTTTAACGTGCATAATAAGAAAAGTGGTAAAAAACCGAAAAAATCCAGTTTTCAGGTTATACGAAAAATTATATCTTCTAAGAAACCAGTTTCGAAAAAATTTAAGTTTTTCTTTATTTTAACTGCTATAAATTCGATTGTTCATTACAAATAATGAACAATTTAATGAAACACAAACAAAAAATACATTAGAAGTTCTATTAATCAAAATTCTTTTTTTAATTAGCAAGCTGTTTAACAAAGAGCGTTGGATCTACAACATAAATATCTGCAAAATGGGTCAAAGCAATTTCCAAGTACATATTTCTAAAATTACACTTTATTACAATTTTTAATAAAATTGGTTATTAAAATATGGCGTAGTCAGTTGGATTCGGCCATGGAACCGAAAACTTTTAGCAAAATTTTTAAGAGATTTATGGTCATTAAAGTGATTTTCGGCAATGGGACTTATATGGGAGCTATGTATGGTCAATTATCGATGTGATATGCTTCATATACAAATTCTTTTTAGCGAAATTTTTTGGATACGTCCATAAATCAAACTTTTCCCTATTTATTTGTATCGGGGCCAGGTAAAATAATGGACCGTTTTCAACTAAATTCTTATTAAGTTTATGTTCTATTCATAAAAAGATAACAACAATTGTTTCACTTCTTAATTCTAGCTAGTTTAATTTGCGCCCCTCAAAACCGGATCCTAAATCTATGAAAATAAAAATATTTAAGAAAATCGTTAATTGCATTGCACAAATAATAAAAACATTCACTTTTGTTTTATTATTCCTAAAAAATTTCCAATTTCCGTCAAGTGATTATAAATTTGCCTTTGATCGTACGTCTTTGAAAGTACGTTTTTCTAAAAACTTGTCGGTATTTTCAAATGTTCTTTTAGAAACTTTAGTCTTGATTTTAAAACAATAATGCGTCATTAAGCTTTCATCTTATTGTTCTAGAGGAAACTTCAATCACATCCATTTTCGATGTTTTGGGAGCTCTTGCATCATTTGTAGTTATCCTATTTTTATTTAAATTATTTTTCCTCTGGAGCAACCAAGTAAATTAGAAATTTTTAATACGGTTTTACCAGGGGTTTTTAGGTATTAATAAGTTTACTTTCTTCTTCTGAACAAGTTGGTTCTTTATTTACCCATACCTAACATTGTAAAACTTTATAATTTTGCATTTAAACACTTTTTTAATACTTACCACCAATATTTATTATTTTACAAAATAAATTAATGATAGAGAGAATATCTGAGGAAACAGAAAATTATTGTAGAAAAGTACCGTAAAAATTGTAAAAGAAACATTTAAAATTTGGTGAGATTAGAATTATGTTTTAATTATATGGGCATCACTGTACATTCTTGGGAATGTCATGGAAATTTTCGGCACCCTGATTAAATTTGAATTTTAAAATTTTTGCACCTTTAGGATTAGAATCACTATTAGTTTTATAAGTTGTGGAATTTTAACTTTCGTGGCCTTTTCATCAGATGTCAGAAAACTCTGACAAAATCAAACATATGTACATATCGCACCCTAAATACAAAAGGGTAACAACTCAAAATTTTCCAAAACTGACTTTTTTCCATAAATTAATTCAGAGTGCATCTCTAATTACTGTAAAAATTTCTTTCACATCACCATCTTCTTTAAATGGAAAAATACAGTTTGTGCACGATGAACTTTTTTTTTATCTCTCCTAAAAATTTTATTATTTTGGGTTGTGACCCTTTTGTATTTAGGGTGCGATATGTACATTGAATAATAATATTGTAATATATTATAAATTGAATATTATAAATATAAGATTGTTATAATAACACTGTGGAACATTTTTGGGATTATTGTCTGGGGGGTGAGAAATTCCAAGCCAGGGTGATGGTACTAGGTCAGTATAGTAAAACCCTCAAAGGGCGTTCGTATGTGTCAGTAAACATTTTTATAATTTTCTATTTTTATTTTATTTATTTATTTTTATTTATTTTAATAAATATTGCCTAGACTTTATGACATTATGTGTGGTTCAGAAACTGATGATAGCGATGAATGCGATGCCACTAGTCCCGAACAACCACCATCGAAAAAGTCTAGGCAATATTTATTAAAATAAATAAATAAAATAAAAATAGAAAATTATAAAAATGTTTACTTAATTTTTTTTAGTAGTTTATGGCCAGAAGTCTGGAGTTATTGGGGAAAATTTATAAAAAAGGCGATAAATGACACTTTTTTGAATAAAAACAAAAATGGGATACCTTCACTTAATTGTAAATAAATAAATAAATAAATTCTTAATTTTTCTAAATTTGTTTCATCAAAATCGGACAAGTAGTTCTCGAGTTATGTTAAACTACGTTTTTGCCAAAATGTTACAACTAAGAAAAAACATCAAGATAAGGAAAAAATTTAAAAGGTCATAAAAAAAAACTGAACTAGTACCATCACCCTGACTTGGAATTTCTCACCCCCCCAGATTGGCTGTTGTACTGTGTAATAATTATAAATATTAAAATTATTGATTCATTAATTTACAATACGAGTAAATGCACTAGAGTTCCAAATAAGACCGTATTAGTTAATGTTTGAGTAATTAAACCAATTTTTTCCCTAGGCTGTACCATGGTGAAAATAATTTGCAAGGTGACAGCATAGCGCCTGCTGATTAATTTTTGCTCTATTCATGGTGAAATTGAAAATGTCAAAAACTTGTTTACAAATAGTCAAAGTTTATATAAAAACGTTAAAAAATTATTTTGTATTAGAAAAAGTGAGTTTTTGTCGCCGTTTTATCTGCGTAAAATAGTTTAAAAGTGTTAAAGAACTATTTTATATTAAATAGTGTGTTAGTTTTTTGAGTTGTTTTTCTCAAAGTGTTTTCTGTTTTTATCCATGTTTGTTTTCTTTATTTTATACAGTAACGAAAGTATTACACAAACAAAAATGCCTGTTGTTCTTGCATTGTTGTAATTGTTGTAGCAATGCTGACACCTTGTAAATTAATTTCACCATGGTCTGTACCATGGTGAAATTAAATTGTTATTATGTTGGGTCAACATGGTATAATTATGTTCAGTTCATAATTAGACGATTATTATGTTAAGCTCATAATTAGACGATGTTGACACAATATAATAACAACAAATTTTTTCTGTGTTTTGTACGTTAATAATTTTTTTCTATATTATAGCCCAGAAGATGTTTTTTAATGAAAAATGAAATACCTATTGGCAAATTAAACATTGTAAAATTAAAATAATAACCAATAAAACCAGGACCTTGAGCTCAAAAGGAAAAAAAATATTTTATTAATAGACTAGAATATTTAAATTTAATTTCTATGTTATTAGTTTAAAAGATTTTATGCCAAAAGGTACGAACATAAGACTATATTTAGTATGAGTTTTTAAACCTGTGTGTATTGTTCATTTTTGGGATGTTTACTCTGCTCACCACTATGCTTCGCATGAAGAGGGAAAGTATTGAATGGGGTAACAAAATCATTTTTTCTATGATTTTACTATATGTGTGAAATTAATATCAGCGTAGACAGACGACACAGTTAATTTGCATTAACAGTCTTAATTCAAATTAACTCGTGAATTATCCTATCTTAATGCGAATTAAGTTAGACGTAAATACACAAAATCAAACTGAATTTATACTGCATTTAGCTATTTCAATATGGCAACATCGTCGAAAATCAATAATATGTTATCAAATTGTTTACTATTCTAAATTAAGAAGAAGACAATTGTAAAATTAAAATAATAAAAATAGATTTCCACAATTGCCTTTCTCTTATTTCAGAGTGTCCCACTGTGGTCCCCACATGTAGCAACACGTTCAGGTTGATCGTTGCTAGTGCATGAACAAGTTTTGCATTATGAAACAGTTTCAGCAAAAGTAATTTCAGCTTTTTTTCAAAGAAATACTGTTTTTTCAGCAAATGCCAAACAAATTTTTTCATAATTAAATACAGGGTGGGCCAACTAGGACTGACTGATTTGAAATGCTTATAACTTTTGCATTTTTAATTTAATACTCAATTGAACATCTCCAGAACATCGCTACGACGTATTCTAAAAGTTGATCTGAAGATGTTTCCATATAAAATTCAATTGGCCCAAGAATTATTGCCGAGGGATGCACCACAACGGCTACAATATGCCAATAGAGTTCAAATCATTCAGTCAAACTTGGCCCACCCTGTAGTTGTTGACAAACAAACAGCTGTTACCTAAATCCAGTTTAAATGCAGAAACTGTCGTCTGTCACGGTAAAATCTTAATTCAAATTAGTGAGATTTTAATGCGCATTAACTCTGTCGTCTGTCTACGGTATTATGCTTTGATGTAGTAGATATTGATTTGAAACTAACGTCAGTTGACAATCAAGGTACATATAGCTACACTTCTAATGGTACATATTTTAAACTTTATATGTATATCTAAATTATTATGGGCATAAATCAACTTAACTTTAAGTATTCCAAGACAGACACTAGTACTAAATTTAAATTTATATTGAAAAAAGTTTAAATGAAACACTTAAAATGGGTCCTATAATTACGTGCATCACTGTCTATTTAAATTCTACCCATTTTAATCCCTTCGTCCCACACACAAATATGTAAAAAGTACTTGATTTTGCAGCTGTGTTGAAAATTAAATTCAAATTGTTTTTAGTATACCGCTCTCATCAGCTGTAAGAGTACGTTCGGTTGTTTTTGTGTCTGTTTTCTTCATTATTTTCTATTCCCATTGTAGAACTTTATACGTTTTTTATTAATTGCAACTACATTTCGCGAGTTTGTTGTTGTTTTTGTCAATCCTTTTCTTTTTAACGAACGGTTTTCTTATATTCACATTTAAAACTACGAGTCTGAAAAAATTAATTGAATAATCGTTGGTCGTATCGGTTTCTTTCATTAATAAGTGTGTGATGAGTGAGTATTTTTTTGTATTCATTGTTTTTGTGTAACTTTAATGAAGTTACTTCATTCAGTGTGTTGTTGTTGCTCTTTTAATTCTAGAGAATGAAATTTTTACCGTTAAATCTTTTGTTGTTTTTTTTACTATTCTACTCAGTGCTGCCAGTATTTTTTTTGAGCTTATCCCCAATTTTTGATTTGTCATCCCCATAAATCCCCAAACTGATTTTTTTAGATTCAAATTTTTTTTTTTTGCAAAATTTTTATTTTATTTAAAAAATAATATAAAAATAATATAAAAATAATAATAAAAATTCATTTTTATCGATAGCTACATATATTAGTATTCAAACTAATTAGATTTGTAATTATAAATCTTGTAAAGAAAAAATTACACATAATTTAATACATAATTACACATAATTTAATATTTACCAGAGTTTAGCATTTCAAAAACTTCAAAATCAAAATCTTCTAATTCATCGGTCTCAGAAATTTTATTGTACATATTGCTTGTATTAAAAAGCTTTAGCATTTCAGCAGATGGATTAAATTTTTCAAAACAAATTAAATTATTTTTAAAGTATTAAGTTTATTCTGAGAATGCAATTCATATTGCATTTTGTTACGTATTTTTGTTTTGGTAGTATTCATTATTGAAAAAACGCGTTCAACGCAAGCGTTAGCCTTTAAAAATATACTTGTATATGTATATTTCAAACCTTTTGCCCAATCCTCGCGTTCCCAAGAAGCATTATGATTTTTGTTAATAAAATTAGTATTTGCAGCCATTTTAAACGGTAAAAAATATACTTTTTTAAATATTTCCATACTTCTTTTTTGTTACCCGGCATTTACACATGCAAGTGCAAGTTCGAAAAAGTCAATACATTCACACTTTTTTACTAATACACTCACATTTTTTCACTTGCAGAGCTAGTCGAGTGTTTCGATAAGTTTTCGTATATAATACGTACACGGCACTTGCATACAAGTACTTGCATGTGTAAAGGCAGGGTTAGAAACCATACACTATAAATAATAACACACATTTTTAGACTTTCCAGACGCACATTTTTTAGCTCCAAAATCATTCTTGTTACCATCACTTTTAAACAAATAACCCCAAAAATCCCTTAAAAATCCCCGGATCCCCAAGATGAAATTTGTATCCCAAATCACGAAAAAAATCCTCAATTTGAGGATAAATCCCCTAAACTGACAACGCTGATTCCACTAGAAAAAGAGTTGTCGTGCACCGTGTAAAATAACGTATTCTGTGCTCCTATTTGAGAAATATGTAAATAAAAATTCAGTTATGAGGCTTACAGCATGTTAAAAATACAATAAATAATTATACATACATACATAAGTACATATGTAGCTCATTCATAATAACTAAAGAATATTGGCATTCGAAAATATTAAGCGAATTTTATAATTATGTACCAATTTGATATTTTAATACACAAAATATGTATATGAACAATTTGTGACAATGGGTATAACTAATTCGTTCCTTTAAAATTCGATAATTTAATAAAAATCAAGCTGTTATGAATGAATAAATATAACAAATAGGTATCCACATTCAGTAATTTTTTTTAATAATTTGCTAACTAAACTTATGTTTTTGGTAACCAAAGGGTACAGACGGCAACCGCTTTAAATAGCTGAACAGTTTACTGCAGGCTGCCAGAAATTTTTAGCAAAAAATCTTAATTTCGCAAAAAAAAGTCTTATTTTTGAAGAAAAAATCTTATTTTTGGAAATAAGTTGTTTTTTTTTTATTATAAATAATAAAAACAATTCATATTTTATCTAACCGAAAAAATAACAAAAGTTCATTTCCTTATACTATTGTACATTTTTTGAGATCGATTAGTTTAAAATTTTTCAAATGTGAACATAGAAGATTTTTTTAATTGAACCTAACCTTCGTCTGCACAAAACAAAAAATCTGTTTTTGGGGGAAAAATCTTAAAAAATAAGGTAAAATCTTACTTCTGGCAGCGCTGTTTTACTGGTTTGCTTTGACATTTAACAAGCGCCATGGCGTAACTACACAAGGTGAGTGCAGTAGCCCAGCTGACCGACTTTGTTTAGCTTTTACTTATGTCAAAAATAATACATTTTCAAGTATTTTTGAAATTAGTACATTATTTTACACAAACAAAATGCCTGTTGTTTCTGTTTTGTGTTGTATTTGTTTTCGATTTGCACTCACCTTGTATAGTTGCAAACGCATTGAATTTCTTTAGCAGTGATGCCAACTTTTGAGACTCAAAACGCGTAAACATTTATGAAAAAGGGTTAAATTAAAAAAAAAAAAACCGTTTAAAAAGGGGCTAAATTATGAAATGTTTCTGTTAAAAATCAAAACAAAAAACACATTTTTATAAAATAATTTATTAGAAAAAATTACTACAATGAGATACATATTTCAATTACATTTCATATTATATTTTAATAAACAAGGTACATATGTACGTAGATTAAATACATAGTATTAAATAGTATACATACATTTAAAATTGGTCGTTACTGAACAAAATTTCGATTTCTTGTTCATCATCATTTTCAGCCCATAAAACACTACACAACATACATTATATATCTCTTTTTAGGGAATATTTAATGTATAAACTGTACACGTATTTAATGACATTTTGTTTCTAATTTTATTTTTGAATAAATTCATTACACTAATAAAACTCCTCTCAACTTCTACGTTTGAGTACGGATATGTCAATATGTGTATGTCAAAACTGGACAGTTTAAGGAATGGGTTATACCAATAGCATTATTTTTCTATATTATAAGATTAAAGGAAGAAAAAGTACGAAAAAACTACAATGTAGCCATTTTGAGCAAAAAGTAATAACGAGCTAAAAGATAATTGTAAAACGTGCTAGATTTACGCGTTTTTTAGTTTAGGGCTAATTTTCTTTTTTCGCGCTTTAAATGATTAAAATCGGGCTAAATCTAGTCCGAAAAGGGCTAAGTTGGCATCGCTGTTCTTTAGAGTGCTGATACCAGTGTTGCCAAGAGCTGAAAAAAAGAAACTAATGGGCTTTAAAAAAATCCAGTTTGAAAAAAGCCTAAGATAAAGTCAACACAATTTTACTTCCAAATTTCCGTTTTTTAAGTAAAACATAAAAATAACAAAGTAATTTTTTTATATTCTGCTTCATTAGTAATGAAGATATTTTCTGAGCATTTCTCCTGCAAACTGCATCCGTTTGACGATATTTTTTGTGCAATGCACCCACGAAATCCTGACTAATTTAAGCGTCTTCTCATTGTCCGTGTGGATATTTCTGCGTTTATTTGCTGTCCAATTTCAGCCTTTATTTCGCACGAAGATAAAAATAGATTTTTTTACTGGCTCTACAAATAGCTCTATCTTCTGCTAAAGTGGTGTTTCGTGTCCTAGGTTTCCTAGCTGGGGTTGTAAACTCCTTTGTATTTTTGTACAAGTGAATTGCACCAAATATAATTTTTTTTGAGCAAGAAAACTTTTGTGCAATAACCGATATTGAAAGTTTTTCATTTTGGTAACACTGCACAATTAGCCGTCTCATTTCTGGAGTACATGACTAGTTTTTGCCCATTTTCGAAACTAAACCACATCAAAATTATTACAAGATAATCTTTTGTTTAACATTTTTATATTTTTTAATATGTACAGTGAAAGCTCCCATAGGCGGACACCGACCGTCAAAGCATTTTTGTTCGCTAAGGGAGATGTCCGTCCAAGGGATAGTTCGTTACAATACTTCGGGATAAAATTAATAAATACATATTTACCTGTTTATTATTTAGTGACTACGATAACTGTGATAAAAAATAAACTTCAAAAATATTTTCATTAAACTTTTATTTTTCCCCTATTCATATAAACAACCTATTCATATTTACAACATACATACATACTTACATATGCGTTTTTGAAACACACTAACTTTTAACTTTGACATCATATTTAATGACCATAAAAAAGGGGAATCACAATTTAGATTTTGTCTATGAACATCTCATCAAATTACATACATACATAAAACAATAAATCGGGGAATTACCGCACTACGCAATGTTAATCTGATTAAGTTTAAAAATACACACTCAATAAAGACTAGGGTAGCCAGATTTGAAATACGGAAAAACAGTACATCTTATACAAAAAAACAGTACAATTCAAAAAAAAAAAAAACAGTACATTTTATTTTTTAACGAAAACATAACTCTTTATTCATGTAATAACATTTTTGTAATATTAATATAATTAACAACAAAAAAATTGTTAAAAATACTTAAAAATATGAGATCATAACATGTATTATGAACGTTTTTGAAGAAGGTACATAGAAAATACAATTTAAATGACATATTGTATCTTTTATATCATCAAAGAAATACCTTTTAGATTACAATATTTTTGCTTTGCTTGTAATACAAAGTTTTAAATTTATTAGTTTCTGTAAATCAATCTGTATATGTATTAATTTCATTACAAAAGTGAACTTGAAATTTAATGTCAACTCAATTTTACTCCTTTTTCAATATTTTTTAGTAAGAATAATGCTGTTCCAATTTACATGATGTAGAAATTTATTATTTAAAAATCAAGAAGTATGATTTATTGAAAAAAATCCAAGTAACATTTTATCTTAACCCCATATAACATGACTACTTTAAAATTAAATGTGCCATCAGCTTTTCGAAAAATGTATTTAAATACGTTGCATAAACAACGATATATTTATGAAATCCAATTTGTTTTTTTAATATTCTTCATGTTAATCTACAATGTTTAATGGTTAGAAATGCCTTTAGAGCAATGATGTCCATTTCATGAAACAATTGTAGTTGTATTCCTTTCATATGGACAAACAATTTTTTTTGGACACCAATGCTTTAGAACCATTAACACTTTAAAGTAGATTAAACCCCGATAAATAAATACTTTTTTTAATAAAGCAATACACTGAACAACAATTTTTTTTATCAATATTTTTTTAAATTTTAATATAAATAAGTTTTTAATGAAAAAACACTACAAAAAACAGTACAACGTGTAAAAAACAGTACATTTGCGTACTGTTTTGAATCTTGTGCATAAAACAGTACATTTGAAAAAAAACAGTACCCGTACTGCTAAAAACAGTACGTCTGGCACCCCTATATAGGGGCTATGTTTAAATATAGAGCGATGCAACATTTGCTGAATTTTGTGTGGATATTGCTTTTCCTATTCTGGGAAAATATTTGTATGGGGGCAAAAAGCAATATATTTTTAAAATATCGAGGTTGTCTCAAATTTTGGTCCATAGCTTTGGTTCCACTGAGCCGATTTATCCCATTTTCAATACCAAACAAAATTTCATCTTCTGTTTTATCGCTCTATGGTGACTCTAACAGACGTGCGGACATTGCTAAATAACCTTAGAATTTCATAAGGACCCAAAATATACATATATACAGTCAAACCACGATATAACGAATTCCTCGATTTAACAATTTTTTTGAAATCCCCTACAACGCTCAATAAGATTTAATACAAAATAAACCGATCTATTACGAATGCATTTGTCAATAGCCTCGTTATAACGAATTTTAATTCACTGCAGACTAACGAAATAGAATGAATTATTTACCTCTATTTAACGAATTTTGTCAACTTACAACCTTTGCATAACGATTTCCATCAATTAATCCAAATTATATGAAACGCTTGTTGCAGCAGTTGTGTATGCATGCAATCTAGCTAGTTAATCACTGGCTCAGACTTATTATTTTATAAATGTAAACTATTTTTGAATTAAATACAAACTATTTTTGAATTTTAAAACTACAAAATACAGTGGTTTTATTCAAATGCGTTTTGATTTATTAGCGGAAATCGTTCGCTATAACATGGTAAGCAGATGATGATTAATATACATACAAAATGTTTTATTACCTCGTTGTAACGAATAGTAGTGCAACTTCACCTCGATATAACGAACCTCATTGTAACGAATTATTCGATATAACGTTTTTTTCTATTCCCCTCAAGATTCGTTATACCAAGGTTGAACTGTATATACTTTTTGGTTCTTCGACCAATATTTTTGAATAGTTTGAAAAACTTTAAAAAATACTTACCCGACCATATAATACCTTACAACAAGTATATGTACAAAACAGTTTTTCAGAAATAGGTATGATCTATTATGGTCCCATCATCCAACAACTTATGTGCATATAAATATTATGTATGTATGTTAAACTTTATCTCGATATAAATACTTTTAAAAGATTAATGAAGGTTAAAGTGAATTACGGAGAGGGTCTTATATGGGAGTTTGGACTAATTATTATGGACCGAATATTATAAAATTAGGTGTCATCATTTCTGTATATATGAAACGTATTTGTGTTCAATATTATTTGGATACCAACATATTTAAGAGAGTTATGCTCTTTAAAGTAATTTTCGAACGTGAGGCTTGTATGGGAGCTACGCGTGATTATGAACCGATCATCATAAAATTGTACCAAATGATTTGTATATCGATGGTCTCATGTAGAGAGGCCCTAACTCGCATATTTGAAACTTTACAGGAGAAGGTAAAAACATAATAGAAACTGTAATATTCAAAATGTAACTTTTTTGTACAACTGCTTATAAAAGCGTTATTTTTTACACTATTGCAATAAATTTTTGTGAGGAGGTGCATTTGCGTTAAATGCATTGGAATCGCAAAAAAACAAATTTCGAAAAATAGCGAGTTAGGTCCTTTCTACATGAGACCAACGATATACATATATGTATGTATATAAAACATGTTCGTGTTCAATATTATTTGGATACCGACTTTTTTAAAAGAGTTATTCTCTTTAAAGTGATTTTCGGAACTGGACCTAATATGAAAGCTATGATCAATTATGTACCCATCTGCACAAAATTTGCCGATGTGATTTAGCTTCATTTGTGGTAAAGTTTTTTTTGGATAATTTAAACGTTTATGATCGTTAAACTCCTATTTCGGAATAACATTTGTATGGAGACTAGATGAAATAATGGACCGATTTCCCTTGGTTTCAATCCCAAGCGTTGTTGGGCCGAAAAATATCATGTACCCATCGGCGTAGCTAGGCATTTTTCCTGGGGGGGTCTCTAGCCCTTTACGGTAAAAAAAATTGTGTTTTTTTATTTTTATTAAAAAAATAAAGAGTATTAAACATTTTTATAATACATATAACATTAAATTAAAGTTTAAAACTAAATAAACAAAAAAATTAAAGTATATTTCAGGTTTTTATCATCACATTGTCAATTAAAAAAATAAATTCAGTCATTTAATTAACATTAAAAAAATAAAGTAAAACACTTAAACTAATTTGTATTAATAATAAAAGTAATAAAAAATATAATAGTTAATTTCAGTCGAAGATTAGTTTCCTATTTTGTTTACAAAATATATTAAGAATATCTTCTGCCAAAATTTGCAATAAAAGAATAAAAATTCTGGGGGTGGCTAAATTTTTTCTGGGAGGGGCTTAGCCACCCCCAGAACGGGCTATCTACGCCGATGCATGTACCATATATCATATACATACATAATATCATAGTACACAGTGATTCTGTGTCGATCGGTATACTTTAAGGTGGGCGTTACAAACATCAGCACAAATCCAATATACCCTCCCTACTATGGTGGTGATCCAAAATTGATTTCAGTTAAGATGTCTTTGCTAGATTTTGAATATTTTTCAACAAAAATTTTTTTTGCATATTCAAGTAGTGTTTTATTTTGCTCCATATACTGCAATTTAACAATCCCATGTATGTTTGTTATACCTACACATTTTAATTATGAATAATTTACAAAGCATTTAAGGTTTCCTAATTAGCCAGATTCTGTTCCGTTGACATTAAACGGGAATAATTTAAAAGTAAGATTTATTTATTATTGTCGCCGACGAGTAATTAGATTAAATTCTGTTTCATTGTGTTCTAAGAGAGGTAGTGGAGGAGTGAAGGAAGGAACATTGTCTGTGCACTATATAATATAGTCTGTGGACGTTGTAAATTGCCAGTAGCAACTGTAATAAATACATAAAAAAAGTTTTAAAATAACGACAAAATAAAATCATCATCTTGAATGCGCCTGAGGTTGCCATTGAAAATAGACAAACTAGCGACAGGAAATAGCAATTTATCTTGTATATTTCGTTTTTTTTTGTCTATTTAGCTTAAAATTTAGTTGTCTATTGTAATTCATAGTTTGCAGTATGCTCATAACTAATTGCTGTAATGGCACAAACTTTGGTTTGTTTAATTTATTTTTATGTTTTTCTTATTTTAATTTGCATTAATTCGTACTTTCCTGCTTTTTTTTAGATATCGTTAGAATAATTATAGATTTAATTGACTATTTTAAATTAGCGTAGGACTTTAAATTGTTGATGATTTTTAACAATTTGCAACTTACATACTTCACAAAAGTGTTTAAATTACTAATAAAATCTTTTCAAATCATTATTTAAGTTGATTAATATGTTTATGGACGAAAAAATAAAATTTCTAACATTTCCTCCTCTATCTATTTATTTTTTCATGTATGTACATATATGGGAATTATTAATTCTAAGAAAGATATCCTAAAAGAATAATGTTTGTTCGAATAACCGAACAATTTCTTACGAATATATATTCGAATAAATTGAAAATTACCATTTTCGAATAACGAACAATTTCATGTAAAAAAAATCATAATTCTTAATTTAATGATGGCATTTTTAAATTGCATATATCTTCTTATATTTTTATTTAATAATAAAAGGACTGGCTGAAATATCCTCAACGATGGGGCGCATGAAATGTTTATTTCATATTTGCCTGTTATTAATTAATACCCTTTATGTTTAAATAAATAATATTAATCAAAATGTTAGTTCTAAAAAAATTGTTAATGTTACGTTTTTATTTTTTAAAAACGGTGGTTTATTTCCTTTAAATAAACCGGATTCTTTTTAATTGCAAAATAAAAGCGTCAAGTAGTTTGAAGAAAATATAACGAGTCTTTATTTATTAAAATGTACACAAAAACAATTGTAAATGAACACTCTGTCATTTTACACACTTATATTACGGCTTAAGAACACACTTAAAGTTTTAGAACACTTTGATGTTTACACAACAATGACTCACAATAAACTGATTAACTTGATTGGCCCTCTGTTAGCCTATTTATACAGCAATCATAATTTATGGAAGGTTTGGAGCTAAGATACTAGAATGTAAATGACTGCAAGTCTAGAATGTTCGTGTATAGAATATTCAGGCAAAGTCGTTAAAACTTAATGTTGCCATATTGCTCGGTTCTTTTCTTAACAGGGTGTTCTCAAAATGTTTATAAATTAAAACTTCTACAAATGCTAAACAAGTTGTACGTCGATAAACACGCCATCTGTTGATAAAGATGTTGTATGCTGATACCGACCGTTAAATTTAAATTGAAATACAATTTCGTAACAATATTGATTGAAAGTGAAGATGAATGAATGTGATGTTGAAAATGGTAACGAAATGGATATTGAGGATATTATTGATGATTGTGATGTTATTAATGCGTAGACGATACGATTTGACCACGAGAAAAAGCTTATCTCTTACGTTATTTAATTTCAATTATTAAAAAATTTGATTATTTTAAAATGTGTGATAAAAGATTATTTGAATGTTTAATAAATATTAGCATCGAACCAACTTTAATACTCAGCGATTAGAAATTTTAATCAAGAAATTATACTAATATTGATTAAATGCAAACTGAATTTTGTAGCTATCAGTGAATAATTGGTAATAACTCCCGAATTAAGTCTACTTCCGAGTAAGCAAACAATGAGGTGAGATTCAGCCAAAATAAGCCTAAATACATAGAAACTACGATACTGGATTTAAAAGCTATCACACCATAATTGGTCCACGTCTACTTTCAAACAATAGTTATATAAAATACTAATAAAATTTGCACTAAGACTGAATAGAAAATAGGGATATACTAGTCCTATAACTAGTATAGTTTTGCATTTCTCATTATATTTAGGTGGAGGGTATTTAAGATTCTGCACAGCCGAATATTACACTCTAACTTGTTTCTAATTATGGTTGAGAAAAAAAATCATCAAACAAACTTTATTATTATTGAATAATTTGAGGTTAGAAAGATATATTGCAAAGGAACAAAAAATGCCTATAACTCCAAAACAATGGTGATATCTAAAAATTTTCTTTTTAATGCAGATAATATTGCGTCACAACTTCTAAACAAATTTACTAAATAGATTTTGTGAGCTTTGATCTTCAGTATTTTGGATAACGTAGATTTAAATTATTTAAAAAAATTTAATACACCAAACTCTTTTTTTACAAGGATTTGAAGTTACACGGTTGAAAAAAAAAAAATTTTGTAAAAATTTTTTAATCTAGTACGGTTTCAAAATCACTGTCTTGTAATTATGTTTGTTTTTATCACACTTGGCACCATTGCTGAAATGAACATACATAATAGTAACTGGGAAATCCCCTTATTCGTTAACTCTTATATGGTGTTCAGATATGAAACTTAATTGAGTCAATATTCGGTTAATTGACAATTTTATTTTAAGTGTTCAGGCATACGCAATTTTTAGCTTACTCAATAATCATTTGACAGTTGGAAAACAATACAAAAAAACTCTATATGGTTGTTGTGTTTCTATGTAAAATCATTTGACAGTTGGAAAACAATACAAAAAATACTCTATATGGTTGTTGTGTTTCTACGCAAACAAACTTACCTTCACATTTATTTTTTAATGATTTCTTTTGTTGACATTTGCATTTTATACAATTTTGTTCACTAAACACAGTTGTGAACAGTGTTGCATTCAAAATCTTACTCAATATTATAACAATTTCGTACTTATTGCGCAATAATTAATTGAGATTTTATATGGAATATTGAGCTCAATAATGGCGTTAATTGCGATTATCGCAATTAACGTTCATATCTGAACACGCTATTACCTACACATTTTGTTCGCATGTTTTATTCTATTCTAATTTTTCTGTCCTTAATTCTGGATTAACAGATTTCTTGTGTTTTTTTCTTGGTCTTCCAATTTTTCACCTGTATGCATATGTTTATCGATATTATACAATCGTCCACTTCAATTTTGAATTCTACTTGACCATTATCGTATAAATCCTCCGATTCCGTATCTGATAATTCCATTTGCTCCTCATTACTTTCCACTTGAAATTCTTCTTGAATCTAGTTGTTTATGTCAGCATTCGTAAAAATATGTTCCCTACGAATTTGAGCTACAAGTGTACCAATAGTTGAAAGATCTTCGTTTTCTTCCTGAATTATATTTTGTAAAATATTTAAGGTCATGTTATCCTTCTCACTCCATTCGCTATCGAATTCGAACAAGGCGTTCCACGATTTTCGGATGTTGGACACTGATATTTTATCCCAGGACGTCGCTAGAATCTGAACTGCATTTTTGAGATTGAAGTTTTTTAGTTTGAGCTCCAAATTTGTTCCCTTCTCGCCAAGCAAGTAGATGAGCAGTTGTTTTTTTATAATTTAATTTGACTAAGTTGATAACGTTTTGATCTAACGGTTGAATAAGCGCAGTGCAATTGGGTGGTAGATTCATTGCTTTAGTTAAGCCGTCATCACTTTTTAGTTCCTCAACTGGGTGACACGTTATCTAAAAGCAAAACTGCTTTTGGCGAAAGATCTTTTTAAGCCAAAAACTCTCGAAGCTAAAAATTTTTAATTATGAAGAACTTACTTTTACTAATTGCTGAAAATTAACTTACGTGGGGAACAAATTCGTGATGGAACCAGTTCTTGAATATAAATGATGTCATCCAGGCGTTATTACTGGAGTTGTATATTACATACAGGATTGTTGAAAAAGCATTTAAAGGCGCGTGGGTTTTTTGATTTTCCAACAACCAACAATTTCAGTTTGTCAGTGCCATTCGCATTTGAACAAGGCAAAAAAGTTATTCACTCTTTACATATTTTTCTTCCGGGAACCGTTTTCTCATTACATGTGACAAGAGTGTGATTTAGAAGCATCCTATATAAACCGGATTCGTCGGCATTTTAGATTTGGTTAAGAGTCAACCTATGCTCATCAACGTAATATAAACTCTTGTGCAAATGGATCAATAAGATGAGGTTTCGAAGACAATTTCTCGCCCGTTATTTTTAAAAATCTAATTCCCATCCTTCACTGGCATTGAAACCTGAATTGGTTTGATAAATTTTGGAATACAAATGACTGGCTTTTGATCGTAAAATCGCTGCTGATATTGGAACATTTTTCTTCCTTTGTTTTACAAACCACTTGTAAAGCATTTTTTCCATTCTTGGCTACTCAGCTTTCTTTAAGGTGCAAATTTGCCAGGGCCACTTTCTGTTGTATGTACGAACTTTTTTAATGAATTTTCTTGCTTTATAATGCGGTAAACCGAAGATTTATGCAACTTGTAATTCATGCAAATTGAATTTATGGAATCTCCACTTTTAATTTTTTTTTTAAATATCTAATTTTTGAGAAATCGTTGGCTTTAAAATATGTTGAACTTTTGCCATATTAAGAAATGTATTTACACAACAAATGACACGAATAAAATCATCCAAAAAGGTTAACAAACCAAAAGACGGAAAAAACAGATAAAAGTTGCGAAAATAGAATCCGTTTTTCGTAAATTGTCGCGATTATAGAACCTGCAATTTAAAAAATCAAGCCTTCGCGATAACCGGGCCGTCGCAAATACCGAGCTTGCACTGTAGTATCTTCTATCTTCTATCTTCTATCTCTATATATATAAAAATAAGTGTACATTTTGATTGTCACTCCATAACTCGAGAACGGCTCGACCGATTGCCATAAAATTTTTAGGGAAGGTACAGGGAGGAGTGATGATGGTTAGTTGATTTTGAAATCCAAAATCGGTCTAGCCATTCTCCAGTTATGATTTTTTTCCTGAAAAAATTCAACATTTGAAAAAAAAGTCCCCTAAAGTATGCTGTACAAATTTGCAAATAAATAAGAGCAGGCAGGTTGTGAATACACCTTATTCTATGAAATACAAATCAATAGTAAATACCGAGCGAAGCCGGGGCGGTCAGCTAGTATATTATATAAATATCTATAGAAAAGCAGTATCTGTTCAGCAAAAATAAGTTTCATATAAACAGAAAGAGAATCGGTCCACATTTGACCATTCTCCCCGTTTGGAAAATCACTTAAATGCGTATTTGTTAAAATTTAAGACAAATAATTCTCATGTACATACATACATATGTATAAATATACCTAGCTTTCATATGGAAATTCTCTAAAATTTGTATAAATCTCTTGTAAACATTGCAATCAAGTTGAAATTCGTTGTCAATAATTCTCATTTACTTACTCGTATGTACCTACATATGTATATGTACATATGTATATAGTATATAAAAATTATTGTACCAAATTTTATAAAGATAAGGACTTCCGAAAAACACACTACCCTATCTATATTATAAATATCAATATCGAATATCTGTGGTGGGTTTTTAAGATTCGGCACAGCGAAAAATTCTGTTACATACTTACTTTTACTTGTTGAAATGTTTAATATATGTAATACATATGTGTTCATTTGTACATTTGTTTTGTAATTAATTTCATATTTAACATTATTATTCATCGTGATTTGCAAATAGGCGTGACAGATTAAACACTTGCCACCAAAAAAATCACGACAAAAATACATTTTAAATTTCTTACAACAACGAAAAGTCTGTTTGTGAACATGCATTTCCCATTAAGAATTTCTGTGTAAATTTTCTAAACTCCCACACTGTTGGATGACTTAAACATTTAATCAGATGTTATTTCAATTTGTTAGATCTTTGTATAATTTAATTGTGAAATTAAATTAAACAGTTTCTGCCAGGGGTCAAAAGCAAACTCAAAAAACTAAAACCATGTTGATGCTAAAACATAAATGTTTATTACGCATCATAAAGCATAAATTGTTATTATTTCTTTTTTATTATTTAATAAATTCCTATTTGTTTTTTTTCGTCATACTCTTTAAACCCTTGTGAAAATTACTACAATTAAAAAACAAAACAGAAGAGAAAAAACAAACACATAACAAGTTGCACAATTTAATTGTTGACCTTACCACAAAAGACTTAAATGAAATTAAAGACGAAAAACTAAAAAAATGAAACAAACCAAGTACGAAAATTCACATCCATTCACGACATTTAGGTCGGTGGTGTTGGTGCAAGATGCACAGGTGCGCCACATATATTTGGCAAGGGAGTTGCATACATTTGATATATGTATATAAATTAACAGCCTGACAAGGATCCCACTAACATTGCATCTTGGTAGTGAAAGAGTGTCTGAAATGAATTCGTGAATAAAAAACAAAACAGGGGCCAAATTACCGCATTCGGTATCGAGTAAAATTGATCGTAATTTTCTTATTTGAGATTATGGCATTCGATATCGAGCAAGAAATTTAGCACATTTTATCATAATTTCGATATCGAAATCATTTTTCGATACGATAGCTCATTCGATCACAAATGCGGTAATTTGGCCCCAGTTTGCATTTTCATAAAAAGCAGAATTTCCAATTTCTTTCGAATGAGTAATTGAGATAATTTTGTAACCATGAACTTGGGCATAATGTCAAATCGAACATGTAATAACATTGCAAGAAATCCAAGTTGGAGCGCCTAAATTCAAGATATTAGTCGGTCACCGACCAAATTTCCTATGGGTGAAACAAATGTCAAATATATTAAGCAACTGGAAATGGATATAAAGTAATTGAGGGTAATCATTACTCTTACTAGAGGTTAGAGTTTTGTGTTCGAATTTAACCGAAATCTATGATAATATATCCTGACAATTAAACTTAAAATTAGTTTCACATATGAGTTTCTGTAAAACTAGTTCAACAATTTGCAATTTTTTTAAATCGATTGCCAAAGATATACAATGTATATTATACATATACATATTATGACGTTCTGCGCTATGATGTGAATGATTTAATATACTTGCAGAGACTTAAACTTGTGGATTTTACTCACTAGTAATTCTAATGTGAAAAATAGTCTTACCCCTTAAAGAATTATATTCATAGTAAAGTATTTCGTACACTCGAAAACATTAATTACACAGTAATGACGTAAAATGCAAAATTTTGACACTAACAACTTAAGCTAGATTTACACGATTGAAATTTTCTTCAAAATTGTTCTTCAAAATGCTTCAAACTCGTGTAAACAGCAAAAATTCTTCAAAATTTATTTATTAAATAGTTATTAATAGTTATCAAATAAATAAATTTTGAAGAAATTTTGCTGTTTACACGATTTTAAAGCATTTTGAAGAAAATTTCAATCGTATAAATCTAGCTTTACACAATATCATTTCAATTCATAATTTTGACGCGGTGATTCATTGAAGGAAAACAATTAGCAGAACCGCTAATAAAATATGGCATTATTTTATATGCCTTAAATAACTCTTTGATATTTAGATCTCATAAAAGCCCTTACCAATAAAAATAGAATGTTCTAGTGCAAATTACTTATTTTCAAGTAATTCCGATGATGATAATGCAGATAATGTAAAGTATTCACTGAAAATTAAGTTATTGAGTAATTGCAAGTCATTATCAAGTTTTTGCTGAACATAAATCACAACTTCCGAAAATCGTTTCTCTTAAACCAGACACTGCATTACCAAAGTTTTTCTCTTGTAACTTTAGTGTTAATGATATTCGATCATCATAAGAGATACTCGTACATACATATGTAATTTACATCCTGGCATAACATTTGTTGTTAACAATTGCATTAACAATGCTCCTTTTTATAGTTAAATAGAATAATAAGAAAACGATTCTGCAAAAAGATTCTTCTAAATGTAAAATATTTGTTTAAATTGTTTCTCTAATTTTCCATAAAAATAAACAACAAAAACATTCGTTTTCTATGCAAACAACATGCAACAATGCATTGCAAACAACAATTCATAATGTTGTTTTTTTTTTCACCTAAAGCTTTAAAGAGTATGTTAGCAAGAGATGTTATATCGAATTATGTATTTAAATATATATGATAAGAATGAAAAATCAAATAGAATTCAATTGGTTACCTTATACACCCCAGGTAATTGATACTGTAGTCACTTTAAAGTTTTTGTACTTTAGTTTTACATACCTGAAATAATCTATTGGAGGGTTAATTGTTAGTTAGTGTCCTTTTCTAGCCTCTTCTGAAAGTCTTCGATATCTGCTGTTGCTGCTCCCTGTTTCTAAAGTGGTAAAATGCTTACATGAATTTTGATGTTTAGCACATCATATTCGTCAACATTCGTTCATTCCATGCATTGAATGTGCATGCACATTATAAAAGGGGTTAAAAACCCATGCATGACATTTTTTCTTTAAAGTTTTTTGTTTTTTCTAAACATTCCTAATTGACTCACTCATTCTTTAGTACATACATCTGTATAATGTTCTGACACAATAATGCATGTGGGAAATTTATGGAAATTTAGTTTTTTTTTTTTTTTAATTTCCCCCCACAATCAGCAGTACAATTCAAAAGAAATAAGATTCTTGCTTTAACAATTAAAAACAAAAAATGTATCAAATGCTCATTTTATTGTATGTGAGTGAAAAAAAATGTGAAAACTTCTGTAAAGAATAAAAGTTAACGATTCAAAGGAAACTTTGAAAAACTATGGTGACAGGTGTATATTTAGGTTTCGAGTTAAAATTAAATTCTTAATGAAATAAGGACTTTTATATTTCTACTTAGTCCCAATTTACATAAAGCAATTGTTATTGAAAAGATTGATACAATTTTTCCCTTGAAATTTCTTCGGTGTTCACACTGCACAATTTTATTGCTTGAATCACTCGTATTTGTATACTCATATGTAATATGAATAAGAGAGTAACACGAATTGCTAGAACAATCAAATATGCATGTCTAAAAGGTAATCAGTTTAGCTCAAAGAATTGCTTTGTGTAAACTGGGACTTAGAAATTTTGCAACTTAGAACAGCGAACATGATAGAGTTAACCTTTTTAATGTAACATTTTTATGGCGTTAAACCAATTAATTAACATTTAAATGTGAAAATTCTATTACAAACTAATTGATTGTTCTTTTTTATACTTTGACCACACTGTAAACTTTTTCAAACTCTATTTCACACATCTTGTCGTATTTATTTGTTGTTTAAATTATAAAAGAAAAGTGAAATAAACGTAAACATAAATTGTTCACTAATTACAAGTATAATTTTGTTTTTCTTATTTTCCAGATGAGTGGTAAACGCACACGCAGCTTTAAATGTGCAGTTCATCACCGCGATCGTGAAGTTTGTTCTGAGAATGATTTTCATTTGGTTTTAGAAGAAACGCCCTTCTTTAAAAAAATGGTTCATGTCATTGCAATGGAAATACTACCCGAAGAGCGTGATCGCAAATATTATGCAGATCGTTATTCATGCTGTCCGCCGCCATGGTTTATAATTCTCATCACCATTATTGAGGTAAGAATTTTGGTTTTTATTTGTTGTTTTTTTTTTTTTTTTGTTTCACAATTTTTATGTAGTAAATCATCAATGTTGTGTGGTTTTAAAAATCGAAAAACCAAAAGTCAAAACAAAATCAATGAAAACTTATTTATTAAAAAAAAAAAAAAATTAAAGTACATATTAATATGTATAGTATCACCACATTGTCATCATTCTGCCGTCCGGCAACACATCATTAACATTGATGATCTTAACAATTCACTCCTTAAATTAAATTTTTGGAATTCAAATCATATTGAAAATTAAATTATTTTTTATGCCTTCATGGCTACGAATAGAAATTCCAAAATATATTTGTATATTTTTCTATGAACTTTATTAGTTTATTAATATAATAAAATGCATATTTAATAATAGCAACAATTAATAAATCAAGTAAATTCACATTCGTAAAATATGAAATTTAATGATTTATGCAAAACTTTCAACAATAGACTATAATATGTGAACCACCACAAATACACGTACATACGTATTCACTCACTGCTGCAGTGAAAAGTAAAACAAGTATTCTTGTTTTCTGTTGAATACATATTTGAAGTATGTGTTCATTTCAGTTTTGTTGTGTTTTGAGCAGCGACGGAAAATAACAGGTCCACTTTAATTTTAGCGGTTAATTGACACCATTTACCATTAAAAATTTTGTTTGTTATTTTACATCACTGAGAGAGTGATTTATAAGAGAAAAGAAAATAACGGAAATAATCAAGATGAGTGATTTATAATTAATTTTTTTTTCGTAAAGGTCAGTTTATAATTTTTTTTTTCGAACTTTACAAATATATGGCAAGAGTTCATTTGATGCAAATCAATGATGTCTGAATAAAAAAATTATAAATAATTGTATTCAAAATTTCACAAAAAATCGAAAATTATACAAAAAAACTTTAATGTTTAGAAAATCTTAAATTTAAAAACAAAAAAAAAAAAACATAAGATTTGCAAAAACTCAAAAAATAAAACAAAATCCACAATTTTGCACAAATTTAAAAATTTTACAAATCACAAATTTTAAAACAATTTCAAAATTCATCAAGTCCACCCACGATTTACATTTTAAAAATGTTCGTATTGTATATAAATACGAGGGCAAGAATGTTAAAAGTTATTATGAGCAACCATAATTAAAATAGTTTGTCTCAAAAACTATAAAAGGTCATACCAAATCGTGTAAACCAAAATCATTTTATAACCGTTCTTTTGAGGGGTTATTTTTAAAAACATAATATAAAACAAAATAAAAAGTTAATTTAACATAATATAAAAATATATATATATATATAATATAAACATAATATAAAACACTATCCATAATTTAAGCTTAAACATATCGACATTTGAAATTATACAAATGCACATTTTTAACTATAACTACCAGGTAATGTTTCATTCGAAACCGAACCTACACTCAAAATATTTCATAGGTAAAATAAACGAAAATCGTTGTTCATTTTACTAAATTTATTTATTTTATCGTTATTTTTGAAAAGGAAATATTTCGTATAATATACAAATGTTTTTCGTTCTTGTTGGGACTTTTTATTTTCCCCATTTCACGAAATATTTGTGTATTTACCAAGATTATTTTGTTAAATTACAAAATAAATGGTTATCTAACGAAAATTTTTCGTAAATAAAACTTTTAAATTTGGTCTGGTTTACAAAATTAAATAAAAATAAGAAATATATTTCGTAAAAATAATGATAAATTTCGTAAAAATACAAAATTATTTTGTTAATTTTAGAAATATTGCCTCCTGTTTTACGAAATTTTCTAAACTTACGAAAAATATTTTGTAGGTATAAGAAAAATTTCATATTTTTTTCGTTTATTTTACAAAATTTTGTAAAAAAACGAAATATATTTTGTAAAATAACGAAAATATTTCCTAAATACACGAAAAGTTTCGTTAATACAAGAAAAGTTTCGTAAATTTCTGCTAAAAATTGGTAAATTTACAAAATTTTCTAAAAATATTTCGTAAAGTTACTAAAAATTGTGTAAAAATAAAAAAAAATTTTGTTTATTTTAGAAAAAGTTTCGTTAATTTCTCAAGAAATATTTTTTTATTAAACGAAAAGTTTTGTTTATTTTATAAATAATAGTAAAGGAAAAAATAATAGCATTTCTGCATTAAATTAAGTTTGATTTTGTCGATTGCTTTGGATTTCTACAAAGAAAATTTATATATTAGTAACTTTTAAACTTAGTTTATATAAAACACACTAACCTTGTATTTTTTTGTACAACATATGCGTAATTGGATTAACATGATGTCCATCTATTTTATAGAACTGAATATTTAAAAAATCCCACATATGGCTGGAAGCTTCAGAATATTTAATTGAAAATACGTGATACGCTTTAAAGCATATGTCTATAGCTTTAGTGATACTGAAAACTTTGTATTTAATGTTGTCAAAGTCACAGATGATAGGGGCTTATGTATGTCCCCTATAACAGTAATGTAAGGGGCAACTGAACCCTCTGCCACAATTTTTATATCCAACTTCTCTTTATATGACTCTTCAGTTGGTGAAAATGTTATAAAAGACCATATTGATTCCATAATATGTACTATAAAACTTGTTTCCTTTATTAGAACTTTTTGATTTAATTCTTGATGGTGGAAGTAAGGAATGTAAGAGTGTTAAGACTATGATAAATTTGGTATCTAAAAAGTTAAAAAAAATTGCATAACCATTATCCATCAGTAAATAAAATTTAAAAATTTGATTATATTTGTTTATAAAACCTTTCTACTTACTATATTCAATGCAATTATTTTTTTGTACAAAATCCCAAAGCTTTTGGTCATCTTCACCTTTAAATTTCGATTCGTTTTCTGGAAATATCTTTTGAGTCATGTGCTAGTTTTTTTTTTATTGCGTATTAGTTTAAAATGCTTAGATATGAATGTTTCATTAAGTAAATATATTTTACACAAATAACAATTCATTTTCATACACTTATTTAAATTTATTTTAATAAATCAAACTATTTTTAACAAGGCACGACTAACGCTTCTATCTCTTTAATTGTCAGTAAAAGCATGACTTGTTTTGTTATTTTTAAGTTGCATTTAAAACGGTACATTTCATTTTACGAAATTATATGTGTGAAATGAACGAAATTTCTAAATTTACGAAATCTGTCTCTGTATTTAATACGAAAGTTTCGTATTTTTTGAGAAATTTTTGTAAAATAAACAAAACAACATTAACGAAATTTAATTTGTAAAATTCAAAAAATTTCTAAATTTACAAAATTTTCTACAAGATCTAAACACGAAAGTTTTGTATTATAAACGAAATTTTTGTACAATATACAAAAATAATTCTACGAAAAAAATTTTGTAAATTAATGAATTTTGTAAATTTACGAAATAAAAAAATTACTAAAATATCGTATTATGTACAAAACTTTAGTAAAATGTACGAAAATAATTTTACAAAAAACCATTTCGTATTTTTATGCATGAAATATTTTGAGTGTAGCCTAATAATCGACCAACAAATTATTATTTGCCCTTATCCGTACAAATGTGTTTAAGTTTAACGGGAAGCACCTGCCAGAAAGGCTTATCTTCACGGCGCACTCAAACGCAGGACGGACTCGGCCCGTCAACCGCATTGTGTGTCCTACCAAAACACAGGAATAGCCTCATAGGAGGACTACTTTGTGTGCCTTGCCAGGGGTCACACAATTTGCAATTTCTCAATACATGACTGCAAGATCAATGTAAAGATCACCTTGCTTAAGAGATTGGGCTATCTAATCCCTGCCGCCCGTGGCTGAAGTACAATTAACATAGGCCAGGACCCTTATCCGTACAAAACGAAACAATTTAAACGTTTCATTAATGCCCGAACAAAACTATTATTGTAATTTCAGAACATGTTTTAGCTAATTTTTAGACTGCCAGCAACTTCACTTTATGTAGGATCTTGAATTCAAAAGTGATTTTTAGGAAAATTTAGACAATTGAAATGAATGCTTATATATTTTACAATAAAATATAGCTTATATAAATTTTTATTAAATATATTTAACACCTCATTCTTCATGCTCTTCATAATCATAAAGGCTTTATTTATAAAAGTTTCTGTATTCGGCCAAAATGTTTCCCAATTATCTACCATATACGAGTATATTTTATAATATGCGATTTATACACAGTTTTGTTCCAAAAAGCGATACTTTTGAACAACAAATTGATACTCGTTTATTAGTAAAGAAACCTAAAAACCTCAAATTAATTTCTTTATAAAAATCCGTGTTTTTGTTGTGCTGGATCGATTTAACTGTTGCACAACATTTCGATCCACCAGTCCTTCATATTGATTCTAAATCGTTAACATTTTGTAATATCAAGAATTACAATACCACTCTAATTTAACTTTTTTTTCACATAGTCCATTTCATTGTCAAATTGAATAAAGCTTGTAGGTTCATATATTTTTCTCTCACGTTACCCTGATTTAATCGATATCAAATTTATCTGTTTTTGGGTATTTATATTATGGATTGGAATCCCCTTGCTGAAAGTAGTGGCAGTTTGAGGTTCACGTTTAAATATTATTTATCCATAATAAGGCTGCTGAATGTTGTTAAACTTTGTCATACATTTTACTGCAACACAATTCTACTTTTCATTATGATTTTGATATTAAAATGAAGTTTTGATGTCACCAAGTTTTTCTGTGCTCGGATTATATGTAAACAAAGTTTTATAGTGGAGTATGAAAAGCTATTTTCAATTAAGGATTCTCATCTTTGGGATATTGCCGATATTTTTTTATTGCATACTTTTTTAGTACTTCTATTTGTGGTTAATTGCAATTATTAGGAAATTTGAGCTGGACAATAATTTAGAGCGTCAAAAACAATTTATATATTTTGTTAGTTTATTAGAATTGTTAAGTTCTGAAAATATTTGATAAAAAAACGAGTAACATTAAAAAGAAAAAAATTAGTGTTTAAACACTATTTAGGAATGGTCAAAAAAGTGGTTCACAAAGGAGAAGCCTAAAGTTATTCACCAGATGAACTATAGAGGGAGCACCATTGGCAAGATGTCAAGTATTTTAATTTACTCAAGGAAGATGGTTTACAACGCATTAGGCCATTTTCGAACATAGGGGACATAAATAAATGTTACACAGGCTCCAAGACGTAGAAAAGCAACCCGTAAGGAGGATTCTTTAATTTACAGAGCCTCAGTGGCAGACCCATTTAAAAGCCCAACCGCAATTCAAAGATTTCTTTCAACAAAATTCGGTATTCGGCATGCATTGTTCAGCATTAGAATTTCATTACCCAGGAGCATTTAGAAAACCCAATAATTTTGCGGAAGAATATCCTGTGGAACTATAAATGTAAATTTTGTAGGTTCGGATCTGATGGAAAAATCTACTTATGACATCTTTCAAACATGAAGGCACAACCCAAAGTATACTTCTAAGATTATAAAGCACGCTGGTGGAATGTAATGGTGTGGGTAGCGTTTTCTGGGCATGGTGTCAGTCCTATATATGGATGGCGCACCACAACAACGACCCAAAACACACCTCCCGCACTGTAAGGAGTTGCTTCGTGCAGAATAACATTGATGTGTTTAAATGGCCAGCCCAATCTCCGGATCTCAATCCAATTGAGAACCTATGGAATGATGTGGACCAATAATAATAATAATTTGGCCAGTTTGTGGAATGAAATTTAAAATTCTCATTTCCAAAAGAGCGCTTTGGTAGAGAGTATTCGTAGGAGATTTGCAGCTGTTATTAAAAACAAAGGATAAATATTAAGATTTAAATTAAGTTTTTTTTTTGTGCCTTTTATTAGAATAAAATTTTTATTTAGTGCTAAATTAATTTACAGAATTTTTTTGGTAATTGTAATCTGGAAAGAGAACCACCGAATTGCAACAAACTAATAAGACAAAAAGTGTAGTTGCGTCATCTTAAAGTGACATGTAACACGTTGGAAAAGGGATTTAAAAAGATAACGAGCAACAGAAAATATTTGCTTTAATTTGCAACAGATACCAAGCGTGCTTAACTCGTGTCCACCACTGTCTACGAGGTCTGATCAAAATATAACCCGTTATTTTAAATTTTTTTCAAAAAGTATTTATTTATTCATCAATAACTATCTAGTCCCCTTCAAAGTAATCCCCCTCAGATAAATTCCACTTATGCCAATCCACGAAACACTTTTGGTATCGCCAACAGCTCCTGTTTCGATTATTCTTTTAACTCCTCAATCGTAGCAAAACGCGTTCCTTTCATCGGTGTCTTCAGTTTTGGGAAGAGGAAAAAGTCAGCGGGGGCCAAGTCCGGTGAATACGGTGGTTGAGGCATGATAACGGTTTTGTTTTTGGCCAAAAACTCACACACAAGCATCGATGTGTAAGCTGGTGCGTTATCATGGTGCGAAATCCATGATTGGTTTTTCCACAATAGTGTGCGTTTCTGACGAAGTAGTATTTCTTATTGACCGTACGACCTTGTGGCAAGAATTCATGATGCACCACGTCATTGCAGTCGAAGAAAACAGTGAGCAAAACCTTCAAATTTGACCAAACTTGACGTGCTTTTTTCGGTCTTGGTTCTTCTAGACGTTTTCATTGGGATGATTGGGCTTTGGTTTCAATGTCATAGCCATACACCCATGATTCGTCACCAGTTATTACCTTTTTGAGGAAATCTGGATCGTCGTTGACGATGTTAAACAGCTCCTGAGCGATGTCTATGCGACGTTGTTTTTGCTCAAAATTTAGCAATTTTGGAACGATATTCGCTGCCGCACGTTTCATGCCTAAATCATCCGTAGAAATTACTTGGTATGAGCCGAACGATATGCCAACATCATCAGCAACCTTTCTGATAGTGATTCGACGATTATCCAAAATCATTTTCTTCACTACTTCAATGTTTTCATCGGTTGTTGGTGTGCTCGGGCAACCAGGACGAGCATCGTCATTGACATCTTCTCGGCCTTCCGTAAACCGGTTATACCGCAATTGAACTTGTGTTCTGCTCATAGTAGACTCGCCAAACGACACAGTCAACATTTCAAATGTCCTT
Organism: Bellardia pandia; assembly: GCA_916048285.2. Lineage (NCBI taxonomy): Eukaryota > Metazoa > Arthropoda > Insecta > Diptera > Calliphoridae > Bellardia > Bellardia pandia. The sequence continues at coordinate 63,432,233 of OU696531.1, read as the reverse complement.
GCGCATTAAATTTTATTTTTTACACAAAACTTAAAACAGTTTCTTTGATCCATTTTTTCGAGTAGTAGAAAATTGAAGAGCTCACCAAAACATGACTAAAATTTTTATTTGTCAAAAACAAACTGACAATCCAAAATGGCTGATAATACCAACAGACTATATAACAGACATGTGAACCAACATAACAGAAAAAAAATGCGAAAATCGAATATACGAAATTTCAAAATAACGGTTATTTTTTGATCAGACCTCGCAACTAAAATATTTTGGTTCTTCAACAATGTGCACTGTAATGCCCACAGTTCAACAATTTACTCACAATATGTAGAGTAAAATGTTTTATCAACGACATAGGTTAAGTTAACTTTTAATTTATTTAATTTTTGTAATAAAATTCCACAAATACATATTTATATAACGTACATCATTGAAACGAATATTTTAAATATTTTTTGAGTTGAAACTGTTTTAGTATTTTTTTTTTTGGTTTATGTAAGTTATTTATATAAAATTCACACATAAAAAATAAAACAAATGTTTTTAAAAATTCATTAATAGTCTATTTAAAATCTCATTTGTGTGTTTATGTTTATGCAGTTTAATAACAAATTCATATTGGTGTTTGTTTTAATAATAATAAGTATTTTTATTTTTTCAAACAAATAAATGCCGCTAATTCCTGCTCGTTCTATAAGAAAAAAATCTATGTGTTTTTGTGTCGCACATGAGCACAGAATATTAATTTAGTCAGTCAGTTTACTGGAAATATGTATGTAGGTTATTGTTTAACTCTTTTTTACTTTATTCAAATTATGTTTTAAAAATATTTGTAAATAAATCATTGAGTTAATTGGGTTTATTACACATTTTATTATTTAAACAATAAAAAAACATTATAAGTAATACAAATATTTAGAATTATTTACCATTTAACCATTTACTTACTTGTACCTATATACAAATATTATGTATTTACTTTTTATTTTTTTAGTTAATGGGGGTTTTAATAAAAAAATAATAATAAATTACTCGTACAAATAACTAGGTGTCCCGACAATTGCTGTAATAAAACGCTAATGAGTTAATAAACAAATTTCAAAAGAAGCGCATGTTTAGTACATACGAGTATGCACATACTTAAATATTTAGAAGGTTTCTGAAAGTAAATTTTGAAATCAAATAAATGGATTCCTTATTTTATGTTTTCAAATTGCAATAATTTTGATCTCTGTAAAAACACTAAGAGGAAAATTTAAAGTTTTACATAACAATAGAGTTTAAGGAGCACACAATGTGGCCGATGCACAATGCGGTGGAGGAGAATCAAAATATTTTGGAAAAGCATCTGCCATTTCTTAATCTAATCTGAGGCATCTACAATTTTTAAAAACTTTCCAACTGTTGAATTTTCATATTTTTCGGCCGAAAACTACTCGGATTTTTCTCAGATAATCTTCAAAATATTTTCTTTGTTTAGAAAATTATTCGAACATAAAGGAAAAATGTTAATTGTTACGGAAGTTTCTTACCAAGTGTATGGCAATTGGAATATTCATAAAACCGAATTTATTATAAATAAAATCGGGTTTCGGGTTATTTAAAAAATTTCATATTTAAAAAAACCCGTTTTGGAATACGATTTTTGCTTAAAATACCGGTCAACCGGTATTCCATTACAAGGAGTATTATTCAAGTTTTTCACTGCGTTCGTGTTATAGTTTTACAAATAATGAACAATTTAAATCAGGAGTGCCCAAGCCCTATACTCTTGGTGCTCTTTTGTATTTGTAAAAACTCTTAGCTATAGGCTGTGTGTTTTGTATACTCATTACAGCACTCAGCGCTAGCAATACGAAATACACAAATAACTTTGCCTTTTTTGTTTTTTTTTGTCGTACTTCACTCTAAAAAATTTATAGAGTGGTATTTATAAGAGATTTATGAGTATTAAAGTGATTTTCGGAAGAGGGCTTTATATGGGGCATACGGTTAAAAATAGACCGAAATTCACAAAATTTTGTGGGATGGTTTTTGTATATATTAAAATGATCTGTGCAAAGTTTTGAGTCGGTACCGATATTTATACAATATATATAGGGAAAAATGTCTTTTTCAGATGTGGTCCTTGTATGGGAGCTATGACCAATTCTGGGCCGGCCACCATAAAATTTAGTACAACAATTTATTTGCCTATAAAGATTATTTATGTAAAATTTTAGCCGTTTACCATTATTTGTATCTGTTTTATACGTATTTAAGTGAATTTTGGAAGTGGACTTTATATGGGGTCTACAATCAAACATGGACCGAACTAAAAACAATTCGTTTTGCGATTTATTTTTGCATAGAACTTATTTTTGCTGAATTTTATAGGCATTTATTTATCATTAAGCCATATTTCGGGAATATATATATTTGTATGGGGGCTATGAGAAACCATGGACCGATTCTTACTATTTTTCGCACACTTTCTTCTTTTATCATAAAAACAACATGTACAAAATTTCATGATATTATCTGCAATATATTTCAAAATATTGCAATAAAATGGATAAAAAAATATCAAATTTTTATGGAGGTTGTCTCACATATTGGTCCATAACTCTGGTTGGGCTAAACCGATTTTGCTGATTTTAAATAGCAAACTTCTCGAAGGCATGTCTAACAGAATTATTGAAGATTTGGATCCCGAAGATATCTGGGGACTTCAGAAAACTGATTTCAACAGACATACAGATGGACATGGCTTAATCGACTCCGCTATCTATAAGGATCCAGAATATATATACGTTATAGGGTCGGAAAATTATATTGTGGAAATTACACACGGAATGACAAACTTATATGTATATACCCTTCTCATGATGGTGAAGGGTATACAAAATGGAAATATAAAACCGGTTAATCGGTTTTAATTTTTGAATACTCTAATGACAATGTCATAGAACATTTCATCATAGTGATTGCTGAAGATATCGTTAAAAATTCTGTAGAGCAAATCTTACGCGATTCTCCTACTCTAGTTAATATGTTTTTTTAACATTGATTAGTACTTGACTATTTTTTAAAGTAATATTGACATTATACATGATATAATTAGCTATCACTTGGTTTTATCCTATATATTGTGGTACAAAAGTTGCTGTGATTTCAGGGGCCAAATTACCGCATTTGTGATCGAATGAGCTATCGTATCGAAAAATGATTACGATATCGAAATTATGATAAAATGTACTAAATTTCTTGCTCGATATCGAATGCCATAATCTCAAATAAGAAAATTACGATCAATTTTACTCGATATCGAATGCGGTAAATTGGCCCCAGTTTATTTTCAAACTGATTTAGTTGCTCAAATTTTTGAGATCTGGTCACACTGGTATTGTCTTAATCTACAAAGAAACGTAAATGCTGGCAAATAATTTATGAATGCAAATTATGATGTACATATGTATGTATGTATGTATAATTGTATGAATGTCATCTTTTTTCAGTATTTTTAGTTTTTTTTTTGGTCTATGAATTTGTTTAAAATGTAGACGCGACACAATGTCTCGTCAAAAGCAGAAACTAAAAAAAAAAACATACATACAGTGGCCGACAAAAGTCTACATACGACCCATATTTTTGCAATTTGGGCATTTTGAAACCATAATGAAGAAAAGTAATAATACAGTTTTGTTTAAGATGTATTTATAATATATATATACTTAAACTTTTATTCACAAAAAACTAATAAAATTGAATGACAAAAGTCTACATACGAGCTGTAAATTAACATAAAAAACTTTGGGTATTAAAACTTATTATGTACTTTTTATTAAAATTAATATTTCGTTGGGCCACCATGGGCATCTATAACTGCCTGTAAGCGTCTGGACATCGAAACAACTAAATGTTTAGCCATTCTTCTTGAAGCTTCTCTTTAAGCATTGGGGCACTAGTAATAGGAGTTTTGCGAATTTTTCTGCTATGGTAACCATTATTATTTAAAGTTCTTTGTATAGTTCTTGGATTTACAATTAATTCAGATCATGCAGCGATATATTCGGCTAATTTTGCGGCATTTACTTTTGGATTTTTGCCCACTTCTTTTAAAATGAAGCTAACGTCTCCACGACTAAGTTTCTTTGGGCGACCTCCACGTGACACAGTGGGATTTTTTGTGCAATAAGTAATTTTTTCGACACATAAAATTTAAAAATGTAATGATGCAGTTTTGTAGAAAATTGATTCAGTATGAAGAATCCATAAACAGTATTCTAAAAAAACGTTTATTTGTCTTTGAAATAATGAAATAAAATCACATGTAAATTTTGGTCCAAAATATTGAAAACTGTTTACGCATTTCTAAATTGTTTGTACGTAAGATAATTTTATTGCTCTGATTTAAATAGTGATTTTCTTCAAATATAGCCTTTTCTGCGTATTTAAAAAAAATTTTATAAAATTCGCTCATATGGTTTAAAAGATATGATAGAATAAAATTTGTTCTATAATGTGCCGTGATTACAAACTTCCTTGAAAAAAATAATAAATTTCGCTATAATAAAATGAAAGGTAAGACTCCATACTATCATTTAAAAAAAAAATTTAAATAATTAATAATCTTTTATAAAATCATAAAATTGGTTTCCGATTTCATGAAATTTTTAATTTTAAAAAATTACAAAAATATATTGCATAATTTTAGGCACGTGCGTTATAATGACATTAATGGCGTTTTCTTTTCTGGCAAAAATGTTAAACGTTTGTCCCATTTCGCATCTTTTTTAATTTTTTTGTGTTCTTTTCTAAAAAAATGTAAACACTGCCGTAGTGTAGTGTGTTCTTTTCTATAAATGGCACACTATAAATTAAAAAAATGGTGCACCTTTCACACTCTGTATTTTTAGAGGGGGAGAATCGCACGATAAAACAGCTGACCAGTGATGCCAAGTTTTGAGACTCAAAACGCATAAACATTTTTGAAAAAAGGAAAATTTGAAAATGGAAAATAATCCACATCCAATTTTCTTTTTTTTCGCGTTTTGAGTGACTAAAATCCTGCTAAATCTAGCCCGAAAAGGGCTAAGTTGGCATCGCTGCAGCTGACACTTGTTTTGTTTATGAATATGTATTTGTGTTAAGAAACAACAAAAATATACAAAATGGAAAATATTACTACTTTTTTATGTGCTGAAAAAATTTTGGAGGACTTGTTGAATTCATCTTCATCATCTGATGATGATAAAATATTTTATATGATTATGGAAAAGTGAAAGGCTTTGTAGAGAACGTAATTATGAATACTCTGAAGTTGATGTATGTCAAATTTCATAGGACAATATCACCTACTTCTTATATATGTAATGTATGTTTATATATATATATAATTTTTATAGTTTAAGAAGAATTTGCGTGTTAGTCGGGAAGGTGCCATTGGTCTTTTTGATAAATATTCATTGTCTTATTTCAAGCGATCTTACCAGGGAGCTATCTGCTTCTTCTTTTTTAACAAAAAAAAACAAAAGCAGCTGTACATGAAAAAAAAGTGTCACACTGTTGAAATTTTATGTTCTATTCTGACCATTAAAAATGCGACATCTTTAAAATGTGGGGTAAACATTATAAAAATGTACATAATAAAGGTGTAACATTTTATTTCAGAAAAGAAAACACCATAAGTTACAACAATAACTTATTTAGATTAGATTAAAAACAAAACCATATGATTTAACAACAATAAAAATAAAACAATTTGTGAAAATATCGAAGTGGAAAAGATATTATTAAAATGAGTTTATTTTCTGTGTTATATAGTGAACTGAGTTACGAACTCATTAATTGCAATGCAAGTTTGGAATTAATAACCGATTTCATTACATCAAAAAATGCAATGCTTCAGGATGAAGAAATCGGTATAGTGAAAAGAGCAATTCAAAAGAGGTTTCTTGGTCATTTCAAAAAACGGTGGCAAAATATAACAGATGGGTATACGAGTGGATGCAGTTCAACAAGGAACTGGGTCTACTAACGATGGAAATACGTCCAGGCGTTTCTTTTCTAACCCCGCACTTGTTGCCGATGTGACTGGTATAGAGGAGCAACTAATTGATCGATTTCGCATTATACTACAAATAATAACTTGTGGCAAAAAAGTTAATTCCTTGAAGTTCAAGAATTTTGCTCAAGATACAGCAACACTTTTTGTTGAAAAATATAGTTGGTATTATATGCCAGTAACAGTACACAAAATACTAATACACGGAAAGGATATCATGGATGCGGCAATACTTCCTATTGGCATGCTTTCTGAAGAAGCCAGAAATAAAGATTATAGAAATTATAGATTAAGGTTCTCCAGAAAATGTGATAGAGTTGCAACAAATACAGATGTTTTTCATCGACTTCTAGTATCGTCAGATCCTTTTATAAGTAGCATTAGATGTCAACCCCGTAAACAGGTTATGGAACTTGATGATATAGTTACAGAAATGATAGATGATGAATAAAAGTCTATATTTAAATGCATGTATTGAAATTTATTTATAAAATAATTAGTTTTGGTAATGAAACAAAAAGTTGTGGGAAAAAATATAATATGGATTATATGGGCGGTGGGTAGAGGGCGTGGCCAATTTTGATGAAACTTTATATTTTTCTTAATTGAGCTAACCAAAGGCTCTGTGCCAAATTTCAAAAACTTTGGGCCAAAAATTAATTTTGGGTTCTATGGGCGGTGGGTAGTGGGCGTGGCCAATTTTGATGAAACTTTATTTTTTTCTTAATTAAGCTAACCAAAGGCTCTGTGCCAAATTTCAACATTCTACGAGCACTCCTTATATTTTATGCCAAACATTGTTGAACAAATCCCTCTGTGCGTGGTGTGTTTTCAACTGTACAAGTCTTTTTAAAGTTACTGACTACTGTCTGAACTGTAGACTTACTTAAATTAAAAAGCTTTGATATTTCACCAAAAGATTTTCCCTCATTTCTATTAAAGATTTATTTAATCCGCCTAAACTTGAACTGAATACTATTTTAAGAAACCCCTTAACACAACAAGAAAAGTAGAAAATAAATAACGGCATTTTACTGTTTGAATTCAACAACAAAATCCCATATATGCTGGTCGTATGTAGACTTTTGTCAATGCTTTTTATTTGTTTATTATTAATAATTTTTAAAGTTTACATTACAATAATATTTTTTTGGGCATATCAATAAAAATAGATTACAAACAAAACTGCATCATTATTTTTTTTTATTCCGCGCTAATGTTCTCATAAAATGTCCAATATTGTGGTCGTATGTAGACTTTTGTCGGCCACTGTACATACATACATATACACGTATAGACAAATAAAACATTTATAAATTTTATTGTATTTTCGGTTTAAACACATAAATACATACATCAATAGAATTGCATTAATTAATAAATATTTTAACAGTTTACTCATGCTTATGAATTTAATTCCATAATTGTTTTGATTAAATTGATTATTTGCAGCTAACGTTATTTACGTATCACACCTTAAATGCAGGCGAAGCAGATCCCGTGGGTCCAGTGCCCATTGATTCTTTGTTTATATACCATCCAGATAAACGTCATGAATTATGGCGTTTCATGTCCTATATGTTCTTGCATGCCGGTTGGTTTCATTTGGGCTTCAATTTGCTGATACAATTGGTGTTTGGTCTACCATTAGAGATGGTACATGGTTCCGGTCGTATTGCCTGTATATATTTCTCTGGCGTTTTGGCTGGTTCATTAGGTAAGTTGCCCATCCATCGATTGTTCATTTTCTCCGATACAATTTCCTCCAGTGCATTTATCAGAGTTTGATTATGTGTTGCTCATACGTCTTGTTTCTTTCCCTGTGTATGTGTGATTGTGTGTGTGAGTGTGTGTAAGTGAGTCTGTGCATGTCCGAAAGTCAGAGGAAACATGAAAGGAAGGAAGTAAGGCAAAAATTGTATACATATGAATGGATGTATGTTGGTTTTCTGTTGTAATATAAATTTTTTGTTTCTTTGCTTTTTGTTGTTGTTGACATTATTGCAGGCACCAGCATAATTGATCCGGATGTTTATTTGGTTGGCGCCAGTGGTGGTGTTTATGCTTTACTCGCTGCCCATTTGGCTAACGTTATGATAAACTATCATCAAATGCGTTATGGAATTTTACGTTTGGCAGCCATTTTATTTTTTGGTAAAGTTTTGCTATGTTTCTTTTTTATAATTCTTTAAGTTTTGTGTCTTAAATTGTTTGCACAGTGGTTTATAAGGAAATAGTTTACTAACTAATGGGCCAATTAAGTTTGGTGACAGTGAAAATTTTAAATTCTACAAGTGCTAATCCGTAATGTTATAAATATCTTGTTGATTTAAAGTGAATTCTGTTATTCTGGCTCGAGTTCATTTATTTGTAATAATTCAAAGATACTGGACACATAAATTTAGACTTGGCTTCCCCAACAATTAACATCAGTATTTAGTTCTAAAACGATCAGTATTAATGATTATGTGCATCAGCTATCTCGTAACAAAAAATCGCGCATTCATCCACATTATATATAATAAATAGGTGGACGAATTATTTTACTTGGGAAGTTGAATTTCACCACAGAATAAGAATGCATAAACTGCATTTGATAATTTTTCGCTCCAATCACATCAGTACCAGAACAGGAAACTCCGTCTTTTAAAATCACTGACTTATATATGCTTTTATGTGGATGCGAAACCTGACTCATCAGCGAAATTGAGAGCAAGATACAAACCTTTACCAATAGACCGCTTCCCCCATTTTAAAATATTCTGGACCAAACAATTAGTAATCGAATGTCAAATTACATCTACCTAAAATGTAATGTAAAGGAGAAGCAACAAATAATAATGTTACGCTCTAAAATATTCTAAAATACGCTCTGTATCAAATAGTGGAATTTTGTTACTAAAAAGCGGAATATAAATTTTCCTGTTTTATATGAGAATACTCCTATCAAATGTGCATAATATCTATGTTCTTACAATTTGAATCTTTGCATTAAGTTAATCTTCTTACCCAGTTAAAACAATACTTATAATACTAGATTTATCAATTTTTATTATTAATTACAAAGCTATTTTTAATTCAATAACTTGCCAAAGTAAACTTTTCACAAACCACTGTGTTAACTTTTTTAATTTGTTTATCTAAAAACTTTAAATTATTATGTCTAACTATAAATAAACTGTTCTTCTTATGTCGTTTTCGTCTATTCTTCTTTGTATTTCACTTCCTTAATCTACTGTCGTCTACTTGTAACTGCACATTTAGCTTCCTGTGATGTTGGTTTTGCAGTTTATGCTCGTTTTGCTGACGACTATCCCTCCGTATCTTTTATTGCCCATTTAACTGGCGCTTTCGCTGGCCTAACAATTGGTCTATTAGTGTTGAAGAACTTCGAACAAAAGTTGCATGAACAATTGCTCTGGTGGATTGTTTTGGGCATCTATGCAGCCTGCATCATATTCGCCATTGTCGTTAACATTCTCAATAGCGCGATAATGCAGAGTCTTAAAGCGAAACCGATTTACGCAACAGAAACGTACTACAATAATTTTCAAGTTTAATGTAAAGCTTTAATTTATCTTCTAATTTAATTTTGTATACAGCCTATCTAGATACGTATCGTATCATATGTATGTATGTATGTGTGTATGTTTAAGTATTTATTTTCTTTTCTTTAAATTAATGAATTAATTTAGGTTTTTTTTTTGAGTTTGTATTCTCACTATCAATAGTTTTCATTCAAAAACTTTTATTGAATTAATTAAATTTATACATTCCATAATGTATTCTTCTCTACATAGAACAAATTTTTTTATTTTTTTTTTATTTTCATTATTTGTTTATTAAAGATATATTAATAAACTTGACACTCAATTGAATTGTTTTTATTATATACTATTATTTTGCTTTTGTTTTTAGTAAAATAAAGTACATTATTTGAATTAGTTTTTTTATGATTATTTTTTGAAACCACAAAAACAAAACACTGATTTGTGTGCAATAACATAAATTTTTATGCATTTATATAAAACACAACTAAATAACTACTTGTATATACATATAATATAGTAAATAGTAAATAGATAGTAAGTATAGTTTATACATTAGACCGGCCAACTAAAAAGTTATTCCCTAAAAACCAAAATGGTTCATTTCTAGAATCTAGAGAATAAAAATTTGTTTGCATTCGTTTCAAAGTAAAATAGCAAATTTTGTTATCATATGGGAAGGGTTTTACAATCTATCTAACAGCATATTAACAAACTCAGCAAAAACTTATATTAACACACATAATGTCGAAAAATGATAAATGCATTCACATTCAATTACATTTGAAATCCGGTCACAATTTTCAAGTTCCAGAGTTGAATTACAGTTGAAACACAGTTGAATTCAATAGGGAAGCCAGCAAAATTAACCATTGAATTACAGTCAAACAATTACAGTGTAATTCCAGCCTTGAATAACAGTGTGATTCAAGTCGCACCGGACCTGTTTACCGTTGAATTCAAGCATGGAATTTCAGACTGGAAAGAGGATGGATTTCAAATGTAATTCAAGTTTGGATTCACACTGGAATTCCAACATTGGAATTCACAAAAAAATTGTGCTTATTGGGTTAGCACAACAGCTTATACATATGTATATTATTACTTTAACTTACACAAGCCGTTATCGATAAAAATAAAATGTATAAATGCAAATGACTTAAATATAAGCAGTTATGAAACAGCTAATAAATAAGTCATTATGCGACTATTTCTCAGTAATGCATACAGTATGCTGTAGTCATTGAAAAGTATGTTGTTGAGTATTTCTAATTCATTACCAAGTTTTTGTGATGGGAACAAGGTCTAAGCATTTGTTAAAAGTTAAAGGTGCGAAAGAGTGTAAAGGATAATAAAATTTTATACTTTTTGACTTCTAGCTCTGTGACGACTTGTTAACTACTGACAGTATAACATTTTACTCTTACAAACATACATGTTGATAAGTCATTACTTTGATATCACTTAAAAACAAATTACATGTATAGACGACATGTTATCAGTAAAAACGAAATTAATATGCTGATTAACAAAGGTACGAATGCAGCAGTTTAAGTACTTCTGAAAATATATAATGATGTTTAACTGTAGGCATCATTGGATCATAGCTTTGGCCATACTCATGGAATCTTTCGATAAAAGACTAATAATAAATAATCAAAATGTTGTGTTAAATTGAAAGAAATTTATATATGTATGTATCTGTTCCGTAATTTAAGAGATTTCACTGAAAACAATTTCATTTTCATCCAAAGTGGAATTAATTAACATATTTGTCGTTTTAATAATAATTTAATAATAAGTGAAATGAAATAATTTTTTAAATATTTCGGACATCATTTACCTTGAAAACTAAACAAATTAAAATATGCTGATTTTCCATGAAGAAAAATATAAAATTTGAATGAATGTAAAATTTTCAAGTTAAAGATATCATAACAAAATGTCCTTAAATCAATGTCATTTTCATATTTGCCATTTTTATTTTCAAATACCGAAATCCTAAAAGGGGGAAAATCTATTCCAAAATTATATTTTTTTTTATTAAAATGCCTACTGTAACGGTATTCACCTTGTGATAGTAAAAGAAACTTTCTACATAAATATGTATTTAAGTAACATATAGCGCTATACGAGTGTGGAACCTTTTAGATGATGCTTTGTGTTTTTAACTTAAACCTAAATTTTTTTTTAAATTTTCCAAGTGTGAATAGCGCTGAGGATATATCTTCTTTTACATACTTATGCATTATGTTCTCTTCATATCATATAAAAAATATATATCCCTTTGACGCCTGGTGTGCATTATAATGTACGTCGATTTTATCCACCCGTCACTGATTTGTTTTTCAGCATACATGCAATTAATTTACCGTTATCGGTTGTTTGTTTTGTTGTTGTTCAAAACCCACTTTAGAATAAAAATTTTTTCAAATAATTTTTTGCACACGTTTTTTGAAGCCTTTTTAAGCTATAAAAACCACATATAAAATTTTGCAATGGTCAGAAATAATTTCCGTGTCAAAGGGATATAGTCCCAAAGAAAAAAGTATAGAGACTTATTCGGGAAGAAGGTAAAATATATGGACCCTTTTACATGTTACAGCTTTGGATGCGTGTAGCTTTTTATCGGGGTGAGATAATTGCTAGGAATTTTGTTCAATTTTATTAAAAATTTTATCACAAATTTAGATGATATTTCAAAAAAAATTTTCGACACAAAGTAGGCCCACCATATCAACAAAATTCAAAGAAGATCTAGCAAAATTAAAAAAACTATGGAACACATGTAAGCATATTTTTTTGTTGATCTTCTCAAGGGCTGTTTATATAAAATTGCATTCGGATCATAAATGGATTTTTGGCGATTTTTAAAAAATTTCAGACCTACCACCTACATACAACGTCGAAAACATGTAAATTAGCTCCAACCATATAAAACTTCGTTACGATATCTACAATACCTTCCGAGATACCGAATTATTAAAAACATATTTCTGAACACAGTTGTGCAATGGATCATTGACATTTTTACATTTTCTTAAATTGAATTCATATGGTAGATTGACAAATATTGGAAAAAAAATATTGAAAAATATGGTGTTTTGGTTCCAATTTTAAAAAACACTAACTGCCGTATTTATAAAAAATTAAAGTAGACTTCAAATGTACTTTAAAAAAATTTTGTATGAAAATTTTCTCTAAAAGTATACTTCAAGTCTACTTTATTTTTTATAAATACGGCAGTAAGTATTTTGATTTATTGGACAGATTTTGCCACTTTCCATTAAAATAAAAATATGTTAAAAGCCAATAAAAGTTAAGTTGTTTTAAAAGTGCGGATTTTTCAAAAAATCATGTGAAAAATGTGATAACAAAATTGAATATTTCTACTTTGGAGCAAATGCCAATAACTATAATATAATGAACGAAGGTTTTGAATATATAAATTAATATGCATCGTTACTGTGAGCCGGTCTAATATAAATATATACCCAGACATATGCCTATACTTATGTAAGTGTGGATGTATGTTTGTTAGACCCGCCCTTAAAAAATAAATTTGCATTGATACTGAAGATGAAATTGAGCACATCCAGGACAATTATTTTAAGGACAGGTCTAATGTATACGTATTTAAATAAGTTTTATGTAAATATTTATTTATTTAGAAATATTCCATTTGTAGGGTAGAAGTAGTTCATGGTAATAAAGTGAAAAGTGGAATTGTTTATTGTTGTAGGACAATATTGAAATTGATTTATAATAATATTAAACAGACGATAAAAATAATAAAACATTTTTATAGTACAAAAAAAAACAAATCCAAATCCAAATAAAAAAAAAAAAAACAAAAAACATCATCGAATAAATTATTTTTCTATATAAAGCAAACTAGTTTTTATTTGCATAGAAATTGTACTGAGGTGAGTAAATTAAATTACAACGATTTGTACTTTATATTATAAATATTGCATAATTATTATTATTTTATTATAATTTAAAATTGTAATATCCCTGAAGAAGCTATCCATTGTGATAGCGAAATATATAAAAAATTAAAGTGACCTTATTGCTTGAAAAAGAAATTATAGCTTTGTTAAAGTTACTGCAATATCCAATCAAAGTAGTCCACTTTCATCCTTGTCTGGCTATATCCTAAGTTTATATGCTTCTTAAGAGTCTCTCAAAAGATGGGCATGTACTTAATACTAGTGGCTAGCTGGGGATTAGCTAATTCATTAGAATTAGTTAGGGAAATACCAAACGGAATGTTGGTTAAAGGAAATTATATGAGATACACAATGAAATCGGATTAAAACTTTTATAACCGGGAATTGGTTATATGGGAAGATTTTGGGGAAATCTTCTCAGACTTCTAATAAGCCATTAACTCTGGTTCTACGATTTTTATTCATATACCATACTGCTTAGGAGAATTATAAACGGGTTGATTTTGGTTGTTTCTTTTGGACGTGAGAGTGTTTTACACAGACAGATAGACATAGCTCAATCGACTTAGAATTCTATAAGGATCAAGAATAAATATACTTTGTTGGGGCTAAGATAAATATTTTCAGTGTTATAAACGGAATGACAAACTTATATATACCCTGATTCACCACTTATAGTGGTGGAGGGTATAAAAAAGGTTTATCGGGACAAGAAATTCATAATGATATGGTAAATATGCAACAGTAAAAAATTGGGTTGCTGAATTTAAACGTGGTCGTACAAGCATTGAGGACGTCTAAAAAACAGCAACAACAACAGAATTTGTAGCCAAAGTACATGATATATCGTCACCTAAAATGCCCAATATTGAAAATCGCGATATTGTCGTCTATCTTAAGACAAGATGTGAAGAAATCGCGATTTTCAATTAAACAGTTTTCATTTTATATCGTGTTTTGCTTCTCCTGTAAAATTATGATAATGAGGGTTACGTCTTTGGGCATTTTAGGTGACGATATGTAGTATTAAATGATCGACGAATAAAATTGCGTGAAATAGCCAATATCATAAGCATCTCAAATGATCGAGGCCATTTAAGTTAGCGTGAAGAACTACAGATGAAAAAGCTTTCTGCAAGATGGATGCCGCATTTGTTAACAATCGATCAAAAACGCATAAGAATGAAAATTTCTCAAGCATGTTTGGATTGTTTTAAGAAAAATAAAGTGGATTTTCATTGTGGATGAGACATGGAATCACCACTATACTCCAGAGACAAAAGAACAATCCAATCAATGGACTGAAGGCTGCTAAGGTTATGACAACATTTTTTTGGGAGTTTAAATGTATCTTATTGATTGACTATCTGCAAAAGGGTAAAATAATAAATTCAGAATACTATTGCAACATTTTCGATCAATTAAATGTAAAAATTCGACAAAAACGTCCTGGCTTACAACACAAAAAAATAAGTTTTCATCAATACAACTCACCAACGCACAACAGTGTTTTAACAATGGCTAAAATCTATGTATTTACCGCACCCTACTTCCGAAGTACGAGTTGCTTGACCACCCACCTTATTCTCCTGATTTAGCTGCTCCTAGTGACTTATCTGCTCCCAAATCTAAAAAAATCCTAGCTGGCAAGCGTTTTACCTTAAATGAAGATGCAATTACAGTTGTAAACCACTATTTTGAAGGCCTTGAGGAAAACTATTTTAATAGAATTGCTAGACTAGCGTTGGACTAAGTGTATTGAAGTTTCAGGAGATTATATTGGAAAATAAATGTTCTTGAAAAACTAACTATTCTCTTTCTGTGCTAGGCTAAATAGTCTCCCAACCGTCCTCGTATGGCTATATATTCTGTTTTCCTTCGTTTTTCCTTTTAAAATATCTGTGCACAATAAGGAAAAAATTATTACTAATAACAATTTCAAAATACATGCATGTATTCCTTCCAAATGGGATTTCCAAATGCAAATTACTTTTAGGACTTGCAATTTGTGATGCAAATCAAAAAAATTCAATAACAACTAAACGAAAAAGGACATTGTTTACCTGTTTTTACAATTTTATGTTGCAATGAAAAACAAATTTCTCCCATAGTTTGGCGATACACAGTAAATAGTGTGACTATTTAAAATTTTGTTGTGTAAATTTAAATAAAAAGAAACCGTTCTAAAGCCAAATTAAAAAAACCCATTTTATTCAAAGGAGATATAAAACACCAATTTCAAAAGTTGAAAACGTAACAATAATATTGTAAAATTTAAATATTTAATAAAAACAACTGAATTAGTAGTGTAACGATTTTTATTTATTAGTGGAATGTTAATTTGTTTTGTTTTAAAAGTATGTAAATCATAAAAAAATTGTTTAATCAGCTAATTTATAATTATGTATGTATATCGGTAAACACGCATGTACATATTTATGAATATTAGGTCACCAACGTGGATTAATATGCATTAGGATGGTATCGCTTCCATGCATCCCAAAATAAATTATTGATATTCGCAATTAAAACAAAGTCTATAATCACCCATATCGTGAATAAAAATTCCACATGAAATTTGTTCCCTTTTCACATTTTTCCTATTTAAATTCAATGTTAAAGAAATAAAAGGGAACAAATTTCATGCGAAATTTTTATTCACGATAGGGGTGACTATTTCTGAAAATAAATCATCATTTTAAAAAATCCATAACTGATCCTTCTTCTTTATTCATCTAGTTGCCAGCTTGAATAAACATTTTTAGAAATATTGCAATATGTATTAAAAAAAACAAGTTTTTTTTTGGGCTAATCTAAATATTGGATCCTACCTGCTTACATACTACTCGTATGTAGTATAAATTTATACTGCTATAAATACAAGAAATTTACAGCTACACTCGGCTAGTACGAATAATACGGTTTTTGTGTCTATTTCATTTCTAACTAATTAATTCAATATACTGAAAATTTAATCATTTAATCAAAATTTAATATAGAAAATTTTTAAATCGCTGAAGGGGGAAAAATTGCTAAGAATGGTTACTATTGTTTTACACAACTTTAGCATCATTGTATTTGCATGCAAATAAAAAAAACAATGTCTACCCATATGATGTAAAAAAGTATGTACATATGTATGTATTGTGGAAAAAAATCAATGATTGCGTGAGTGTCAAAAATATTTTAAAAATAGTTGCAAAGTAGAAACACACAGTAGTAACACACACAAAAGTCCTTTATGTCGTAACTGAAAAATTGATTTAACGGTGGGTGAAAGGATTCAATGACAGTGATTAATATGGCGTGTTTAGATAGTTTGTAACAGCGATTCTAAATTGTTTGTTGGTGAGAATTACACTGCGCACATTGATTCGTTCCAAAAATAAAATATATCGTATATTATTTTATTGTTTTCTTAAACTTTAATTTTTATTAGAAATTTTACTCGAGAGACTTTAAGTTACCGATTAAACTATTGTATAAACACAAATAAATCTATGGATATTCTTAAACAATTTATAAAGTACATTTTAACGAAAGATTTTTATTTTGTTACATTTGTAAATTTGGCATTAACCATGTCAGCGTATGAGCAATATTAAGCAATCTAATACTTATACTCAATAATATTAAATATCATAAGCATGGAACAAGTTGGTTTTCATCAAATAGGGCTTTTCTAGATGATAAAAGCAATAAAAACATTTTTTCTTGGTCCGCCTATTTTCGATTGGGCCTATATCTTGGGAACTACTGGGTGTCTGATAATTTTTAATACATCAAATAAAATATATACATACCTATTCTGAGTTTCGATTACGTCTCCGCATTCAGTTACGCTACGATCGAAAATTGGTATTCCAAACAATGAGCAAGTTTGTTACTATTTTAATAAACAAAAGTCACAACAAACAATAAAAATAGGAAAATAGAAAAAATTGTGCGATTAATAAGGAGAAATAATAAAAATAAAATAATACAAAATACTTGTGAATTAATAATAATAAAAAGGTAATCATTTTTGTTTGCAAAATATTTAAGTGCTAAGAATCCTGTCAAGCCGGAGATGGTATTTTTAATTTTTGTATTTGAAGGAGAAATGCAATCCATATCAGTGGCTTTATTGGTGGAAGAGGAGAACAACGTGACTCAGAACACAAAGGTAAAGCTTGAAAAGAAAATACCTGAACTTCCTCCTTGGATCGTTTATGGTAGCCGCAATCAATATCCTGTTTTGTTGACATTAAACTTGCCAGCTTTACGTATTGCTCTGATGTCGTTGTTTTTGACCTGGAAAAATAATTAATTAGGCTGCTTTCCTGTTTGTAGTGACAGTAATTCAAAACTCCTTCGTTCTACCATTACACATTTGTTTAACCATGTTCTTTGTTGTTGCATATCACCTCTTGATTGGCCGTACAACAAAAATTTATATAAATCACTTTTTAAACATTTTATACTTACATTTTTATTTATTTATTCATTTATTTGTAATATTAAGTCTTCTCGGCCAAAATAAAAATATATTACATAGTAATAAAAAACTACCTGAAATTTTAATTAAATTAAACACTTTTTAAGTTTATAAAAAGAGTAATCGAAAAAATTTCATTGCTAAAATATAAGCGTAGAAAAACTTAACTACGATCGTACTACAGAATACCACAATCGAAAGAAACGTAGCGGAATCGAAACTCTGAATACCAAATTTGCCAAACGGAGCAAATTTCGATTCGAATCGAAAGTCAGAATAGGGGTGATAAAAATACCTTTCTAACGATATATGTATGCCATCATTATAAGATATGGACCGACGATGGGTTGAATCTATGAATATCTAAACAATCTTAAAAAAAGTCTATCACCCGTATCGTAAATAAAAATTCCACATGAAATTTGTTCCCTTTTCACACTTTTCTTATTAAAATTCAATGTTACAAAAATGAAAGGAAACAAATTTCATGTGGAATTTTTATTCAGGATAGGGGTGTATATAATTCTTATTTTAGTTTATTAATATAAATAGCCAAGCCATTACGATTTAATTTAAGGTTGATATGTGTCTGTGGGTAGAAAGAATTAATTATAAGATCTGAGAAATTAAAAAAAATATTTTTTTTTGTTAAATTTTTAAAATTTAGTATACAGGAAAGGATTTTCTCCTTTCCGCGGCATTTTTACAGGCTCCGCGTAGTAAAGATTTCTTGTATTTTTTATGGTGAAATGTCATAATCTCTCTTTAATATCTTTGGATCTATACTACCTACACGGTCATACATCAAATTAAAGCTTAATTTCTTGACTTTAAAATTTGTAATTTACGAGTATATACTCTCTAATATCGGATCAAAGAATAATTTTCTGAAATTGATCTATAGATGGTCCATATAAGTAGGTCATGTTATATATCGTTTGAAAGGTCTTTCCTACCATATATGAGATATACTTATCGTCTAAAAAAGAAATGTAGTTTTCAGCATATAGCTAAATATACTACCAACTTTGGAGACCGCCCACTCGAAAATAGGCGTGGCCGAAAAAATATTTTATTTTATTGTGATTTGGAAGTGATTTGAAAAATGCCACTAAAACTTAATTAAGCCATTCCATTTCTGTCTCTTCATATACCGTTTAAGAAATTGTGCTTTAGAAGTTTGTTTGAATTATTCAATGTTACTTTTCTGTCACGCGGAACAGAAAAAAATGTTACTTAACTTTTATTTATGCGGCAAAAATAATCCCTCATATGGTAACTAGTGAAATGGGGGAAAAGTCAACAACTAAAACTTTGTTATAATTATTAAAATTAGTTTAAAACAAACTTTAAATAAAAAGCAGAAATCGAACATAATGAATAAAAAAAATCAAGCTTTGAAAGTGCATTTCTTTAATTCATTCGAATTACAATCTAAATTTATATACATATGCATGTACATATGTATAATAATTTTATAAAAAATTCAAATACTCAATTTGTGTTATATATTCCATTTAATAGCAACAACGCACTTAAAAGTGTCCTTCAAAACTTGGAAAATTTTCAAAATGTTTGCTCACGAATGCATTTACGTGTGCTCTTATGAATAAATATCACTTACAAAACTTTCGATGAAATAATATCACAGCTCTGTTGTGTTTTAATGAAATAAATTTGATTGATAATTGCTGATTGCTTCCTTCACGAATGCATAACATATTTTCCTTAACCAACTGCTGCTATATCTGAAAACAATTTAAGTTTATTGTAAGTGAAATTGAAAAATTTTGATGAATGCTCACAATATATTATTTTCATTTGCAATATTTATTTTTTTTATTATTTTTTGTGATTGTATTTTATATAGATTTAACATGTTTATTTGAACTAGTTAAGAAAATAGTTGTGGAAATATTCAGTAAATTATTCGTAACCAAAAATACCGCCTAACTATCGTTTTATGGAAAATACTTTTCAAATAAATATTTGAGTGAATCTACGAAGAATCGAAATAATTTTTATCGATTAAAAACAAAGTGTACAAAAGTTACCAATAATAAACATTTTTTTTTTGGCCTCTTAATTTTGGATTTACCAAATATGTGTTGTTCGGTAAATTATATCCATTAAAGAATTTCAATTTCAAATCAATTTAGACGTTTCCCTAAGTATTAAAAACTCTTTACGTTTTAACGTTACTTTTAAATTGCTTAAATGTCTACATTTTTAAGAGGTGAATGGTTAGAAACCCTTCATTGCGAAACGCAAAAGAAGCACTGAATTCAGTTTCAAGGCTTCCTAAAAATTCTTGATTTCCTCATATATTTATGTATATGCGATATCAAAATAAATTAATTTTTTATATTTTTAATAAAAGAGACCTCAAGCCGAATTAATAAAGTAAAAAGATTTATAAATTAATTTTTTTAAATTCTACTAAAGGGTGTCCCAACTAGAACGCAATTTTTAAATTTAAAATAACACACAGATATTAAAAAAAACAAATCGTGAAACTTTATTACATCGTAAAGTAGACAGAATGAGGTTATGTATGGAACAAGATATCGTGTAGATGGCCGCCGCGGCTTTGCTGGCTCAGACGCGATCTTTTAATGAAATTTTCAATGACCTTTTTGCATAAATGCTGCGGTATTTCATTAATGCAGCGTCCAATTTCCTCTTTTAAGGCTTGAGTCGTCGTCGGCTTATTCGCGTAAACCATTGACTTCAAAAAACCCCAACGAAAAAAATCTAAAGGTGTTAAATCGCACGATCTAGGCGGCCAATTCTGGTCTCCAAAACGCGAAATAACACGACCGGGAAATGACTGATGCAGCAATTGAATTGTTTCTCTGTCTGTATGACAAGTGGAGCCGTCTTGTTGAAACAACATGTCCACATTCATTTCTTCAATTCTAGGCAAGAAAAAACTGGTTATCATTTCACGATACCGAACACCATTGACTGTTTGCGCTTGACCTGCCTCATTTTCATAAAAAAAAGGTAAAATGATTCCTCCAGCCCAAAAACCACACCACACAGTGACACGGTGAGTATGCATTTGCTTCTCGTGAATCACTCGAGGATTTTCCTCACCTCAAATGCGACAATTCTGCCTATTGAAGAAGCCATCAAGATGGAAATGGGTCTCGTCACTAAAGATGATTTTATCGGCAAAATCAGCATTTTTTATGTTGTCTCTCCAATACCCAATTAACGAACTCCCTTCGCTGTCCATGGTCAGCTGGCTTCAGTTCCTGAGTCAATTGAACTTTGTATGCACGAAGATGCAAATCTTTCATCAGAATTCGCTGCATAGTGGATTTGGAGACACCAATTTGCTGAGCTCGGTATCGAATTGAAGTGGATGGAGTTTGAGCGACATCATCACGTACATCTGCGACATTGTCGGTCGATCGACCTGGTCTAAGTCGCGTTGTTGTCTTTACATCACTAACAGACCCAGATTCGGCAAATTTATCCATTAATCTCTTTACAGTTGACTCTTTTGGAGCATTATTGCGACCCCAAATTGATCGCAATTTGCGAACTGTAGCCGCAAAACTTTCACCATTTTGGTTAAACAATTTCACAATGAGAATGCGTTGCTCATTCGTGTAGCGCTCCATTTTTACTAACCTCGTACCTTCTACTAGCAAACAATAACAATTGTTCAAATGTCAAACAATGACACTTCGAATGGCGATAAATTTAAAAATTGCGTTCTAGTTGGGACACCCTTTACATACAATATACAAATACATATCTTTTAATTTTTAATATTTTAAAAAGTTTACAACTCTAAAAACTATTAATTTATATTCTTTGTATGAAACATAACAATTACTTATATTTATTTATTACAACACTTTTATGGAATATAAGACCAACAACTCGGGGCGTGTTCAGTTTGTTAGGAATAAATTCTAAACGTTTTTTTCCCTTGTATTACTTGATTTAAATCATAAACTAAATATTTGAACGATTTTCACAAATCATAATTAATAAGATATACAATAATTGCTGTAGAAAATCTTTTTTTATACAGTGTCATTTAAAATGTCATCATTTTGCAGTAAATAACTCTGTTTTAAATAAAAAAAATTGCACTTTTACAACAATATAACTTCACAGCAGAAATTAAAACGCAACTTGTGGTCAACAAACCATATTGTTTGGACTAACAACGTCATCGTAGAAATTTTTACGTTTTTATTTTAGTTTTTTGTCTGTTAGCTTGTTGCCAGAGAACTTAATAATTCCATAAGGATATAGAGCACAGGACAGGAGAAAAAATATGGAAACCCAAACTCATACTAACACGTACAGAAACCTCTACAAAATACACAAATATAAAAAATCATAAAAATAAAACTGAATCCCTAAACTAGAACATCGGACTACGGAAGTATTAAATGAAGCAGTTAAGTTAACATGGCACTAGAAGCAAATTAACAGACAAACTGTGTACGAGGTCTGATCAAAAAATAACCGTTATTTTAAAATTTCGTGAGTTACGTATATTCGGTTTTCGCATTTGCTTTCTGTTATGTTGGTACACATGTCTGTTATATAGTCTGTTGGTATTATCAGCCATTTTGGATTGTCAGTTTGTTTTTGACAAATAAAAATTTTAGTCATGTTTTGGTGTGCTCTTCGATTTTTTACTATTCGAAAAAATTGATCAAAGAAACTGTTTTAAGTTTTGTGTAAAAAATTAAATTTAATGCGTAAGGACACTTGAAATGTTGACTGTGGCGTTTGGCGAGTCTACTATGAGCAGAACACAAGTTCAATTGCGGTATAACCGGTTTACGGAAGGCCGAGAAGATGTCAATGACGATGCTCGTCCTGGTCGCCCGAGCACGTCAACAACCGATGAAAACATGGAAGTAGTGAAGAAAATGATTTTGGATAATCGTCGAATCACTATCAGAGAGGTTGCTGATGATGTTGGCATATCGTTCGGCTCATGCCAAGCAACTTTTACATATGTTTTAGACAGCGACGATTGTTCCAAAATTGCTAAATTTTGAGCAAAAACAGCGTCGCATGGACATCGCTCAGGAGCTGTTTAACATCGTCAACGACGATCCAAATTTCCTCAAAAGGATCATAATTAGTGCCGATTCATGCCTGTATGGCTACGACATTGAAACCAAAGCCCAATCATCCCAATGGAAACGTCCAGAAGAGCCAAGACCGAAAAAAACACATCAAATGTTAAGGTTTGTACACTGTTTTCTTCGACTGCAATGGCGTGGTACATCATAAATTCTTGCCACAAGGTTGTACGGTCAATAAGAAATACTACCTTAAAGTTATGCGCCGTTTGCGCGAAGCAATTCGACAGAAACGCACAGAATTGTGGAAAACCCAATCATGGATTTTGCACCATGATAACGCATCAGCTTACACATCGATGCTTGTGCATGAGTTTTTGGCCAAAAACAAAACCGTTATCATGCCTCAACCACCGTATTCACCGGACTTAGCCCCCGCTGACTTTTTCTTCTTTCCAAAACTGAAGACACGAATGAAATTGAACGATTGAGGAGTTAAAAGAAAAATCGAAACAGGATCTGTTGGCGATACCAAAAAGCTCGTTTCTGAAGTGTTTCGAGGATTGGCATAAGTGTAATTTATCTGAGGGGGATTACTTTGAAGGGGACAAAATAGTGATTTATGAATAAATACAAACTTTTTGAAAAAATTTAAAATAACGGTTAGTTTTTTATCAGACCTCGTACATACTGCTAGGGCTAAAACTACAACTGCTGCTGTTGAAATAGCAACTACTACTGCATAAAAACACACACACACTCTCATTATATAACTAAAATATCTGTATGTTTGAGAGTTTATATGTATGTACATAGAAAAAATAATAATAACAAGAGTTATGCGAAAACTGTGCAGTTAGTGAAAAGCTAGATAAATTTCAATTTATGATTTTAAGATGACACAAAAAATGTCGAAAAAGTTCTGCAGCACTTCATAATTTTATTACGTAGATACGTAGAATTTTTTCAGTAGTTGTTGTTTTCCGCATTTTTAAAGTATGGGAAGAGAAGTAATTATTAATTCGTGGCCAAGTGGTTGAAAAAACAAGGTTCATGAGTTCAAGAAATTTAAGTTTGAATTGTTTGTCAAATGAATTTATAATATTATGCAGCTTTTTCCTTTTTAAGTTTCAATGCAAATATTTGGATTTATTTGCACGTTTTGCCATGTTGGAAGTATTGTTACTAAAATTACCCAGAAGGGAGTAAGACTAATAATATTTTTAGGTGGATACTGAAGTGCATGTTTTTTATAAACCTAATTGAGAGTCTTAGGAATATGTATATTGATTTTGGACGAATCACAAAAAATTTGCATTTAAAAATGGTTAACCTGACATACTAATGATTCCGTCGTTAAAACAGCCTTTAAAAGGATATTTTTTTTATTTTTTAAGTTTAAAAATATTTTACTTACTTCTTATGTATGCCCTCACTAAACAGGCATCGTTCGATTGTTAAAATAGTAAACCATTTCTAGAACAATTATCATTATCATCTATACTTGAAAACTTTATAATGTCATCGGCGCAGTTTTCATATAAATTTAAACAATCACCCCTATCGTGAATAAAAATTCCACATGAAATTTGTTCCCTTTTCACATTTTTCCTATTAAAATTCAATGTTATAGTGCATTTACACTTGTAATTTTCAAACTAGTTTATGATCATAAGCTACTTTCATAAACCATACCGTTTAGATCAGC
The DNA here is from genome assembly GCA_916048285.2 of Bellardia pandia. Classification (NCBI taxonomy): domain Eukaryota; kingdom Metazoa; phylum Arthropoda; class Insecta; order Diptera; family Calliphoridae; genus Bellardia; species Bellardia pandia. Next base: position 63,407,438 of record OU696531.1, on the reverse strand, counting down.
ATTTTTGACAGTTAAGTGGTTTATCTTTGACAAGCCATAAAACAGCTGACTTTAATATTAAAAATTTAATAAAAATATGGACGTTGTTATGAAAAAAAAAAAAATTAAATTTGTGTTTTTCATCCAGGATGAATAAAATTCAATTACAGTTTCTTTTTTTTTAAAGAAAACTTTTTTTTTTGGGGGCAAATGTCAAATGTGTCCAGCGTTGCCAGAAAAATGTTGAAAAACAGAGTTGCATTAGCAGAAACTAGTTACAAAACCTGTTTTTGATTTGTATGGATAAACAAGTTTCTCAAACTAGTTTGTTACCATAAACAACTTATAACTAGTTTATGGCGTAGGTGTAAATGCACTATTAAAAAAAGAAAAGGGAACAAATTTCACGATAGGGGTGAATATATGAGAGCTAGAATAAGAAACGAAATAATATGTGAAATTTCTGAAAAAATAGTGCACTAAAAGTGTAAATTTTTTTAAATAAGCACTTAAGCATTAAGGAAAACAGCCAATAAAATAAACTGAGATTTTCGAAAGCAAATTACTTTTACGACTTGCAATGTGTGATGCAAATTAATAAAATGCAACAACAAATAAACAAAACGGCCATTGCTACAATTTTTTTGATATTTTCCCAACTTACACAATATCTACCACAATATTTTTTTTCTGTTTTTTACAATTCTATGTTTGAGTTAAAAACTAATTTCTCTGGAAAATGAGTAGGCGATTTAGTTGTGTGACACATGGTATATCAATTGAAAGCTCATCACTAAATATGTTGTGGTATGTCTGTTCATGATTAATACTAGACTCCGCTTATGAATGTATCATACAAAATTTAATATCATCAAAAATAACTTTAACCTTTAATCGGAATGTAGTAGTAAGTCTAAAATAGAAGTCTTAGTTGTTATTTTTGCACTGCTTAAAACTGACATTGAATTTAAAAAACTTACACAGGTTGTAAGTGCCACAAAAAAATATAATTTTTTATTATACAATCAAAGGTTTATTAATATGGGTATTAGACTGCTCCAAAAATATTAATTTTTCTAGTTTAATGCTACCTTCCCCTATAATCCGTACCGAATAGACTACTTATAATATTAAATACTTTTCGAATATTAGCATGTGAATGGTACCTATAGAAAAGTAGTAGTAGCAAAAGAAAATATTTCATTTAAAGAGAAATTACAAAACCGAGAAATTATAAAGTCCACTTCCGAAAATCACTCAAATGCACAGAAATCTGTTATGAAAATCCACATACCAAATTGTATGACAATAGGCCCATTATTGGTCGTAGCTCCATATTGGAATCACTTTCAAAAATCCCTAAATTATTCATAAATCTCTTATAAACATCATTATCAAACTGAAATTAGTTTCAATCAATAATTATATAAATAGCGGCTCATTATAGGACCATATCCTAAACACATTTACCTACACATCTACCTTATAAATATCGATATCGATACAAAATTGTAAACAGTGGAACAAAATATTCGCCGTCATTTAAAAACAATTAAAACGCCAATAGTTATTGTTAATACTAATGTACAAAAAAGTTCAATGGTAAAAAGTTTTAAATCAAAACATATGAAATACTTTGTTCACTATATATATGGTGATTCAAGTAGAGATACTTTTTTCAATAGCTTTTTTTTTGACAGATCACGTGTGAGACTTACGCCTGAACAACGTTTACAAATCGTTCAACTTTATTACAAAAATTCACGTTCTGTGAGGAGTGTGTTTTCGTGAAGTTCACTCAACTTATGGTCAACATACTCGGCGTACTATTCGCAACACCATCACCCATTATTGGATAATATTCGACCTCGTCCAGCACGCTGCGTACGGCCGCTAGTAGCTGAGAGTGTACACGAAGACCATGGAGAGTCGATTCGACGCCGTTCGCAGCAACTCGGACTGACGTATGGAACGACTTGTCGCATTTTACATCGAGATCTTAAATTGAAAGCATTTGGTTTCAGCACGACGGCGCCACTTCCCACACATCGCATCAATAAATGGATTTATTGAGAGAACACTTCGTTGAGCACATAATTTCACATTTTGGGCCGGTCGAATGACCACCAAGATGTGATATCACATGATCTTTAGACTTTTTCCTGTGGGGGAAAAAAGTTTATACGGACAAGCCCCAAAACATCGCGCGTGTCATTCGCCAGTTACCAGTCGAAATGCTCGAACGAGTCATCGAAAATTGGACTCAACGGATAGACCATCTGAGACGTAGCAATGGTCAACTTTTGATAGACATAATCTTCAAAAAATAAATGCCAAAGAATGTGATAATACACATTCCACACACATATTTTGCTCTTGATAACATTAAATTGTATGAATGAAGACTCTAGAATCATGATTTTAAGATTCGATAAAGCGGAGTATAAGGCCCCAATTATCGTTCACTACACTGAAATGTTGTGTTGCCTCGACTACAACACAACACACATTTTTTATGCGATTAAGCCAATAAGTGTTGTGAATCGTAAACGCAGTTTACAACATACAACATGTTGTGATCGGTAATCGGGGCCTAAAACTTTTTCTTATTTTCATTCAAATATAACGGTAACTATAAAAATATTCACGCTTTTTAAAATATTTATATTTGGATCCCAGTTTTTATGAAAATTCGGGGGCAATTGTGATCATTCGTAGCGTCTTTGAATTCTGTCTGAATTCTGTTTTGGCATTTGAAGCTGAGGCCTGTGTTCCATGTACATATATAATTAAGATGAAGTTATAAAGTAGGGGTTTACAGTCTAAACTAAGCTTAGAGTTTCTGTCAATGAGCCAATTAATGTAGATTAATTTCGATTTTATTTGAGTCACTTTTGCATCTATATGGGATTTCCATGTAAAGTACCGCGGCATTTAACTTTGTATTGTTGTGTTGTTGCTAGATTATTGTTAGAAATAGGAGAGCATGATTCTATACGCAATGTCTTACTTTCATTCTCCATTACATTAACCATATTTATAATTTAAACATATGATTTTGTTGGTAGCGAAACGCTTTTTAAGGGTTTTCAAGAATGCCTAGAATAGCAGTATCCTCCGCTAATGTTCATGCGTGAGTACGATTGTTTGTTGACATTTCAGATGTACTTCAATATCAAGTAGAAGATGGTACCTCCTTGGGGTACTCCTGCTGCAACGCTTGAGAAATGGCGGCAGAAAGAGCAGAACAATTTTTTTTCTTCAAACATTTTCTTTACGATATTAACAAGTCCATGAGTTTTTTCAATAGTACTGTATTTTCTTTTAAATTGAAATTAGTTATTCGGAATACAATTGTTTTCAACCAAAATCGGGTATAACTTGTTCATGAGTATTTTCTCGAATAAAAAGTATTAAAATTATTGCTATCCGGTGTCAACAATAGCCTTTTCGATCTATATCAAAACGTACGGACGCATCTCCAAAATGGTGTTCAACTGGTGGCAATTTGATATCTTTGGGGTAAATACTTTTTTCAAATGATTCTGAAATATTACTAAAGGTTTATTCATTTTTTGGTTACAAAATTACATTACACAATATCGACTTTAATGGGAAATTTAAAGCTGTAGCTATATAATTTTGTAGCAGTCTAATAGGCATGTTTGTGATGTTGAGATTTACGCGTGGGTCGATTGTATTGCATTTCATTGGAATTATTTGCAGATTGTCCACTTGAATACATGTCATCCAAAGTTATTTCCATTATACATATAGCTACATACATATGTATGGTATATACATACATGCATACACTACTCACATATTTACATATGTGATTATATCATGGGATATTATTTTCTGTTTATTGTTCTTTCTGTTCGATCTATTTTGTTCTTTTCTACTATAACACACAATTTTGTATCTGAATGTTAACGAATTCTTGGATATTTAGATTTACACTAAGCTATACTAACTTGTATTCCTATACATTTTTTTTATTCTTAGATCAATAGTTTGTCATGTTTTTGATGCTCAATGTTTTTATTCGAACATGTTCACAACTCATAAATGTGTAATTTATTTAGTTCTTGTAAGTATTAATGTACAGAAATATACATACATACATACATACATGTTACTCATGTATGTTTGACTGGCTATACATGATACATATAGTTGTGTGGCAAAATATAGCAGTCTCATTTGGAGCAATTATTTTATTTCTAAATGCAATAACTAACTTCAATTGTTTAAGTTTAGCCTTGACAAATATTATATTAAATCTAAATTATTTTAAATTTCAAAGAACTTAATAATTGAGAAAAAGTAATTATTAATTTAAATTATAATAAATTGTATAAAGGTACGGTCACATTTGGCAAATATTAACTCAAAAAAGCGTAACCACTTGTTATAGCACAAATTTGTTTGACGTTGTTTACTCTTACAAGAGTTTTGCAATATCAAACAGCATCAAATAAATTAAAACTAAATATTTGTTTTGCTTTGGCCTAAATAACAAAAGTTTTTTTTTTTTTTAATAAATAAACGAGTTCAAATATATGTTATGTAGTGGTTACGTCTTTTTCGGCAAATATTTGCCAAGTGTGACCGTACCTTAACTCTTGTAAATGCATTTCTAGACGTCAGAGACGATGCAGTTTCCCATTTGACTAATTATTATACTAATTGACATAGTATGATTCCATATAATTATGCAAATGTTGTACTAGTTTTTCCACCAAATCTGTTGAATAGCATATCACTTCATCATAAAAAAAAACTTTTGTTATAAATATCTTTTTGATTACATTTCTCTGCTGTTATTTGAGTCATTTATTATCGGCTTTAATTGTAAGTTTGGGTGGCCACCTCTTAATATCTCAATGGGTGACTTGAAGATTCCAACAGTAACTTCAACGGATTCGTCAACACTATAATTACCAACCAGTAATTATTTTTAAAACATCTAACTTTATTGTTTATTAATAAACAATTGTGTATGCAAAAAACAATTGCTTCTGCAAAAATGACAAGTTGGCCGACATTCAAATAGACTATGCGAATGGAAACAAGTAAAAATTACCTGTCGGCTGTTTATAAGCCAGTTCAAAATCATATCGACTCAAAACTGATGTATAAATAAATATAAAATGCGTATCACTAAAAAAAGAAGAATTTTTACTATTTCTGTGTTTTTATAGTATAAAATGGAGAAAATGTGATAAAAATTGAAAAGAAATAAGAAAATATTAAATTTTGTAAATTAAAGAAAAAAACAATATAGCCAAATGAATTTATCATAAAAACTTCAATAAAAATGAAACATAAAATAATATGAAATATTTTGCAAGATGCATTTATTGCAAGTTTTTTAAAGATTCAAAAAATCAAGCGATACCAATTTGGTGAATATTTGACCCCACATTTTATGTTATTAAAATATATTATCGAATTCAAATGTGTCAAAACAGGATAATGCCGATTGACTAACTGAATTAGCAGCTTAAAGGATCTGTCGAGGAGTTGACAGGTAGTAATTATTATTATTAGGGTATTTACTCGAATAATGTTCGTTTGAATAATTGAAACGTTGCTCGCGAATAATTATTCGAATAATTAGAAAATTGCTATTTTCGAATAACGAATAATTCGAATTATTTTATGAGGAATAATAGAATAAAATAAATTAAAATAATGCTTTGAGTTTATATTTTTTATATAAATATTTTCATAATTCTATTCTTTATGATGACATTTTAAATTTATAAGAAAATCATTCAAATGTTTATTGTATTAGAAAGACAATTATACGATTATTAAGGTGGATTCACCCATTCGTTCTTAACAAAAAATTTGTTCGAACAATTTGTTTTTTATATAAAGTTTGACGTCTCTCTTTTTGAGAGAGAGAAAATATTTTTTACGAACTTGAATTGGTTTAATTTTATATTTTTTCTGGACAAAAATTAATTGAGTTGCCAATAGGTTGCATTTTTTCATACAAATAACAATGCCTCATGTATTTCCATGGCCACCAGCAAAAGCAACTTTCTTTTTTCATTCATTTTGAATGTATATCTGTGATTTTGAATACACAATTCTTTAAAATAATTTAATATTTGCATTTTGACACTTAAACCCAAAGCAATATAAATCAATGGTCAAACTTGTAAAACTAATAGATTTTGTTTACATATGGCAGCTTTGATTTTCCAGAAAAATCGTTCGAAATGAGTGAATCGTATTGCAAAAAACTTTCAATAAAAAAATTTTCAAAGCACAAAATTTTTGTTCGGAACAAATGGGTGAATCCAGCTTTAAGAAATATTTATTTATATTAAATTCATTCAAGTAGTTTTTATTCGGCCTTTTCATGTGTAATAAATAAAAATGCTTTTATTTCAAGCTCGAGGCCAGTATTGTTCAACAGTTGAACAACAGACGATGAAGAGAAATAAATATTAATTTTCCGTGGTCCATATAAATTATTATTTATTTACAAGCCCAGATGATGATATTCAAAGAGCATCGAAATATCGGCAAATAAAATAAAATTTATTTTCAATACTGGCCTCGAGCTTGAAATAAAAGCATTTTTATTTATTATTTGGGTCAATTTCATTAAAAACGCAATATTTGTGTCCCCGCACTTTACACTACTATTTTAGGAAAAGAAAACAAAAACAAAAATGTGAGAGTGATCAGCGAGGAATATGTAATAAAAAAACGTAATTCTCAAATTTATGTGTTTGTACTTTAATTATTACAAAAGTGATAAAGCGAGAAAAAATCTATTAAAAACGTGTGGATTTGCGTAGTTTTTGTGAACACCATGGTAAGGGCACCATAAAATTTCATGAGCGTCATACTAATTTTTTTAAAAGTGAATATATTAAATGTAAAAAATTGAAGTTGACAATCATTGTTTACATAGTTTCAACTCATTTTTTTATAATTTGTGAATTTGAGAAATAAATTGCCTACGAAAAAAACCAAAATTGGCAAATATTTCATGAGCATCATTTTTGAAGTATATTGCTTCATAGCTTAAAATGCTTAATTTTGATTTTATTTTTTAATTTTCAAGAGTAAAACAACAAAACTAACGGAGGCTGAAGGAGCACGGAGATATCGAGAGAAAATAAAGGTCGATAAAGCGCGTAATGACGAATATAAAAAAAAGATGAAAGAAAGGTATAATCGTGGTATATTTGAGTTTAATTTTTATTGTTACTGACGGATTCTGTTTTTGTCATAAACTTAATTCGAAATTGGTAAAAATTAATGAAAATGAAATGAAAAAAAAAAAAACAAAGCCCCTTGTCATGTCATGAAGTTTATACAGATTCAGAATAAGAATTCGAATGAAAATTTATATATTAAATTAAGTTAAGTTATTGTTTTGTGTTACATATTCTTCAAGAATTACTTCCTTTTTTCATTTTTGTTAAAGACATCAAGGAATATGTACATGTTTAGCTTTGTATGAACAGTTTTGTTTTTTATTTACTTTTTGTAAAAGAATAAACTTTTTTCGTTAAACTTTAGATTTGACATTATTTCTTGTTTACGTGCAACAAAATCTCTTGACCGTCAAAAAATATCTTGAGCGTCATACTTAGCTTTTTTCCCTTAAAACGCTTATAATTGCATTTTTTTACATTGTTACAAGCCTATTACTTTGCAAGTAACCTCTAAGTTCAAGTGTTTTTTTTAACAAAAATTTACATATTTTCATCTTAAAATTTTAAAATAACTAGTCACTACCAAAAATAAAAAACAAGGTGAATCGAGATTTTATGTTTATAATCGAAAAGGTGATTTTCGCAAAAGTTATTCTTGAGAAACAAAAGAACATCGTAGTAAGTTTGAATTTCAAATATGACGCTCAAGATAGAAATCGTAGAAAACCTAAAAAAAATCCAAAAATATTGAATTTTTTGAGAGCCTAAAAGTACCACCGGATACTTCGTCAATTTCTACATAAATTGGCCACTGTTACAGGCGAATTGAAAAAACTTTAAAAATAAGCAAAACAAAACTCGTTGTGTACGTTTTTTTTTGAAATTTACCCATTTATATTAAATGGTAATTAATATGCGCCGCCAATAAATGAATATTTCTATTTCCAGGAAAAACTGTATAAGTTCTACAAGTAGTTCGGAAAGCTTTCTTAGGAACTAGTTGTTTTAGGTGGCTATTTTTGAAACTGTCGTGCGTGGATATAGTTTCAGATGAAATAAATTAGAAATTTGTATTGTTTTTTGATTCATTATTACAATTTTATTTACAGAAAATATCTTTAATTGATTACTGAATTCGTTCAGCGACCGTTTAATATAATATAGCTAGATAGTTCTATTGAAAAGGTCTTGGTACAAATTTTAGTTTTCCAAATATTGTCGTAGAACTCAATCTATTTGTTAAAATGAAAAAGATAGAATTTTGTTAAAATTCATCATAAAATTGTACTTTGAAATAAAAAAGTTTTCCTTATCTCTTTGGTGAGATTTTTTATGAAATCGGACAATTTTCAAGGTCGTTATATTGATTTCAAGAAAAAAATATATATAAGAGCATAGTGAGTTCTTGGGGCGACTGACATTATAACTGTAAGTACAATTATATTTTATAGATCAATATAGGATTTTCCTTGCACCGATTTTATTAAACCTTTAAATTACGCTCTCAGGAACTGCCCGATCAAATGTTATCATCCTACATTACTCCAAAGTTCTTTTGATTCGAAGGCAGTGCACGATTTCTAAACATACAGAGTTGATACAATATTTCCACCAAATGGGGTTATTTAATACGCGGATGTTTTAATTTGTTTGTAGGAAGTTGCGATTTAAAAATAAATTTCCTGTTCCTGTAAAGTATAAGATTTGATAATGTCTACTTATTACTAAGTAATATATGTATTCTGGAAGCTGGATTTATTTCATTTGTATTAAATAAAACAAATTATTTTGCTGTGTTTCTGTTTTGCTGTAAATTACATGTAAATTACATTTAAAAACTTTTTGTGTTCAGGTTGTTGTGTATTTTATAGTTACTGCATTTTAAGAATGTTTTACATTCATTCATCTTTTAGATACAAATTCTTTATGCAGACTTATTTAAACTTTGTTTGCTGTAAGTTTTCAATACTTTTGTTTTTTCGTAATGAATATTAATGAATTTTATAAAAACAAAAATTGAATTATGGTCATGAACGAGTTGACATTTGTAGTGTTTATCTCAGTTACTTCTTTGAATGCATTTAAGCGAGAACAAGATACATGCAGATTTATTTAATTAATCTATTTTTAATGACCTTTTATTTCATTTTATAGTAGGACAATTTGTTAGACAATTTTTTAAGTTTTAAACAACACAACATCGTATACATATATATGAATATAAATTTTTCCTTGTGGATTTTATATTGATAGGGACAGTCTTTCTTAAAAAGCTTGAAAGTTTGATATAATATTTCATTGTAAGTTTTACTGACTTTGACAGACAAAATTGTAAGCTTTGTTCGGAATACGAGGGATAGATATACAGAGTCCAGGGGTTTTACATGCAGTATCGTCAAATAATGACATGATCACATGATGTTTTTCATACCGGGTTGACGAACGGCCAACCAACGCATTGAATGCCTTGCAGGGACATAAAATATTGCATGTCTTGCAAGACACGCAATTCACAATTTCTCATACAGTAATTGCACGGATCACTGTACAAACACCTTGTTAAAGAGTTCGGGCTATCTAATCCTTTCCATCCGTAGTGTAACAAACTGTCACTAGCCACGGAGAAAGTAAATGAGGAAATCAACAACGTTCAGCCCTAGCCCGATACAGCCTCCAAAACTTACTGCTCACTAGCCTAGCGATATGCCGATCGACCACGAAGGCCATCGTCATCTCCCGCCGCAGAACTTTGTTCATCCCATCACCTCTTACCAACACTACCTTCAATAAATCTGTTGATTCGGCAACAGCACCTACAGATAATTTGGTAAGGGACGAATCCCCGGGCTTCTAACTGATACCGCACAGAGGGATTTGTTCATACAATGTTTGGCAAAAAATATAAGGAGTGCTCGTAGAATGTTGAAATTTGGCACAGAGCCTTTAATTAGCTTAATTAAGAAAAAAATAAAGTTTCATCAAAATTGGTCACGCCCACTACCCACCGCCCATAGAACCCAAAATTAATTTTTGGCCCAAAGTTTTTGAAATTTGGCACAGAGCCTTTGGTTAGCTCAATTAAGAAAAATATAAAGTTTCATCAAAATTGGCCACGCCCTCTACCCACCGCCCATATAATTCATATTATTATCATTACCAAAACTAATTATTTTATAAATAAATTTCAATACATGCATTTAAATATAGACTTTTATTCATCATCTATCATTTCTGTAACTATATCATCAAGTTCCATAACCTGTTTACGGGTTTGACATCTAATGCTACTTATAAAAGGATCTGACGATACTAGAAGTCGATGAAAAACTTCTGTATTTGTTGCAACTCTATCACATTTTCTGGAGAACCTTAATCTATAATTTCTATAATCTTTATTTCTGGCTTCTTCGGCTTCTTCAGAAAGCATGCCAATATGAAGTATTGCCGCATCCATGATATCCTTTCCGTGTATTAGTATTTTGTGTACTGTTACTGGCATATAATACCAACTATATTTTTCAACAAAAAGTTTTGCTGTATCTTGAGCAAAATTCTTGAACTTCAAGGAATTAACTTTTTTGCCACAAGTTATTATTTGTAGTATAATGCGAAATCGATCAATTAGTTGCTCCTCTACACCAGTCACATCGGCAACAAGTGCGGGGTTAGAAAAGAAACGCCTGGACGTATTTCCATCGTTAGTAGACCCAGTTCCTTGTATACCCATCTGTTCCTTTGAGGCCTTCTGAATTCGAAGTTTGTTTTCCAGTTTAAGACTTTTGTGTTCGTCCTTGAGCGCGGACCATTTTTCAAATGGTTTGTTGTAGGCGATATGAAGTATGCACTCCATAAATTTTATGCGAGCATGTAAGAACGAAACGCCCATTTTGATTGCTTCACCATCAATAGAAAATAAACTCATTTTAATAATATATTTTCCACTTCGATATTTTCACAAATTGTTTTATTTTTATTGTTGTTAAATCATATGGTTTTGTTTTTAATCTATTCTAAATAAGTTATTGTAGTAACTTAATGTCATTATAACGCACGTGCCTAAAATTATGCAATATATTTTTGTAATTTTTTAAAATTAAAAATTTCATGAAATCGGAAACCAATTTTATGATTTTATAAAAGATTATTAATTATTTAAATTTTTTTTTTTTTTAAATGATAGTATGGAGTCTTACCTTTCATTTTATTATAGCGAGAGCACCGAGCACGACCGAGCAACCTTTTTTTTTTTCCAAGGAAGTTTGTAATCACGGCACATTATAGAACAAATTTTATTCCATCATATCTTTTAAACCATATGAGCGAATTTTATAATTTTTTTTTTTAAATACGCAGAAAAGGCTATATTTGAAGAAAATCACTATTTAAATCAGAGCAATAAAATTATCTTACGTACAAACACTTTAGAAGTGCCTTAACAGTTTTCAATATTTTGGACCAAAATTTACATGTGACTTTACTTCATTATTTCAAAGACAAATAAACGTTTTTTTTAGATTCTGTTTATGGATTCTTCATACTGAATCAATTTTCTACAAAACTGCATCATTACATTTTTAAATTTTATGTGTCGAAAAAATGACTTATTGCACAAAAAATCCCACTGTGTACCGTGGTGCTAGATAAGTCTCTAGTAAGCTTCGAGTTTCATGGGGGGATACAATCAATTCTTCCCAGTTTCGAGCTCCGTGCAGCTCATGGCATCAGTTTCACTATCTCTACCCCGGCATTGTAATTGTAGATGATTGAGCACCTATATTATTTTCCGCCGGGGCGGGGATAGATATACAATAGCTCAAAGCTATTGCATTTGCATTTTTTGCAAATCTCCATAAAAAGAAAATTAACAAGAATCTAATAAAAATTGGCGCCATTTAAACAAATAAAAAACATTTATTGCAAAAATGTGCATTGTAAGAAAAATTAAGGTTACTCCGCGGCTAAGTGCTTCCAAAATAATTAGTGAAGTTAAGGAGGAGTTTAATAAGTCTGTATCTGCAGAAACAATACGTCGAGTCATTAAAAGAAACCGTTCGTAAATTTGAAGAACAGGCAATATCGGCTAAAATGTGCTAATGAACACATAAAAAAGGCTGTAAATTGGTGGGAAGATGTTGTTTTCCTAGACGGTAGCGACGGAAGAACAATGGTTTGGCGGAAATACAATGAAGAATTGAGAGACAAGAACATTACTCCAACAGTCAAGCAACGACCCCAAACATAAAGTTCATGCTGTCCGCGAATGGTTACTTTACAATTGTCCAAAAGTTATTGATATGCCAGCACAATCCCTTGATATTAATCCCATTGAAAATTTATGGGATCACTTGGACCGCCAAATGCGTAAAACTCCTATTTCATCCAGAAATGGTTAAAAAAGACTGCAGGAAGAATGGGATAAGATCAGTGAAGAATTCTTGAAAACAAATTAAAAATTATCGTCTGTCAGAAGTCATAAAAATAATGAATTTCAAACAAAATATTAGTTTTTTACCGTTTAACAAAAACTTAATGCAGTGTATTTGAATTTTGTGTACCGAATATTAATGAAGCATGAGTTTTGTTAACGTTTTACTTTTTAGCCTTTTTAAGTATATTTTTCGTAATGTTCTTAGCTCTAACAATAAACTAATTTGGTCTCGAGATTTATATTTTTATTTCCAAAACATAAAATTCTGAGTTTCATTCACATTTTTGCTGAAATGCTGCTTTAAATACTTTGAAATAAAAATACCGAATATTAATGGGACTAACTGTATACATATATTATATGGTCGGGCTTGACCGACTAAACTTTCTTACTTGTTTTCGCTGTGAGTGGCCATTTTGGAAATTGTATAAAACCATTTCTCGTTGTTCTATCGTTGAACATTTGAACTCATTTGCAATTTTAATTGACACTTGATTGTAACGTAAATCGGATTCACAATTCAACAGAAAATATTGACAGAGGTAGAAAAAAAGAAAAACCAATAAAAAGAAATTGACTGCATAAAATAATCTGTAAAAAACAAGCATTTCTTTGTTTTTTTAATTTTTATATTGTATTTAAATGTACATTTTTGTTTGTTAAACTATAAAATTTTTTATTTTGAATGACAATTGCTTTTTCAGTTCCTGATAGTTTTCTTTTTATAAAGCTTTGAAAACAAAAAAATTTGTGTTATTGGTTTATAGAAAGATGAGCGTTTTTCAAATATTATTGTTTACAGTACAATAATTGAAAAATGTATATATAACGTGATTCAATCATCAGTTAATTTGTTTATGGGTATTAAACATTAAATTTATGTTTTCGTATCTAAATATAATTCAAATTGACATTCATTTAAACTAATTAAAAAAAATATAAAAAAGCAAATTACATACATATGTACATACATACATACACGCACAGTTTTTGTTTCACAGAATTATTTCTTGTATCATATCGCTATCTATCTATTGAGTGTGAGAGGAAGGCAGTGAACAAATTTAATGATTTCCTTGGCTAATCTACACAGTTCGTACGATGAAATACTGGTACTGACACGCACAAATATTTAATACTACTGTATGTAGTTGAAACCTTGCAGACTTTCAGTTAGTTATAAAATTAAAAAGACATTTTTCCATATTCACCACAAATTAAGAAACAAGGTATAAAAAGGGTAAGATTATAAGGTGAGTCTTCTTTTGGTTGAGTTTGATCTCAATGAACATTATTTACAAAAGATTTTTGGGTGGCATAGCAGAAACGGACTAATTATGGACAAATAGCTTCTAAATCCAATAACCAGTAATGTGATTCGGATGAATTGGAGCTATTGCCAAATATGGATTAATAGGTACAAAATTCAGCTTTATTCAACTAATTTTAGTATGATTTCTGGATTACAATTTCTGATCTGTGTAAAATGTTGATTCGATATCGATATTTATTAAACATTAATGAGGGTTAATTTGTTTTTTTCGGAAGTGGTACGTATATGAGAGCAATTACAAAACATGGGCCGCTCTCCTTAAATATGGGGGATATGGTCAAATATGGAGCTATATTTTCAAAATCCAGCAGTTTGATTTTGGCATATATGTAAATACATCATGTAACATTTTTGTATCGTAACTTTATTTGAAGAGATTTTTGAGTATTAAAGTGATTTTCGGAGGAGCGCTTCATATGGTGAATATGGTAAAATTTGGACCTAAATTTATAAATTTCTGTAGCATGATCTTTGTGTATATATGTATAAACAATAGGGCGGGTCGATTTAATAATCGCCCATGGCTCAGTGAAAATCGTATTCTAGGGATCAAAATAAGAAACTTTGCCGAAGGAACCATACCTCTAAAAGGAATTCTACTAAATTTATTATTATTTTATTAAATTTATTAAACAATCTATATAAAATAGTCGATACCGATATTTCTACGATGTATATTGATAAATGATTTTTTCGGATGTGATCTTTATATGGGAGCTATGACCAATTATGCAACGACCATCATAAAGTTTAGTGCAACAATTTTATATCTATAAGAATTATTTGTGCCACATTTTAACCTGGGAACAACATTTGTACCAGATTTATACGTATTTAACCCATTCCCAGCCATTGTACCTGCTTGAGTACAGAAAAAAGGCAATAATCAAATGCGCATAAATTTTAAACGAAAAGAAATTAGGCAAAGTTTATTTTGGTTTTCAATTAAGCATACTGTGTTAAAAAAACACTTGTAAGCAAAGTGTAAAAAAATAGTACCGTTACTTTGTTTTTTGTTAAGATTTCGTACTACTGCACCAGTTGTGTGCAAATTTGCAGAGTCAGTATTAGTTTAGCTGCGTAGTATAAAATATATATTATTCAAAAAGCTAATTTTTATAGTTTTGTAAAGCTTACAATTGTGTGTGTATATTTTAGAAACTTTAAATAAAAAACATTTATATTGGACAACGTTAGGTGAGTTGCAAACTCGGTGTACCCAATTGAGTACAATGGCTTATAAGGTATGCATTTTCTTTAGATTTTTACCTACGATCAAATGGAACATCAAACAATCAAAACGTCTGCTTTTTACGGCAAACGTTTTAAAAACTTAAATAGTGCAATAAATTTTTTGAAAAATGATGAAGATCACCATCAATTTGATATTGCGATTATTCCCCCAGATCCCGATTGTAACACGGATGAAGAGGAAGGAGTGGCAGAAGACATTATTGGTGATCGTATGCCAAATGATGTTCCAGGGAAGGTGGAAGTATTTTGTGGCAGCGATAGCGAAGATGGTATACCACTTGAGCAGCTGCGACATTCCATAATATGTTCTAAATCTGACCAAAAAAAGCCCAAATAGACAAAACGTCAATGCGATATTGCAATGTGCAAAACCAATTATTATTTGGTCAATGAACGAAATATGATCTTGGATCTAAATGGAAAATCACCAGTAGAGAGTTTTGAAATACTGTTTGATGAGAAAGTGGTTAATTTAATCGTTGACCAAACCTGCATTTATGCATCGCAAGCTAACGAGCACAATTTTTCGTTCAACGCGGAAGAACTTAAAATATTCTTGGCGATTTTACTCTACAGTGGATATCACTCTATGCCAAGTGAAGATATGTATTGGCAGCTTTGCGAGGACACTCGATCTCCGATTGTTGCCGAAAATATGTCGCGAAATAGATTCAAAGAAATTAAAAGGTTTATTCATTTAGCTGATAATAGCAATTTAGACGTAACCGACAAAATGGCTAAAGTAAGACCTCTGTCACAGCTACTTTCATCCAATTTTTGTAAGTAAGGGTATATGTACGAAAAACTATCGGTTGAAGAATCAATGATATTTTGGTAGCCACTCATCCAAATAATTTATAAGAGGTATACCAATAAGATTTGGTTTTAAAAATTGGATGCTGACTAGTAGCTGTGGTTATTTATATCAATTTGATACCTACTGCGGAGCTAAAGGTGTTACTTCAGAAAAATCAAAAATCCCACTTGGATCAAGCGTTGTACTTGATTTTTTAGAAAATGTTCCAAACTCCTCAGATCATATTGTATATAGCGACAATTTTTTTGCTTCATTTGATCTACTCGTTAAGTTAAAAGAAAAAGGATTTCGAGCTATTGGAACTGTGCGTGATACTAGAACAAAAAAATGTCCACTAGAGTCTAATGCCCTATTTAAAAAGAAACAAAGAGGATATTTTGACTACAGCACTGGCTTCTAGTGTTGCAACTAGTGCAGGAAACCACTTTCCTAAAAAGATAAAAAATCCTTTACGTTGCCGAAAATGCGATGTTGCACTTTGTGTTGAAAAAGAATGCTTTTAAAAATTTCACACAGTACAAAATTAAGCACCCTCATTACGCCATTGTACCCGTTTGGGTACAGGTCCAAAAACAGATTTCCTGAATTTTTTTTTTAATTTTTTTATATTTTTCATGTTATTTGAGTATATTATAGTTTAAATAATTAAATGAATTAACAAATTTTTACTTACTAATGGTCTTGGTTTTTAATGGGTTAAGTAAATCTTAGACTTGAACGTTATATGGGGTCTATGGTCAAAAATGGACCGAACATAATAAAATTTCGTTGTGCGATTTTTTTTACATGAATTTTGTTTCATATTTTAATTTTATAGGCATTTACTTATCATTAAGTCATATTTCGGGAAGATGTTTATATGACGGCTATGAGAAATCGTGGACCGATTCTTACTTTTTTCCTCACACTTTTTTCTTTTATCATAAAAATAATGTTCATGACAATATCTGCAATATATTTAAAAAAATTGCAAGAAAAATGTTGAAAAGTATCAAATTTTTATGATTTATGTCATAAATCTGGTTCTACTACATTGATTTTGCTGATTTTCAATACGAAACTGCTTAGAGGAACTATAAACGGTTTTTTGTAAACTCTGTTGATTTTGGTTGTGTCTTTGAGACGTGACAGTGTTTTACAGAGACAGACAGACGGACGGGCATAGGTCAATGGACATAGAATTCCATGTTATGTATCAGATGTATATTTCTCAATGTCACGGATTGACAAACTTGTATAAGTAGACCCTCATTCACCACCTGTGGTTGTGGAGGGTATAAAAATATATATGTTATCCACAAAATTCATCCATCCATTAGTTAGCCATTATTATTTGGAATTATTATTTAACTTAACAATTGCCAATAATTAAGAAAACACTACTATTACTTAGTTTTGTTTTTGAAATATATCACGTTCTTCTTAATATTTATGATATTAAATGAGAAAAATAGTTTTTTTATTCAGGCTAATAGTTCGAATTTTCAAGAATACTATTGTAAAGTACATACTGGAACAATTGGCAAATTGGAATGCATTTTCTACCCTGCCAGGGTAATTGCCAATTGTTCCAGTGACGCCCTTGGCAGGGTAGAATTCCAATTCCATTCCAATTTGCCAATTGTTCCAGTATGTACTTTACAATAGTATTCTTGAAAATTCGAACTATTAGCCTGAATAAAAAAACTATTTTTCTCATTTAATATCATAAATATTAAGAAGAACGTGATATATTTCAAAAACAAAACTAAGTAATAGTAGTGTTTTCTTAATTATTGGCAATTGTTAAGTTAAATAATAATTCCAAATAATATTGAGTCAGGATAGTAGAAATTACTTATTTAATCATAAAAATAAATTTTAAATGATGAATTCTATGAACTAAAATTTGTATAGAAAACAATTTTTGAATTTCAACGGGGAAATTCTACAAAAACTTCACCTATTTTAACAAAACGGCGAAAAAATATTCAGCCAAATAAATTTAAATAACAAAAAAAAAAAACGGAATTCTTTGAACATAAGTACCTGTATATGATGGACGAATTGTATTCTATACTCAAAATGTTATTTAAAACTTAATAAACTAAATTGTTTTAAAATTGTAATTTACCTGAATTAATAAAATATGCTAAATTCAGATATTTATTTATAAAATACTGTAAGTCTTGTTGCACACTCTTCAGTTTTAGCTGACCAGTTGTTATCTTTTGAACTTGCCATTTCATTCACACACGTCAATTCAATTTTCGTACTTTTTAATGCAAATATACATGCCTGAAAGAAAAGAACAAAAGGAAATAAGAAAATTAACTAGTACCTTCAAGTTTGTACCGCTTTTATTCTCTTTTCTCTTCTCATCCAAAAATTCTTGCCTTGACGAGTCAGAATTGATGAGTGTGAATGCGGACTAAGATGTATTGTACAAGAATTTTTATTTTTTCGTTTAAATAAAAATTTCAAAATATTGTTGGGATATTGACTTTTTATTTTTCCGATTTTTTTTTGACGATTTTTAAAATTCGAAAAGACGATTTTTTTTCTTATTTATCGGGATTTTGACGAATCGGGATTTGTAGCAAGAATTGTGAATATATATTTTTTTTTTTTTTTTTTTTTTGCATTTAATTATTTATTGAATTTTCAAAATGAAATGACAATAAGTATTCAAATCTTAATACTAAAAAGAAAATAATAAGCCCAGCCAGTGCTAGACAAAAATTTTTATGATACTAAAAAAATTTCACATCAACTGATCCAGTCATCTATTTTGCGCTTGAGTTAAAGCAAGGGTATCCCTCCTTCTCAACCGATTGTGGCCACTAAAGTTAAGGATGTCTCGTGCAAGGGGGTTTGGATGGTGTTCAAGTTTGCTGACATACTTTGACGCATATTTTGTAAATTCGACTTTTACTAATGGCACGCCTAGATCTTTGTGGATTCGAGAATTTTTAACATACCATGGTGCTGCAGTAATTATACGTAGAATTTTATTTTGACCCCTTTGAATTTTTTCAATGTTGGATGCTGAGGCAGTACCCCATAATTGAATTCCATAGCACCAGATTGGCTTTAGTATTGCATTGTACAACAAAAGTTTGCAATCCAATTTCAATGTAGAGTTTCTGCCGATTAGCCAATTAAGTTGCACTGCTTTTAATCTCATTTGTGTAAGTTTCGCTTCAATATGAGACTTCCAAGTTAAACGGCGGTCGAGGTGAATGCCGAGGTATTTGACTTCATTGTGTTGCGGGATAATTTGATTATTTATTCTGATGAACGAGCAGGTATCTTTTCGCAATGTGAAAGTTATATGAATACATTTCTGTTCGTTAACCCTGATTTTCCAAAGCTCTAGCCAATTCTCTAGTTTATAAACATAATTCTGCAAATTCTGTGATGCAACTTGGTGGTCCTGATGGACGCTGATAAAGGCTGTATCGTCTGCAAAAGTTGACGTATGGATTTTAGGGTCTGACGGCATGTCGGAGGCATATATCAAATATAAAGTAGGACCCAGTATGCTACCCTGTGGCACACCTGATTCAATTGGCTGAGCGGAACTTAAAAAATCACCTTCTTTGATTTTAAATTTGCGACCGTATAAATAACTTTCCATGAGTTTATGGGTGTTAGCAGGCAGAGTTAATTTTATTTTGTGCATTAAACCGTCATGCCAAACTTTGTCGAACGCTTGCGACACATCAATGAAAAGGGCGGAGCAGTATTTTTTGTCTTCAAACGACCCTCTTATCACATTTACCAATCTGTGTGTTTGCTCGATGGTGCTGTGTTTAGCTCTGAAGCCGAATTGATGATTAGGAATACATTCAGTGTCATTCAGAATTGGAGTCAATTTAGTCATTAACAATTTTTCAAACAGTTTTGAAATTGTCGGCAGTAGACTAATTGGCCTATATGACTCCACTTTGGTATGGTCCTTCCCTGGCTTAGGAATCATAGTGATCATAGACACCTTCCAATCTGCAGGATAGTATTCTAGGCGTAAAATAGCGTTGAAGATAAAGAGGATAATTCTTCTTGCTACACGAGGTAACTCCACAAGCATTTTATTGCTGATTTTATCCATACCTGGAGCCTTTCTAAGGTTCAGAGTACCAATAGCGTTTTGGACATCACGAAAGTTTAGTCTTAGAGGTACAGGAGGCCTTATAACAAGTGGTGGCAAATCAGATTCGTTATTATTTGAGTTGTTTATAGTAAACACATTTCTCAAATGGTTAACAAATAAAGTCCCCTTCTCGGAATCATTTCTAGCCCAGTCACCAGTCGGATTTCGCAAAGGAGGTTTTCCTCTTACTGGTCTTTTTAAACCTCTTGCCGCCCTCCATAACGAGTAGTCAGATTGTGGGGTACTATCAAGACCTTCCAAGTAAGATCTAAGTGAGGCCGTTCTTTGGGTTTCTAAGAAATGTCTTAGTATATCTCTGCATTCCCGTAGCCTAGCTTTCAGTTCAGGAGACCTGTGAATTTGCCACTCTCTTCTCATTCTTCTTTTTTCTGATAGGAGATGTTCGAGTTCAGAGAAATAAGTTCTGTTTGTCCTATTTCTACATTCAACGTGATAAGTGGAAGCGTGATGCACAGCTCGTCGAAGGTCCTCGGTAAAGTTGCCAATCGACTCATCAATATCGTCGGTAGTTCTCAACACAACATTTTCCGTGCAATGAGAACTTAAATACTTTTTGTATTTTATCCAACTTACTCGGGTCTTAGTCATGTTCATAAATGGAGAACCACACACTTGAGGGAAATGCATTGAAATGATAGTAGGAGAGTGATCTGAGAACAAGTCCAGTGAAGGATCCACTTGCATCCATTCTACAGGGATATTTTTCATTACCCCAAAGTCAATAACATTGGGAATCTTCCGTCGGTCCGTCGGCCAATAGGTGGGATGTCCACTTGAGAGTACATCTAAGCCCATTTTAGCAATGGTGTTGAAGAGTACGCGACCCTTTGGGGTTACCAGACGTGAACCCCAAAATGTGTGTTTGGCGTTAAAGTCACCAGCAACTAAAAATCTAGCTCCAAGGGATTTAAAGAAGTTATGGTATTGGTGTTCTTTTATTGAAAATCGAGGCGGAGAATAAATCGATGATAAAACAAATTTGTATTGACAGAATTCAATGCAAATGTTTGTTGCTTGGAGGTAATCCTCACTTATGTTATTCATTAGATAATGCTTTATTCTGTTCTTTATAAGAATTGCCGAACCTCCACAAGCTCTACCGCGGGGGTCTTTAGTATCGTAGAACTCGTAGCCATTAATTTTGAAGTACCCTGTCGACGTCAAGTGAGTTTCAGCAATCATCATAACATCAATCTGCTTATCCATCAGGAAGTATTCCAGTTCATTTTTATGTTGGCGGAGGCCGTTCGCGTTCCAGAAACAAATTTTTAAATAAATCATTTCTTTAAAATGGCTTGCAAGATAGTGGATTGCATTTTCAGCATTTCCTGCATCATGGATGTCATGGTGGTCGTGAAAGTGTTCATAGTTTGGACAAGTGTCTGCAATGTTGTCTCTAGATTGTTGATATGCGGCTCAGAATATTGGGGCTTAGGTTCCTGCTCCAGACCTGGCATATTACATTTAACGACGTTTGCGTAAGAAACTTGTCTAGAACTTGGCGCGTTTACATGACTAGTGGACCGTAATACTTGAGGGAAATTGTCACTCGATGCTAAATTTGGCTGTTGAGGGCGATTAGGCAATACTGACGTCTTGTTGGTTCTTATGCCTTTCAAATGAGTGTAAACTGGACAACCTCTATAATTTGCGGTATGATTACCTCCGCAGTTACTGCATTTTTTGATTTTTGAGTCAGTTCTCGACTTATCGCATTGAGCAGTTGCATGTAGCTCCCCACACGCAACACAAACTGTCGGCAATTTACAATACGCCTTCGTGTGACCAAATTCTTGACAGTTGAGACACTGGACGGGTCCCTGACGCTTATGTGGTTCTTCCACGGTGATTCTACGATGCAGAAGGTACATCAGATTGTAGATGGGATGGGACTCATTTTTCTTTAAGACAACATCTCCAGGTTCCAATTCTACCCTGAACATGGGCTGAGGGATCTTTTCACGGTTTCTAATATTCACTACGCTCTTGATTTTGAACCCTTTGTCCATTAAACCGGTTTTTATCTCCGCGGGATCAACACATGGGTCTATACCCTTTAGAACGACTTGGAGTCCTTTTGCGCTTTTGAGCTGGTAGGTATAGAAATCCCTAGTCTCCCTTTCCAGCTGGTTGGACAATTTTCGAAAATCATCTTCCCTATTCACTTGAATCTTTGTCTCGCAGATATTTCCATGTTTCATTGAGGTTACGCTAAACATGTTTTCACCTATTACAGCAACAATTCCTTGTACCAATTTACTGGAAGTCGGCTCTCTCAGATAAATTGGTGGGGGCTTAAACGTCTTCTTCGGAAGTTCTGGCTCATCCGTCTGGAGGAGAGCAAACCTATTTTGATCATTACTCACGGTCTTAGGAGCTTTTGCATTTGATGACACTTGAGCAGACTTCGGGCTCCTCTGTCGCTTGAGAACGGTTATGTACTTATCCATACCTACTTGTTTTTTGGGTTTGACTGCACTATTTGATGAAGATGATGTTTTTACATCTGTTGAAATCACAATATTGGGCGAACAGGAACGACGCCGTTCCACGGCTCTTGCAGTGAGAAAATTCTCCAAAGATTTTTTTATGGATTCTTCCTCAGAGATGCATCTAGTTTTTCTAGTCGAGCTAAGCTCTTTCTCAGAATTACATCTGAGAGGAACACTCATACAGTTTTTATGTAATGTTTAATGTTTATTTTTTTTTTTTTTTTTTTTTATATATTTTAACCTATTACGATTTTTTTTCACTTTTTTGTTTAATTTTAACTTTTTACACTTTTTCACCTATTACGATTTTTTCACCGAAAATTCAGCCGCACTAAAAGTAACACGTCCGAACAGTTCGATGAGACGAGACTATATATGTAATTAGATTCTTGAACTATGCCCTAAATTAAATATAAGGAGGAATATTATACACCTGATTTAAAATAATTTAAAACTCGATTTGAGTTACATTTGAAATTTATTTTCACTTTGAAAATATAATTTTAGGAAAATTAGCTGCCATATTTTATATAATTCTTCAGATTCTTCGCGTACAAGATCGCAACATACCTTTTTGGCTGTATCGGTGTATAGCTGTTGTTGGCCATGGTTTTTGTCTCACGTTTCCATAGTTTTGTCATTTCTTTTTTGTAGTTTTTTTATAATTCATATTTTTTTTTTGTAGTGCTCTGTAATTATTATAATTTTAATGCGTTTGAAGGCCTACACGCGTATTCATCATAGTTTTTATAATAATATAATGATTGCAAATGTTATTAGATGATGAGTCCAAAGTAACGTATGACGACAATAATAATGATGATGTTTAAATTATTAACACCAAAGACATGATGCAAAGATAGTTAAATAACATAAAGTACGCAATAAAAATACTACACAGTTAAACTTGGTCATAACGAACTTGGTTACAATATTGAGCAGAATTTTATATCAGACATATAATTTCAGTTTTTCATTTATTTCCTAAAATATGTAATTTTTTCAACTGTTTTGCTAAATTTCGACACCAATTTATAATTGTTCGGATGAAATTGTAACTGCTTTGCGATAAAATGAATTTGTAATACACGTGATTTACTGTACAAAAGCATGTATGTATATAGGTAAAATAAACTATACAATAAATGTGGATATTTTATTTATGTTTCGTCTTTAATTGTGTTATAAAAACAAAAAGACCCAAGTCCCAGCAGTGGATAAATTAAGAAAACTATGAAAACTAACATAAAATCTGTTTAAATGTAAAAAAATATAAAATAAAAATATGAATTACGTACGTATGTATGTGTACGAGTATGTTCATTATATTCAGTATTAACACATAGTAGTTACTACACATTTATACAAACTAAACAAAGTTGATTGTCAATGACCTCATGTTTATTTAGCTTAAATAAATTTATCCAACAATATACTGAGATTAAGTACAAATTCCTCCAACACACTTTAATGTCTTGAAACAGAGCTGGTAGGCAGTTTATTTTGGGAGCAGAAGAACTGTCTTCTTACACAGTCTAACAAATTTCATAAAAATATGCATATTATAGTTGGGAATTAGTTAATATTTTCTGCTTATTTTTATCCTTTTGGGTACAAAAAAGTCGTGTATCGTACTCACTTCGATTAGTGTGCCAATGGTTTGTCTTTGCGTTATTAAAGTGTTGTATGTGGTATGTAGTTGTTTTGTGTGTGCGTGTGTGTATTTGGCAATAACACGCATACATTAAATCGCTAATGTAGTAACAATAGACTGTGACTTATGCAACAATGTCGTCTGACAAAGCAATTAACCTAAAAGGTTCATCATACATAAACACACACAATACATATCGTATCTATGTATGTATGTCAGCGTCTGAAATAGACAAACATGCAAACTCTCACA
Organism: Bellardia pandia; assembly: GCA_916048285.2. NCBI lineage: Eukaryota > Metazoa > Arthropoda > Insecta > Diptera > Calliphoridae > Bellardia > Bellardia pandia. The sequence goes on along the minus strand of OU696531.1, from coordinate 63,382,886 downwards.
CACACACACAGACACACTTAAATACATATGTATTTTTACTTAACAACAACAGGAATGAATGAATGTAAAATGTCCTTGCTCAACCGTTTGGCTGTTGGCTGCTACTGCAAATAAGTTCATTACAAGTTTTTTGTTGTTGTTTTCTCATACTGCTATAAACTAACTAATAGTTTTTGTAAAACAATTTATTATTATTGTTGCTGTTTTTAATACTTATACACACATTCATATGTTGTTGTTTTTAAATACATGTCGCCTTAACTTTAGTATAATTTTATTAATGTTCTTTTCAGACTATTAACATTTTCATCGTGTATGTTGCACAAATAATCGGACAATTTCTTGCGAATAATTATTCGAATAACTTGAAAATTACTATTTTTGAATAATCTGATAAAACGAATAAAAATAGCGCTTATAGAAGCTACAATATGAAATTATATTCAACAAAAATATTGTATTCACTTTATGACTGGTCCGATAGCTTCTTCAACATACGTACTTATAAGAGTTGTAAACGAATTATTCATTTGTGAATTAATTCGCGAATCATTCATGCCATGGATTGGTAAAATCTTTTCTCCAAAAAACGAATTGAATTAAATTTGAATCAATTCATTTTACCAATTCATTTGAATTAAATTGATTTTGAATTAATATAAATGAGTTAGAAAAAATTAATTGCAATTTGTTTACGCGCATAGTGTAAATGTCCCCTAATTATTGTTCATATGATACTAATTGTTTCGTTAAGTTAAAATTGTTGTTATTTTGTGTTGATGCTGTATGTTGATGCTAATTCATTTGAATTGATTTGATTGATTTCAAATGAGTTAAAATATGAATTGCAATTCATTTTACCAATTCATTTGAATTAAATTGATTTTGAATTAATATAAATGAGTTAGAAAAAATGAATTGCAATTCATTCCTAATTCATTTGAATTGATTTTGAATTAATTCAAATGAGTTAAAATATGAATTGCAATTCATTTTACCAATTCATTTGAATTAACTCGAAAAATGAATTTGTTGTACATTTCCAATTTATTTGAATTGAATTGATTCTGAAAAAAAGACTAATGCAAAAGCAACACCCTTTTTCCAAGTACTCAAAATTACTCCCTCAGAATCAGCAGATTCTTCAAAATCTTTAAGTATGCTGCATAATTATCCGATTTTTAAGAAGGCTTTCTTAAAGTATAATGCGCCGTTACCATCGTCAGCTGCTGTTGAACGATTGTTTTCGTACGCGTTTATTCTAAATATCCCTAAACGTGGAAATCTATTAGATGATAATTTTGAAAAATATTTATTGCTGAAAGTGAACGATGCATTCTAATTTAATCTAATTAGCATTTATTTTATAATTAAAATAATAGAAAAATTAGTTGATGCCTATAGTTCTTCCTAATTTCATCTTTATTTGTAAAATATAATTACATTTTGTTAAATAAATATTACTTAAATATTAATAAAATATTACATACATAAGTATTACTAAAGTGTTTGTCCTTTAATGTTCGTGGGTCACAAAATTTCATAAATTATTAATAGGTTTTAAATACTGAATGTCTTGTTATTCAGCGTATATCAAAAGCGAAATAAGTAGTACTTGAAGAACCAAACTCCAAACACCAAGTTTACTTCAATTGAATGCAATTCATTTTTGATTTGATAAATTTGAATTACAAGTTACGTTTGTAATTCATTTGAATTAATTCCAAATCATTTCAATTCAAATGAATTTGAAATGAATTGCGATTCATTTTACCAATTCTTTTGAATTAAAAAATAAATTGAAATTCATTTTGCCTAATTCAAATGAATTGCAACTCATTTTGCCCAATTCATTTGAATTGGAAATGAATTGCAATTCATGTTCGCTAAATTTAAATGAATTGATTCAAATTTAATTCAATTCTTTTTTTGTTGAAAAGAATTAATTCAAAATTCAGCTAATTCGTAATGAATTGAAATAAAAAAAGAACGATTCATTTACAACTCTGGTACATATATACATATGCATATTTAAATGTTACTGCGATCAGTTATAGTCCTAAAATTATCGTTGTTATTTAGTGAAATAGGACTACATATGATGTCGAGGCCGCAATTCAATAATTTGTTGGTGAAATATTGTCAGAATCGCAATTATGTTTTATTTGACATTTGACCGTTACTAATGCAATTTATACGCGTTGAATTCAGAAGAATGGGGCCAAATTAGCGCATTCGTGATCGAATGAGCAATCGTATCGAAAAATGATTTCGATATCGAAATTATGATAAAATGTACTAAATTTCTTGTACGATATCGAATGCCATAATCTCAAATAAGAAAATTACGATCAATTTTACTCGATATCGAATGCGGTAATTTGGCCCCTGATGTCGATGATAAGATTGTGAAAAACTCACTTTACTTTTTTTTTTATTATAAAGTTCGATTATTCGAATAAATCGACAAATTTTAAATGTCTAATCGAATTATTTAATCTTTTATTCGTTTTATTCGAACAAGAGAAAAATCCAATAATTTGGCTGCCCTAATATGTATATTATTCAAGGATCCGATGTGTCTTTTCTATCAGTATGTTGAATTTGAATAAACGATACGGTGCAGCAGAGTTAAATAAATTAAAATGTAATAAAAATCAATAGCAGGGATTTTTGGTTTATATTTAAAATACACGAATATTGTTGATACTTTTATGTTTAGTTAATCTGAAAATCTTTTCAAAGTGGAATCAGCTTTATATGAAGCAAGTACAATCGGAGAAACACTCAAATTGTCTTTATAATGCAACAGAATTTTTTCTGTGACTTAAAGCTTTGCCATTAAAATACAAAATTGGATGTTATTTAACAAGTTAGAGTGTTACATTTGGCTGTGCCGAATCATAAATATCCTCCATGTAAATATCATAAGAATTACAAAAAGTACACTGTTGTTAGGACTACATAGAATATCATAATCAAGTGTTTCTTATTCAGTTTTAAATTTTTTTTTGGTATTTTATATATTGTTTAATAATAAGGGTCCTCATGATATCGTTCAAAAAAAAAACTGTGCAAACTTTTTTATTGTAATTTTAAGCATTTCTAGGTTTCATTCCGAAACAAATTTCGTTTTATTTCTTCTATAAAAGCAAATTATGGAATTAATTTCACTTCCGCACGGAATTAAACTCTGTGACATGGTTGATAGTTATTACTAGGAAAACTATTTGAGAAACTCGCGTCACATATATTTTTTCGTTCTTGAGTTTATAAAGAAAACGCAAAAAATTTTTGAGTGGCGAACGTGTTAATTGTGCATTTAACTGAACAGCTAATTTTTATTTACTTTTGAAAAAAGAAGACATCACAGAGTAATATACAAGAATATAAGTGAAATCTTCCACAATCTCTTCTTCCGCCTTACGTTGATTATCTATAAACAACCAAAAAAAGAGAAGTAACATAGTGACATACACAAAAGGATTCAAAAAATTCAAGTGTTACATACCACAAACGGTAAGTTCTTTAAATAATTTAGTGTTTCGGCTTCAGACAGACAGATGGGCATAGCTTTATCGACTTACATAAGGATCAATAATATATATACTTTGATTGGTCTCAAATGAATATTTCTCAGTATTCATTGAACACTTATGGTGGTGGAGGGTATAAAAGGTGTTAGTTTATTTTGTGAGGCTTATATTATCTAAATTTCATCTCAATATTAATATTTACAAGAGTTTAATAGGTGCTAGTTAAGGACCCTAAAATCTTTTCCGAGAAATCTGAATAAAATCTCAAAAATACTTTACCCTATAAGCTTTGAAATTATGCTTGAACACCTATGAAAATAAAAAAACAATATTTAAGATAAAAATAAAAATTTACAATGTAAATGAAATCTAAAGAAATCCTTATACAAGTCACATAATTTTGTTACATTCTTTTAAAAACTACCTCTCTTTAAGGAAATTTAATTATTTAAATTGTTCTGGCGCTATCAAGAAATGAAAATTTCTTTAGTCATCAAAAACGAAAACATTTAAATAAATTACCCAGAAAGACAAGAATAAAAAGCAATTACAATCTGCTACCAAGCACACCAGAACATAAACTCAATTAGAAAGGAATCTGCAATCAATTGGTTAATTGCATACTTTTATTTTCCCAAAGTGTTACACCTAATGGCATCCATCCATCTATACATCCTTAATGGAACTTGTTTAATTTTCCTTCTTTCTTCTGCATTGCTTTGATTCGTTACGCTATTTTACGAGTCCAAGTCAGGTCAGGAGTTGATGGAAAATAAAACAATTGTATCCTTAAAATTTTCCAACAACAAAAACATCATCAACAACAACTATCAGTTACAATCAGAACTATATTGGTGCAATTAACAATTATCACTGTAAATGGTCATTGTTTGTTGCCACTTTGCTACTTGGGTAGTCCAATTTTATTTACTAAAATAACTTGTCAACAGCAACAACATACTCTCAACATACTCTCCCTATATCTCTCTTTCTCTCAATCAAACAAACAGAAAACACAAGGATACCGACTCTACTTTACACATCAGCGTAAAGATAAATTTTAAGGCATAATTTTGTGTTTTAAAAGTACATACATACATTCACTAATACATATATACATATATACACATATACATACATACATACATTAATATTATTTTATTCAAAAATCATTTTTCTTTGTTTTTTATTCTTTTTATATGTATGTGTATATGTATAGGTATGCAGTTATATACATACATGTTACCATACTGTATAAATGTTTAATAAATATCTGAACAGAACTCTAGGAGCTATTGATATTTAAAAATTTTATTTACTATTCTTTTCCATTGGAATCGCTTTTTTGAAAATTGCTTAAAAACAACTTTGTCCAATTCACAATTCCAATTGTTGCATCATTGTCATAAAAAATATTTTTCAAACTAAATTTGTGAAAACCAAAACAAGTCAATTGAAAACTTACACAACTATTATATTATACTGTGATACAACAGGGTTGTAAAATGGGTTATTGTATTAAATTGTAATTTTCATTTATCATTACAGAAACGCATATAACTCTTTAACCTTTTCGATGGAAATAAAAATAACGTGTCAAAAATCTATGTTTTTATACCCTGAATGAGGTTATATATGTATAAGTGTGTCATTCCGTGTATAACATTAAGAAATATTCATCTGAGACCCAACAAAGTATACATATATATATATATATATATTTGATCCTTCTGTAAATCTAAGTCGATTGAGCTATTTCCGTCTGTCTGTCTGTCTGTCTGTGTTAAACAGCCTCACGTCCAAAATATCCAAGATCAGCAAAGGCGAACCAAAATATGTAACAACTTCCATTCAAATATGATTTTTTAAAACAGTTTTTTGCTATTTTGTTTAAATATATTGAAAATTTTGTAAACATTATTTCTACGATAAACTATGATGGAAATACATAGTAAGAATCAGTCCAAGATATATGTAAATGCCTTTAAAATTGCAATATCAAAATAAAATTTAACAAAAATTAGTTCCATATAAAAAGAATTTGGAAAACAAAATTTTGAATAGTCCGGTCCATGTTTGACCATATCTCGCATGCAAAGTTCATTCTCGAAAATAACTTAAAAACGTATGAATCTGTTCAAATAACTGTACCGATCTACAATTTTTCACAGATTATGAATATATATGCCAAAATCAAACTGTTGGGTTTTGTGAATTTAGGTCCTTATTTGATCATATCCTCCACTTCCGGAAATTACATAAATATTTACATCCCTCTTAAATATATCGGTATTTTGTGGAAATTGGATATGTTTGAATATATAAAATTCTCTGTACCGAAGATTATGAAGATCGGCCCATAATTGGTCATAGCTCCAATATAAGGACCCCTTCCGAAAAACAAGTAAACCAACAAAAATGTCTAATAAATTGCGAAAGCGAAACAACATTTAAACCGATCAGTAATTTTAATCCAAAAATCATACTAATATCGGTCTATACTAATGGGTTTTGTAGATGGCAACAGATTTCAAATAAAGTAAACTTATGAGTATCATTATAACAACCATTATTGAGATAAAATTAAACCTAAATAAGCCTCAAATACATAGAAATCACGTTACTGGATACTGGATTTTGCAGATATCAGTCCATAATTGGTCTACTTCCACAATGACACCTATAAAACACTTGTAAATAAAGTTATTGGGATGAAATTTAGCTAAAATAAGCCTCAGCTTATAACCTTAACTCTTTTCCTTAACCTGGTGAACATGGAAAAATGTTGAACTTATTTTTAGTTTTTTAAATTGTTAAATAAGGGCCACCCTAATGCACAAAAGAAAAAATGGAAAATAGTATTAGATTTTATTAACAAATGCAATTTTTCTTTGAAGATATAATAACGGTTACAGTATTTTCTTTCGGTAACGGTATTTTAATGATAACGGTAATGAAGTTCAAACCTAAAATTTTTTTGTCACTTCACCTTCTTGGCGTTTTTAGAATTCTGTCTATATATGAACACGGCTTGGAATGCCACAACACCCTATTGGTTTAATGATTGACTTATAAAGAAAATGTTTATATGGAGGGGGGTAATAAGACTGATTACTCCGAAAGGTCGTGTTTTGTTTGATACAATTTCTAAAATGGGATTGAATGTGATACCGGATGTTATTGATTTTGGAGTGATAAAAGTTATACAGAGAGAATTTATTCAAGTTGAAACTTCATTAGAATTAACATCAATAACTCCGCAACGCCGATCCACTAACAGTCTTAGAAGACCATTCATATGTAAGAACCCCTTGTGAAATTTAGTGGTGGTTGGACAAGAAATCACACTGAAAAAGGGAATCGGTTTGTTAATCATTTCAAAAAAGTATTTATGAAAAAGTTTTTATGAAAATTTGATGAAAAACAAATGTTTTTCAAACGTATTACTTTATGTACGAGTATACAGTGTTAATGCACCTGGATTTAATAAGGATATTCTTGAATACTATTTTTGATAGTATGTAGCAATACATAAGTATATATCTTTTGATTTTTGACTTGCCGTAATATTAAGAATATTTCATTTGCTTTATACTTGAACATACCGTTTTACTTTTTAAATAAGTAAAAGAGAAAAGTTGCCAAATAAGTGGAAGAAATTATGTGCGACACATTTATTTATGTATGATTTTATGTATTTTCAGACAAACTTGACTTTGAACACATTTTGGGGCAGGTGGCGCATACAGAACCTACAGCTGAATGATGCTGTAGATGGAAGAAAATATTTTATACATAAACAATATACAGACATTTCCAAATACTGGTGACGTCCAAGAGGCAACAAACAGTCAGCTAGTAAGTAAGTCAGTCAGCCACTCATTGAGTTAGTCTGCGCCGAGTGGAGTAAAGAGTGAATAACAGCAACAACATTTTTTACAAATGTTTTGGTTAATAGTGACAACAACAAGAATAATAAAAACAACAGTAACAGCAGCAAAACAACATTAAAAAAAAGGAAAAATAAAATTTATACATATTGCACCTGCCATTCGAAGAAACATTGTGCAAATAAAATGGATTTTATATCAAAGAGTATTTACTTCGGTGCTTTTGTACGCTTTTATGTTTCTGTTGTTGGTTTATTTATATTATTACATTCATCAACTGTGCGGCACCATGCCACAGACTCCATGCAACAGCAACAACAATTTTAACATAAATATTGGACCAGCACAGACATGGTCATATCGTTGTTACCCATTTATAATCCACGACATCAGTAACAGCAATCCTTTTTTGTTACACCCTATACCGTCACGTTTTTGTAACCCTCAAGAAAAATAATAACCAACACAACCCTTTTGGGGCTTAGCGGAATTATGTTCAATTAAAAAATAATATATGAAACAGGGTTCCAGGGCCATTAATAAAAAGCAAATCGTTGTAGTCCTCTGGTTTAGTGTGTGATGCTTTATTGCTTTTATTAATAAATATAACTTTACACGAACCAGTCCACATGTACATAGATGTCACATACAATAAATGCTTAATATAGAGTAATGATATCAGTCAGAAATATAGACTGTTGAGGATTCTAATATACCAACATTGTATAATTCGGATATATTGGAAATGATATTAGACTCTTCTTTTATAGGAGCATTGATGAAGTGGTCCTACTTTTTAATTTTACTTTTGCTTTACTATACCCAATAGAACCAATAGTTCACACAGGAAGAAATCTAAAGAATTGTTTAAAACTTGTCACTCTTCAACAATATACTCGTACATACATACATATGTATGCATCAGTGTTTAATAAGTTGTCAGTCAATGTAAACTGTGGTTTTCAGAACTTGTCATTATACTCGTATACTGCATTAAGGTGGCAGCCATTTTATATCTTTTAAATTTTAAAGTGTGCTGTCCAGAATATTGTACCACTGGGTTTAAAACTTCTACATATTTGAAATTAACACAAAGAAATTAAACAATTTATTTGAACTTTTTCAAAAGTAGTTTTTTCTTTTAAACTTTTTACTTATCAAATCAAGATTTAAGCTATGTGTCCACGATGGTCAGATATTACAACGTTGTCATATCTACCCAGTGCTGATATTCAGCCGGTTCGGACCGGTTCCCTCGAACCGGTTGTTAGAATTTTAAAAATTTTCCGAACCGGTTGTTGCATATTCACCCTTATCGTGAAAAAAATTCCACATGCAATTTGTTCCCTTTTATTTTTTAACATTGAATTTTAATAGGAAAAATGTGAAAAGGGAACAAATTTCATGTGAAATTTTTATTCACGATAGGGGTGATTATGTTTTTTGCTTTAACGGTTTTATATAATGTGTATTTATCAAGGTGATATAGTCTCGGCAACAAACACAATATTGTTCAGTTGTTCATTGTCCAAACGAACAAACAAATTATTTTATTTTGATCATACATTAGATTCTTGGATGATGATGTTTTCGATAGCGTTTTCTTCAATCTTTCGAGAAAAAAATAAAACAATTTTTTTTGACTTTTATTTTGCAAAATCAAAACTATTTTTTGTTAAAAACGTAACTTTTTTTATTAAACGAAAGTTTATATCATTTCCTTCAAGAGGCTTGTGGTCTGTTACTGGGATGCGACTTTAAAATTTTCGCTATTTTTATCAAAATTTGACAAAAATATAATTTTTTTAAGCGAACCGGTTGTTAATTGTTTCGAATATCACCACTGTATCTACCAATGTGCTATCAATGTACTGACATTGAAAAATTTTTAGCAAAAGGAAAATTGTCAGTTTACACGACTGGAAGAAAACTAACAATTTCATTTGCACACAATTGTCACACAATGAATTTATCTGTCAACCAAAATTGTCAGTTTACACGGTTGTCAGATTGTTGTGTGGCATTGTCAAATTCGTTTTGCAGCTCTGTGTGTGTGTTTAAAAATTTTAAATATTGTCATGGAACAAAAAAGAGCAATTGGAATAATTTTATCTGCTTATGTCCTAATGCACACTTTAATTTAATTCTTTAATTTTCTTTTACTTTTTTCAAAAATTTTATCAATGCACACTTGTTTGTTTATTATTTATGTATAAACAGAGTTGCATTTAGAAATAATTTCTATGACAATGCTGTCATTGGCAGATGCATAAACTTTGCATATATGACAATGAAAAGTGTTTGTCAATTGTGTTAAAACAATGACAATGACAAAAGTGTGTGTTTACACGATTGTTAGATGTCTGACAATATTTTTGTCTTCCAATGTACTGAAAATGCTTTTTCTTACAACGTTGGAAGACAAAAATTTTAAGTTTACACGGTTGTTACACATTTTCTGCACATTTTTCGGACAACGTTGTAATATCTGACGATCGTGGACGCATAACTTTAAAAGCATATTTTTTGCAATAGGGTGGCATTCTAATTAGGTTTACTAGATTCGATTAGTGAACTAAAGGTGTGTTCACATTGTGTGTATCTGTCATATGGAATGTCACTTTTTCGCATGTCAAATTTGTACATATAGTCTGAACACCTTCAAACAATAGCATGTGTTATTTCTATGCGTGCAATACACATGACATTTTTTATTTAGAACGAGTTCTATTTTCTTGTGACAAACCATCTGACATCAGCTGTTTTTTATAACAAAAATTTTTTGTGGCGGCAAAAATTAATTGAAATTTTAATAAATATAATTTATAGTAAAACAAAAATCTCTCATTCCATTTTAAAATACAGTTTTATTTAATTATTAATTTAATTTTTATTATACACACACAGCAATCAGCTGTTTTAAGATTTTTCTTTTTTTTTTGATAGGTTATGTCAAATGTACTTAACATACCAACATTTGAACATGTAAATTATAAACCCTATGTGAAAATTAAATTTTGACATACACATGAAAACACATGTGGATAGAAAAGTGACATTCCATATGACAAATACACACAATGTGAACACACCTTAAATTTACATTCGGAAAAGACGTTTTCGAATAACTTGACAAACTAAAAATACATACTCGTATGTTTGTAAACATTAGAAAAAACATTATTTTACCTCATTCAACGGCATTGAAAAGAAACAAAATTAATTTTTTTTACTTTACGCCATTGTGTGAAATTAAATTGTATCCACTAGAAAATTATTTCACTATGGTTTTAGAACGAGATAAGCCAGAACCCCTTTTGAATTCGTTATTAACGTATTTGAAACCAAGGATGTCTCAACGACTTTAAGTATCCCATTCTGAGCAACATTATTTGATCATGTGTCATGGATTACATTTAGAGAATTTCATGATAATAGGAATTACTCTTTTATGAATTCAAAACAAATTACATATTTTATTAGATTTTGAGGAACAAGTTTTAAGTGCAATAACCACTGCTCTGAATTTTTCTCGTTAGCGGAAGAAGTAGTATTTGTCTACGACAAATTCGAATAATAACAATTATTCTTTATTTCGGGATTATTTTGAATTTTAGCAGGATGTTTCCTTAATATCGTAACTAAAATGCAGTGGTAACACTTATTTTTTTAATCACATGTTAACTGGACTGTAGGTTTTTGTTGTTACTGCTACAAATACGAGTTACTTGTTATAAACTGAAATAAATATATTCGACCAGGCACAACCTTATTATTAACTAAATAACCATTTTTGAATATCATTATTGTGTTAGAAGTTATCAGAAATAAACAAGTAAACTTAATATATTAGCGGTATTCACATCGAGCTTGTTAGTTTGTTAGTCGTTAATCGTTACTTTTTTACACGCATTTTGTTTTTGTATATTTAACGCGCTAACGGATAAACATTTAACAAATTAACGACACGGCACCCCTGATAAAATAGTTGTTAGTTGGTAACTCACAATCAGCTGTTGCAGTTTCTAAATAAATATATTTAAAAAATCATTTGTGATACATTTCTAAAAAAATATTTGTGTACATTGAGAGTAAGTATGTTAAATAAATGATTTTTTATTTTATTTTAATAAATCATAAACTGTTCTCGTAGTGGATAACCAAAAGAAAAAATGAGTAATTAAATGGTTTACAATTGTTTTTTTTACACTTTCTCGTGGCATGTTTTATTTTTTCCAGAATAATAAATTGTGTCAAAACAATAAATCAGCTGTTTTACTACGAAAGTTACCAGACTAACAAAGTTTTAAAAAGGGGGTCGTTCACAGTTGGTAACTTTAACAAATTAACAAACTACCGACTAACAAACTAACAAGCTCGGTGTGAATACCGCTATTGTACTTGATATATTGAAAAGGGTTTTGCTCTGTAATATGCTGTTCAACACAAACGTTATTGTGTCTGTGTAAAGATGATATCTACTTATTTGCTAATGCATTTGCTTGATTGTTCAAACTGTTGACTGGTTGGTTACTCTATCAATAATGCCTCTATTAGTAATCAACGCAAACAATGAATGCATTAATAAATGAAAGCATATTAATCAATGGAAAGGGTGATTAATTCAGAGATCTTTTAATTTTTTAATAATGTCATCTTATTTTCATTCAGTATTAAAAGTTTGATTATATACGACCTTTTCTTTATAGAATCTCAAATTAATAAATACTCAAGGTCGAGGTCATAAGTTTTAAATGTTCCTTTAATGATTTATTTAAATATTTCCAATATTTCGATATTCTTTGAATATCTTCATCAGGGGTAGTTAAATTTTATAAAAATCACACAAAAATACTTATTTGCTATGTAGTTTTCACTACCATCGTCATGATTGTACTCACTTATGACCTCGAGCTTGAGTATTTATTAATTTGAGATTCATTCAGTATTTTTCAATAATTCATCATGGAAAGATTTACACCGAAATTGCGCCTTTAAATTATTCTGCTGTTACAAAAAAGAGGATTTTGTGAAAAATGTATTTCATGCACTCCGAGTAAATTAACTAAATTAGCGTTTCGCAACTGTTAACTGGCCACGGTGGTTTAGAAACGTTTTATTGAGAAGATATCTAAAAATATACTCACATGTGTACGCTATCCCTTCTAGTTCAAGAGAGATAGAGGTTTATTTTAAATATATACTGCCGTATTTATAAAAAATTAAAGTAGACTTCAAATGTACTTTAAGAAAATTTTGTATGAAAGTTTTTTCTAAAAGCATACTTCAAGACTACTTTATTTTTTATAAATACGGTAGATAGTATATATAATTTATATATAATCCGGAAAAAAACTTAAGGCATATTCGTTTAAAATAAAATTTGTCTCATTTAAACGGACATAGAACTCTTTGTCACAGTGGGCACTTTGTTTGTTTTTGTATCATTAATTAAAAATGAACTCAAGCCAAATAACATTTCTCTAATAATAAAAAATTTTAACGGTTAAAAAGATATCAAACAAAATTGAAAACAAATGTAAATCCAAATCAATGTATATTTATAAGTTTTTTATTTTTATTTAAAATTTTATTACAACTATAGCTGGTGCTTTAGAAAATTTTCCTGCCATATTTAAAAAATCCCAAAAAAGTTCGAACAAAAATGAAAAATAAAAAATTTATAGCCTGTTTATAGATCACGAAAGATAAGCGAACGTTAGATAAGATTTAAGACACAAACTTCTTATCGTATCTATTTTTTACTCAATCAAGTTTGTTTATTCCACAATCAAGTTTGTGTCTTAAGTCTTATCTAACGTTCGCTTATCTTTCGTGATCTATAAACAGGCTATTATATATCGCTTGAACTAAAAGATATAACATACACATGTAAGCGTAGATCTGTAGATTTGTAGAACTTCTCATGGACTGTTTATTTCCCTAGTTTCAGCTTATTCGAATCATTAATGCATTTTTGACGATTTGTAAAAAAATGTGAGACCCGAAGTGATGAATTTTTAGGCACCACTCGAAAACAGCTCCAACCATGTGAAATTTCGTTACGATAGACGAGTATGTAACAGCTCCTGAAATACTATAATAGAATAGAATAGAATAGAATAGAATAGAATAGAATAGAATAGAATAGAATAGAATAGAATAGAATAGAATAGAATAGAATAGAATAGAATAGAATAGAATAGAATAGAATAGAATAGAATAGAATAGAATAGAATAGAATAGAATAGAATAGAATAGAATAGAATAGAATAGAATAGAATAGAATAGAATAGAATAGAATAGAATAGAATAGAATAGAATAGAATAGAATAGAATAGAATAGAATAGAATAGAATAGAATAGAATAGAATAGAATAGAATAGAATAGAATAGAATAGAATAGAATAGAATAGAATAGAATAGAATAGAATAGAATAGAATAGAATAGAATAGAATAGAATAGAATAGAATAGAATAGAATAGAATAGAATAGAATAGAATAGAATAGAATAGAATAGAATAGAATAGAATAGAATAGAATAGAATAGAATAGAATAGAATAGAATAGAATAGAATAGAATAGAATAGAATAGAATAGAATAGAATAGAATAGAATAGAATAGAATAGAATAGAATAGAATAGAATAGAATAGAATAGAATAGAATAGAATAGAATAGAATAGAATAGAATAGAATAGAATAGAATAGAATAGAATAGAATAGAATAGAATAGAATAGAATAGAATAGAATAGAATAGAATAGAATAGAATAGAATAGAATAGAATAGAATAGAATAGAATAGAATAGAATAGAATAGAATAGAATAGAATAGAATAGAATAGAATAGAATAGAATAGAATAGAATAGAATAGAATAGAATAGAATAGAATAGAATAGAATAGAATAGAATAGAATAGAATAGAATAGAATAGAATAGAATAGAATAGAATAGAATAGAATAGAATAGAATAGAATAGAATAGAATAGAATAGAATAGAATAGAATAGAATAGAATAGAATAGAATAGAATAGAATAGAATAGAATAGAATAGAATAGAATAGAATAGAATAGAATAGAATAGAATAGAATAGAATAGAATAGAATAGAATAGAATAGAATAGAATAGAATAGAATAGAATAGAATAGAATAGAATAGAATAGAATAGAATAGAATAGAATAGAATAGAATAGAATAGAATAGAATAGAATAGAATAGAATAGAATAGAATAGAATAGAATAGAATAGAATAGAATAGAATAGAATAGAATAGAATAGAATAGAATAGAATAGAATAGAATAGAATAGAATAGAATAGAATAGAATAGAATAGAATAGAATAGAATAGAATAGAATAGAATAGAATAGAATAGAATAGAATAGAATAGAATAGAATAGAATAGAATAGAATAGAATAGAATAGAATTGTTCATTAAATTGTTAAAACTCGTTTTTAGAAATATTATAATTGTAGTATAAGGTACGGACAAAAATAGTTGGACAAAAATAGTCTTATAGTTTTATATGGACTCGGTATATACTTTTTGATTCTACGATCAAAAAGGATGACAAACTCAATATACTTTTAAAAAAATATTTCTGAGGTTTTTAGACATATCTACTTTTTTTATTTTATTCTAATATTTTACTAGTAAGTACGAAATCGATCTACTGCAACAAATAAACAAGAAAGTATAGTCGGTCAAGCCCGTCCATATATGTAATACCCTACACCCAATATATGTATGTATAAAACAGTTTTTCAGAAATGGGCGTTATATGGGAGATATAACCCATTGTGGACCGATGATCCAAAAATTTAGTGTCATGATTTCTGTGAATATAAATATTATGTATGTTAAACTTTATCACAATATAAATACTTTTAAAAGATTTATGAAGGTTAATTTGAAATTCGGAGAGGGTCTTATATGGGAGTTTCGACTAATTATTGACCGATTACAATAAAAGTGCTTCGTGCTGTTTGTTGTTGTATACATATGATATATATTTGTGTTAAATATTATTTGGATACCAACATTTTTGAGAGAGTTATGCTCTTTAAAGTGATTTTCGGAAATGGGCCTTATATGGGAGCTACGACTAATTATGGACCGATCTGCACAAAATTTGTAGATGCGATTTGGCTTCATTTACCACTTATTTGTGGTGAAATTAGGTTGGATACTTACATAATTCAAACATTTATGATCAGTAAACCTTAATTTTGGGAGGACATTTGTATTGGGACCAGGTGAAATAATGGACCGATTTTTACTAGTTTCAATCCCATCCGTCCTTGGGGCGAAAAAATATCACGTACTAAATTTTATCGCAATATCTTCAAAATTGCGACCTGTACTCTGCGCACAAGCTTTACATGGACAGCCAGCCAGCCAGACGGACGGACGGATGGACATCGTTAAATCGACTCAGAAAGTGATTTTGAGTCGATCGGTACACTTTAAGTTGAGTGTTGGACCAATATTTCTGGGCGTTACAAACATCAGCACAAATCCAATATACACTCCCCACTATGGTGGTGTAGGCTATAATTACTTAAGAGCAAGATTTTTAGAACTTTTCCAAAAATATTGTAACAAAATTTTATTTTTAAAAATTCTATTAAAAGTTTACCTTTTTAGACATACAGGTAAATGCGTAAATTTGCCCGTTAAAAATTAGAGCAGACGCGGCATCAAGTGTCACATGCACCAATGTAAACTAATTCCAAAAGAATGTAGTTATTTACATTTGATAATTTTGCAACAATTCCAATTCTGATTAGAAATTTCAATAAACTTAATTTTAGCATGAACATAAAATGTTTGTGTTTATAAAGTAATTAACCACATGCACATATGGATGCATGTACTACGTCAGTACAATGTACTTAAACAAACACTACACATTCATACGAGCATAATATGCAAAGTATTTGTTTACAAATATACCAAGGCGTATACATACATAGATATGTATGTATATATATGTGAGTAATTCCATTTTAGTGATAGTCATCGCTTTGGAAACAGTTTTTTAAAAGGTTGAGGCCATTTCGCAGGCTCCTAGAATTTATTTTATTTCTAATAATTATTACGAATTTCGGCAAAACGGCCCATAAATTTTGTTCTATGAAAGATATCTATTTTTATAACATTCAACACGATAATGGGAGTTGGTGCTAATGTTTGTAAGACACAAAAATATTAGTATAACTTCTGGATCGATTTAACTTTCAAGTCTATTGAATGTCGTCCCAAAATAGGACTTTATCGATTATAAACGCCTTCTTTATATAGACACATATTTTGCCAAAAATATGTTTTATATAAAATGAAAAAACATTTTTTTGCGGATCGGTCGGTAATTTTGCGGACATAACTATAATTAGTTATATTTAAGTAGATACAATTGATATCAATATGAATTAATATACAAATAATTTGTATATGCACAGAAGTCATGCTTTAAAATTTTATAGTGATCGGTCCATAATAGATCATAATTTCCATTTAGCGCCCACATCTGAAAAACTGTTTTTTGCTCATATATTCGGAATAGAGTATAGGTAGAAAGCCCGTCTAATACTTACATACTTGTTTCAATTTTATGAACAGTTTACAAATGTTATAGTATACAAGTACATTAGTGATCTTATTTTAGAAACTATTTTGCGGCCCATTTTGCTAAAAATATTTCTATTGAAATAAAAAATTCAAAGTTTATTTAGAGCATTTTTCAAAAAATAGCGATTCCAATGTAAAAATAACAATATCTTTCATACAATTAAAGTTATAGAACTTTGAATGAAATTCGTAATAATTTTCAAAGCTACATACATAAATATGTAGGCACAGTTTTCCAAATTATAAGAAATACAAGTTTCTGAACTTTCCTCTACATATTTATCAACTTTAACTAACGCGATGACCATCTGTGAAATACATGTAAATATAAAATGGAATTACTGGTACGTATGTATGTATACCTAGCAGGAAAAATATGCTGTAAAGAGACATTATTTTACACAAGTAAAATGCCTGTTGTTTCTGTATTGTGTTGTATTTGTTGCCGATTTGCACTCACCTCGTATAGTTACACCATTCGCTACTGGTTAGATGCCTAATAGAAGGCCTACTTGAGAAAATCAATTAGAAATTCTGCTAGTAATGCCTCATAGAAGGTGTAATTAAAATTCTGCTATAAATTAATAAATTTATTAAGGAAAATATTCTTTATGAATCCAGCATACGAGTACGTCTTTGAAAAAGGGTTTTAAATTAATTTAAAAAATCATATGTAGAATATGTGAATTTCACATCAAGTGACCAAATTTTAAAAATCGATGTCTTCCGATTTGGATGAAATTTGCACCAAGGTTAGTACTATTGGATAGTATGCCAGACACAAATTTTCAGCTCTATCAGTCCAGAAGTGCCGGAGTTAGAGGGGGTCAAAGTAGACTTTTAAACAACAAAAACATATAAATTTTGATCTGAATTTAAAACAAAAGCATGCTTTTGCTTAAAGTATGCTTTGTCTATGACTATGATTATGGCCTTATGTATTTGTTATGTTTATGTCGTGAAAAGCATTAGTTTGATATTAATTTAATTGCATGTGATAAATACTTTTTGCAAATTATCCAACACAAATCAAATTGTGATAAAAGTTATACAAAATATGGAAGAATCTATCAAGAGCCATTGAGGATTATATTCTAGCAAAGAAATAAAGTTGATATTCTACGCCAGTAATAGGTAAACAGTTTAAAGTAAGTGGTCATAAGAGTCCAAAATAGCCAAGACTGTTAAGAATAGTAAAAAATACTCCTTGGAAATTGTAAAATCCAGAGGGATCTCAATGTTTCCACAATACTCGAGGAGTCAAATTCTCTACTTTAAACTACACGAAAAAAATACTAGATCAGCAAAATCCCCTGCTAGAGCATTGCTATCCTTTGAGGGTCACCAGATAATCTTATTGATGAATACTATTTGTTGGTTGTTGCAGTGTTAATTATATAAAAGGAAAGATTCAATAAAAACAAGTAAGAAAGTAAAGTCGACCAAGCCCGACTTACATCCTTATATGTATATACACCCAGGATATATAAAACAATTTTTCAGACATGGGCGCTATATGGGAGCCATGACCTATTATGGACCGATCATGCAAACATTTAGTGCCATATATATTATGTGTGTTATACTTTATCTCGATATAAATACTTTAGAGGGTCTTATATGGGAGTTTTGACTGATTATGGACTGGCCATTATAAAATTATGTGTCACCATTTCTGTATATATGGAACTTATTTGTGTTGAATTTTATTTGGATACCAACATTTTAAAGAAATTTATGGTCGTTAAAGTCATTTTCGGAATTGGGCCTTATATGAGAGCTACGAGTAATTGAAGTGATTTTCGGAAGTGGATCTTATAGGGGAGTTATGATCAATTATAGACCAATCTGCACACAATTTTTAGATGTAATTCGACTTTATTTATCACTCATTTGTGGTAAAAAAAATATTTTTTGGATACTTGCATAATTTAAGCATTTATGACCCCTTTTGCGAGAGGATCTTTGTATGGATGTTAGGTGAAATAATGGACCAATATCCACCAGTTTCAATTTCAACCGTCCTTGGGGCGAAAAAATATCACGTACTAAATTTTATCGCAATATCTTCAAAATTGCGACCTGTACTCTGCACACAAGCTTTAAATGTACAGTCAGCCAGACGGACGGTCAGACGAACGGACGAACATCTTTAAATCGACTCAGGAAGTGGTTCTGAGTCGATTGGTATATTCTAAGATGGATGTCGGACCAATATTAATTGACGTTACAAACATCAGCACAATTCCAATATACCCTGCCCACTTATAACGTGGTATTGTCGTCAGCTGGAGCAGCTAAGTTTTGTCCAGGGTCTACTTACGGATCCAAGAACCTTAAGTAAAAACGAACCTTAAGTAAATTATTTACCCTTTCTCGGGCTTCTACAAATTCCATTCTTTATTTAATATTTGTAATTTATAGCAAATAACATAAATATCAATGGATAATATTGTTAGGATTAGGTTGGAACTCGTTCGGATTCTAGTGGCTTTAGCGCCTAGGAAATAGCTCGTTATTTATACTGGCTTATGCTCGGGTTAAATATGGATCCATTAATAGGGACAAGACTCAGGATATTAGGTTTTGACCACCGTATAAACGTTAAACATGAATCCTTATAGCTTATTCTCTCTACAATATCTTACAGTACTAATTTCGTTAGAATATAATACAATATGGCAACGAGTGCCCTTGCGTAAATTACAAATCGAAACAGTCAACCCGAAGTAAACTGGGGCAACAGTCAGACTGAAGAATCCCGCGTAAATTACAAATCGGAACAGTCAACCCCAAGGCTACTGAGAATAGCCAGTCCGAAGTCTACTACGTAAGAATTTATTAATGTGAAATGGTCTCACATCCTCTAAAATCCGCTAAATCAATTTTAAAGCCCAAAATAATTAAAAAGACGATTTTAATTGATTTTTTGTTTGTATTTCATATAACATTTTTGTTTATTATTATTTTTTCTTTTTTTCTTTTAATTTTCATTTGGTTAGACACATACATACATATATTAATTCTCATGTTTTTTTACAAGAGTTTTTTTTTTCTATAATATGAATGTTGGATTTGATTTTTTTTTTTAATTTTTTAATACAAACAGGATTTGATTACAATTTTTGGCATTTAGTTAAAGATTAGATTGATTTGAATTGGATATTGGTTTTGAATATATATAGTTTAGTATAGTTTAAAGATTGAGGGAAATAATTTAAATAATTAAGTGAGATAAATTAGAGCTAGAGAAACAATAACTACAGGGATGGTGGGAGTTAGAAGTGAGAGATTCATTAAATGGTTTGCAATAGGGGTCTTGAAGGGCTGTTTTGATTATGGTTGTAACAGTTAATTAGTTTTTATAATTTTCTTTATTTAATTATATTTCTTTTATTTAATCTTTGGTTTGAATTTAATATACTCTTGAGTGTGTGTTTTGTTTTTGTTTTTTGTTTTTTTTTTGTATGTTTTACAGATTTTGTGTGTGTTTGATTTTCTAGAATGAGTTAATTTAATTTAAACAAATAATAAATAAAAATAAATAAATTAATAATAAAATACAAAACAATAAGAAAAAAACAAACTAATAAAATAATAATACTTGTGTGTGTGTGTGTTTTTTTTTTTTGTATGAGTTGTAGCAGTGTGTGGCTGTAGTTTTTGATTTTAATGATGTTTTAATGAGTTTTTTTCTGCTTTTAAATTTTTAATTTTTTTTTCTTTTGATTATGGATTATTTGCAATAATTCATAAATTTAACAAGTTTTTACAAAAACAAAAAAGGGATAAGTTTGACTAGTGTGCTGCAATTATTTTGAGTTTTTCTTTCGTTTTTATTTCAAATTTCAAAATGTTATTTTTTGTTTTTCTTTAAGAAATTTGTAGTTTTTTGTTGGTTTGTTTTAATGCAAGGTTTAAGAGTTGTAAAATAAATAATATATAATAAATAATAATATAATTAACAAAAATACTTAATATTTTTTGAGTTTCTTTTTTATAAATAAATTAAAATAAATTAATAGTTTTGTTGGTTGCTTGGTTTGTTTGTTTGTTTGTTTGATTTATAATGATCCTTTTTTTTATAATTATGTGTATGTATATTAGTAATAAAATTTTAATTTTATTATTTATTTAATTTAATTTTATATTATTTAATGAAGTAAATTCAGTCTTTGGTATTATCACAACATTTGTTTTACACAATTTGGGTTTTTGTTTTATTTGTTTCATGTTTTCATGTTTTAAGGTTTGTTTTTCCTCTTTGATTTGGTTTTAATGTTTTTGTTTGCATTTTTTTGTAAAAAAGGCAAACTAAAAATTCAACAAAAGAGTGGGTATTTTTTTTTTTAAAAAAAAAAGTATAAAAATAGAATAAAAATAATTTAAGAAAAAATATACAACACAAAGAAATGCCAGCATTTCGGAGACATTCTTAGTTTAATTGGCGTTAACAAATCAGAAACATTTATGAAACGCCCAAATCGTGCAGCAAATGCTGTGTAATAACTTCACCCTGTTCTTCCATGAGTTGAGCCGTCACTGTATTGATTAAATTGAACACAATGGCAAAGACAGTGAAGGCGCAATAGATGCCCAAAGCCAGCCACCAAATGAGATTCTCATAGGCGCGGTGCTCGAAATTCTTAAGCACCAACAGGCCAATGGTGAGACCAGCCAAAGCTCCAGTTAAATGAGCAATATATGAAACTGGTGGAGCTTCGCTTATAGTCATATCAACGGCTAGATATTGTGTATAAAATGCATATCCCAGATCGCAAAATACTAAAATGAGAAGGTGGTAAAAAAGGAAAATTTAATTAATAAAATTGTGTAATATGGAATGTTTATTTCAGTAAGTCAAGAAGAGAATTGTTGCTAAAATAATTGATTGTTTGGAAACTTACCAAATATCACCACTGATATCAGCTGGGCAATAGCATATTTCATTTGGCCATAATTTAAAGTAATATTTGCCAGATGAGCTGCTAGCAAAGCATAAACACCACCACTGGCGCCCACCAAATACACTTCCGAATCTACGACACTGGTGCCCAAAGACCCCGCAAATACACCCGCAAAATATATGACGGCCACACGCAGGGAGCCATGCATGACCTCCAATGGAATGCCATAGAATAATTGTATGACCACATTGAAACCCAAATGGAACCAGTTGGCATGCAAAAACATGTACGAGATAAAACGCCACACCTCCAAACGACGATCGGGTCTATAGATAAACACCGAATCGGTGGGTATAGCCAAAGGCAAGTCTTGAGACTTTGAGTTGTACTTATGTACGGTGAAAATGTCATAGACAAACACTGCGATCTAAAAAGATAGCAACGAACGGAAGTAAGATACAAATTAGTAAGGTGTCACAAATATCATTTTGGGATTAATTAATGTTTTTGTGGGTTAAGTAAGCGTTTGATTTAGATAAAAATACTCACTTCTAATAGCGAAATCATTAAAATGAATATGGGCCAACTTTTACGATGATCGGCTTTGAAATATACTGCCTCCATGTCCGAGTTTAAAGAGGATTTCAGTTCACTTTGTTGGCTATTATGATGATGATGGTGGTGTTGCTGCAGTTGGTGTGCTAGTGGTTTCTGCATGTAAATGTGTTCATTGTGTTTCGTACAACATGTTGTACTATTTACGCTACTATCAGTATCATATGACGACGATGATGCCGATGAGAATGTTATAGCTTGTGGAATGTCTATAATAATCGATTCAAATGTTGAATCTAAAGATTTTGTTGTCGCTGTTTTTTCTGTTGGTTCTTCTGTGTTATTTTGAGCCATTTTAGATTGTTAAACTGCAATACAAAAAAAACCAGAAAAGAAATGTAAAAAATTAGTTTTATTTTATAAACACTACGCAAATGAAGTGTTAAAATAAAGCTACATATTTAATTGTTTACAAAAGCCGCTAAATTCTTTCAAATGTTTGCTTTGTTTACTGAATGTTCACTGATGCACTTTTCCTGGTTCATATTACTCCCCCCTTTATTTTGTTTAGGTACTTTTTCTTGGGTAGTAAATACAAATAGGCATTTCTTGTTTATGTAAATGATTAAGTGTTTGTATTGTGGTTGAAAGAAATGCACAACATAGGCAAAGAATTACTTTATTTACAATGATTAAATTGGTAAAAAAAAACATGAAATAATGTTGTTTACTTGTAAATTTAACCTAATTTTGTTTTATTCTTTGTTTCTCTCTATTTAAATAAGTGTATTTGGTAAGTTTCCTCTTGCTTAGCAAATCTATAAGATTTATGTTAAAGAAAATTTTGTAATTTGTTAAAGAAATTTCCTTAAAAAGTATATGTAGCTGGCTGGCTGTATTTTAATTTGAAAGAAAAATAAATTTAAAAAATCAAGGTCTTTTCCTTTTCTGATAAATAAAATTAATCAGCCCAATCATGAATAAAAAATCCGAGGGAGTTTTTTCCCTTTTTATTTTTTTAACATTGAATTTGAATAAAAAAAATGGGAAAAGGGAAAAAACTCCCGCGGAATTTTTATTCATGATTGGGCTGAATATAATGTTCTTTCTATAGAAATCTGGTTAGTTTGTGCTGTTAAATATTAAATATTAAAGAGAAAATTGTCAACATCATTGACAACAATCATATTAAATTATGTTTCATCGCATTCGTTTCAATTACACTGACATTTAACAAAAAGCAAATCATTAAATTGTTGTTATTATTATTATTACATTTTTATAACAACAATTCATTCAAGTTTGAATTAATTGTTTCTATTTTTTTTGCGAAATTTTTGAACTGTTTGTGTGTCACACTTTATGTTTAAATTGGCTTAAAGTTTAAACTTTACACATTAAAAAAGCCTGGGAACATTTTTAAATGGTCGATTTCAAAAAAACTGACTACCAAGGTTTAAATTATTTACAATGTAACTAATATGCTGTTTCTCATTTGCATATTTATTTGAGTTTTTTTAGAATTAAAAATCTTTCTATTTTATTAGTTCGGCTTGAGGTCCCTTTTATTAAAAATATAAAAACTCTTGTTCGTTTTTAATTTTTATTATATTTTATTTATTTCCAATATTTCGACCAACTTTGTTGATCATCTTCAGAGAAGAAATATAATAATTTACTTAATGTGTAATACAGTGTTGTCCGATGTTAATATCTTAAGTTTCTTTCACTGACTTTACGTTTGAAAAATACGACACAACTTTTTTCTTAATCAATAAAACACTTTCCTTAATTACGAAATTTTATTGAAAATTTCTTGCACAACTTGCGATTGTAAATTTTTGTTTTTAATTAAATAAAAAATGTTAATAACTTTATTAATTGCAAAAGCAAGAGAAAAAAATTTATTCAAATTGTTTGTTTTTTCAGCTATGAAAAGTAAAGCAATAGATTAATTAAATAAAAAAGCACCAAAAACGCAAATACCATAAAAAATATTGCATGTTGCATGGATTTCGAATGCTTGACTAAAATATGCATTAGACGTTATGGTTTAACAATTTTTTAGGTTTAATAACAATAATGAAAATTATATGAATGTTTGAATTACAAAGAGAAATCCTCAAACACCTTTAAGCAAGTAATTGCTCAATTGCAAACAAAACTGAACTTGCATTTTTGCTTATGAATGCTTAAAGATATAAAAAAATGAACTTTGAATGTAAAAATACCAGAAATCAGCTACACGTACGCAAAATTCAATTATATGCAAAACGAACGCAAAACGAATAATTTTCCCAGAACAAGAAAAATAATGTTAACTATTCAATAATACACGTAATCATAATCGTAATATCATCCATTTGGGACAAGAGGGTCATAACTCAAAAACTACAGTTTCTTCTAAACACTTGTCTGGATAAATAAAATCTGATATACATACATGCATGCATGCATGCATACATACTCGTACATTTGTATATATGCAATACTCATGTCGCAAATAAGAGATTTGTAATAGTAATTTCTCAACAGGTCAACAACAACTGAACCGATTCTATTCCACATATACATATGCATATATAGGTATTTTTCGAACGTAATAATTCGACAAATTCTTACCTTATTTAGTTAAAGTAATAGCAGCAACAGTAAGTAGTAAGTAAGTAGTTTGGTTGAGTGTCGTGTTGAGTATAAAGTTGCTTGCTAAGTTTGCTGGCAGTCAAGTTAAGTCAAGTCCACTTGTCGTTGAAACAGAAACAGCTGCTGCTTTTCAATTTGGTGTTTGTTGTTGTTGTTGCTGATATCTTGGTTACAAACAAACAAAAAAACTTCAAGTTATTGTGCGCTTGTTGTTGTTGTTGCTGGTAATAATAATCCACAATGTTTTTTTTTTGTTGTTGTTTTTGTTTGGTTTTAGAAGGTTGGTTACAACTTGTTGTAACTGGCGTATGACTTTTGTTGTCAAAGCTCCGTTCAAATTTCATTCACTTTTTTTCTTTTTCTTTTTTGGAAATATTTTCGTCTTTTGTTTTTTCAAAAAATATTTAGACGAGAGTTCACAGTTTTGTTTGTTTTATTCTATTATGGTTGTTGGCTGTAATCAACAAATTTATGTTTTAATTTCACACAATTTACGAAATTTATTAATTGTTGTTGATTTTTTGTGTTTTTTGTTAGGGGGCAAATTGGTTCGTTTTAAAAGATTTTTAAATTCCAATTGCTGGAAACTATGCTGCTGTGGTTGATTGATATTTTTTGTTTTCAGCTTAAAATTCATTTTGAGCATAAGACGGTTTTTGTTTAAAAAAATATTTGCTTTTTACACACTTTAAAAACACTTTAAGGAAAATTTCACAGATTTTTGAAATTTTTTTAGAATTTTATTTCTTAGTTGGCTTTTTGAAAATTGTGCGTTTTTCTCAATTGAGTTCAATTTGTTTTGTTTCACGTTGTGTTGCTAAGTGATGTGTGGTGTATGTTGTGTATTTTTGCTGGTGCTGCCTCGACTGTTGTTGTAAAGTAATCCAAATTTTAATGGTTTTGTAGTTTTCACTTTTTCATTCACTTAATTTCAATATTTATTTCTTTATATTAATAAATAATTCTTGTTGTCATTCTTTTAAATCCAATACGTTTTTTTTTCTTCTTACGTTAGATGTATTTTTTTTTTCTTTAAATGTGTTTGGCTTGAGTGTGTGTTTGTATGTATGTATGTTGTATAAATGAGAAAAATTAATAAAATAAATATGTTGTATCTTGTAGCTATAACTAACGCTTGGTTTGCTTAAACATCCTACTACGTTCGCGTTCCGCACGCAACTAACACGGAATATTAAACTGCCGGTCTTGAAATACTTGTTTGAAAAACGAAAAATTGCTTAAAATATAAAAATGTTTCTTGTTTTTGGCTGCAACATACAACACGCTCTAACCAGCACAACATTCCAAAAAAACAAAAACAGAGATACTTGGCCCAACGCAAACACTAACAATAACAACAACAGCAAATACCCATAGCGGTGAGAAACAGCTGTTTAATATCTTATAGAATGTTTTGTATCTTCTACTTGTGTGTTTTGAACACACAACATGTTTTATCTTATTATTATAAAGTTATTATTATTATTGTTGTTGTTGTTGTTGTTACTGCTGTTTGTGTGGTTTTTCGTTCATTAAGGGGGCAAATACTCAAACAAGAGCAGCTGTTAAAACTACTTCAAGCATGTTGCAAGTTGCAAAGCAACAAAACAAACATAAGCTCCTTAAAATACAACACAAACCCAACAACAGCAACAGCAAAAACCACAAGTAAACAAGGTAAGTTAAGTTGTTGGGAGTGAGTGCATGTGTTTGTTGTTGCTGTTATAAGCTAATGTCAGTAAGTAATGTTGTTGCTGTTGTTGTTGCATTTAACTGCTTTAGGAAAAACGGAAGCGGAATTGTTTTGTGTTGTGTGCGAGTGTATGCAACATTTTTATAGCTTAATGTTGGGAGGAGTAGAAAACAAACATACAATTCTTACCTGCAGCTGTGTGTCATACAGGAAATCTTGTTTTTGTTGTTGTTGTTGTTGTTCTTCTAGTACAATAATGTACGGCGGATGGTACGTGCCATCAACTTAATTAAACAACTACTCTGTTAATACAAAGTAGTATCTACGAGTATATATGTATGTATGTATGAAAGTAGTATGAAAGAATAAACTCCATAAACTTGTAAATAAACATACATACATATTTATTTATGTACATAAATATCTAAAATACAATATAAAACTTAATGTAAATCAATAAAAATAATAATAGGTATGTAATACAAAAATTAATACTTTGCCAAAAAACACACAATACACATGTTGGTTACTTTTATTTTGCTATATCTAACATATCCCAACCAAACTTGTTTTATCTAGTTCGTGTTGTTTTGTATAAGAGTTTGATCGTAATCCCATACAAACTGTTCTTCGAGTTGTGTCCCAAACAGTTTTTATTTTTCTTTATGAATGGACTTTAATGGTGTTTAGTCTTCAAATTTGTTTCAGATGTCAGTGAACCACACAGGGTTTAACACATAGTATATGTGGGAGCCAATAAAAACTGAGAACTATTATTGAAATACGTAAACATGGAGATAGAAACATTTGCGTCTTTAAGTTTTGTTTTCGCATTATTTCTTTACGAATACAATGTTTGGATACATAAATATATTTTTTAATTACACAAAATTTTTTGATTTGTAAAGAAACGTATCCAGAAAATTTAAGCAGTTTTCGAAATGTGGTGAAAATATTTAGTAATTGAATTATTATTTTTTGTAAAAGAAAAAAATATTTTCAATTGAAAAACAACAATACCTTGCAAATCGGTTATTATTATTTAAAAATATGTAGTTCTGTCAGTTCAGAGAAACAACTGGACACAAATTTTGGAAAATTGTTCAGCGTTTTTGGAATATCTAATAAATTTTGACAGAAGAAATCTATTTACTTTACGAAACTTTAAATTTATTAATTTCTTACAAAGGGTCAAAATGTTGATATTGAAAAAAGAATGTTCGTTAAGAGAAATATTGTTTATACATATTTCCACAATTAGTTTTAGTTAGTTTTAAACTTTAAGAACACTAAAGACAAACTTTTTACTTCTGATAAACATCAATTTATTATGTATAATAAATTATATGTAATCTTAAAAGTAGTTCAACAAAATACAATCATCCGTATTTTTGTCCAAACATGCATAAACATTTAGATAATTAAACAAATGTTGTTTAAGATTATAGTGAAGCACCTGCCAGGATGGCTTATCTTCACTGCACACTTAAACGCAGGACGGACTCGGCCCGTCAACCGCATTGTGTGTCCTACCAATGACACAGGAATAGCCTCTAGAAGGACTACTTAATTGAACAAGTAAGAGTGCTATATTCGGCTATGCCGAATCTTATATACCCTTCACCTTTGTTGTGGATGCATAAATATATTATAATTATAACACGCCATCTGTTGATGAATTTGTTCGTAACAATATTAATACACTTTGTGTGATCAACGCCATCTGTTGATGAAATCAATCGTAACAATATTAATACACTTAGTTTTTTTGATGAAATTTTCAGAGGTTGTCTCGGATTTTTGCTCCTAT
The DNA here is from genome assembly GCA_916048285.2 of Bellardia pandia. Lineage (NCBI taxonomy): Eukaryota > Metazoa > Arthropoda > Insecta > Diptera > Calliphoridae > Bellardia > Bellardia pandia. Next base: position 63,354,220 of record OU696531.1, on the reverse strand, counting down.
CTCCGTTATTTATGGGCGGATTTTTCTGATTTTAAAAAGCAAACTTCGCGGAAGCATGTCTGATAGAATTATTGCAAATTTGGATCCCTACGATATCTGGAGACTTCAGAAAATTGATTTCAACACACAGACAGACGGACATGGCTTAATAGACTCCGCTATCTATAAGGATCCAGAATATATATACTTCATAGGGTCGGAAAATTTTATTGTGGAAATTTCAAACGGACTGACAAACTTATCTATTATACCCTTCTCATGAAGGTGAAGAGTATAACAACAGTAACTAAGAAAACTTTAAAAGGGTTTTCGAAATACTTTCAGTCGGCTAATCTGAAAAACTAAATAGACAATACAAACTTAGAAATGCAATATCTCCTGATCTTTTAAGGGAAGTATATCATGCAGCAGGTTCGGATATCTCGGCGTTCTACTGTCTCATTGTATAAAAAATTAATTCAATAATTAATCGATTGAATTTATATAAAAACCATTTAAATGAATCAACACATTTGTTGGAATGGTTTTGTAAATCAAATGAAATTTTAGTGGACTTAAGCTCAAATTCGAAACTCGGACACAACTTTTTGTTGTCTCATTCTCGCCATTAAGTGGATTTTTAATTTAATACACTTTACATAAAACATGTTTGCACAAATATTTGTTGTTTTCGCTTAACAAATAACTGTTTGGCCAACTACTTGTCCGACAACTTTTTTACAATTGCAGAAGAACTTCTGGAAAAGTTTTTAATGAAATCAACCACTACTAAAATGGTTTGACACAACATTCCCTCGTGCGGAAAATTATCATGGAATACAATTTTGTAAATTAAACTTTCTGTTCTTTATAAAAAATCAAGCATAAATATTTAAATTAACACATTTGCTGGATTTTAATTAAGACAACTTTACAGCAAACAAACTGAGGGGGACGAAAAGGGTTAAACCAGATAATTGTCAACACGTTGCTCATCGATGTCACAGGACAACAGACGGCTCCAATGTATATTAAGAGATTAAAAATAAATATAAACACAAACACATACTTATGATATGTACCTACATACGAGTATATGTACATATGTATATATAAAAAAGAACAATGATAAAATGAGCAGTAGAGTTTCTAATGTGAACCAAATTGAAGCGATAATAATGAAAAATTTTCTAAAAAAAAAAGTTAAATAAACTTTTCTAATATCCGTAGATGACTTTATTTTGACATAATTTGGCCAAAAATGAATGCATGTGTGTATGTATGAAATGTATGTATGTAATATTGGTCCTTTAATTTCTACAAAAAAACAAAGAATACTAAAAAATGGTAAACACATGAAAAAGTAACAAAATTTTAGCCACAAACTTTTTTAAATTGCCATAATAATACAATTCCTTTTTTTTCACAATTTACATATTTGTTTTTGCTTGCAGAATATTAACGTTTCACAGTGGGTGGATTGACTAACTTTTGGTAATAAAGACAAAATTATAGACATGTTTGAAAAAGTTATTGTTAGCTCGTTTTTAATTAAGATACAATAAATAAAAAAATGTACAAAAAAATGTTTAAGCAGCTCAGAAATTCTGAATTGTTTAAATTTTGCCCAATAACAAACAGATTTCTTATATTTTGTAGCACTCATATTTTGAATCACTCAATCTAATCTTGAATTTGGCAATGTAGCAAACACTAGTATAAATACTTAACTCTCTCAATTTTGTTCAACTGACTTCACTGTGGATTTGTATGTATGTGACAACTAAAACACTAAATGTATTAATGTAAAGTTTTAAAATTTAAATAGACATACATGTGCATGTGTGTGTGTCCATAGATACACACACACACATACACATGCTTGTGTGAAAGTACGTACATATAAAGTATATTAGAATGTATACGCTGGGTTTCATAAAAATCATTGAAGCTTTTAGCTCGAGGCTCTGCAGATGATTGTCAAACAAAATGAAACAAACGTTAGATGTTAGATATGAATGTATCTGTGTGTGTCCTAAGTTGTAATAAATGGAAGGATGGACATGAAGACATGCATATAGTTTGCATGTGCGGCAATCTACTAAATTAATGAATGAATAATATTGGCAAATGTCCAGCTGGTGTCAGTTTTGAAAATGTCACTAATGCCAGACTTTTTATGTCTTCAATGTATCTTCTTATGACCTACACAGTATATATGCATATTATTATTAGGTACATACATATATATTAATATATATATTATACAAACATAGATTTTTATAAATATTTCACATGGAGTCATCTTTTATACAAAGATACTTTCATATTAATAAAATATAATTTTATAATTAAATATCAGATATTATGCACGAGTATATTTTTTTAACCTACTTGACATAATTTGTTATCAACATTTTGTGAAATGTTCAAGGATAATGGTTTAATCTAAAAAAAAATAATTTATTTCAATTCTATTTCATAATTCTCTGGCCCGTCATTGAACAAATATCCGATTATCGTTTCAACAATAAATCATATTAATTATAAACTTTCAACAATTCAAGGAGTACTTGTGTTTTAATTTGGACTCCTCAGTAGCGGTAATTTTTTGTATTACCTTTGTATTTTGGTAATTATGGATTTTTGTTTGTCAAAATATTTCATTTAACAGTTTGGCAAATTCGTGGTATCTTTTGAATAAATATGCATAGCAAATGCATTAAAAACTTATCAGAATTTGTGAATATTGCCAAGATTTGATCCAACTATATTTAAGAAATTAAAACTAACTTCATAGACATAATCATACACATAACTTGATTGATTATATGTTAAAGATTCCAGAGAAAATTTGTTACAGAAATCCAACATCTGTTAAGTGATGTCCCTATATAACGTGGTAAAAACGCAGAACAAGAAATAAAAAAGGTTGCAAATTAAACTGTCTGCATGGATTACAATTACTGACCATCAAGTTTCAATTATTTTTCTCATAGTAAGTTCAAATTATACATTATATTATATCCAATATTCATATGTGCTAAGAACAAGTTGTTAATATTCAAAAAATTTAACTAAATTAAGAAATGAGAATAAGAACATGATTTTAAAGCAAATCTATTGTGAGAAGAAAGAAGTACACAAATATTTCAACGGATTAACACAAACACTTCATGCAGTTGGTTTTAATGACGATTAAAAAATCTGCTAAGTAATAAATGATAAAGTTGGAAACTAAACGAACCTCTTTTAATAATGTTTAATAGTTTGACGTTAAAAGTATTGCACAATTCGTTGCAATCAAATATGAAGAAAAGTAAATGTTTTGAGCCATCTAAAAATCATTATGGTGGCAAAGAGTTGTGCCACTAATGAGCATTTTATTACAAAAGTTTAACATGCAACTTTTTTTCTTTCTTGGCAGTCTTGTGCGACTATTTTTAATAAAAATTTTATTACTTTGTCAAGTCGGTTGTTGGTTAGTGAGTAAAGTGTGGCATTGGCAACTTATTGCAGTTTTAAATTTATATTAAATTTTAAAAAGTAGTCCAAAACTTTTTGTTTGCTGAAATAACAAAGAGAGAATTTAAAAAATAAATATTATGTTATGGATAGGAAAATTGTGAATTGGAATAAAAAACACACTGACAGTCACAAAGCCAAGAAGTTAAAACCTGCCAAACTATGACCGCCAGCCAACCAACTTTACTTGTCCGGATTCTTTTTGATTTTTTTTTACTTTTAAGAGTGGTATACAAATCATGACAAATATGCTGGTCACTTGCAAATATATTTTATAACTTGTAAAATACCGAGACTTTTAGATATACTAGAGTTTTTAATTATAAATAATGATAGATTTGAATAGGATTCACTGATTCAATAACAAACGACTGCAACTATGAACATACTGAAGGCCCAACCATAATGTGCATAAACTGGCTTAAGCCAGCTTAAGCAACTGTGCGAATACATGTCAAAACGTATGTGCAAACCATAATGTACTTAATGAAACTTTTCGTCAAGTTTCATTTGCTTAAGTAAAGTGCCAAACTGAACGCACTTTCCGTACGGAATCATCTGTTTTTTGATTTCATTAAAAAAATAAAAAAAAATTAGTGTGCAAAATCAAGAAATAGATGATATTACTCATACATATCTTATCACTTTTTTATTATTTATTCAACAATTAGCAGTTTTTACTGTTTGCAAATTTTCAATAAAATAAAACATCAAATAAACAAATACAGGGCTGTAATTTTTGGTACTTTTTAATTTAAAGTATGTACTCGTAAAAACATAAAACACTGCACAAATATGCAACAAGGGTTACATGCATCATGTAAGTACATTATGGCCACCTAAAAGTCTTCTTAAGTTTACTTATGCATTTGACAGACTTTTCGTTCATTTTTGACAGTTGCTTAAGCTAGCTTATGCACATTATGGTTGGGCCTTTACTCGTATATTGGGTTTATAGAAAACTTACATTGTTGTTCTAATGAAAATTGATTTTGTTTCATATTTCCAACAGCAAAAGCAAATGACCCTGTTTGGAAGAGAAAACAAATTAAAATGACAATTAATGGAGCAAGATTTGTGCAAAACCGGTTGCGGACATAATACAGAGTTAACAACCGTACATTTGTAAAAATTGTGATATTGTAACTTATCGAAAATAATTTGCAAATATTTTCAATCGCAAAATAGGAATATGATCACACAACATCGATTCATTTTGTTTACCCGGCATTTACACATGCAAGTGCAAGATCGAAAAAGTCGATACATTCACACTTTTTTACTAATACACTCACATTTTTTCACTTGCAGAGCTAGTCGAGTTTTTCGAATAAGTTTTCGTATATAATACGTACACGGCATTTGCTTGCAAGTACTTGCATGTGTAAAGGCAGGGTTAGTCATCCTTCAATGTTTTCAAGAAAGTTTTGCCAAAACATTTCAGCCGAATAGGTGCTAATACCGGGCTTTGAGAGAGGCAGTAAAAGTTTTTCTGTTCTGTTCTACCTCGCAGCACACGGTCAAATCTGTATAATAATATTATGTAATAATACGTATATCCTCTATTCAGTTTTAATCATGCATAATACTCTCTACAATGCCCTATTGTCCCATTGATACTCAGCAGACGAAATTTGCCGCAATAAAAAATTAAAGTGAGGATATTTTGATCATTAAGCATGAGTTGGTATTTGTAGCCCGGGTTTGATTCCCAGCCGCCCCACTCAAACAACATCAGTTTCTGATAATTATTAGTTTTCTTTCTATCCATCATAACTAATATTTATCACAGCGCCCTCCTTCGGTGGTTTACCATTCAAACGCCACCGAAGTAAAATAATTAAATAAAGGCTAGAAAATCAAGCTTTAACATTAATGCGCCTACTCACCACCAGAGGCGCTGAAATTCTGCACTAAAAACAAACATAATGCGCAATTGCAGAGTTGTGATATAAAAAAAGCTTTCTCCTTTCACCACCTTTACTTCTTCAACTATCCCCTTTCCAAAGAAAGTAACGCAATTAATTGCCTGAGTGTTACTTCTCTTGAAAAAAAAAATACTCATTACATATATCGGATTTATAGACAGCTGCCTAGCTGCATTAGATACCGCAAATGTTTCTACGTAGAAAATGCTACATGAGTTCCACAGTAGGGAGGTATTTCTGATCTTCAATTACACAATTTCCGATTTCTAATACTATGCGTAGTGCCTCGGTAGTTCTAGAATTTCGAGCTCCTGAAAAACTTGGAGCTACTGTTCCTGTTATATTCATCCGTGCCGCGAAGAAAGCATGCGTAAGTAAGGCCATTATCGGCCACCATAAAAGTGATTTGCTGCTTAGAATTTTGCCAACCTTCGGTATGAATACCGAGATAAATTTGAATAAATCGTCGTCATTATTGCATAAATTACATCCACGTCAAAACTATATGGTCCAAAGGCACACATTGACCATTTAATAATAATCGATTAACCAAAAAGTTTTCAATGATTTATAACATTTTATTCTTACATTATTTTATAAATCATGTAGACTGTCTTTTTGGCATTGATTGTATGCACAAAATGTTTTCAAGTAACAGACAACCAGGGAGACACTATGGAAAAATGAGAAGGATTATGTGTTAAAGTAACAATAGCAACAAAAAAATCGTGTGATTTGTTTATGTTTCTCGTGTAGTGTGACCACTTTAGCATTTTTGCGGCTAAATTTAGTTTATTTTATTTTATTTTAGCTGCAAAATTTTACATTTAGCATTTTTTAATAATATGTTTAGCATTTTCTAGCTGTATAAAATTTAAAAAAATATAATTTATTTTCTGTTTTAGATTTGTTTGAAAATAAAAAAGGAAAATTATATAAATATTTTAAAGAATCACAAATTTATCAACAGATAAAATTACAACTATTGAACTACAATAGCCAAAAGAAATACAAGGTGGCGCAAAAGTAATCCTCCTATCAGAAAATGCTATACATTTTGCGAGGCCCCTAATGACAGTTCTGTTTTGACATTTGTGTAGTAAACACATGCGAAACACACGTTAATAAACGATGTTACGCTACACCGCTCCAGAACGCAGAATATTGCTGACAGAACTGACATTAAGATACTTAAAAGTATTATAAGAATATGTATCGACTGTTATAGATTAAATAAGAGAATTTTGCGCACAATAGAAATGTTTCTATAAAAGATTCAGCTTGTCCAAGAATTGAAACCGACAGATTGCCTGTAACGACTTGTTTATGCAGGTTTTTTCCGGCAAAAAGCAGAAGAAAATCATAATTTTATTCATTGGTTCGTTAATAAGCAAAACTGTAGGATATGGGCTACGGAAAATTACACCTACCTATATGTACGGTTTGATGCAATGTTTCATCGGAAAGGGTAATTGCTCCTTATTTTTTTCAAAATGAACACGGAGTCGTTGTTTCAGTCAATGTTTTATTGTTAAATTTATAATACAAAAATATTATATTTTATATGTAAAATTAATTCAATAAATATTTTATATAAAAAAGAAACTTGATGCGATTTTTTTCAAATGGCGCGATTTTTTCTCCATTTTGGTGAGTTTTGAAATTTCAAAGTTGACAACGCTGCTGGTCACACTGTTCTCGTGTATTCTTTTTGCTCTCTTCACTCTTTCAGTTTTTCTCCCACAACCATTTACTTAGACTTGTTATAAAAATTAACCCCTTCCTCTGAAAGTCATTGTTTATTCAAGTGAACAGTTACTACAAGACCCAACATTTGTAATTTTAGAAAAAAATTCTAGCTTTGCTTATTCCTATTGCTCGTTTACAATGTAAATGAATACCACCAGTGGGTATGAGTCTTTTTGTTGCAATATTTATTCAAATGAGCTTTAGAAGAAAAACACACAGAAAGTTGAAAATTACAAATGCAATTGGAATTGTTTGATTTTTAAATAATTTCAATTCGAGTAATTCATATTTGTATGACAATAATGATCAGTTTAATTTTTTTCGAATTTTCTTAGAAATGTTCATGTATTTTTGAGATTGTGTTTTCTTTATGTTTGTATATTTGTATTAAGAGATATTTGATTTGATGAACGTTGGTACAGTGTCATATTTGCATAATCATAATGGATTAATAAAAATATTGAATTCAAAGCCTTTAAATTTCGAATCACAGTGAATGGGTGCGAAAATGAGGTGAATGATGTCTGTTGGGATCAGAGATCGGCAATGAATCGTTTTTTTACGATTCACAACTACTCATAACATTTTAAGTATAAGTGGTTTTACATCATTGAAATTTAACTACTCTGAGTTACTCAAACTCACAACAACGTTGACTTATAAATGCGGGTGGATATAAGTATGTGTACTACGCCGACTTCGAGCTCATACCATTCCCAATATGTTTGATTCATAAACAACGGTATTTAGATTTACATCTTAAGAAAAATTCTCACATACTCATAAAGTATTCAACTCAGTTAAGTCATTAAAAAAAATTTCAGCAAAATAAGTAAAAAAGAAATATAAAAACATACAAGTAAGTTTATAGGAAAACATATTGGGGAAAGTATAACATTTATTATTTTATAAATTTTTAAAAGCGGACTGTAAAAATGAACGACACTCGCATGAGTGTATGCGAGTCATACTTATTTTTTTTATCGTCTACGTACATTGAGATTAAATCTGAATATAATGAGTACTTCAAACTTTAAATATGAATATTGGTTTGATGATATTGAGACAAGTATGAGTACGTATAAGTATAACAAATTATAAGTCATGATTCAAGTATACTCACTTTTTCAGTACTCATAACTGATCTCTGGTTGGGGTGCATTATTTGGGTTGATCCAATGAGAATTTTTTCTTAACTGGCTTCGAAGTCATCTCCTAATATTTTTAAGAAAACTAAATACATAGAGGGAAATTCACAAGAAAACCCAAGTAAAGATAAAAATATATAATGAAATCAGCAAGAGAGAAAAAAATAAAGGTTATATAGTTTATAGTTTATCCCTACCTATACAATAAAAAAAAATTAAGTGCAAGAGAGAATTTTGTAATAAATGACCTAAAAATATAAATTAAACACTTTATATTATTAACTCGTATTTTATATTAAATAAATGTAAAAATGTTTATTTAAGTTCAATAAATTGTATGGAGTAAATGAATTATTTACTACAGTGTTTTTGTATTGTATGTAGCACAATAAAAATGTCAATCATTGAGTGCAAATGACAATTTAAAAAAATAAAATAAATGTTAAAAAGTACAAGTTAAAATGTTATTGATTAGCAAAACCGACCATATAATACCATCAGTGTTGCTAGTTTAGCCTTTTTTTAGTTTTTTGGCATCGTTCGATTGTTAAAATAATAAACCATTTCTAGAACTTTGGCTGAATATTCTAGACACGAACTTGCAGTCTCGTCTCATCGAACTGTTCGGACGTGTTTTTTTAGTGCGGCTGAATTTTCGGTGAAAAAATCGTAATAGGTGAAAAAGTGTAAAAAGTTGAAATTAAACAAAAAGTAAAAAAAAAAATCGTAATAGGTAAAAATATAAAAAAAATAAACATTAAACATCACATAAAAACTGTATGAGTGTTCCTCTCAGATGTAATTCTGAGAAAGAGCTTAGCTCGATTAGAAAAACTAGATGGGTCTCTGAGGAAGAATCCATAAAAAAATCTCTGGAGAATTTTCTTTCTACAAGAGCCGTAGAACGGCGTCGTTCCTGTTCGCCCAATTTCAACAGATGACAAAACATCATCTTCACCAAATAGTGCAGCCAAACCCAAAAAACAAGTAGGTATGGATAAGTACATCACCGTTCTCAAGCGACAGAGGAGCCCGAAGTCTGCTCAAGTGTCATCAAATGCAAAAGCTCCTAAGACCGTGAGTAATGATCAAAATAGGTTTGCTCTCCTCCAGACGGATGAGCCAGAACTTCCTAAGAAGACGTTTAAGCCCCCACCAATTTATCTGAGAGAGCCGACTTCCAGTAAATTGGTACAAGGAATTGTTGCTGTAATAGGTGAAAATATGTTTAGCGTAACCTCAATGAAACATGGAAATATCTGCGAGACAAAGATACAAGTGAATAGGGAAGATGATTTTCGAAAATTGTCCAACCAGCTGGAAAGGGAGACTAGGGATTTCTATACCTACCAGCTCAAAAGCGCAAAAGGACTCCAAGTCGTTCTAAAGGGTATAGATCCATGTGTTGATCCTGCGGAGATAAAGACCGGCTTAATGGACAAAGGGTTCAAAATCAAGAGCGTAGTGAATATTAGAAACCGTGAAAAGATCCCTCAGCCCATGTTCAGGGTAGAATTGGAACCTGGAGATGTTGTCTTAAAGAAAAACGAGTTCCATCCCATCTACAATCTGATGTACCTTCTGCATCGTAGAATCACCGTGGAAGAACCACATAAGCGTCAGGGACCCGTCCAGTGTCTCAACTGTCAAGAATTTGGTCACATCAAGGCGTATTGTAAATTGCCGACAGTTTGTGTTGCGTGTGGGGAGCTACATGCAACTGCTCAATGCGATAAGTCGGGAACTGACTCAAAAATCAAAAAATGCAGTAACTGCGGAAGTGGAGTCAAAACTGTTTGAAAAATTGTTAATGACAAAGTTACTCCAATTCTGAATGACACTGAATGTATTTCTAATCATCAATTCGGCTTCAGAGCTAAACACAGCATCATCGAACAAACTCACAGATTGGTAAATGTGATAAGAGGGTCGTTTGAAGACAAAAAATACTGCTCCGCCCTTTTCATTGATGTGTCCCAAGCGTTCGACAAAGTTTGGCATGACGGTTTAATGCACAAAATAAAGTTAACTATGCCTGCTAACACCCATAAACTCATGGAAAGTTATTTATACGGTCGCAAATTTAAAATCAAAGAAGGTGATTTTTTAAGTACCGCTCAGCCAATTGAATCAGGTGTGCCACAGGGTAGCATACTGGGTCCTACTTTATATTTGATATATGCCTCCGACATGCCGTCAGACCCTAAAATCCATACGTCAACTTTTGCAGACGATACAGCCTTTATCAGCGTCCATCAGGACCACCAAGTTGCATCACAGAATTTGCAGAATTATGTTTATAAACTAGAGAATTGGCTAGAGCTTTGGAAAATCAGGGTTAACGAACAGAAATGTATTCATATAACTTTCACATTGCGAAAAGATACCTGCTCGTTCATCAGAATAAATAATCAAATTATCCCGCAACACAATGCAGTCAAATACCTCGGCATTCACCTCGACCGCCGTTTAACTTGGAAGTCTCATATTGAAGCGAAACTTACACAAATGAGATTAAAAGCAGTGCAACTTAATTGGTTAATCGGCAGAAATTCTACATTGAAATTGGATTGCAAACTTTTGTTGTACAATGCAATTCTAAAGCCAATCTGATGTTATGGAATTCAATTATGGGGTACTGCCTCAGCATCTAACATTGAAAAAATTCAAAGGGGTCAAAATAAAATTCTACGGATAATTACTGCAGCTCCATGGTATGTTAAAAATTCTCGAATCCACAAAGATCTAGGCGTGCCATTAGTAAAAGTCGAATTTACAAAATATGCGTCAAAGTATGTCAGCAAACTCGAACACCATCCAAACCCACTTGCACGAGACATCCTTAACTTTAGTGGCCACAATCGGTTGAGAAGGAGGGATACCCTTGCTTTAACTCAAGCGCAAAACAGATGACTGGATCAGTTGATGTGAAATTTTTTAGTATCATAAAAATTTTTATCTAGCACTGGCTGGGCTTATTATTTTCTGTTTAGTATTAAGATTTGACTACTTATTGTCATTTCATATATGAAGATTCAATAAATAATTAAAAGCAAAAAAAAAAAAAAAAAAAAAAAAAAAAAAAAAAACGAACTTGCAGTCATGAACATTTTAGTATCTTGGCTCCGAACCTTCCAGAAATTATGATTGCTGAATAAATAGACTAACAGGGCCAATCAAGTGAATCAGTTGATTGTGCGTTATTGCTGTGTAAACATCAAACAGTAATTTAAGTGTGTAAAATAAAGTAGGTTTGAAGTGTGCTTTTAGACAAAATTTTCTTAAAGTACATTTGAAGTCTACTTTAATAATACCCTACACCACCATAGTGGGAACCGTATATTGGATTTGTGCTGATGTTTGTAACGCCCAGAAATATTGGTCCAACACCTACCTTAAAGTATACCGAACGACTCAGAATCACTTTCTGGTTCTGACGATTTAACGATGTCCGTCCGTCTCGCTGGCGAGCTGTCCATGTAAAGCTTGTGCGCAGTGCAGCTTTTATGAGAGCTATAGCCAATTATGGACCAACTTTCACAAAAGTAATAATAGTATAATTTTTACATACTTATAACTGATCGGTGTAAAATTTCGGTTCGATATGAAATAGTCCTCATAAGGAAGCTTTAACCAATTATTTGTCATCATGAAATTCTGTACGACGTTTTATATGTATACTAGCTTTTTGAACCCGGCGTTGCCCGATGATTTCTTATCGTTTATTCCTGACAGCTGATAATTTAAAATTTTAATTTTCCTCTATTTGACATTGATTGGTATTGCTAAAAAATGTGTGTTTTCACACACTCGCGTGATCAAAAATTTAAAAATTTACCGAACTTTGACAATTTGTAAACTTTTGAAATTTAAATAGTTTAAATGGTTCAATCTGAACTGCTTTCGTCTTTTGGTCGTAATGTATGTAAGACCTTAATTGTCGTTGAAAATTTTGTGCTAGTAAAGAAATCGATATTCAAGATTAAATTAAAATATGTCTGCCTCTTACATAAATATGACCAACAAAAGAAAAAATTTATATTTTTAGGGCTTACCAAAATTAAGAGATCATAATTTATGTACAATTTGCTTTTATTTGGTTGAAACGAACTTTTTTAACAGTAGCATCTGTGAAAACTGTACTTAAATATTTGTTTCAGATTAGTTTCGTAATCAGCAGAATAAAAACTTATATAATAAATTTTTTTGATGGTACAAAGCTAAAAATCAAATTCTATCTCTTTAAAGAAATTTAATAAAAAAGGTACCGAAAAAAGCAAAAAACTCTTAAGTATTTTCGCTATTTTTCTTGAATTTCCAAACCCATGTAACATACCATTAAACTTTGATGCCTTAAATAAATCTTTACTTTAAAGCTTAAGAACTTAATAATACTTGAAGGTTGACTGTCGACAAAATACTTTCCTAATAAATATCTTTCTAATTGCACAGAGCAACAACACAGCTTGTACAAACAAATAATGATTTAAAAAAAATATATATTAACATTTTACGTTAGTTCGATATATTTTTACCCTTCGTTACCGTCTAACAATCATTTTGTAAAAAAGATACTTTGCAAATAAATCTACGAATCTACGACAGTACAAAATAATTTTTGTCAACTAAGAACAAAGTATTCAAAAGCTCTAAAAAAAGTACCCACCTACATATATTCCGTTATAGAAATTCATATTTAACATTTCAAGTCTGTATCTTCTTTTTACTCCTTATTTCCTTCTAAGGGTCGTACTATGAAGAAATTACTTCTCAAATATATATATTTTTGTGATTGCATAAAGCCACAACACAAATTTAATTGTTTTAAAACAACAGACTCAAAAGGTACCAAAAATTACCAAAACACACATTTTAGTTTGAATATTCCAAATATAAGTTTTTGCAATACTTTTTTTTTTTTTTTTTGTCTTTTAATATGTATATCAATATTTAATTGCAAGTCTTCAGGTTATTTCTTAAGATTGAATAAAAAAATTCCTTTCCTTAAGATAGAAAGTTCATTTCTAATACACATTTGTGTGACTCTATAGAAATAGAAATGTGGTTGCTTTATAACAAAGTTTTAAAAGTTTTCCCATTTTCCCCCTTTTTAGTCTACAGACGTTTTCCCTCTTTATCCCGACATGGTCCAAGTTTTTAAAAATTATATAACCTATTGACACTTCAAAACACAAATATATCTACGTTCCAAAATTCATTCAAATTGTTATATTCATTAATGATTACAGTTTTTCTCCGAACTGGTCCAAGTTTTGAAAAAAGATAAAGACAATAGACGCTTCCAATCACGGATATATTTTCGTTCAAATGTTAGATCCAATCGGTTGAGCCTCTTGGTATTAAATAAGTTTTTAAAAAAGATATAGCCTGTTGGCGTTTGCAAGCATGGATATATTTACGTTTTAAATTTCTATAAATCTCTTCCCCCGTTTAGTCTTCTCGGGTTTTCCTCTGGGATAACAAAACAGAAAAAAGTTTTGGAAATCTTTATGTACTCGTATTTCCTATTTATCGTTCAAGTTTTACCAACATATACTGTCATTAAAATATGTTAGGAAAATAAAGCAAATTTAATTGAAGTCTTTAATGAAGAGTTTTGTGTTTTTTATTTTCAAAAATAGTTTTTTTTTTTAATTTTAAATTAGGTAAAAAATATATTTCTTTAGACTGCAAAAATGATTTTGTTTTGAAAAATAAAGGGAGGTTATTTTATATCTTTAATGCTGCAGATTTAATTTCTAAACGATGTGAAATGATTTTTTAACCAATAACATTACGCTGTATGGTAATGGAAAATGCGAAATATCTTCCAAATCTTGAGTAGGGTATATCTATCTATACAACATACACAATATATTTTTTTAATTTAAGTGAGATATTTAAACAGACAAAGGACAAAGTCGACCGACCAAAAACACATACATACATACATACATTTAAGCAAACATTTATATATTTTTTTGTGGGTCATTTATTCATTCGTGAATGTAATTTTATAAATTTTTTTTTTCATTTAGGTTTAAATAGTTTTTATTTTGTTTTTGGGTTTACCATGAATTTTCGACTTTATGAGCATCAACTATCAGTTGAATAGAACACAAGCAAGTATTATGGTATTTTTTATTATTCACAAATTATTTTTCAATACTCAAACAATTTAGTTTAATGGTTTTTGCTTATCGGCAGTTTGGTATGCATGTTTGAGCACAGAGTTGTCAGTTGCAATAAGAAATATCGAAATAAATATATTTATTTAAGAAATTTTCTCTCCCAACCAAACTGTCTACTAAGTACATCAGTAAGAAAGTAAAAAAGAACATGGATCGTTTATCTTTTTCTCGGCAAAAGGGACGATTTTAAATGGGGCAAAAAATATGTCGAAATAATTGAACATAAACATTGCTTTCTAATTGAATGCCAGAGATATTATAAAAATGTATTTGTTTTTGTACTTTATTTATTTTATTATTTGTTTATGGGTTTATTCTTTGGAAACATACATATTTAACAATTTTGGTCATTTTTACCAAATGAATACAAACACAAATGTTTAAAATATTGAAAATATTATGTAAAAGATTCACATGAACATTCTCATGCACTTTAATCTACATGCTGTGCAAATATCGATAAATTGTGGCTTCAATTGAGCGTCAATATCCTTTGTAGACAAGTGGTCAAGATACGTGTGTGGGTGTGTGTGTGTGTGTGTGTGTGTGTGTGTATTTGAAGTGCATTTGAGTTAGTTAGTATTTGCGTTTATGTGAATGCATGTACAATACATTAGGATGGTACCAAAATAATGTAGTAAATTTGCCTTTATTCTAACTGGAATATATTCAGCCATTGCCATCGGTGGCCAAAGAAGCGACATTTTTTTCAAAATTAGAATGCCAAACTTTTTAAGATCTTGGTAATCAAACTCTATGAAGTGACCTTTAGGATTTTATGAAGGTCGGTCCATATATGCGGGAGCCAAAAATTGCCGTACCTCTGGTTTGAACTTTATGGATTTCAGAAGGACTGAACTGAAACATTTGGGGTTAACAGAAACTCAATTTTTAATCGCTTTAACAATACTGCTTAAAATATTTAAAAAACAAACAAAACAAGTATTAATACCCTACACCGACTATGTTTTTCAGATGTGGGCGCTGTATAAGAACTATGAACAATCCCATCCATCCTTTGGCCAAAAAAATATCACGTACCAAATTTTATCGCAATATCTTCAGAATTGCGACCTGTACTCTGCGCACAAGCTTTACATGGACAGCCAGACAGACGGACGGACATCGTTAAATCGACTCAGAAAGTGATTCTGAGTCGATTGGTATACTTTAAGGTGGGCGTTATAAACATCAACACAAATCCAATATCCCCTCCCCACTATGGTGGTGTAGGGTATAACAACTTCTTCATTTAACAGCAGATTTACTATTTAGTTTACAAATTGCTCTAAACTAAATGGACATCTCTTCATCCAAATTCATTGTTTTAGTAGATATTAGCTGATATTGATAATAATTAGGGTTGCCATACGTCCTCTTTTCCCCGGACACCGTCCTCTTTTTTAGGGCGTCCGGGATAGTCCTACTTCCTTTTTTGCAAGTGTCCTGGGTTTGTCCTACTTTTAAAACTTTAATCTATAATTTCGTTTTATTGCATCGAAAGTATTGTTGACATTGATTTATTATTATTTTTAAATACACACGATGTCATGACATGCTTTCTTGTGTAAACACATTGTGTTTGATGCTTTTTGGCCGCCATATAAGTATGCGCCATCACAATTTTAAACGGCTTTGGCTTTTGGTCTTTGTCTACCTGTCTTATGCTCGTAATTTTAACAAATACATAACTACCAGAGTTTATACCAATTACTTTTCCTTACCTAACCAGTAAAAAGAATTTGGTAATTTTAACATTTTTTTACCTACGTGTAACTAGCGACTGCATTCGGTGAAAAATGTGGTAACATTGGTGTTTGACGTTTACAGTTACACCAATTAATTGTTTGCAACGACTTTTTTAGTTTTGTCCAGAAATGTCTGGAAAAGGTCCAAAAGAAGTGAAAAAAGAATTTATTGGAGGGGGGAAAAACAGCTGATGCACTTTCTTCTTATAAATTCCAAATCATTCCAAATTTTAAAATGTTTAATTCTTTCCCTGAATGTGTGTGTTAACCTTTGGGAATTTTGTTTTATAATATTTCTCAAAGTTCTTAGTTCTAGAAGTTCTCAATTCAGTGGACACCAGAAAGAAACAAATTAAACACAGAAATTATTTCTGATGTTATTAAAGTCAAATATGAAGTTTTATGAATATTTAAAAAAATGCGATAATAATATATTGGTTCAAATTGAAAGTGCTGAAAAATATACATGAAACTTGACAACTTCTACTAAAAATAATTTGAAATTTTAAAATGAATTTGTTAATTGTTATGTTGTAGTAGTTATGAGATCAGACTGATAAAAAATTTAATTTTTTTAATATTTTGTTTAAGTTTTGTTTTGTTGTTATATGTAAATAGAATTTTAAATTTGTTTTGTGTATTTTAAGGCGTTGTTTTTTTAATACTTTGCTACAGAGTGTTGTCCTCTTTTTAAGGGTAAATGTCCGGTTTTTTTTGGTCGACGTCCTCTTTTTCTCAAAATGAATATGGTAACCCTAATAATAATAAGCACAATGTTTTTATTCGCGGCGAGTTTAGTTTTTGAATATTTTTTATCAAATAAAAAAAAAACTTCAATGTACAATTTTCATAATTTGCAGAACTGTCAAAATCATATGGTAGTATGAAAAACTTAAGTTGTATTTAAATAGACGTAGTCAGTGATTTAAGTTATAGCTATTTATAGAAAGGAATTTGGTATTTAAACAGAACTTAAGTTTAAACACACTTTAATTTTTAAGTTAAAAACTGGACGTTAGTATAAAATATCGTAAACTGCGCAGCTGCGGTCAGAAAATAATTGCTTTGTATAAAATAAGAAAGTCAAACAAAAGCTTTAACTTATGTGACAGAAAACGTAAGACCACGAAGCTAGAGGAACTAGAATTAAAGAAGGAACTAGAGGAAATATTTCGACTCTAATGGTGTTTTCTTTTCTGAAATAAAATGTTACACCTTTATTATGTACATTTTTATAATGTTTACCCAACATTTTAAAGATGTCGCATTTTTAATGGTCAGAATAGAACATAAAATTTCAACAGTGTGACACTTTTTTTTCATGTACAGCTGGTTTTGTTTATTTTTTGTTAAAAAAGAAGAAGCAGATAGCTCCCTGGTAAGATCACTTGAAATACGACAATGAATATCTCTCAAAAAGACCAATGTCACCTTCCCGACTAATACGCAAATTTTTCTTAAACTATAAAAATTATATATATAAACATACATTACATATATGTATAAGAAGTAGGAGATATTGTCCTATGAAATTTTACATATGTACATCAACTTCAAAGTATTCATTAATTACGTTCTCTAAAAAGCCTTTCACTCGCGGTTGTGGATTTCTTTCAATAATCATATAAAATATTTCATCATAATCAGATGATGAAGATGAATCCAACAAGTCATCCAAAATTTTTTCAGCAAATAAAAAAGTAGTAATATTTTCCATTTTGTATTTTTTTTTTGTTTCTTAACACAAATACACATTCATAAACAAAATAAATATCAGCTGTTTTATCGTGCGATTCTCCCCCTCTAAAAATACAGAGTGTGAAAGGTGCGCTATTTTTTAAATTTATAGTGTGACATTTATAAAAAAGAACACACTACACTTTA
The DNA here is from genome assembly GCA_916048285.2 of Bellardia pandia. Classification (NCBI taxonomy): domain Eukaryota; kingdom Metazoa; phylum Arthropoda; class Insecta; order Diptera; family Calliphoridae; genus Bellardia; species Bellardia pandia. Next base: position 63,336,068 of record OU696531.1, on the reverse strand, counting down.
GCAGTGTTGACATTTTTTCAGAAAAGAACACAAAAAAAATGAAAAAGGTGCGAAATGGGAAAAACGTGTAACATTTTTGCCAGAAAAGAAAACGCCATAACTGTCAAAGAAGTTTTAACGAAAGCGGTCTAAAAAGTACGTTCGCTAAGAAAAGGGCTTACATACGAGTTGCAAATATAGAAAAGCGGTTAGACTTTGCAAACAAGTCCATAAATATTAGATAAAAAAGTAACTGAATTAAAAAGAAAACTATAATTTATATGTAATTATTAGAATATAATATATACATGTTTTAATAAAAAAAAACAGGAACTATTTGAAATCGCACTTTATTTTGTCCGACAGTGTATATATTTGGTTTGAGTAATAATATTCGGAATAAACACATAATGGGAATTGTTTAAGAACTCGAAAAAATTCGATTCGATATTTGGTTTTTATATCCTTTCAGAAATATAACAAAAAAGCTAATGAAATTCAAATTGCTTTAGATTAAAAATATAAAATTCGAATATGTAGTATTAAATGTTGCTTTACTCTTGAGCCGTGTGCATTTGGAAACTACAGATATCTGTTTTTTTTTTTAATTTTTGAGGATGTTGGAAACAAATTTTTGGGCGAAAAAATCTGTAGAACAATCTTTGACTATGTTGGTGTGGCATACAATCACATATCAAATATGCATAAAAAACATTTATTTTGTAAAATTGTGAAAAGGCAAATGGTTGGTTAAAATAAAGTTCAGTTTAACGGGACCATCCTAATATATTTATACATATATTTACATATATGCATGTATAGTATTTCTATGCTATATATATGCATTTAGTTGGCTATTTGGCTTATTGTAACTAATGCCAATCAACAGTGAGAGACGTCAGTAGCTATCTGTAGGTATTTATGTATGTGTGTGTATAAATTTAATACACCAACAAAAGTTGTTGGGTGCAAGAACGTACTACATTTGTATAAAATAAATACGCATAATCATGTTAAATTCTTCCATTCTACAATCACTTTGTAAGTACATACGTATGTGTAGTGAAGCATTAAAATATCATTTCAATTTCCTCAATGCATTTCTACTTCCCATTCACTCCCTACAGTATCTATCCTTTGAAACTCGTACAATATACTTACTCTGTAAAGATTGTGGGTTAGTTTCCATGTAGCATGTCTTGTCTTGTCTTCTGTTAGAGACTCCTTTGTGCGCTTGCAATGTGTATGTGAACTTTTTGTGTGGAAAGTAGAATAGTTTTGCAAACATTCTTATTTTATTTTACAATTGTTATTTTGAATATAAAAGAATCATTTTTTGTTTTGTTCTTTGATCATCATCTTGTTGTAAAGAAGATATTTTTGTAAAATAAAATAAATTGAAAGTAAATATTTGTCTACAAAAATTTAGTTCACAAAAAGAATATGAAAATTTTTTACTTAAAACAAATAGACTGTTTTCTTTATTGACTGCAAATAATCTAAAGCCATTTTTAATCTATTTGCAAGTAAGATTCGTAAAAATTAAATTGTCAAATGTACATACTCATACATACATACATAAATATATAGTTTCTTGTTGCTTGTGAAGTTAAATGTCATTGTGAAATTGAACATAAATCTTAGAATAATTTAATTCTAAACATGAATATTAAAACTTTTTACATAAAAATAAATGTCTTAAAAATTTATATAAAACTTCAAATTACGAGTATAAGTTACATAAATAAGTTATAATAGTTTTAGGATGAAAAATAATAAGTTTTGTATTTCAAACCGTTGTTCTGATAATGACAATATTTTATAACGAAATAAACTGTACAGAAATCTCTTTTGCATTTTATTTCAAAACCACTTTATCGTCATTTTATGTGAAGAACAAGATCGATTTGTTAATAATATTTCTTTAAGGTCGACAACGTTTCACATACATATATTTTGAAGAACTACTCCAAAATTGGTATTTGAATGGTTGCAATTGCTTTTACTTTTTGTCTCTGGTTATGCTAAAAAGCAATTTAACATATTGAGTATTTCCAAGAGCGTCGCACAGAGGAGTATTTGGCCTGAAAAGCTGGCCAAAATTATTAAACGTGTTTTTTGAATTAAAAGTTTTAGTTTTTTGATAGTTTTAGGTGTAGTATGATATAAAAAGTCTAGTTTCAGATTTTGAAAAAAATTACATTGCGCAACAAAAGTACACTGCGCAACAAAAAAAAATTTTCTCTACCCTAGAAATAAAAGTATGTGGACTATATGGATTTTGATGCCCTTAATTCAAATCTTTTTTCCGTTTTTCTCTAGTACGTAAGGATTTTCTTTTAAAGGCGTGGCATACTTCACCCCCTAAATCGTTGGGTTGCCTTATATATTTTGCCATAACTTGAAAACGTGTTCTCCAATTTTAATAGCAGGAGGATCAGAAGATGCACCGGAAAATTCTGCTTAAACTAACCATACACATTTATTTTATATCTATTACTATTTTGGAGTTATTAAAAATTTAATGGCGAAAAAAAAAATTTACATGCAAAATGCGTAAAATTTTTTGTTTTCAAAATGCAATAAAAAAATTTAAGAACCAAAACGTTAAAGTTTTCAAGATTTTTCTAAAAGCCACATTCCTAAGGAATAAAAGTTGGTATAAAACGCAAAACTCAATTAACAAATGTTGATTTTAAACTCATTCTTGACAGACTGTATGTACATACATACATATGATTTACAGTCTAATTAAAAAAAAATTTCAAAATTGTAAGGCTCTTATAAAACTGTATTTTATTTATGAAAAAAGGCTTTATTATATTTATTTTATATTATTTAATAATATTGAAATATATATTGAAATTTTTCAAACACTGCTTCAGTGCTAATATGTCCCCATCCCCTTCACATTTTGAAATTTCGCTCAATTTTCTGACCAAAAAATCCATTCTGACCAAAAATTCCATTCGTCAATGGTTCCAGCATTAGATTTTTTCACTATTTGGAATAGCTGTAATCTTGTGTAAATTTCCTATTGACTCTCGAAGTTACAAAACGGGTTTGATAAAAATTGTGTGCAATAACCCTTTATAAGTATTTTCAAGCGCATGCTTTTATGACTTAATTAGAAAAAAATAGACAAAAATAGAAAAAATGTGAAAATTTAAAAAAATTGTCAAAAATAATGGCGCAAACTTGCGCACACTTTTTTTTTGTTTCTAAAATTAGAGATTCCAAATTTTTTTGTGGTATCAAACATAATTCGTAGACATGCTAACCTCACTTTTAAAAACTTCTTTTCCTTTTTTTGCAAAAAAAAGTGTATAATTTGTTTTTTTTTAGCTTTTGAACGAATTGTTTCAACATGAATATTCAACATATTTTAATTTTTTTTTCTTTTTTTAATTACTTTTGATCAAACCTTTCAGCGAAAAAAATAATCTTTGTTAAACCTTTATTCGTTTAGTCGCAAAAAAAAAATATCATATAATCATCCAGAAACCGAAAAAAACATTAAAATCTCATATAAATTTCTTCACTTTCCTGACTTTAGCAGGGTCTCAGAGCTACAAATCACAACTGAAAGTCTTCAAAATTTACAATATAATGTAAAATATTGTTGTCTGTCGAGCTGCGTACTTAATTCTCAAGATTTCTTAAAATTCAGTTTTGCCTTTTTGGCCAGCTTTTCAGGCCAAATACTCCTCTGTGCGTCGTAGGTAAATTGTGGATTAGTTTCTTCTATATTTTCCAAATGTCCTTAAATCATGGCATTATAATTTGTGCTTTTTCGCCAAAAATACGGACCTTTTTACAACTTTGGATAAGTGTAACTTTTCAAAGGGACTGTTAGTCTCCTTTCCCAATCTCTGACAGGTTTGACAAATAGTATTGAATGAATATTAATAAAAATAGAGTGCGATTATTGAGAAAGCTCAAGAAAGTTATAAATGTGACGAAGATACAAAAAATGGTAATCATGTGGACATACTTACCCTAAAATTATTACTATTTAATATTTAAAAGACTCGGAATTGCGGAACTTGCATTTTTCTTTCATTTCTAATGAATTTCTAGAACATTTTACCGCTTCGTAGAGCAGTAAAAACATTACCATGAAGACTCTGTTACTTGAAAACCTAGATTTTTTATGTAGCGAATCAATATCATTGTTCTCATCATTATGTTAAGTTCTGAATGCTTATTGAAATTTTGCAAATATGATTATTAAGGATATACATATATATGTTAATTAAAGAACTAGTTGTTAATCCCTTCTTAAAAAGGAGTAACAAATTTTTCATTTAATTTTGGGAAAACGAGTATTTAAACTTTTACTTAATATTAAATAATTCTATATTTTTCCTACAATTTTTACATATTTAATTTTTTTGACAAGAATTCTGACTTAAATATCGCACAGTCACGCTTCGAATCATATTTCAATATTCGTTTATATAAAATTGCAAAAATCCTTAAACACTTTGCAAAGGGAACAAGGTAACCATCTAAAGAATATTGCTACAAGTTCCCAAGTATTAATATGTTGAGGGGTTTAAGAGATTATATAAATATTTGTATAAGTTAAATGTATAATATCTTATGTTTTACTTAAATGTTACAAAGGTGTTCAGATGTTCAGAAAAACAGGGAGAGAATAAGAGTGATTATAACACAACAAAATATAGATTTAAGTAGCAAAAGATTAATAAACAAAAATATGAAATTTCACACCTTTAACCAAAACATGATGCCACAAGAGTAAAAATAACACATCAGATATAAATCAGTAGCCAATGTAAATTTATTTATTTATGTTAATCTGTACATGGGCACACCACACAAAAAGAAAGGATACTAAACCAGTTTACAAGGAAAATAAAGGATATAAAGCCAAAAGGGTGTAAAAAAGGTAAAGCCAAACGAAAAAAATATAAATAAGTAAACAATAAAAGTATGTATAATACGAAATATTACAGAACACTGAAATAGATTTACGAATTGTTACTGAGAAAAAAAAATCACGAAAATAGATGCATACATATGGAGATATGTAAATGTAAATACTAACACTGGAGCATTACGAATAAAGAAGTAAAGGATCAACCACGTGATTTGCATGATAATCTGGGAATTTACAAAAAATCAAGATAACCACGTTCGACATATCTATCATGCATACAAATACTTACCGAATATAAATACGGAGTAAAAAAAAACTCACAAAAAATTTACAAATACTCGTATAGTATCTGTGTGTAGCAAAAAAGGAGAAAAGCGAATGATTGAAAACTGAAAGGACATCACAGATATTAAATGTTGTTTACAGTTTAAGGTTTATGATTAAATATTAATTGGCTGGTGCATTGGATCGAACACTGTGTACGTGGAAAATCCCCATATGAAATATATTTCCACAAAAATATCGAATAAGAATGTGATTGATATAATAGCCTTTAGCATTAACTCATCATTGTAGACATACTTTTTATATCCTTCCTGATGCTGTTGTTGTTGGAATATTTATGACGACTTCTTACCTTTAATTTTGTGCAACGTGCACTAACAATCAATAAATATTTCAGTGATGACCATGACAACAGACAACAGGTACGTAAATAATGTTACAGAAGCAAAAGACAATAAACATTTATGAATTCATGGCGTTATACAAATTTTACAACATAAAATTTTATAAAAGTCTGAATGGTTGGGCGGAAATTTAATGAAAATTTGGTAAAAATTTAATTTGTTGCCTGGAAAAATATTCATGGGCATTTCCTGCGAATGGTCAACCAGGATCCAAAAATAAAATGTTGATAGTAATCGTGTTTTATTGTTTATGATTATAAAAAAGTCTATATTTTTATAATAGATTGGGTTCATATCATATTTCAGCTGTTTTACATGAGAAAATTGGGCTGGAAAATGGAAAATTTTATTAATGCACTCTTTCTTCTAAATCCCTTTATTACAATCAATTCAGAAGAAAAAAGTGTATTGAGGACAAAAAAGTTCGATTAACGGTCAATTTTTACCTTGTTTCTTATCTTTTTTATTTGCAAAATTTCTTACGTTCGCGACCGTAAGTAATTTTTTTTTCTTAAGCAATGCATTTATTTTCTTAACACGCAAATTTACTTTCGTAGATGGTTAAAATATGTGATAAATCGCAAAACGAAAAAAAGACGTTATATCAATAAAATTAAAAGCGATCCACAAAAGCTATAAATTTTACGTGAAAAAGCTGCTGAGATGATGCGAAAACGGCGCTTAGCATTAACAAAGAATAAAAAGGTTTTAGAACAAATGAAAGAAAAATAACGCGCAAGGTTGAGAGAATACCGACAAAAGAAGAAAAAGGAAGCTCAACAAGAAGACGAACATGAAGCGTATTCGTGTAGACAAACTCTGGTAAAAGCAATGAAAAAGGCTGAAAGGGCATTACCAAGTGATTTGAAAAAAAAAACAACTGAAGTTATTAAAGAACTATATGACGAACCGGAAAACATGATGGACAAATTGTTGCTTAACGATATATGCTGCTAACTGTATCGGAAGCCTACGAAGTTTATAAAAATGAATCAAGACAAAATTCTTTCAATGTCATGTTCAACTCTCGACCAAAATGCCGCATAACATGTGCGTATGTATTCTTCACGCCAATTTCAGTTTCTTATTAAATGCTTGTAGAACTGATACAGTCTTTCTCCAAAACCTTCGAAAGTTTTTTACAATTAGCCTGTTGCAATATTGAAGGGAAAGGTGCAGTCGATGGCGTTGGAGCGATTGTAAAGAGAAAGGTTTCCAAATAACTAAAACAGAAAACATTCTCTTAAACTCTTATTACTGGAATTAACATAATATACATTGGAGCTGATACAATTAATAAGATGTCCCCAATTTTACTTAAAAATTGAATGATATACCGAATATTCCAGGTATCAAAATGATGCATTCGGTTTTCTGTGATGAGGACTTTAAACTAAGCACAGCTCTAACGGCCTATTCCATAAAAACAAAACTATTATAAATACTGTAAAAATTTCATATGAAATAAAACTTCTTGTTATAAGTACTACTACACAATACAAATTGAGTATTAAGTTTTTTGTTAAATAATTTTTAAGCTTGAGGTCACTTTTGTTTTGTTTTTTATAAAAGATTTTTTATTTTATTTGCAGAAGATTTCCAAAGGAAATCGAAATATTGAGTTAATTATATATAAAAATAAAAAATCTTTTATAAGAAAAACAAAAAGTGACCTCAAGCTTAAAAATTATTTAATAAAAATCATACAAAAGGTCGAAGAAAATAGAATACAAGTTTTTTGTTAAAGAAATTTGAAAATATTTATGGGAAAATGCATGGTGATAATAATAGAAACAACATATGGAAAAGCCGTACGTTCGCGACCGTTACTTAAGCCAATTGCACAAAAACCAATCGAGATCTTTTATTGTATAAATACTGGATAGAGATCTACATTAATACACTTTTAAAATAAATTAATGACTTTTGAATATTTCGTTCCATTTCGCAGATTTTTAAATTTCACTACTGTCAACCAAAGTTGACTTCTATTTTGCGTACGTTTGTGACCCCAGGAAATGCCCATATCTAATTCAGAATCTACGTTGTATTGTTGTAAGCATACCAATGAAAAAATATACAACAAATACAGGGATACAACGTTACGATAACGGCTATGAGTAGGGTAATAGTGTGTATTAGATAGGGTCTTCTTTAAGGTAAAGTAAACATTAGTACTGATAATTTAAATTTAATGTCATAAAACTGGTTAATCTTTAACTTTTATATTTATAACCGAAACCACTCTTGAGTATATAGATTTTTATGGTTTGGTTCAGTCACATCATTGTAGACAATTAATATAACTCTTAAAGAGAATCTTAAATACTTATTAAGATCCAACAGTATAACTTTCTTTGCACCACCAGAAGGGCAGAATTGGGATGAGGAAGTAATTTCGGAATTACCCTGAGATTATTTTGTAGATTTTCATAAACATCGCATCGAGTTAATTTTTCGCCCAAATCTATAAAAATAGGCCAATTTATTATATTTCTCGATTTATCTAATCGATATTGAATATAGAATATTGTGTATTAATTAATAAAATAATTAATTTTAAGTAATAATAACGAAATTAAAGATGCTGCAAACAATTAACATAAAGTGCTTTTATAGTTAAGAAACAAAAATATATTTCGTCGTATTTATCGCAAATTCCAAGCAAGAAAATAATATTTTATAGAAAATTTTGACCAAAACATATCCGTATATTTGTGACATGCATTAAGGACTATCTAGGCTTATCTCTTAAGGTTAATTACAAGGAATATATTTCCAAAAATTTCTATCCCACCTCCTCTATACTACTTAAATAGAAAATGTGGCATAACTTCCATGATTTTAAATATATCAACTCAATTTTCATAAAACGTTAATATTATAATTGTAGAATAATCTCCTGAAAATATGAACTTAATCCGCTAATTTTTACGCCCACCTCCCATACAAATGATATTTAAAAAATGCCATATCTTCTGTAAATTTGTAACTAGAATGTTTATTTTTCGCGAAAATGTATATAACATCTATTAAATGCTGTTTTGAACTCAATACAACTCCAATACAAACATTTTGTTTCACTCGTGATCAGCGTTGCCGTTTTGGTTACTTTTAACCAAAATTGGTTACTTTTTTTTCCAATGTGTACTTGTGTACTTTTTTTCCGTTTTGGTTACTTTTTTTTTAACACAAAAGTAACCATTTTTTACATTGTTTTTACTTTGATTTAATTTACACCACTAATTTTGGTGATAAACTAAACTACCACAATTTGAAAGTTTTTTAAAAATAAAACACTAAACACACACAAAAAAATACATGCCTGTCTCCAAACATAACAAACACAATCATTGTATTGTTGAATTTTTTTTTTTTAATAATTAACAATCACAAACTGCGAAGCTTTTGGCTTGTCTGCAGAAAACACCCAGAGTCTTTGGCGGGAATCGAACCCGCAACCCTTTGACCGATAGTCCGACCCTCTATCGCCTAGTCTATCGGGGCACTCAATGAGTAAAAGGTTCTTCACAAAAACCATCTAAAAACATGCTACTAAATGCATTTTCATATTGATGTTTGACATCGGAACAAGTTAATTTTTCTTTTGTTTTAGACATGAACGGACCTTAATAAACATTCATAAATTATGTTTTTTTTACCAGAAAACCAAAAAAAGCTTTTTACAAATTAGCGTGCTATTAAATTTTTTAATAATAAAGTGTTTTTTAAATAGTTAAGATTGTGTTTCTTTCGTAAAAAATGGATAAGTATGTACTTCGAATTAAAAAATAATAATATTGGTTTTAAGCACAATTTTTATTTTTGTTAGATTTTTATTTAAAAAGGCTGCTCAAAGTAAAACTAATAATGTCGAGTTATCTTCTGGAAGTGATGATGAGAATAGGCATATTTGCATTCAATTTCAATAACTTTTTTTAAATAATATTTTGTTGTTTAGTGATATTAAAAACAGCACGAAAAGAAAATTCCGTGTATTGTGGTTGGATGAGTTTCCGTGGCTAAGAAACAAAGATCGATGTTGTTTCTGCGCTGCCTGTGAAAAAAAATTCCAAATCACGTAAGTTATTTACGAAAGCACACAAAAAAAGTGTCATAAGCAAAATGTGGAAAATAAAAACAACATTTGCAAGTTCTCAAAAAGAAACTCTTAATAAGCAAGTGCACCAAACAGAGCTAACATTAGTAATGTTTCTTATTTCCCACAATTTGCCTTTTTTTTAATGGACATCTACCAGGCTTATTAGAGAAGCGCTGTCCCGACTCTCAAATTGCAAAACACATTAAATGTGGCAGGTACAGCAACTCAACTAACAGAAATGTTAGGAAGTAAATCTAAAGCAAATTTAATTTCCAAACTAAAAACGACAAAGTTTTCGTTAATAGTAGACGAAACAACAGACGTATCCACAAAGAAATCACTAGTTCTAGTCGTTCGCTATATGGATAAATCATCTAAGAACATTCAAGACAGATTTTTAGCCTCATCTACTTAAACTTTATCTACAAGTGTTTTGTAACAAATGTAATGAAATTAATAATTACATTGTTAATATTGTTATTGCTGAATTATTTTTTTCTTTCAATTGTAGCTAATTATAAGACTGAACTACAAACTGAAATGCAATGGTTAATTTATATTTTACATATCGTTGGTCTCATGTAGAAAGGCCCTAACTCGCTATTTTTCGACATTAGTTTTTTTTGCGATTCCAATGCATTTAACGCAAATACACCTCCTCACAAAAATTTATTGCAATAGTGTAAAAAATAACGCTTTTATAAGCAGTTGTACAAAAAAAGTTACATGTTGAATATTACAGTTTCTATTATGTTTTTACCTTCTCCTGTAAAGTTTCAAATATGCGAGTTAGGGCCTTTCTACATGAGACCATCGATATATATTTTTTAGCTGAAGTATAAATAAAATAAAATTTTAAATATGTATATAAAAATTTTGGTTACTTTTTTTTGCTTTTGGTTACTTTTTTTTTACATTTTGGTTACAAAATTTTTTTGGTCGTGGCAACGCTGCTCGTGATAATCTAATTTTTTAAGCTTCAATTTCGTTCAACATTTAAGTTTTTTCTATATAGCACACATGCAATGAAATTTTCGCTTCCAAATTGGCACCAGCTACGTGTACGAGTAGCAAAGAAAGAATATTTTTTACTGTAAAACCAATGGAGATATTTCCATGAAATTTTCCACACATGACCATTAGATAGTTTTTAACCATCTGTGAAAAAATCATCAAAATCGGAGAGCAGGTCCAAATTGATTTATTGCCGCAGTGGACACAGTGGGCGCCCTACAGACTAAATTGTGCCAAAAAGCCATGCTAGCAAAGTGTGATTTTAATTCAATATGACCAGCCTTCTTAATACTTGTCTATCCAAATTAGTCTACTTAAATTTCTTAAATTCTCAATCAATGTCCTTTTCATAAGTTTTTGTTTAAGTTTCGGAAAGGTTCTTAGTACGATATGTTAAATAGTAATTTTTTTATTTTCTTAGAGCTCTGATAGCAAATTGGCAATCGGTGAAAATAAATACTGAAAATGTCCTTGTTACCATAACACTGCAGTGAAAAGGATTAATGATTGTACATAGTCTTTCGCAACATTTCATAGTCCTTGATTTAATCCAGTTGTAAGATATGTAAAGAGCGGTTTAAGCTACATCGCATTGAACATTTGGATCCCTTCGCATTATCACCATCGTTTACATAACAGATAATTCTTATATTTACACCCTATGATCACTGAAAACGTCTTCTAAATCTGTAAGGATCGATAAGCTGTTTATATTAAAATCAATAATCTCAATATATTAACTGCTCATTGTTTGCTATATATTTCTCTACTAAAAATTAACTCTGAATAGATTTCTTACCCCGAATTAGGTATGAAAACTTAAATTATTGGAACGCACGCAAGCATGATTTTTGCAGCTGTTGTAGATATTTTATTGACTGCCATCAATTAACTGTTTCTTTTATAAATAAATAAATAAATAAATAAATAAATAAATAAATAAATAAATAAATAAATAAATAAATAAATAAATAAATAAATAAATAAATAAATAAATAAATAAATAAATAAATAAATAAATAAATAAATAAATAAATAAATAAATAAATAAATAGATAAATAAATAAATGAATAAATAAATCAATAAATAAATAAGTTATTACCGGTGCACCATCACCTTTGACGAAAGTGGAAAAGAAAACTGGAAGTTAAAAACATTCAAAAATTGTATATACACATAAATCCTTTTTTCCCACGTTATATCAGGTAAGAATAAATTATAATTTATTCGAATCTTTTACCAATGAGACAACAAAATAAACATAATTTTCTTTGTTTTCCTAATGCACTTTACTAGAAGTCCTGTTGGGAAACTTTGCATCAAGCATTGTTGGCATATTAATCACTGATTTTGTTTTTGGACATGGCCGATGAAGATCTTAACACAAATACCCTCACACACATATTCATTTTCAGCCAATAAATAACAGGTAAATAAGCAACTACTTACGTGTCCTAGACAATGACACAAACAACGAAAGCAAATACAAAACATAAAATGATAATAACAATTAAAATAAACGTGATTTTGCCGTATTTTCCCCGATAACTCGGCTTGACATACAAAAACACTGGACATATAGAAAACATTCCCATACACACTTTGCACCTCTAGCAGTCGAGTTCGCATGTGTTATGAATTAAGGCGTGCTATCACTTTACGACTTTCGTTATGTGGTTGGCTGTTGTTCCTGCTGATCCTGCAAGAGTTCGGCGTTTGCATAGCTGTAAGTTTCAATGACGTTATTTGTAATTGTTGGCAGACACTTGTTGTGTACATGTGCCTTTTTCTTGTGATGTGCAAATATGAGATCATACGAAGGAACACTTAAAATTTATTTGAAATATTTTGAGTTTTATTAATTTTCAATAATTTTGACTTACATTTTTTAAAAGTCTTAAACTAAGGAACTACGAGTATGGACTCGTATGTTTTAGAATGCTTATAAAAATGTTTAATCCACTCAGCAATCGACATCTCTCAGATATTTCAACTTAATTTGCAGATAGCCCTCATACATACATGGCTATTTTTGATATTTGTATATCGCGCCTTTTCAAAACACACCTGTGACCCGAGCACATACATTCCCAGCGGCGAAATTTTTGAGGCCTTCAGCTCTAAGGCCTTCTGTAAGACCTTCCTAGACCTTTTTTTAGATCCAGTACTCATGCTCGCTTGCCTTCTCAGGAATGCCTTATGGAAGGCCTGCCTACTCCCTTCTAGGTTGTTTTTTATTATCTGTATACATTGTATACATACGTTAATGTCCCGTTATAAAATCACATTCCAAAGACAAAACAAGAAACACAAAAACTAAAATGCAAAATGTGAAAAGAAAAAAAAGAAGTAAACTAAAAATAGTTTTGCTTAAATTCTGTAACAAAGCGGTTGTGCGTTTTGTGAGTGGCAGTGTATTATTTTTATTATAAAAATTTAAAATGCATAAAAGATCACTTGGACGTTTAAACAAATTAGAAAAAGAAAAAAATTTAATGAAAATTGATAAACAAAGTGATATTAAAGAAGGCCTACTACCAGGCCTGTCAAAGAAGGTCTCTAAACAGGCCTGCTAAAGAAGGCCTACTACCAGGCATGTTGAATGGTGAAGCAGAAGGCCTTGGCTGGCTAGGACATCGTGTGTAAAAAGTGTATGAGTATGGATTGGGGCAATAAGGCCTTGTGTCTGCTAAATAAGGCCTTCCAGAAGGCCTGTTTAGTACTTCTTTTCGCCGCAGGGTATGTGAAAGAAGGTTTATTTAATTTTTGGTGGATTAAGAAATTTCTTTCATTACCTTGCAGTGTTTGCGAATACAATTGCACTGCTTCCATAGGATGTTTTTGTCTGTGTATTCACTTTGTTGATGGAAATTCCTGCGACATGTGTACATGTGTCGTCCACATGTTGGCAGGAATTTCCACAAGTCGATTGGTTACGTTCACTTCATGACCTTAACGTCTTTATTAAACGTCCGTAACATAAAACAATTAAATATTTCCCATGGTGTCCCAACGCAATTTTTAAATGACTGATGCAGCAATTGAATTGTTTCTCTGGATGTATGACATGTGGCGCCGTCTTGTTGAAACCACATGCCCTCTTCAATTCTAGGCAAGAAAGAACTGGTTATCATTTCACGATACCGAACACCATTGACTGTTTGCGCTTGACCTGCCTTATTTTCATAAAAAAAAAGGTAAAATGATTCCTCCAGCCCAAAAACCACACCACACAGTGACACGTTGAGGATGCATTTGCTTCTCGTGAATCACTCGAGAATTTTCCTCACCCCAAATGCGACAATTTTTTCTATTGACGAAGATGGAAATGGGCCTCGTCACTGAGGATGATTTTATCGGCAAAATCAGCATTTTCATGTTGTCTCTTCAATACCCAATTAACGAACTCCCTTCGCTGTCCATGGTCAGTTCCTGAGTCAATTAAACTTTGTATGCATGAAGATGCAAATCTTTCGTTAAAATTCGTTGCTTAGTGGATTTGGAGACACCAATTTGCTGAGCTCGGTGTCGAAGGTCGAAGGCACGTTGTTGTCTTTACATCACTAACAGACCCAGTTACGGCAAATTTATCCATTAATCTCTACAGTTGACTCTTGTTTGGCATTATTGTGACCCCAAATTGATCTCAATTTGCGAACTGTAGCCGCAAAATTTTCACCATTTTGGTAAAACAATTTCACAATGAGCGCTCCATTTTTTCTAACCTCGTACCTTCTACTAGCAAACAATAACAATTGTTCAAATGTCAAACAATGACACTTCGAATGGCGCCAAATTTAAAAACTGTTTTCTAGTTGGGACACCCTTTACATATACAATATATATATATAATAATTCGCATACAACATTTTAACGTGTTCGAATAATTCGATCACATATCAAGGTAAAATAACAAGTTTTTTCCTTCATCAAGTTGTACCGAAAATAGTATCGTCTAAATCCACCTTTTGTAATATCACTTGTATACATTTTAATAATTGTGTTCTTTGTCATCAATGTCATCTTAAATATCAGTTCCTTTGATATATTCAGCATCTCATTCACCTCCACCTTAGTTTAGGTTGTAATGATGACACTGGTTCAATTAAAAACCAGTCTCTATTGAAAACAAAGCGGTCCATTATAATTCCATTTATATAATTTATAATGTTTTCTTTAAAGGTACATATTTAAATTCGATTTTTAATCTGTTTTAGTAATATCCTAGTCTAATATATTTGACAATTGATCCCATATTATTAGTGTTCTCAATTTCGGTTAACCGATTAACCGAAAAACCGGGTTTTGGGCATATTTACGGTTTTTAGGAAACCGGATTTTCCCCCCCGGTTAACCGGTTTTTTATATCTGTAAAAATCGTAAATTTTTCTTATTTTATTGTGGTGTGTACCTCACTGTTATCAGCTGTTGTTATTATTTCGCACTGAATTTTTGTTTGTGTGTCAAATAAATGAAAGAAAGAAAATTAAAATAAAATATAAATTATATTAGTTGTTTAACAAAAGTGTGTATAACATTTAAAGTTAAATTGTGTTTTAAAAATTATACATATGTATATTGCTTTGTATTTTACAGAAATGAGTTCTAAAGTGTGGAAATTCTACAAAAAGAAAAATGAAAAGGCACAATGTACCAAGTGCCCACAAATCCTTGCTTGTAAAGGCTCTTCCACTTCGTCGCTTAAGAGTCACTTACTTAGAATACATAAAATTGACATTGATGATGATGACGAAAAAGAAAAAAATTCAAAGGAAGCATCTTCATCTCAGAATAGCTTAAAATGTTATTTTACAACAAAAAGTACAACCTTATCTCTTCCAGAGGTTCTATCTCGTTCGGTGGCTGAGGACGGGCTTTCCGTATGTGCGGTACAAAATACGAAGGTAATAAAGTCTTATCTAAAGACAATAAACAAGGAAATGCCAAGCCAGGCTACAATATGGAAACGTATTTATTCATATTATGAAGAAAAAAAAGCTGAATACATTAAAATTTTTAAATCAATAAAGGAGACTAAAGGAAAGTTCTCTATTACTGTTGATGAGTGGGTTGATATCTCCAGCCTGAAATATATAAACGTAAGTGTCCGTTGCTTTAACCCTAGTACCTCCCAATTGGAAATTTTTAATCTGGGACTAAAACAACTCACTGCTAGGGGAACTGCAGAAAATATAAAGCAGTATGTTAAAGATAAGCTTTTGGAGTTTGAAATTGATATCAATAATGACGTAGTAGCATCCACTCACGACGGTGCTGCTGTGATGAAAAAATATGGGGACTCTATATCTCCTTTAAGTCAATTATGCTATAATCATGGTATTCATTTATGTGTAGTAGATAGTTTTTACCACAAATCAAGTAACGATAAATTGGATGACAGCGAATGGTCCGATATTAATGATGAAAGTGATTATGATTCTGATGGCTCGTTTTGTCCAATCGACGAACATACTGTACTATCGCCATCGATTTACCCAACCATATCCAAAGTTAGAAGAGTTGTTAAAATGTTCAATAAAAGTCAAGATAAACAGCAAAAACTACAAAAGTATGTAATAGAACATGAAGGACACCAGATTATTTTAAAATTGGATGTCAAACATCGCTGGAACTCTTTAGCAACAATGATTTCTACATTTTTAAAACTAAAATCGTATGTCAACCATACACTGCTTGATTTAAATTTAGAAACATTTTCCGAGTCGGAATTCAAAATTCTGAATAATGTACTGAATGTATTACAACAGCTCAATATTGCAGTTAATAAGTTTTCAAGTGATACGGTGACATTATTGGAATCTGAAGCAATTTTAAAATTTGTATTCAACACAATTGGAAAATCAAATAGCAGTTTCGCACAAACTCTACTAAATTGTCTACGTGAGAGGATTTCCCGAAAAAGAAATATGAACCTAAATACTCTATTTTTATATTTACATAATGGTTATTTTCCGAAATCTTGCGAATATATAAAATATTCGTCAAAGTGTACTACTAAAGACTTTGCTATGCAGCTCTACAAGAGACTATTTTTTATTGTAGAAAATGAAACTATTCAAAATGACTCTGAAGATTTTGAAATTTTATCAAATTCCGAAAGTTTAGAAGAACACCTAAACTTGACTTTAAAATCTATTCAAGACTTGAGTAATAAATGCAAACGTGTTAATTTCAATAACCTTATAGATGACTTCGAATATTTGCAAAAATTTAACAAGAGAACGGAAAAATTAAACATGCTTTATCATGCTCTTCTTACTATTAATCCGACATCAACTGTCAGTGAAAGAGTCTTCTCGGTATCATCATTAATAAAAACCAAATTGAAAAACAGAATGTCTCCTAAACATTTTGATTGTGTTTTGTTTTTGAAATATTACTTTAAAAAAAATTCATAAAATTCATATTTGGTCTTTATAAATTTCTTTTAGTCACTATTTTTGTTTTTCTTACCACAAAGTACAAATTTTGTGTAACAAATACTATTTTTTAAGTTATTTTTGTTGTTTTTTAAATTAAAATGAATTGTTTTTTACGTTTAATTTATTTTGTTATTTAATGGGGGGGTTAACCGATTAACCGGTTTTTTCGAGTTCGGTTAACCGAAAAACCGGTTTTCAAAAATGTCGGTTTTTTTTATAAACACTACATATTATGCAGTATTTTGTATCCAATCACTTTCAATGTCACTTTCTTTGCAGCTATCAATTAGGCATCTATACACTATGTGTTTTTTACATTTTATATGAACATGTTTTCAAATGTATATGCCAGGCGAAAAGATTTGTCGACGGTTAAATATCTGCGCTATTATTAGCCGACCGTATGAAGAATTTGCATAAATGAAAAATTAAATATTTTTTTTATCCCATTTTGACAATTTAATAACAGTGATTTAAACTATTTAAAAATATTTGATACAAGCTCCACATATTGTATATTAAAAAACGAAAAACCTTAAATCAATATTTTTGACGCTACCAAAAATGTTTTCAGCGGCTTCAACGCATTTTTTAAAGAAACGACATGGAAATTTATGTGTGAAAAAAGAATAATACACTTAGGTCTTTTTTTATGCGGTAGATGCGTTCCAAAGAAAACCGCATAAAGAAAATCCGCATAAAAAAAAGCTGATTTTCACACAAAATGGATGATTCGTTCCAAAAAGTTGAAAAACCGCATAACTTCAAGTTTAGGTGTAAAAATTAGACCAAAATCGCATAAAAAAGTCACAAGATAAAAAAATAACCAAAAACAATAATTTTTTTTTTATAAAAATCACATAAAACAGGGGGAAAACAGTCAATATTATTACATTTATCTGGTTAAACCAGTTTATAAAAGTTAAAAAATAAATAAGTAAGTAATCATTTATAGAATTTAAAATTTGATACTTAAAAGTAAGACATTACATATTATCGGAATCACTACTTGATAATGCATACAATCTTTATTTAGAATATTTTGATCTGTTTTTTAAAAATAATTTGTCATTAATTTTTGAGTTGTATTTTTTTTTTTAACTGATTGTGTTGTTGGCGATATCCTGACATAAGGTTACAAATTTATCTATTGAGTTTAAAGACTTTTTCAGTATCTGGTTCGTTCAGAAGGATTTGATTTTGTACCTCATTAGCTGTCTGAAGAATTTTTGCAACCGTTTGAACATTGAGTGGTGCTATAATGTCTTCGTCACAATCACTTTCTGGATTTTCATCTTTTTCTTTCAAATTTTGAAAATTACTATGCAGTAGTGATGCCAACAAAATAATTATAAAAACTCAATGAAAACAATAATACATGCAAAAAAAGTCGATTTTAAAACCGCATAACTTCAAATCCGCATAAAAATAAACCGCATAAAAACAGACCTAAGTGTATTTAATACTAGCTGTACCCTGCATGCGTTGCTACGCTACCAATTAAAATAAATTTGAAAGAAAGACATTACACAAATATATATATATTCCATTAAATTTTTAGTAAGATCGGTCCAACGGTCTGGCCTTCCCGGCAGGCGTTGTCCTGCAATAGATGGGGCGTGAAAGGGGGCGTGGAGTATGAATCTTAATTTTTACCTCACCTAGAGTAACATGTGTATTCGATTTGAAGTAAATATGTTAAAATCACATAAAATTTTAATTTTTACCTCGCCTTCAGTAAGATGTGTATACAAATTGTTTGAACTAAATCTGTAAAAACCCATGCAGAAGAAATTAATCAATTTAAAAAAGTGGGCTTTAGAGTAGGCGTGGTCGTACCAACTGAGAAACTCTCCCGGACTCAAACACAACAACTTTGCCGAAGATCATCACATGATCAGATGCATAGTTTAGGGGTCTATAAAGGACATACATACAAACAATTCATTTTTATATATATAGATTAAATATTTAGTTTGTATGGGAGCTGCCACGCCCACTGGTATGATACCGCCCAATTTTCCCATGACTATTCATAATATAATCAACGTGCACAAATTTCTAAGACTCTGGCTCTTATAGAACTGTAGATATATGATATTAACTAATTACTTTGTATGGTAGCTGCCACTCCCACTGGTCCGATCCCGCCCTTTTTCCCTGATTATTCAAATCAGTAACATATACGATACTGCAATGTTTTAAAAACTCTTTCTATCACAATAGTCAAGATATATGATATGATTCAAACTTGAAATATATATAGCCGTAAACCTAATTGGGACTATAACCTTTCAAATGAAACCAGTTTGGGCCAAATCGGTTGGATAGTTTTAGAGTCTATAGAGGACAAACATACAAACATTGTATTTTATATATATAAATTTAAGCGTATCAGCTGTTGTAAATAATCATGGCGATGTCACGTGTAATTTTGCATATAAATTGGTGACCAAAAATTAAAACCCTTATGTAAAATAACCAATTTTGACAGACATAAAGAAAAACATGTGAATTGTAAACTTAAAAATACATAATCAAAAACACGTAGTGTATAGGCAACTTTTGGGGCAAAGACGTACTTATATACCGTAGTTAATATAATATTTCGCCAAAATGTGGAATCTAAAATATCTGTTTCGAAGTATTTTTCAAACTCGTTCAGTATTTTTTACTAAATATCAGATTTATTTTAGGAATTATAAGTTATTGCAATAATATTTATATATTTGTATAAGAAGCTAACAGATCCACTCACCTACATACATTCATATATTGATGGAAAAACTTTATCATCTTCCATTTATAATAAAAGTTCTACTTATAATTTAGACTTCTGAAATACAAAAATGTTATCATCAAATAAATCTGGAATAGTTAACAATAATTTGGTTTATTATTATGTCTTATTTTGTAAATAAAATTAAACTAGTGTAAAATTATGTCTTTTAATGTCTTACACCACCATATTGGATTTGTGCTGATGTTTGTAACGTCCATAAAAATTTTTATATAATATACATAATATGAATTTATATTTGTAAACGTGGATTCACCCATTTGTTCCGAACAAAATATTTGTTCGGACAAAGTTTTTTTTTCATATAAAGTTTGACGCCTCTCTTTTTAAGAGTGTGTGAGAGAGAGAGAAAATATTTATAATAAATATCTTTGTCCGAACAAATATTTTATTCGGAATAAATGGGTGAATCCAACTTAAAAGATTTTTTGTCGTTAAGGTGACTTCCTGGTAGCTATCACTAATTATGGACCGATCATCATGAAATTTCACCGAATGATTTATGTATAAAATAAACTCTATATCGGGGGGACATTTGTATGGGGATTAAGTGAAATAATGAACTGATTGGAACCAAATTGAATCCCAACCGTCTTTGGGCCGAAAAATGTTCTCCTACTAAATTTGATCGAAATATCTTCAAAATTACGACCTGTACTCTACGCAAAAGTTTTACTTTTTTAATTGACTCAAAAAGTGATTCTTAGTCGATCGGTAAACTTAAAATGGGTGTTAGGCTAATATTTTTGAGCGTTACAAACATCAGCACAAATGCAATATACATTTTATATACAATATAATTAACACTCATACGGCTTTACTCAATAAAGAGCAGACATTTTTTTATCACTTTTTTGAAATTCGAGTTCTTAAAAACTTAGGAGTGCATTTTTGTAAAATTTATTTTCTCAATAAAAGTTACATGAAATATTATTTTCTTATATTTGCGTATTACTAAGAATTAATATCGAATTTGAAAAAATTTTTATATGGAGGACAAAAAAGGGCGCAAAAATAGGGAATTTGATATTATTTATTAAAATTAATAGATTAAAATATGCATTTAACAATACAAAAATTTAACTCTCAATATGCTATTCGGAACTCAAGTACATACTAACTGATGAAAAGGGGTTAATTACAGTACAAATGTATATTTTGGTACTTTTTTAAAAATTCTTTATTTATTGAATAAATTTTATTCTATTATATTTAGGTACTGTTATTTGAATTTGTTCAATAAAATTTGTTGTACCTTAATTGAGACTCGAACTTTGGTTGTTCGTCTCCAGTTCAGTAAACCAAACCGTTCGGCAAATTTTTGTTTCAAGTTTAAAATATTTAATTTATTTTATTTTCAAACAAAACTAGAGCGGGAGATGCACCCCGCATACAAAGGAAGTAATAAAATTCGTACATCTTAAATAATACAAATATTGTATGAATAAATTCGGAAAAGGTTTGTGATCTTATCCGAAATTCGTCTTTCACTATTTTCCGAAGTTTTATATCTGTTTTTTCTTTTTGAAAAATTTATGACTTTTTACGGCTCTATTACTAGCGTCTGTCCTTGTCATCATAATTGTCATCTAGAAAATCAGGCCGCATATACTTTTATAAAGCACCTTATATTACATTAAATTCCGTAATTTAGTTTAATTTTTCGATTCACAGCTAATTACACACTATTTGCGTTAATATACAAATACTAAAAAATTTCATCAGTGCAATTTGATCGTAATGACAATCTGTTCTGTAACAGTACGATCAAACGAGACACCGTCGGAACGTGAAGAACGCCTTCAAAGTCAACGACGTCGTACCACAATATCACGAGCTACTGAAACCGAAGACCAAAGTGAATTTCGCATAGTAGGGTAGCGGATTCCAGCAACATCCAGAAGAGCTCGTGCAAGTACAGAGAAATTGGACTTACGGCGTGAACAAAATCCCAAATAATAATTACAAAATAAGATAGCGAAACACGCTAGTTTTTAGCTAGTTCGCCATATCACTGTTAAAACGTTTGTTATTAATATAAAATTCCACAACATGTAAGTTTAATGTACATCGAAACACTCTACTGAACTTTGAATGATTGGTCAACGAGTTTTCAAACCCCAACAACAACAAAGAGTGTTTTATATGTCTTCAGGATCTTTAGAAACATCTTACGTTTGTTGACCGGTTAATCGGTTTTTTCTCAGGTATCTTCAGAACTGGTTTGTTAGAAAAGTAAATGTTTCCAGTAACCCGAAGACCGGGATTGTAAAAAGGCGGGTTTTTGTTACTCGTGTCTCCTGTCAACACTGTTATAGCTATAAACATACATACATATATAGTATTGCTTGACAGTTCATCGTGATGATATGTAATATACATATCTGTTGGTAATTTTGTTTTTAATTCCTGCAATATTCGTTTGCATTTGATCCTATAAAGTATCCTTATGGACCTATAGTTTGTCTAGTTTGTTCAAAATGAGTTTTGAAAGTCCTCAGATAACCTACGGACCAACATATGATGTATCAAATAAATTTAAAATAATTGGTATTGGTAGTCCGATAAATCGGTTCATAAATGTCTGAAATATAAGCAAAACAAAATATGAATGGTTATTTCTCTGCACGAGCAGTCTCTAAAACTATATTTTCTAATTCGAGCTTTCACCAAAAACCAGAGTCACCTAATAGTGAAGAATATACTCCAAACCACTCTAAGTTGTTTCCCTATCAATTTGAGTATTGCATTTTGGAACACTTCACACAATATTTATCTTGCAGAGTTGTGTGAGTATTTGGTGAATTACGGCATTCTTGTGGGGTTTCCTCAATAAAAAATGTGTTGTTTATCAGCTTACTATGTTCCATTCAAACACAAGGACATGGATACATATTTTTTTTTCTCAAATTCTCACAAATTTTGTTCTGTACTATTTCTATCTGTGTTTATAAGTTTGCTTTCAAACCAAAAACAAAATATGAAGAATTGGTAATAACTCATGCTGAATTTTAAATTTTCTTTTACTTTGGTCTAGAGAGGGGAGAGAGAAATAATTCATGGAATTATTGTACGTGATGTGACATTGGTAAAGTATTAATCGAGAAAATTGGTTAAATCTCACACAAGCACACATTTAAATTTGTTTTATAAAAAAATAAAAGGATCTGGAATTAATTTAAGATTGATTGAGTTATAGCAATCAGGAGTGGAGTGTTTGCAATGGGAAAATTGCATACATATGTTTGTATGTTTGAAGATTTGTAATAAAATTGTATTTCCAAGTGCAAAGATAAATGGGGATACAAATGAATTTATGTTCTATTAATACTTTCAAGTTGCTAATAAATTTGTTTAAGATTTGAGTCTTTATAAAAAAAATCAGTTTGAAGAAGTGTTCGAAACCAACTAATGGTTAAACTAAGGCTAAACTGAATTGAAAACTAGGAAGCTAGAAAACTTGGTTTTTGCAGGAGTACGAGTACGTTTTAAATTACAGATATATTAGTATTTACTCGTAGTATATTTCGAAACATTTTCAAAAATTTCATGTTGTTCAAATTGTTCGCCTGTTTCGACTAATTATCGACCGACCATTATAAAATTACGTGTCATTATTTCTGTATATAAGAAACTTATTTGTGTCAAATTTTATTGGAATACCAATATTTTTGAGAGAGTTATGCTCTTTAAAGTGATTTTCGGAAGTGGGCCTTATATGGGAGCTACGAGTAATTATGGACCGATCTGTACAAAATTTGTAGGTGTCATTTGCGCTTCATTTACCACTCATTTGTGATGAAATTTGTTTGGATACTTGCATAATTCAAACATTTATGATCGGTAAACCCAAATTTCGGGAGGTCAGGTGAAATAATGGACGGATTTCTACCAGTTTCAATCCCATCCATCCTTGAGCCGAAAAAGTATCACGTACCAAATTTTATCGAAATATCTTCGAAATTGCGACCTGTACTCTGCGCACAACTTTGCATGGACAGCCAGCCAGCCAGACGGACGGTCCGACGGACATCGTTAAATCGACTCAGAAACTGATTCTGAGTCGATCGGTATATTTTAAGGTGGGTGTTGGACCAATATTCCTGGGCACAAATCCAATATACCCTGTAGGGTATAAAAATGCAAACTTAAATTGCATGATAACAAAATAAATGCAAAATGGGACCTAGTACATACAAATAAGATTTAAAAAATGTAAATTTGATTAACTCGAAAACTTTTATACGTACGAAAATAAATGAATGCTCGCAAAAAATTTTAAATATTGGCGTGTATCATAATCTTTGATTGCCGCTAAGTCCCAATATGAACGAAGCAATTCTTATTGGAAAAATTGATACAATTTTTTCCTTGAAATTTCATCGGTGTTTACACAACACAATTCCTATTGCTTAAATCGCTTGTATTATTATTATTTGAGAGTATACACACATTTGTATGTAACAGCGTTGTCAACTTTGAAATTTCAAAACGCACCAAAATGGAGAAAAAAGCGCACCATTTACAAACAAACGCACCAAGTTAAGAATTTCGTTTTTGTTTCAAATATTTATTAAATTAATTTGAATTTTTTAATAAATGAGCTAATAAAGATGAAATAACCATTTCAAAATTTAACTCACAATTTGATATTCGGAACTAAAGTACTAATTGGTAAAAGAGTACATATTTGGTACTTTTTTTTTTTTATATATTTTTGTTTTCTAGTTAAAGTACTTCTATTAGATTTTTTCCAATAACATTTGTTAGGATTCCACTGGTACTCTAACCCTGGTTGTTCGTCTACAGTTCAGTAGACCAAACCATCAGGTTATACAAGAATTTTTATTTACATGTTTAAAATGTTCAAAAATTTTCAAACAAAGATTTTTGAAGAATTTGATTTCATTTATTATACATTCGTATTTAATACTATGTTTCCACGGTATCATGTGCGAAACAACTTGCTTCGCCATACAAAATTGTAAGAGCGAATCAAGTAGATTCATATTGAATCTACTTGCGAAGCACGAAAAATTGCACTCTTTTTTAATATGTATCGCAAGTTTATCTGCACTAGCTGTAAAAATTTAATATTATTGTAAACAAAGCAAATTATTTTCTTGTTGCTGGAAGTAAAGAAAGTAAATACGTACGAATGTATGTTTTTTTTACAAATAAGCTAACTAATTTCCACTCATTTTTTTGTCCATTAAAAAAATTATTTTCCACAAATTGTAAATTCTGTATATTTTTTTATTCTGTTTGTTTGTTAAAAACAACTGTCAAATCTAATCAAGTTTTTTGGTCATGTAAACAGCATGATTCATAAACATGATTCAGAAGGCGAAGCAGGTGATTCAAGTCGTCGTGGAAACATAGTATAAAATACATTTTTTCATCGTATGAATTATTAAAAAACTGCAATTAAAAATTAGTAAAAATAAAGATTTCATCACATTTTCGAAAAAATTAAAAAACGCACCGAAATAAACAAAACAAATTTTGCGGTGTTGAATGAAATGGTACTCAAACAGGTGTATTTTATTGCAGAAAGATTTTATCTCACACTGAAACAAAAAGTTGTGTTGAATTTGCTTTGGTGCCACCAAAAATTAAAAAGCGCACCAAAATGTAAAAAAGCACCAAAAATGGTGCGAAACGCATCAAGTTGATAACGGTGCACCACCGCGGTGGTATGTAATACAAATAAGAGAGTATCAAGAATTGCTAGTAAATTGTGGTTAAATTGTAAGGGCCGATGTTGAATGTGAACCACACCTAAACGCCAAGCTTTTTTCCGAATTTTATTTGACATTTCTCTATTTCAGACTTATTCAATTTGAACCATGGAGAGATACACAATCCAACAACGTGTTAAAGTTATCCAGACTTATTATGAAAATGGGCGTTCAAATCAAAATGCATATCGTGCACTTCGTGATTTTTTTGGTCAATTTGATCGTCCAAATGTGCGTACAATCGCAAAAATCGTGGAAAAATTCGAGCAAACCGGGTCTGTAGAAGATGTGAGAACAC
Source organism: Bellardia pandia (assembly GCA_916048285.2). NCBI lineage: Eukaryota > Metazoa > Arthropoda > Insecta > Diptera > Calliphoridae > Bellardia > Bellardia pandia. The sequence goes on along the minus strand of OU696531.1, from coordinate 63,310,095 downwards.
CAGTGCATGAGGCACATTTTCACCTCAGTGGATTCGTCAATAAACAGAATTGCCGCATTTGGGCGAATGAGAATCCAAGAGTGATTGTCGAAAAACCAATGCACCCACAAAGAGTGACTTTTTGGTGCGGTTTATGGGCTGGCGGCATCATCGGGCCGTATTTTTTCCAAAATGAGGCCGGTCACTGTGAATGGTGTTCGCTATCGTGAGATGGTAACGAACTTTTTATGGCCCGAATTGGAAGATATGGATGTGGACGATATGTGGTTTCAGCAGGACGGTGCCACTTGCCACACAGCTAACGAAACAATGGCTCTTTTGCGCAACAAATTCAATGGCCGTGTTATCTCACGTAATGGCGATGTCAATTGGCCGCCAAGATCATGTGATTTGACACCATTGGACTTTTTTTTTGGGGTTATTTGAAAGAAAAGGTGTACGTCGATAAGCCAGCAACAATTCAAGAGCTAAAGGATGAGATAATTCGGCACATTAACGGCATAGAACCTCCATTATGCCTCAGGATCATCGAACATTTGGACCATCGGATGGAGGTGTGCCGCCGTGGTCGCGGTGCCCATTTGGCCGATATTTTGTTCCATACATAATTGAGTAATACCAATATATCATAATAAAATAAAATTACAATAATTTCCTAAATAGTTTGTGTTTTATTCAAAATCAACATCGGCCCTTGAAATTTAACTATCCTTTACAATCAAATGTGTACTCGTCTTACATTACCCTCATACTGATGTCTAAAAGGTAATCAGCTAAGTTAACAGAATTGCTTCGTGTAAATTGGAGCTAAAGAACACAGTAAATATTGGTACACTTTTGGCGTTTTTATTGCCACGCGGTTGTATATAAAGTGGTCACACGGTTGCCACATCAGGGTTGCACTTGATTGGTCTAAACAAACACAATGTTATCCTCGACTATCACATGTACCAATCTATTGTGCAATCACACGATAAATGCATTTATAAAAGATAGAATTATTTATAAAATATGTATATTAGTTTGAATAGATCGTTCGGTATGTGTTGTTTAATATAGTTGTAGTCTAATGCTTGTATCGATTCCGAAAAAATATTTGAGAGCGTTGGGATATTGTTAATGGAACCAATAATTTATTTATACACCACCACATTGAAGATGGGTCTAAAAGTAGTAGTACTAAAATATTAGTCAACAAAAGGACTTTAGAAAAATTTTATGTGCCGATTTTATGATAGGTACAATCTGAAATCGAAAGTGGTTGAAATCGGTCTATCATTCTATTATTTTCTGAAAAACAGTTTTTTCTATGTTTTGGACGCAGCTTCAAAATGTCGTTAATATTTAATAATAACTTCCCTTTGGCTTATACTATTACGAAGTGACATTTTAAATCATATACATACATATTTATTTCATTTTTGTGTCACAAGAGGAACTGAATTCCTAAATTTAGTTTTACATTCCATTCACTGAATACATCATAACGGCATGAGTTTTACCACAGAACTCACAATTTATGTACCATTGTATGTATCATATAAATGAGCAAATTAAAATAACAAAACTAAAACTAATACTACATTTACACCTACGCAAAAATCTAGTACTTAAGGGATTTTGAGCGAAATCTTGTTCATTTCTACTAGATTTCCCATACAAAACAAAATCTAGTTCGTCACGAGATTTTGGCAATATCTCACAAAATCTTGCAATACAACTCTGAATTTCATACTAAAGTACTAAAAAATACAGCACTGAACAAGAAAAATTTGACAGTTGCACAAAAATAAATTTAAAAAAATAATAAAGAGCGGGATATAAAATAAATTTGCGGCAAAATACACCGCATACTAAATAAATAAATAAACATTTGTGGAAATGGATAAACCAGTAATAAATAAGGGGTATGTAAATTATTATATTAATATAAACTGTAAAGCTACAAGCGAGCTTAATTTACAGAAAACGTACCTACAAAAAGAAGAAGCAGTGGAATACAAATGAAGAGGCTGTTTTAATAACACTTTGGGGAGAGCACATTGGAGAGCTTCGAGGATGTAGAAGGAAAAGCGATATACATATGTATTTCCCATTCTTACGTGTGTCCATTCCAACCTCCTATATAATAATTGCGTGTAGTATATCTGTCTAACAAATGCCGCAGTTTTTTAACGCAAAAATGTTAATTCCGATTGATTCCAGATCTAAAAACTGGATGTAAAATATAATAAAATTAGTTTTTGTCTCTCCATTTTTGTTACTAAAAGTTTACAATATAATTTATTTTCTTTTTCAATCAGCTGTTTTTAATATGAAAATGAAATCCAGCAATATGTCAAAAAGTAGTAGTGTTTTCTTTAAGATTTTAATTAAAATCTACTAGATTTTGCGTAGGTGTAAATGTAGTACATATAAACGAAATTACTGATGCTATATAAATAAAAACTGAGTATAAAATGCATAAAACAAAAGTACCATACGAGTATTGTACCATATTTGCCAACCAAGATAGTATGTTTTTCTCTTAACCGTTCACATTTGGATGTTCAATATGAGGAGCCATTTATTTATGAAAAAAAAATCAATTAAGATTCTTAATCGTTATGACATGTGTAAAAGTTAAGTAACCGTTAATAAAGCCCGAGGTTAAGTTGACTTTACAGGTGGCACGCGCTTCATTAACGGCAGGTGAAATAAAATAAAAATTAGTTTGGCAACTTATTAACTTGTATCTGCCTGCTGATGTTGTTTTAGTTATTAAGTCTTTTCGTATAATTTTAACAAAATTAATCCTTTCGCAGCTTTTTCTTTTATTGAAAATAATAAAATGCATGCATACACACACGTGTAAACAAACAAACAAAAAAAAAAAAAAAAAACAGTTAAACGAGCAGGTGTAAAATGTTGTTTGGTTAAAATAATTACAAACCAGTCCACATGAAAATGAAACGAATGTCTACCGTAAACATAGCGGTGCGGATGAGTAGTTGTCTGTTCTTGTTGTGTTTTTTTTTATTATTTTTTAAAAGTTATTTAATCAATAAATCATTATACGGCACTTTATACATGTAGTCTGTCACTTCTTGTATGTTTAAATAAATATGCGAAAATGTGAATAATTTTAATGCACGAAATTGTGCCCTTAATTAACGCTTTCACTAGTTTGAGTCATCATTTAAACAAATACAGACCGTTAGATGGATGGATGGATGATTCAAAAAGGCTTCTATGAAACAGTGTAATTAATATAATAAACTTGTGGCAAAACCACACAAAACTGAGAGGAGAAAACAAGTCTTAATGAACTTATTTTAGCACTTAATTTGTACAAATAAACACCATGCAGCACCAGGCTGTATGTAGCAAACGCCCTTTTGATACTCTGATAATATTACGCTGAAATGACCCACCTAAAAACCACCTATAGGACCACCCTCTTCGATTTGTGTATGTTTTAGTTAGTTGAAATAGTTTAAGACTCAACTTGAGCACAAATCAGCTCAGTTTAGCTTTATGTTGCAAACTAGTGTTGCTGCCACTCGCATGCATGTGAATGAATGGATGGATGGCATAAGTTCAATGGGTTGAGGCAGTGGTTGGGAATGTGTGAGCGAGAGTGTTGTCTGCTAGGGGAATCTTTGAGTGCTCTTAACTAATTAATACAGAAACCTAATGTGTACGAATCGTGGAAAAATCAACACACATTTAATTAAAAACGCACATTTTTTCTCAAAACAACAGACAGTCAGCCAGGCAACCAGCCAACCAACTGACCAGCCGCTAACAAAAATTTCACATGGCTAAAGCAATCCTACGATTTTTTATATGCTTAAAAACGAAACAAACTCAAACATAAAGTTTAGAGTTTATACCTCCACACAAACAATATGCATGTTTGAGACTACAGTAAAGACTTGCTAAATAATATTCCCACTGTACTGTAAGTCATAATATAATGTTTTTAAATTTTGAAAGATTCAATACCCACTTTAGAATTATATACATCTTACCCATTGTAGTCCTTTATGCTCCAGAGTTTGACACTCTATATCCTTAATGGCGGGTGCCATTATAAGTAAAGAGCTGTAACCAGTCATCAAAGTCTCCACTGTTCACCAGCAGAACACAATTATGAACAACACGAAACTTGCATTGCTACAAACAACTTTCCCAGTTTATGCTTCAGCAAATATTTCATCTACTGAATTAATATGTGTCGACCAACCAAATGGATTTTTCGTTTAAACTCATTTCACTAAAAACCACCGACAAACATTTCAATATTCCCCTACCAAGTAGAGCTTTAAATGTATTTAATTTTGGCATGGAATATACAATTTTTAAATATTTTTCTTTGCAACATGAAACAAATATATTTATAAATTGATAATTGTGGATTTGGTTCGAATTTTATTTATGAAAAGTTAAATGTTACTTCCTAAAATGTATTAGGAATCATGATTTCTGAATGTGCAGTTCAAGGACCCAACAATTGGACATGGTCACATACATGGTTGGTTGGTTTACGTGGTAGTTCACTACGTGCGAACACTTAAGTAGAGTCGAAGGGACCCCGTTTTAAAAGGTCACATACATATCTTTAAAATTTTGTAATTCGAAATATAAGTTGAAACACAGATGGCTCTACTGTTGAGCAAAGCTTTGGCCATCTCAGATATGAATCGATTTAAATTTCACATGAACAAGTGTAATCTGGTATTGTCCACTTATATGGATTGTGAAAGAGATATATTTTATGTGACTACTTTTCATGTCATTATTAGGATTAAAGAAAACATTATAAATAATAAAAATGGAATTATAAAGGACCGCTTTGTTTTCAATAGACACTGGTTTTTAATTGAACCTAAACTAAGGCGGAGGTGAATGGGATGCTGAATATGTCAAAGAAACTGATATTTAAGATGACATTGATGACAAAAAACACAATTATTAAAATGTATACAAGTGATATTACAAAAGGATGATTTAGACGATACTATTTTCGGTACAACTTGATGAAGGAAAAAACTTGTTATTTTACTTTATTTAAAATTTTTTAAACTAGTCGAATAATGCGATTAATTTTAAATATGTTAACATGTTAAAATATCTTATTCGAATTATTCGTTTTATTCGAAAGAAAGAAAAATCTAATAATTTTGTGATCCTCGTTACCCCGCAAATTAGCTGTTTTCGATAAAGTTACGAATGTTCCTCCAATACACAAATATCTGACGAATAGATAAAACTCTAAATGAGTCATGCTGAATGGTGCGCTTTGAAACCAGGGGCTTATTCTCGCATTCGTATGCGAATAAATGTTCATTCGAACGTTCGAGTTTTTTAATATTTGGGATTTCCTCATTCGATAGCGAATAAAATGTATCGAAATTTCTAATGATGGCATTCGATAACGAATGATCATTCGAACGCAACCTTGCGAGTTTTTACTCGTAAGCAAAGAAGCATTCGAAATAACGTTTTTTTTTTAGCAAACAGAAATATCATAATATTAATAATTGTATTACTTTTAGGTAAAAAATATCAAAAATTAGGTCAAAATATCAAAAATAAGTCTACAAAAAAACATACTTACATACATACATTAATACATTTGTATGTTAGTATGTATGTACTTATTTATATTTACTCATTACTTGTCAATCTTAATGGGTCAGAGGTGTTTCTTATTTGTTTCCTTATGTCATTAATGTTTTCAATCTCGTCAGAATCAAAAGACGATGAGTAAAAAACATAACTGGATCCATTTTTAATTTAAAATAATTTCGTTAAAAAATTTTGCTTTTACTTGAGTTATTTTTTGCAGAACCATATGTTTTTTGTTTACATTTTTCTTTTATTTTATTCAGTGTTGTAATACGTACTTATTTAAGTTTTTTACAACACTGAAGCAATGAATCGATTCGATTCGTATCGAGTGCCATCATTAGAAATTTTTGCACTGTCGAAATAAATTTCGATTCGAAAACAATTTCGATCACGACTACCAGAATTAGCCCCCAGGATGAGTTCATAACAGCAAAAAGAACATTACAATTAGCCATGTTCTCCTGGCAGATTGGTAAAATATCTGAAAATTTCAATAATTGCTTGCAACAACTGTTATATATCAAAGGATTGACCGAAAGAACAATCTTTGACATTTAGTTTTTAAAAATGATTTCATTCAAATAGTAGTCACGTTGTAGTTGATTTATTTGGTTAAAAAACTGACACAACTGATCTGTGATAACTGAATTTATAGAAAACTCAACGACAAAATCATCTACATCGTTCACATATCAAAGAAGAATAAAATCTCTTACAGTTCTGTCTTAAAGAATTCGAATAAGCTTTATCTATTATAATTCATTTGCCGTGCTTTAAAGCTTTTTGCCAGGATTATTAATTATGAGGTTTAAATCGTATGCAAGACCTTATGTACTAGTATCCATCATGCGACTATTTATGTTTAAACAGATATGAATGTATCCTGGTTTTAGGAATGATAATAATATTGTACGTATTAAAAATAACCAAAATAACCAACCATCTCTATGTATTAAAACTTTAATTACTCGTACTGCAAGATACAAAACGAAACAAAAATAACAAATAATTTACGAATAAATACATAAAATACACTTGCACATGTGAATGTTTCACAAAAATTGCATAATTGAGAGTGTTGTATTGTTTAACGAATGGTGGGAATTACTTTTAGCAGGCCACTTGTATTTAATGAACTTACCTTTGTTTATTTTGTGTTATTATTGTTGATAAATTAATATTTACTCGCATTCAAATTATTTATTTAGTATTCAACAGTTTAATTGCCTAGAGGAATTTTAAGTGTTTACGACACATGCAATTTTACGTAGAACTTGGCAACGTCTGCTTGCTTGTACAAATTATAATTGTCGTATATTTAATGGTCACTAAACCCTCAAACACAAAGTTGAACGCCATGATTTATTGTGTCCATTCTAACTCCTGTGAGAGAGTTTTTTATTATTGGCATTTAATAAAGTGGAGCTACCCTGCAAATAACGCGACTAGTCCATACATGCATGTAAAGACTAGTCCAAAGAGGAGTAGGAGTACTCCAAAACTACTCCAAATATATGAAAAAAGGTGGTTCATTTAACATTGCGATGTCCTAGGACTGGACCATATAACCCATCGGAGTAGTCCCAAAACTACTCCATGGAGTACTCACGAGGGTTAGTTTTAAACAACAACAACAACTCAATATGCAATCGTGTTAACACGAAACCATGTCGTTTAACTACAAACTCTTGTTTAACTATGACATGGTCCATGACTGCATTACATTGGACCATGTTGAGAGTAGTCCATATCATCTAAAATGGATCACGTAGTCCAATATTATTTGCAGGGTAAAACAGGGAAAGGCAACCCATACTATTACATTTTGCAATTGTATTAGTAATATACTCTATTCGCTCTCAACACAAATCGGTGTTGCCAGAAAACTTTCGTCACTTATCCCCAATTAAAAATTTAAAATCTCCAAAAATCTCTATTTTATTATTTGCGAAAAATTAGAAAATCAGTCAGGAAATTGCATTACATCTTCAACATTTATTTCATATGGGCAACATTTTATGCGTATTAAATTTTTAAATGTCCAGCAAAACCTTCTTTTTTACCCAACATTACATTGGCACCATCAGTGCATGCAGAGGAAAGCTTACTCTTATCAGTAAAAGAAAGAACTTTTTCATAATAATAATTTAAAGAAAATAAAAAATTCATTTCATATTCATCACACATTTTTAAAAAAGTTGGGAAATTTTTTTTTTCTGGCAACGCTGATTTTTAAATTACACAACCTGTCTGTTTGAATGCTCAAGCTAGACTCATTAAACTTTGTTTATTTCTCTACAATGCGTGTGCACACGTACGTAAGAGAAGAGTAAATGAAAAACGCGGCGCCCATGTTTTGCCTTTCCCTGAGCTAAAACTTTACGGAATTTTGTTTTATAAGTAGGAATTATTTATAAAAAGTGGTGCTCATGCCACCTTTTATAAGTTGGATATTAAACTCAGGGACCAAATTACTGCATTCGTGATTGAATAAGCTATCGTATCGAAAAATGATTTCGATACAAAATTATGATAAAATGTACTAAATTTCTTGCTCGATATCGATTGCCATAATCTCAAATAAGAAAATTACGATAAATTTTACTCGATATAGAATGCGGTAAATTGGCCCCAGTTTGTTTTCGCAAGTACAATAAGTGTGAACAGACGAATAGTTTAAGATCTTAATGTTATCAGTCGGGTTATTATGAAATCTCTGCTATTCTATTGTCTATTTGATTCAATATTGTCCAGGTCATAGTTCATCATACTATCACTCTACGAGTACTACTGGGAATTTAGAGGCGTTTTTAAAACAAATTCTAAAAATGTGAGAATTACACTTTAGATTTTTTTAAAGAGAAAGAAAATAAAATCGAAAATTAATTGACCAGTCACTTTGTCGTGCCTGAGTTTTGAACTTTAAGGATTTCGCAATTTTTGACAATTACGGTGCCCATTCACCAATATTTTAACTCATGATTAGTTTCAGTGAAGTAAATTCAGAATATTATTACTGAATCTATAAATATGTTGGCATCGGTAAAATTTTAGTAAATGGATGCTATATAGCATCCATTCCACAGGACCAGTTACTATCAATTCATCATTCCGGAAAGTTTAAAAATTAAGGTGTTGGAATTGTTATTAAGGCTGGCGGGAGTTAAAATATTTGCAACACATTGAATTTAGGCGGACCGTATTTAATTAATATACATACGTAAATTATGGTGTACGAAATTATATTTTCCTCCTTCCATCTTTTGTGATTATAAATTATCAACATTTAAACTTGAATCTAGCTTTTTAATGAAAATCTGTTATCTTGCAATAACTGCAATTATTTCACCGATAACAAATAATTGCGCACATTGTTATCTGCACCTCCAAATTCCAAAGAACGTTCGTATATGTATTAAAATTGCTTGCATGCCATGATCATCGTTATTACTGCAACAGCAGCCGAACAGAAGGATCACAATTGGGGCTGTATTGCCACTACCACTGATGATCGGTAGTAAGCACGCGCAGCGCGAGATCATTTCACTCATCACAAGGTATGAATGTTGTAGTCTGTTGCAAGGGAAGGAGGTAATATTTCTCTAAAATGTTTTTCTGTTTTTTTTTTGTCTACAAATACACGGCTAAATATCAAATCAAACAAAAGGCGAAATAATTTTGTTGTCTTGCCTGAGGCTGAAAGTGCCAAACAAACTAAAAGCTAAATTTATATAAAAAGCAAAGAAAACACAAAACATGAGCGAATGAATATCATCTATCTGTAAAGAAGTTCAGCATGATTGTGCAGATGAGCATGTCAACGAGACTTATGGAGCTGTGCTGTATGCTATTTTTTGTGTACATACAAACATTACCACAGTTTATGCCGAAACTGATAAACTGTGGTCAAGCAGATCACTTATTATTAATTTTAGTGGTTTCCAAAACATCAGCCAAAAGAAATATACTAAAGAAGTAAAAATCCCAACACGAATAACTGAAACCGCAACCGCCACGATAAAAAAAAAACATTGAAAAGAACACACTCTCAATAGTAAATCGGCACTAAGAAACGAACAACTGGCTTAATAATAATACGAGTACAAGGATGCTTAAAGTATTGGCAAGAATCTGCATGTTTCTCCTTGTGTTGGTAAATATTTTGCTACAGATGCGCCACTAACGGACTATTTTTTTTTTCTTTGGTGATGTGATCCTTGTATTTATACTAACATCAACATCAGCAACAAAAAAAAAAACAATTCAAATTGCCTTAAATGGCTGGCCGACTTGCCGTAAATACGTAAATGGTGATCATACATTTGGGCATTGTTTTGGGCCAATTTTAATTAGTTTTGCTTCAAGCTAAAATTTCAAAAGCGTCATCGTCGTGATCACCATCCTCTCGTCGTCATCGTCGTCGTCTTCGTAGACGTACTTACTTATTGACTAACTTCCCATATGTAGTTTTGTTTGGCTTATTGTCTTAACCAATTTGCTTACCATTGAATATTTCTTCTTGACTTCTTCATCCCATGTCCAAAGACGTATTACCAAGATGGTTGTTGGTGGATTCACAAACAAAAAAAAAAAAACATGCTCATTTTCCATTTCGATTTCAGTAACGCCCACTTTTGGGTGAACATTTTTCGGGTGACGTTTGTATAAATTGCGGCTTCATTTGTGAAATATTTCTATACTTTTCTTGTATGTTCGGTACTCTACATTAAGCAATGATGGAAAGAAAAAAATCGTTTGTATTTTTATTTTAATTCATAGCTCGTTTTAGGCATCAGTTTATTATACATCAGTTTTTGATTTCCGGGCATATATTCGTATGCTAGTTGGGCTGCTAGTATAAGATAAATGTAGTAAAGAGTTTTATGATAACTTTCATGTATTAATCTTTCAAGACAAACGTTACCGGTAGAAGTCACTAAATAGTATTACCATACTAGAATTGTGCTATTACTACATTGGAAATACATAAATGAATCTGTTTCTGGTTGTGATTTATTATATACATTATTGGATATATTATATTAGCAGGAGATCTGTGATAACATTTCACAAACATTATTGAGCTATAAATAAAGGCGTTGGGAACAGTGGGCCTATACAAAGAAGATTTTTATTAACGACTATCTGGAAGACTATTATAGTGAAATTCTCAGAACTTTGCATTTGTTATTTTGTTACAACTGGTGCACATACAGCCTGTCAAGTCAGTATTCTGCAAACCATAAGCCAGGGAAATGGGTATAAACAGAGACATGCTGGGGAAATCTATCTATATCATACTGGCTGTTAGTATTATATAGAAACATCTTAGGAGATTAACTAACTAGGGAGCTAATAATCGACAAAACATGCCATGCCCTGGGGTCAAATTACAGCATTCGATATCGAGTAAAAAATAACTCATTCGATCACGAAGGCGGTAATTTGGCCCCTAAACTAGTGTAAGGTGTCAAGTAAATCTGATACTACAATACATTCATAATATTCATGCTAAATACAGTGCCAGTGCCATACGTTCGTATACCGAAATCGATTAAAATTCTTTGAATTGAAATTGTTGCTAGTGAGTGTTGTTAAATGTTTTCGTTAAATGTTTTTTTTTGATATTTAAAATATAAACACATATTGTGAACTTGTAGTTATTTATTTATTTTTTTCTTAGCAATTTTCTGTTTAGACCGATATTTAAATGAAAATGAAAATAAAAATTGGAATTCTAAGACAATTACATTAAATTAGAGTAATTCCCATGGCAGGCATGAACATTGGTCTACAACGATTATGACTGAACCAACAGCCAGATAGACAGCGGATACTTAAAGACCCAACGAAAACTTGAAATAAGCAGAACACAACCAATATCTGTTTGCACCTACATTCTCTATTTCAGAAGATGGTTAAATATTTTCATGGGAATCTGGATTTTCTTATAGAATAAACCATGCTTATGCACAAATGTTTGCTTTGAATATTATATGGATAGGATGATATGATAGGCTTTGTATTGTTTAAAACAGACTAAATATTGAATAACTATTTTATTTCATAGAATCTGTAGCAGCAACCATAAATGCAACCATGACATGACCATGCAACATGGTTTTGGTTAGCTGCATACTCGTAGTTAAAATTGTTAGTCTACATACTCGTAAAGTATTCCAAATACATTGGTTCGTAACAGGTAACAGTTTAGGCCCTGCGGGTGTAATTTTAATTTCTGTGTTTCTTCTTTTTTTTTTTTTTTTTTTTGTTTTGTAATGCATTCGTTGATATCTCACATTAAACTAAACTTTTTTAATATTCTTGTAGAACCTATTAAAGATGTGTTGGTCGAAATTGTATCCCTTTTTTGTAACATGTCGTTGTTGGTAATTAAATGCGAAGCGTAATTACATACATTTCAAACATTCATTGTTTTATTTCAATTTTTGGTATTTAACCATTGCTCTGTGCATCAATGTTTATTTATATCCTTTTGAAATGTGGGAAACTATTCGCTTTGCCCTACTCCCTTTGTAATACATACATACATACATACACAGATACATATATTGATTCAGTTTTAGGGGCTTTAAAAATATTTCAATTTCAGTTTATTATCATTACTTGCTCTATTTCCAATAAATATTTGATGTAATATATGTCGCAGTGCATTTAACTGTCAAAATTTAATATTGCTGACTATTAGCTGTTATCAGAATTTTTAGCGTACTTTATTAACATAATCAAATAATACATCAGTATTGTAATTTAGGCATTTAACAGACAAGAATTCATTATTTGCATATGTCCTCATTTATATATTTAGTTGTTCAAAAGAACTCATTCAGGATTGTTTTCACATATTGTTATAGATGGAAAGAGTAAGAGAGTAAGAGAGATATTGAAAAAGTTGGTGTTTTACGGAAGTGGTCTTTATATAAGTGCTATGAACAATTAAGGGAATTTTTCAATACAAGGATTTTTTTTTTACAAATTTAGCTTGATTGTATTTTCATAAGATTATTATTTTTCGAATGTGGACGTTATATGGCAGATATAGTCAAATATGGACTAATGCACGCAAAATATAGGTTTGTGATTTTTCTTTGTATGAAACTTATTTTCACTGAAAAAATACCGATATTGGTCGATAACTCAGATCGTACTGGACAGATAGTGCGTATTTTGAATAGTTCTCTTTCAAGCCTTCAACAGACGGACGGTCAAGTGTAGATCGTCTTAGAATTTTTTTAAGAACCCAGAATATACATACATACTTTTTGGTTTTACCACCAACATTTCGATGACAGAATGACAAACATAATAGAAATAAAATTAGCAAAAATCGTAAAATAAAATGCTAAAAAAAATAAAAATAAAAACAAGTCAATGTGCAATATTCGGCTGTGCCGAATCTTTAATACCCTCCACCTAAACGTAATAAGAAATACAAAAACTATCCTTATTCTGTGTTTTCTATTCAGTCTTAGTGCAAATTTTATTATTATTTTATATATTGTTTGAAATTGTACGACCAACATAATTTATTTTAAATATTTTTAAATTTAACCTAATTTTGATTTTTAATAGCAAAGTTACCTGCAAAATAAGAAATATTTTTCTGGAAATTTCGTTTAGTTAAGTTGTGTTGTTTGGACGTGAGAGGGTTTTTGATGTTTTGGTGAGCTGTTTGTAAAGCCAGTATTTTTAATTTGGCGTTTCCAAACATCAAAATCAATTCTTCAGATTACACAAAATTACTAGGTGAGAATTATTTGTCAACAGAACATGTAAGTCGTCAAACAAACTGCTTGTCGTCAAACAAACTGATTGTCTTGGAAAAATATTAATGTACTTGAATGGCCTGCATTTTTACCAGATCAGAATTGGGAACATTTGGGGAATATTAAGCCGTTGAATTTATGCTGAAAACCGATAATATAAAAGCATGTACCACCCAAAAGAAGCTGTTATAGACGCTTGGATATATATATATCTGAAAATATGAGAATAAATCTGGTGATTGAATTTTTGAGTTAATTCAAATAAAAGAAGCGCTAAAACATTATTAAAGTCTCATTTTATAGGAAAAATAAAAAACTCTTTTTATTTTTTAAATATTATTTGTTTTTTTTTGTTAGTGTCACATGTAGGGGAGAGGGGGGCACCTTAGAACACGTTTTGCTTTCAAGCCACATACAAATTTATATTGTTGAATTATTCTCTTTTTACATAATTTAACTAATTGTATGGAAATAAACTTTAGCTTAAGTCTACAAGTAACTTATCTTTAGTTCGATTTATATTTTTTTTATTTTTTTAATGGATGAAGTCATTGTGTTCAAATGTGCCCCCATACGTTGCAGCTTTGAACTAGGCTGGGGCAGTTTTGAAAAATAACATAAACAGTTATATTTTTTATATATATAATAAATTCGATTTATTTATTAAGAAAAATATAACAGTTAAAAATAAAAAAATTCAGATCAAAAATAAGTTTTATATTATTAAGACAGGAAAGGCCTTGCGATTTCAGGCGATTTTCCTTTAAAGCATCATGATCAGCATTGGATTCGTCATTTTCAGAAAATAAGAGAGAATCAACAATGTTTGGTACTACGGTTGATAAATTAACATGTTCAAAGGTGCCCCCTTTTTCTTTGTTCAAACTTGAACTGGCATGCCATTTCACGGAAATTTATAATAAATATTTTTTTTTTTTTTCATAAATATCAAATAAATTACCTTAATTTTGTTTGAAATGAATTTTGGACTGCAATAAAATTCTTTCACGAAAGAAAACGATCACTGAATACTTCTTACACTCTTACAAAAAAAAAAAAATAAAAATAAAAAATTTACAATGGCACTGCGAAAACTTTTTTACCCAACTACATTCGGTCGACGACTGAAAAATCTAGCAACAGTTGTTACTTAAAAACAAGGTTGCCATGTCAAAAACTCGGTTAAGGGTCTGAAAAAATTTTAAACTGAGATTTTATCAGCATAGTTCAAAAATTTTCGGAATAGGTTTAGAGGTCGCGCAAATGAAGTTTTCATAAAAAACCGGAGTTTTAGGCCTTTTTTTAACTTTACTCATAACTTGGTTAATACCAAGGGTTTCTACACTCCTGAGGAAACAGTTTTAAAGAACATCCAAGCTTTATTCCTGTGTGAAAAACTTTTAAGTTTTGGTGATGAGTTTACTCATTTAGATACCCTAAATGAAAATTTTTCGTAATTTTTTAAAAAAATTTTTACAACTTTTTAAGTTTAAATGAAAACGAAAAAAGCTAATGATGCAGTTTGAAAGACAAATTAATTCTAATTAATATGAATAAACAATTTTTAAATTTGTTCTTACCGTTCCTGAGTTATACCCACTTTTATCTTTATATACCCAATCAACAAAAAAAAAAACTTTTCTTTTGCTCTGTGAAAAATTATTTATTGAGGTTCTTGCGAGTAGTACTATACCTTGCAATAAATTCTGGAAATCAGTTTCAGAAGTTGTGATATTAATATAAGTATTAGCCAAAGCCACACCTCGTTCTGCCACATCATTTACCACTTGTAATTGTTGAACTTTTCTCTTTGCCTCTTGAAATGACTTGTTGGCTTTCCAATTCTCTGGATCTATTTTTAAAAAATCGATTGAAATATTGCAAGTTACTGGCTTTTGAAATGAATTTTTTTATTTCTAAAGTTTTCTTCTGTTAAAGTTACATTTGCTACTTCATAATTGCTGCATGGATTATCTGCAAGTTTTTTTGTCATTAAGCGCAAAGTTTTGGTGTCGATACGTTCATTAAAAACCACTGATGACCTAGAAAAGTTTTAAGCGAGGCTTCTGCAACTGCTTTATAAATAATTTTATAACTATGCAATTCCTTTAATAGGCTCAGATCGTTGAGAGGAGAGTATCGAGGGCACTGGCAGAGGTACCAATATTTAATATAATCGTAATGGACAAAAGATAAAACTTAAAGTTTTAAAAATTAAAGTTTTAAAACTTAAAGTTTTTGCATATGGAAATAAAGTTTGGGAAATTTTCTTTAGAAATATTTGGTCATAAAATTAAATGAACGTGGTTATTGACAAAGTTATGAGTCAAGTTTAAAAAAAGGCCGAAAAACCAGATTTTTAACAAAGACTTGATTTGCGCGACCTCTAAACCTCTTCTTAAAAATCTAAAAAAAAATTCAAAAATACTGGACCCTATAAGCTTTCAAATTATGCTTGAGCCTCTCACAAAAAAACGCAGTGTATTTAGATATGGATAGGTCCAGGAAGACTGAGTCCAAGTGTTTGCTAAACTGAAATAGGTTTTACAAATTACATAAGCAAATATTCGAAATATATATAAATATGTATTTAATTAAAATCAATAATGTATTAACATTTTCATACTATAAATTTCAATACCTATATAATCGCGAATGAATTATTATTATTAGGTTTTTTTTATTTTATTTTGTTCAATGCCAAAATCATTTTATTTTTCTTTCTGCATAATAAAATTTCAAGTGGAATTCGCTTTAATAATTCTCACTTGGATGATTTCCAGTTCAAGATGTTTTATACTTCAGCATTTAAAACAAAATTAACAAAAACATATTAAAACACCAGCTTCTTTCTGTGTACTACAAATATTTGTTAATTTGCTTATGTAACAATAACACTGGCGATGATATTAAATAAATTGTTTTATTAAAAAAAAAAACAAAAAGAAATAAAAACGTTGAACAAAAAGACCTTAAAGATGACCACAATATGGTTACTTCCCACTAATTATACCCTCCACCTCCAAGATTGGTGAACGAGGGTATATTACGTTTGTCATTCCGTGTGAAACTTTTTTAATATTCATCTCAGACCCAACAAAATATATACGAGTATTTTCTTGATCCTTACAAAATTCCAAGTCGATTGAGCCATGTTGGTCTGTCTGTCTGTTTGTATAAAACACTCTCACGTCCAAACTACTAAACTTAACTAAACGAAATTTCCGGAAAAATATTTCCTATTCTGCAGGTAACTTTGGTATTGAAAATCAGAAAAATCGGTTTAGGTCAACCAGAGTTATGGACCAAAATGTGAAATTTGATATTTTTATTAATTTTATTGCAATATTTTGAAATATATTGCTGATAATACCATGCAATTTTGTAAACGTTATTTATGATAAAGGAAGAAAGTGTAAGGAAAATACTATAAATCGGGTCCATGATTTCCCATAGCCGCATATAAAAATCTTCCCGAAATATTGCTCAATTATACATAAATGCCTATAAAATTAGAATATCACTACAAAATTCAGCAGGAATAAGTTTGATGCAAAACGAAATCGCAAAACGTATTTTTTTTTAGTTCGGTCCATGTTTGACCATAGACCCCATATAATTACTTAAATACGTATAAATCTGGTATAAATAATGATACAAAGTTAAAATTTGACATAAATAATTCCTATAAATAAATAAATTGTTGTGCTAAATTTTATAGTGGGCGGCCCAGAACTGGTCAAAGCTCCCATATAAGGACCACATCTGAAAAAGCCATTTATCTTTATATATATCTTATAAATATCGGTAATGACTCCAAACTTTGTATAAAGCATTTGCATATTCACAAAAATTATTCTGCAGGATTATGTGAATTTCGGTCCATATTTGACCGTATCCCCCATATATACACCCCTCTTCCGAAAAACACTTCAATACTCATAAATCTCTTAAAAATAATGGTACCGATCCAAAATTTTACATGGATCAGTAACGTACAAGCCCAATTCAAACTACTGTATTTTGAGAATATCGGTCCATATTTGACAATATCCCCCATATAAGGTCCACTTCCGAAATTCACTTTAATAATAATATGTATCTTAAATATACCGGTATTATGTTGAAATTCGTCGTGAAATATCCCCATATGCATGAAATTCACTGTTTCAAAATTTAAAAAGATCCACCTATGATTTGTCATAGCTGGCATATAAGAACCATTTCCGTAACACAAATAAACCCACAAAACTGTCTAATAAATATCGAACCAACTTTTATATAGATAAGACATTTTAACACTTATTGTACTGAATTTTGTAGCTGTCAGTCAATAAGGGGCAATAGCTCCCGAACTAAGTCCGCTTTCGAGTATAACCAACCAACCATACAGCTCTTGTAAATAACGTTTTTGAGATGGATTTCAACCAAATTACATTACTGGATACTGAATTTAGAAGCTATCAGTCCATAATTGGTCCACTTCTACTATGCCAACCATAAATATCTTGTAAATAATGTTATTGAGACCAAATTCAAACAAAAAAGCCTCATCTTATATCTTACCTTTTTTATACTCTGTTAAATTACAGTCAATATTATTATGAATATCAGACAAACTCTGTAAATTGTGGTAAGAATCGGTAATTACATCAATTATAAATGCTCAAAATTAGATAAAATTTAAAAACATTTAAAATTGTCTTTCAAGCAATATATAAAATATTAATAAAATTTGCACAAAGACTCAATAGAAAACACAGAATAAGAATATTCTAGTCCTAATTCTAATTACGTTTAGGTGGAGGGTATTTAAGATTCGGCACAGCCGAATATTGCACTCTAACTTGTTATATCTATGTTTTACTATAGAGAGAATCCGCCAAAAATTATCAAATTACAAAAATAGTTTAGTAAATAAAATATGTAATATTGAATGCAACAGTATAAAATATTGTAGAAGCAGTGTTGGCTAAAAGCTGCAACTTTATATTTTGACTTTGAGCCATTAAGAAAACTCTAACTGAAACGAATTTATTTGTGTTTGTTTATTTGTTAAAGCTAAAAACAATTTTCCGCTTGTGAAGCATTTAAGCACCCTTATCGCCTCCATCCACCGCTTCAATCATTTCAACTTGTGCTTTGACACCCTACAGCACATCGTAACACTTAGCTCAATCGCATCATAATCACTTTCTCATGCTAATCTTAATAACAATTAATTGACAGGCCACGAGATTCCAGCACAAAATATTATTTCATACACTACCTGTTAAAAACTTAATTAATCAATTGGATTAGAGTAAATAGTGTTTAAATCAATTACTTTACCTTAAACATATTTGTATTTGTAGTGTATATTATGATGGGTATTGACTGACTGAAACATTTTTACTTAGGTTTTTACCTAATATTGTATTTAAATATGTTTTCCCTTCATCTTTCGAAATTACACTTTGTAGTTTAATGTGGCGTATTAAGAGTTGCTCTATGATCGCAGCACAAAGAAGCAGCAGCAACAACAAGCCACCACAATCCAGCCAAGCATCATTTGTTTGTTCAGATAAATGTACTGATGAGCCCCCACTACTTTTTATCACCGCTGACTTTGTAAAAATTGTGTTAATTTCAAATTATTATTTTTTTAACCAACAAATACATGGCAATAAAAAAACACACACATAGTTACATATGTACATACCCTGCAAATAATATTGGACTACGTAATCCATTTTAGATGATTTGGACTACTCACAACATGGTCCAATGTAATGCAGTCATGGACCATGTCATAGTTAAACAAGAGTTTGTAGTTAAACGACATGGTTTCGTGTTAACACGATTGCATATTGAGTTGTTGTTGTTGTTTAAAACTAACCCTCGTAAGTACTCCATGGAGTAGTTTTGGGACTACTCCGATGGGTTATATGGTCCAGTCCTAGGACATCGCAATGTTAAATGGACCACCTTTTTTTCATATATTTGGAGTAGTTTTGGAGTACTCCTACTCCTCTTTGGACTAGTCTTTACATGCATGTATGGACTAGTCGCGTTATTTGCAGGGTATATACATTCATATTTATGTATGTATGTACTTATGTATGTATGTATGTGTGTCTGTAGTATCAATTTAGTTTAAAGCTTAACCATACTTAAGTAGACTTTGTTGAACTCTTCCTACCGCTTGAATTTTTATTGTTTTTCTGTGTGTTTAACAAAATAATTAAAATTTTAATGTTGTTTCATTTTGCTAAAATGTTTATGAAAATTATGGAGTAATAGAGACTGATAAAATATAATTATGGAAATTTTAAAGGTTTTTTTTTTTTTGTTGTTGCTTAGTTACTTGTGAACTTTTTTTATACTGCCAAATTAATTTTAATTTCTAACTTTATGTTGTTTTTAATTTTCAAGCCATGTAACAAAAAAACACTTTAGGTTTGATGTTGACCCATCTGTGCAAGACAGTCATAACTCAAATAACGGAATATTAATGTATAATATTAATAAGTGAACGATTTAAATTTATTATAAAATCTATTTTTAGAAAAATAAATAAAATATAAAACAATTTTATAAAGAAATTAAAAAAAATATAGAAAAAAGTTAAGTAATCATTTGTGGCGAAAAGTATCATTTAATGTGTCCAGATTCAATAAAAGAATAGAAATTAAATGAAAAAATTTAAAGTCTTTCTTATTTCATTCAGAATCACATTTTGCCTAATGTCAAGATTCTTATTTTAGGAACATTATTCAATATGGAATATTTTTATTATTAAGTACCACCAAGTCTCCAATTGCCTGGCTGATTTTTATTCATATTTAAATACTTACTCAAATCACAAACTTCTTCACCGACATAACTCACACTTTCAAACTCGAGTTCGAAACATCTGTTTGCATTTAAAATGGTTATTGTATCTGTATTAGTTAAGAAGATACAAGTTAAAAAGCGGATACTTGTTGGTGGTGAATCAGACAGTCAATCAGTAACGATACCCTTTTATATATCTATGTATATATGTAAATTGATTTCTTATCGGGAATCATTTTGCGTACAAACTTTATTTAATTATGTATATATCGTTTTTAAAATTAAGTGTCCCACTAATCCGAATAAGACACTCCTTAAAAATGTCGTACTCGTATAACGCTACTCGAACAATTTGGATCGGCAATGGTCAAATTTCGAGTCTGGTTCGGCACATTCTATGTCATTGAATTTTATTTTGACACTTTTCGAAAGAAACTAAAGCAAAAACAAATAAACTATCAATCTTTGTGGTAAAATTTTAATTTTTTATTAAATATTTCATAAACATTCCTGTGATTTAGCCGGTTATGGCTAAACTAACTCCCATAATTCGAACCCACTAGAGATTCCATAAACATGTTCTAAGAAAATTTGAATTAGCTGTCTGCGGAAGTGTTTTATTTAAAATAAACTATTAATTTAAATTTAATATCCAACAATGAACTAGAACAATACAAAGTTTTAATGATAATCATTCTAAATATAATTAGGTTGAGCTAGTAAACCTCTAATAGAGAATTATAATTAAAGCAATAACGTACATAAATATCAAAGATACTCAGATACATTTACACCTGTAGATATTGTTTTGACCACAAGTGGTTGGTAATACATTGACCGTTCTGCATTTATGAACAATGTGCAATGTATTCTAACCATCTAAAGATTTGGTTGTTGTACAACTAAATGCAACATCGAAATGGTTAGAAAATAGTTTCTGTTCATCACATCTACTGATACGAATGAATATTTGGATGGTTTTTTGTGCAGTTGCAGTTTCTGCTTACTGCAGTGTTCAGTAATAATCAGTCATTAGTTACATGCCGATGAGTATCTTGGCGTGTTGGCCATTTAACAGTAATTTTAACATTGACGTCTGACTTACGTTTCTAAGCGGTTTAATGAAGAGATCATAATTTGTTCTTAAGTAGCAGCACATGCATATGTACGAAACATATGTACATGCCGATCGTACTAATGCAACACTTTACTGAAAATTATGATTAAATTGGCCTTAAATTTCTGCGGTTAGTAAATGCACTACAATAATATTTAAAAAATATTATTAATAAAGAGATATTTAGATAAGTAAATGGTAATTATTTTTATTACTTTCAGCATGAACTTTATACATATATTGCAAAAAATATTCAGAAATATACTAATGTCGAATATATCGAAGCTATTCGAGAAGATTCTCATGAACAAGTTGTAACTGATTTTAATTATAAACATTTGTACACCAATACCTCACTTTGCGTCGGGGTTACATTCCAAAAAAACACGAGGCATATTAAAACGACGCAAAGTGAACTAAGATGTTCTATATCAAACCATGTAAAGATTGAAGATAGGTTGCAGCGTTACGAAAATACTAAGTTGTCGGCTTTCTTTCACAAAAAATTGGTACAATGTTTGCTGAACAGCTTTTTTCAACAAATAAATATCCTTGTAGCAATTGTCTGTATTACTACCACTAGCATTATCGTTGGATAATGTTTTACTTTTTATGTCATCAACTAAGCTTTTTGTTCTTGTCTGAATTACTATTTTACGGAATGGTATTCTCTGCGCAACTTGATTTTCAATCCAAATAGAAAGCAAGGACTCCATTTCGGTCTTCAAAGCACTTTTTCTTTTAGCATCTAATGATGTTGCAGATTTTGCAAAAATTAAAAAAAAAAAATTCAAGACTCGAACCCAAAATAACGCAACTTCGAAATCTAACAACGCACAGTGAAAATTAATACTAATTAAGCAACGTCGAGGTATTGGTATATTTCAAATCATCAATTTGGATTTAGAAAAAAACACAGTACTTTCGCATATCGATATATATGCTATGCCTCCAAACAATCGTATTCACACATCAACATTTTCTGATGATACTGCTATTCTAAGCATTCTCCTATTTATATCAGTAATGAAGCAATAACACAATCCGATGTTAAATACCTCGGTATACACTTCGATTGTCGCCTTACATGAAAATTCTATCGGAAAAATGGTGTCGTTCTATACATCGTTTTGGCGAAACTAAAGTGGTGGCTCTAGATTTTCTAAGGCGCTCGACAGAATCTGGCATGCTGCTCTCTTATCGAAACTCATTGCTTTTGGTGTCGCACTATACAAGTTGTTATAGATGGGATCTCTTCAGACGAGTTCAAGATTAATTCAGGTGTACCGCAAGGCTTCGTTCTTTCTCCCACTTTATTTCTCATCTTTATAAATGACCTTCTTTGTCAAACTTCAAACCCTATCTACTCTTTTGCAGATGATAGCAACAATTGCCATTCATACTCATTTAACCATAGACAAACCCTTTGGAGATTGGGGAAATGAGACAAAATATGAATGATACAC
Source organism: Bellardia pandia (assembly GCA_916048285.2). Classification (NCBI taxonomy): domain Eukaryota; kingdom Metazoa; phylum Arthropoda; class Insecta; order Diptera; family Calliphoridae; genus Bellardia; species Bellardia pandia. The sequence goes on along the minus strand of OU696531.1, from coordinate 63,287,293 downwards.
TGAACCGAGATCTTGAGACATCCTTGGAATGGGGTTGTGTGAATAGAGTCGATTTTAACGCACGTAAGGCTCAGTGTTGTATAGTAACGCACAAACGCACTACAGATCATGTTGCTTCATCTATTTTTATGGGCGGTGTAAATATTAAGGAATCAGACGCTCTTGACGTTCTAGGCATGAGAATCCAGTGTGATGTCCGCTGGACTAAACACATTTTTCAAGTGTCGAAAGAAGCGCTCAAGTGCCTCGACCGCGTACAGAAGAGGGCGAAGATGCTTATCGGTGACCGTAGGGTATCAAACGCTATTGTGTTCATTGGAGTATCGTCGCAATGTGGGTTGTGTTTCACTGTTCTATCGATACTATAATGTAATGTGTTCTGCTGAAATCAGGGAACTTGTTCCTGAAACACGTAGTTTTTTACGTAGTACACGTTCTTCAGTCAGGGCTCACCCATTTGTGATCGCTTGGACAGGGAAAATTCATTCTTTAGCCGTACTGTCCGTATGTGGAATAAACTATCAGCAGAAGTATTCCCTGCCATTTTCAATATAGGAAAATCCAAGTCAAATGTTCACAAACACTACTCCCTCTATCCTCCCTCCTATAACCTATTTTCCTAGTTCCAACACAATGCATTGCATAAGTAGTGGTCGTCCCCTAAGTGCTGGTCCAAGAAAAAAAAACTATTTACTCAAATGAAATTGAAATTAATCCAAATTTATTGGCGGAAACTCTAAGCTTAGTTTAAATTGTAAACTCCTACTATATAACTCGATCATAAAACCTATATGGTGTTGTAAAAATACTATTGCATAAACATATGTACATATGTATGTATGTACTTTCCAAACTAGTGAAATTTGGTCTGGTTTTTCTTCAACATGTGGCCCGGCTGGCACAATAATTGGACTATTATATCAGGAACATAACAATCAGTCTCCTCGCAGTCCACGATTATCGGTGGAATTGTTTTGGGGTTTTCTCATATAAAAAGAAATTTTAGAGGAGAGTATTTTAGATTATCTATTTTCCTTTAAATTCAAAGCCAATCTTGATTGTGCAAAATTTCTCTACAAGTGTTGTTTAAATATTTAAATTAAGTTTTAAGACAAAATACAAAGCTTGACGAGGCGTTGTACTTGCAGCATTTTTAGGGTGGGAATTGTATAAAAATCTTACAAACATTCTTGTTACCACAACAAATAGAAATGAAAACGATTCCCATGTAATTTGATGACTTTGCGAAAACCTAGTTGTATTATCTGAAAAACGAACAAAATTTATTCTTATTACGAAAACAACAAATTTTCCACAATGGAAATAATTAAAGTAGAGATTTTCATTTAAACAAATTTTTTATAGGAAATACAGAAAAATTAACTGAAATGAATGGAGAACAAAAGAAGTAAAACAAATTTAACGCAATGTTAACCAACCGAAATTTTATTAGATTCTTATGCTGCTGCTGTTAAACATGACGGTCGATCTTTAACTGAAAATGACAATCAAATTTAACAAAAAGTACGAACAAACAAAAAGTACGGTGCCATACAAGTACTTAAAAACACGCTGCTTTTGACTGCACATTGCGGTCTGTTGCTCTCTCTCGTTCACTCGGCATTCATTCGAAATAACATTTAATGGCAAATTACAATTTCATGACTGTTGTTCGCCTTTTTTTTAGATTTGTTTTGTATATGACAAAAATGAAATTAACTTTATTTTAATTACAATGTTCATTTCATTTATTGTTGTTATTTTAGTTTAATTTTATTTTTATAAACAAGTACCCAGTATATTGGCAGTTTGTTAATTGTCGTTACTTGTACTTGACTGTAATGACAATGACGATGATAACGATGATTACGATCATCGTAATGATGATTTCGAGGTGCTCGTAAGTAGATGAGGTTCCATAAAAAACCTTTTTCTGACGGCAGGTGCTCTTTGCATGTTTTAATGGTTATTATTGTTGTTATAGATTAAATATTTGTTTGTTGAAAAAAAAAAATATATGTAATTTTAATAGCAAACGTTACGCCAACAATTTTCAAACATCTGGCTAGTAGTGGTAGAAAAATCAAGTCAACGACGACTTTAATGCAACACGGCTCGCTCACTCACTCATCATTAAATTGAGGTTCATAAATATTATTTTGTTTCAAAAACTTTCAAGCGTAACAACAACCACGCGCCTTGTAATCATTGTTGTTACAACTATTGTGCCTGAAAACATTGTAATCTGGAACATTATTAGATGGTGTCAAGCAAAAGGTAGTTGACAACTAAAGTAACATTTTTAGAGTGGTATAATTATTTTTAAGTAATACTGTGTATCTGTGATTATAAAATTGTATTTAAAGCTTTCAATTGGAAAACAAATATTAGAGTTTAATTTTACTTGAACACTTTCAAACAGATAAGTAAGGGTTTGCAGTTACAGCTCTTCATGCTGCACAAGTCAAAATTTATGACCGATAAACCTCTATTTCGAAAACATTTGTATGGGGACTAGATGAAATAATGGACCGATTTCAACCAATTTCAATCCCAATCATCCTTGGGCCGAAAAAATAACATGTATCAAATTTTATGAAAACATATTCAAAATTGCGATCTGCGCACACGGTTTACATGGACAGCCAGCCAGCCGGCCAGTCGGACATTCGGACATCGTAATATTTATGGGCGTTACAAACATCCACACAAATCCAATATACACTCTGGATTTGATGGTGTAGGATACAATTAGAAATGGACAATTAAGTACATTTTCCATACACAATTCCTATTGTAAACCATTGTTAGATAACTTTAATAATCGATTTAGAATATACATACACACATACATACATACATAAGTAGATGATATATGTAAATATCGCTATGGTTATTTGGTATTTATTAGTTTTTTTCAGTCATTTTTGGGCCGTAGTTTAATGTTACCACTTGTTGGTTCCTAGGTTATCTGAACTGGGAAAAATAACCAAATACACCTAATTCTGTTTTTACACGGTTCGAAAATAAAAAAAAATTTACATTTTTTACACAATTTTATTCCATTTAGCACGATTCAAAATCTTTTGGCCTACATTTTTTAGTTAAATTTTATTTTTGCGAAATATGTTTATATAACAAATTGAAGGGAATTCCCTTTTTATGGATACAAGCAAATTTACTGGTCGGTGCAAATGTAAATAGCACAAATTTAGGGGAATTACCTTTAAGTGCATACAGTCAAATGAACTTGTTATACATTTTTTTTCCTTAATAACTATGCTTGTTTAGAAACACATTGTATACAATGTGAATTAATATTATAAGCCTGAATAGTTGTTCTTAAAAAATCCTTGTTTTTCACCAATAGGTTTTAGAGATAAGGAACCAATCACCTATTTTACATACGATTAGTGTCTTTTTCTACACGGGTATTTTTACACGAAGTTTTCCGGAACCAATTACCGTGTAAAAACTAAATTAGATCTAGTCAACATAAACAGCAGATTTGTGGCCATTCTTATAAAAAATGCATAAACATTCAATTCGGGAACACCAAACTACACCTGACATCATATTTCAACATCAAATTATTTAAGTTCTGCTGATACTGATTTGGATCATACAATGTATCATAATTAATATTTTGGAATTAAAGCTGTAATGAAAAGTATTTTCACTTTGAATCAAAACCTCCATGTTTAATCTCAATAACATGAGATTATCGGCAACCAGCTTATTCTTACAATTTATCCCCATTAACTTTCAGAGATATTTTAAAATAACCCCAATGAAATCCCCAGTCCTTCAAATGACGGGATAAATCTTTTCAATTATATAATTGTGGCAAAATCAATGATTTGTATCCGCCTTGATATCACCATGTTAAAGAGATATTTATGCGTTTCATATATGTAAATCAAGGAACCAATCACAGGACCACTTTTGGCTCGATTCGCTATTATCTAGGGAATGTTTTGGTATGGAGCTTTTTTTGTTGACTTTTATTTTATTATAAAATACTTGTAAGATATTTTTCGAAAGTGTACCTTTTAAGAAGCGATCATTATATTATTTAATGCCGTGATTTCTGTATCTACAAAACCTATTTGTGTGGAATTTATGACCGTTAACGTTTTTGTAAGTTGTCCTATGTAGGAGCTATAACCATTTATGGATCCATTATCTATCACAAAAATTTGCTAATCTATGTAATTGAGCGTTTTTTCTTCATCATATAAATAAATAAAAGAAATTTTTTGATTTTCTTTTTACATAAAACATTATTGTGCAGAATGAATATCTGTTTATGTATTTCAGATATTTATGGTCGAAAAAAAGTTCTGTTTGTCATTTGCATTGTGAAATAATGTACCATACCATATAATTTTTAATTACTTTGCGAAATATTTCCAAAACATGTTGAATTTTTTAATTTTTTATTTGAAACTTTACAAGAGAAGGTAAAAACATAATAGAAACTGTAATATTCAACATGTAACTTTTTTTGTACAAAAACAAATTTCGAAAAAATAGACAGTTAGGGCCTTTCTGCATGAGACCAACGATATGCATATTGAAATTATTAATTTATACATTATAAACTTTTCTAAAAAAGTTAAGAGATTTTAAACATTAACTTAAAACTCCATCGTTCATTACGTCTCATGGAATCCAGAGAAAATAACACTGCAGTCTTTTGAAAGGCTGTCGTATCAGTGTCATCGTCACCATCATTATGTAACCGCATACAAGTAATGGAAAATGGGTTTTTGGATTTCGTACCAACTATATAAGTAAAATGTACTCTTTAGACCTCCACTGTACCATTTTTAATATTTGTTAAATAATAATAAAACTTAACCACAAACTTACTTTATCGGAAATTAGATATATGATTGTACATTTGCATCTTATGGCAATATTTTTAACATTACCTTATATTGTATAACGAATGTCTAAACAATTTCATACTCGTTTGGTATTGATTAATTGCAAGTGATAAAAAAGTATACGGCATAAGACTTCTTCAAATAATCATTATCTTACTTCTGGTGATATTATGAATGCTATAAAATTGATTTATATTGGAAAATGCTACCAGATAAAGCGTTTGTTCAAGTGTTCCAGGAAGAAAGTTACCAAAGGATACTCTGGCAATTTTATTTCAATGCAAAGAAACAGAGCTCGTGTCATAATAATATGTTTCCTGTACATTATCTTGATTAGGGATTTGTTTGTATTTGTTTAAAGTTAGTTGGACGGCTACTTTTAAATCTTTAAGAATATTACTTGCTGATTAATGAAATATCGGTTTATTTGCGAAAATTTAACCTTGTTAAATATATGTTCTCGTATATATTTATATTCGTGCACCCTTCGATTGTCTTTTCAAAATTACTAGATTTATTTCTTCAAGAATAGATAAAATAAAAGATTTTGAATTCCTGATTAACTACATTTTAAGTTTTAGTTTTTGGATTTAGCCACAAAATTATTTAATGTGAATTAATGTGTCAGAAACTCCCATTGTTTGATAATTGAACCTACAATTTCTTATCGTAAGATGCATATTTAGAGATCAAATTGATATTATTTAGTACAAAAGCTGACAAAGCCTTACGACTGGACAACAAACTCAACAGAGTGAAATTTGTTTTTCATTTATTTATTTTAAATAACCCCTGAAGATGGTCAACAAAGTTGACCGAAATATTGGGAATAAAATAAAATAAAAATTTTTAAAACAAAATATTTTTATATTTTTCATTTAAAAATTTGTTACCTATGACCTTATGCCGAACAAAATTTACAAACAACAAAACTAAAGGTCAACAATTTACAACTTTATACATTTAGTACCAAAATGTTCATAAAATTTAATAAAATCTCTGTGCATTATTACATTGCACAAATAGGAACTTAAATGATAAATTTATCTACATACTCGTATTTCATCTGAAATACAAAATTTTGATACAAAAGTATTTTGAAATTGTACCAGATGTCTCGTGGTAGTACCACGGTACCAATTGTGTCTAAAATGTATCAAAAAAAGTACAATTGTACCATGTTTGCCAACACTGCCGCATACACTTACTCGTGCTCTCATTATGTGCGAATGGCGGCAACACAAACAGTTTGTTTTGTGACAGTTTATTCTGTGGCATGTTCAATAGAAGAGGTCGCACATCGTTGATTCAGTAGAATGTTTTCGGGACATGAATCTGTTTTATCAACCACACAAATGCACGTGGTTTATAATGCAACAAATTTGTTTTTCCACGGCTCACTTAATGAGTACAAAAGTATGGAGGGGTGAACTGTTAATGATTTCTTATTTCTAACGAATTTCTTAAATTTCGAAGCGTTAAAACTTTTCCAGTCTACAAAATTCAAATTGAAATGAATTGCTGGAAAATAAATCAAAAAAAAAAAAAAATCCTTAAAAATGGAATGAATGAACATTGAATAGAAAAGCCAAAAGAGAATTAATAAAAAAATGTGCTCATACAACTGCCTTTAACCGACAAGGCATTTACTTTGCAGTAAAATCGTGTTTATTTTCCAAAATATTTATTTAATGTAAGTCTGTGTGTCCTTTTTAAGACAAACTAGACAATCTATAAAACAAAAAAGGAAAAATTGAAAAATCACGCACATTCACAAAACTCTAATACGAATATTTTATTGCAAAATAGAAATTTTGACAATGGAAACAAAATGGACAAAATCTAGATTTTCATTAAAATCACGTACAAACAAAATGTGAAATTGCAAAACAAAAAATAAATAAATAAATAAATAAGTTGTGAATAAGAGTGAGTTAAGGAATGAATGAGTAGAAGGGACATACGGATTGTATGATACACGTAATTCTGTGTTACGCATTAATGCAACAAATTGGCACGTAACTCAGGACAATGAATGAATAAAACAATGAATGACTGAACGAATGAATAAATGGAGAACAAAAACAATACGTAAAACCGATTACGTTACGACAACAAAAACATTAACAAATTTAACTAGAATTGTATGACAGCATGTTGCAGCAATTGTTGTTTTTATTTCGGAACAAAATAATAAAAACAAAAACCAAACCGATTTTCCAGTTGATGCTTTAAATGGGTTTATAAGACATTGTCTCACGTTTGATGCCTAAATCAATGATCAAATGACTGTCTGTCCCACTGACTGAGTTACTGAAAAGCAACTAAATGATCGATTGTTATTGTTGCACAATTGTAGCAGCTTATGTTTACGTGTTGTGTGTGTGTTTGGTGCCTCATATTGTGGCAAACATTTTGTAAATATGATTTTCAGGGGCATTAAACGTAAATCAGTTTAACTTCGGAGAAACATGTAATTCTTTGTTTTGTTTTTGTTATCTCGCTTTTATGTGGCAAATTAAGACCACCGGAATTTTGGAAGGAAAGAAGGAAGCACATTATCTTGTTTTGCGTGGTGTGAAAATGAAAAAAAAACCTGAATATATTTCATATTGGGATTTTGTTATGTCCTGTTTAGTTTTGTCTATAATATAATTATACCCTCCACCCACCACTATAAGTTGTGAATAAGGGCACATGTATATCAGTTTGTCATTCCGTGTTCAACACTAAAAAATATTCATCTGAGACCCAACAATGTATGTACTCGTACATAAGTCTATATTATTGATCCTTATGGAATTCTAAGTCGATTGTCATATGTCCGTCTCTCTGTCCGTCTTTTGTCTGTATGTGTTAAATACTCTCATGTCCAAAAGGCACAACCAGAAATAGAGTTTACAAAATACCGTTTATAATTATTCTAAGGAATAGAACCAGACCCAGCAAGCGATATGAGTCCGAAAAGAGTCTTTTCTGACACATTTTTCGAAGCGCTAACGCTCTTTATGAGCGCAAAAAACAATCACAATTGCTCCGAAAACCTTCAGAAAAGAGGGTCATTACATTCGAAAATGGTCCGTCAAAAATACCTCTTAGATAATGTCAGAAAAGAGTCTTTTAAGAGGGTTTAAGGGGGAATGGTATGCTGGGGAGTTATGCCCCAAAGTGTGAGACAACCGCCATAAAAATTTCATTTTTTTAAAAATTTTTCTTGCAATTTTTTAAAATATATTGCAGATATTGCCATGAAAATTTGTACACGTTACTTCTATGATAAAAGAAGAAAGTGTGCCGAAAATAAAATGAATCAGTCTATGATTTCTCATATCCCCCTAACAAATATCTACAATAATATCATTGTTATGGCGTAATGATAAATAAATTCCTATAAAATTAGAATCTTAATACAAAATTTGTCAAAAAATAGTCATGTAAAAAGAAATCGCAAAATTAAATTCTGTTTTGTTCCGTCCATGTTTGACCATGGACCCCATTTAAATTCCACAAATAAAATTCACTTAAAAACGTATAAATCTGGTATAAATATTGTTACCAGGTTAAAATTCGACACAAATATTTCTTGTAGGCATATTGGGGAAAAACCATTCGGGTTATATTGCATGATGTTTATAATCAAGAAATTTCAATTATTTATTTAAGTAAATTCTATGAAAAAATCAATAAAAACTATAATTTTGACTGAAATTTTCAAAACTTTTTAATTAGATTTTTTTTTTTAATTTTTGATAACCCATTGAATGCGCCTCTCAAAGACCTTTCATATGATACCATAGTTACATATAGTTCCTTTGGAAGAAATGTGAAAAAATCAAAAAACCTCTAAAAAGGACATTTTTATCCTTTAATCCAGCTCACCAAATATTGACCCCAGGACAAAAAAATTGAGAAAATGAATCAAATTTTCATATTAGTCGGGAACATCGATACCTTATTTTTTCTCCATACAAACGGGGTCACCCTAATGTACATATAAAATGTTAAGGTTTTAATTGAAAAAGTCACTGAATAAGGATATTCTAGTCCTATAACCTGTGTAGTTTTTGTATTTCTTGTTATGTTTAGGTGGAGGGTATTTGAGATTCGGCACAGCCGAATAATGCACTCTAACTTGTTTTATTATATAGAAGTTGAATTCGTAAAATTTTTCACATGATAAAGTCTTTCTAAAATCAAAACTCCATAAAAAATGTCTAAAGGTACGGTCACATTTGACAAATATTTCCTCAAAAAAGCGTAACCACTTGTTTTAGCACAAATTTGTTTGACGTTGTTTGCTCTTACAAGAGTTTTGCAAGATCAAACAGCATCAAATAAATTAAAACTAAATATTTGTTGTGCTTTGGCCTAAATAAGAAAAGTTTTTTTAAGTAAACAAATGAGTTCAAATAAATGTTATTTAGTGGTTACGTCATTTTCGGCAAATATTTGCCAAATGTGACCGTACCTTAAGAAGCAAAAGAAGAGTAATCTTAACGAATTACAGTTTTATTCAGAAAAAATTAAAGTAGACTTCAAATGTACTTCAAGACAATTTTGTATGAAAATTTTGTCTGAAAGCACACTTCAAACCTACTTTATTTTTTCTGAATACGTCAGTTAATATTTATAATCACCCCTATCGTGAATAAAAATTTCACATGAAATTTGTTCCCATTTATTTTTTTAACATTGAATTTTAATAGGAAAAATGTGAAAAGGGAACAAATTTCATGTGGAGTTTTTATTCACGATAGGGGTGAATGGTAATTAAGAACTAATCAAATGTCTTATAAAACGGTGCCGTATTTTTTTTTGTTAATAAATTCTCAATTTACAGCTTCCGAATGTTAAAAACAGAACACATTACCTAAAATGTAAAAAATGTGCATTTTTTTCTGAAGAAACATCAAGGAATATATATTATTTATCAACAACGAGTAAGCATGGAGTCTGTCAATCCATACCGACCTCAGATCACCATTATTACTACTATTGTTTTAATATCGAGACCAGTAATGCGTATCTTTTGAACGCTATTTCTATAAAAAAGCGTTAAAAACGTTTTGTCTGGAAAAACATTGCCCTTCGACGACAATATATTTAAGTATAAAAATAAAAAAAAATGTATAAAAATATGTGTGATTCGGATAGGTAATTGTGGCCAAAAACATGATATTATATATATTATATATATGGTCTAGTGGACTTTTTTGTTCAGTACAATCCCAGGAATCAGAAACGCGTGGCGCCCAATAAGATTTTTTTCCTTCCATACTAATCGCCCCACCCTAATGTACATACATCCACCACACAATAATTAGTACAGGTATGTAGGCGGTATTGTGGATAATTAAATTTTTTTTGTGTATCGTATCAAAGGTTTTTAAATGTTTTAAAAGTCAGAAACATTTTAAGATTGGTTATAAGGAGTCATAGGACTTGAAATGTTAATTTTGTAATTTCTACAGTGGGGAGCACAAATTACTACATGTTTGTGCCTTGTGCACTTTTTATAAGCAAAATTATAAAAGTAAAATTAATAAAGAAATTTTAAAAATATTTCTTGTCATTTAGTTTAGGTTTAATGCTAAACAAAATAATTTACAATAATTAATTGGAAATAATAATTTTCGGAAAATAAACAATTAGACTAAAAAACTTTCAAGTACTTAATTTTTCACCAGAGTGTCTTTTGAAATATTTGCACAAAACTGTTACCCGCTTATTAAAAAACGATTATTAAATTTAACAAACGTTTATAATGACAGAGTTCCATATAAAATTTGAATTAATAAACGTTTGTTAAATTTAATAATCGTTTTTGAATAAGGAAGTTAGAGTTTTCCGTTAGATTTGTATGTATTTGTTTTGTTTATGACTTTAAACAAAAAAAAATAGTTTATTATTAATTTAACTGCATGTGGCAAACACTTATTGCAAATTATCCAACATAAATCAAATTAGCTTCATTATTCAACTTTCATTATTAAATTTTCCTTTTTCAACTTTCAATTTCGTTTTTCGCATTTCGTTTTTTCGTTTTCGCATTTCGAAGTTTCACAATTAAGGGTAGTGAACAACCTGATCTCTTGAGAAACAAAGATCGCCGATCAAATTATCTTACAACTGTAATAAATAATAAAGAAACTGACAAGACTCATTGAGGAAAATATTCTAGCAATGACAAAAAGTAGCTATACGCGAGTAATAGCTAAACAGCTTAAATTAAGTCAATCAGTAGTCATAAGAGTGCAAAAAGTCGTTCTATTGTTCCCAAACAAACGCATGCCCCATGATAACACAAGTGAAAATAGAAAAGTGCTTAACACGGTTAGTCGATGGAGAGCAAGACGAGCCCTTCGCAATATTGGTGCAAAAAATTAAAACCCGCATTGTCGATAAAAAAATTTTAAAGTTTGCCAGAGAGCACAGAAGTTGGACAGTACATTACTGACAACGCGTAATCTTGAAAGACACCATATTAAGGAAACAATGAATCACGGTGGGGGGAACGTCATCATATGCGGTTGTTTTATATGGTGACAGCTCGGACCACTGCAAGATTTGAAGGAATAATGAGAAAAGAAGCTTCTATCATGTGGATGAAGTTCTTTTCACAATAGTTTGATGACCCAAATCACACTTCCAAAATCGCGAAAAATGGCAGTGGCCAGCCGAGACGCGATTTCATTCCGATTGAGAATTTGTTGTCATTCATGAAGAGACAGTTTGGATACCGTTTGAAATGAAAATTAATTAACTGAAAAATTAGTGTACAACATGCAAAAATGTTTCGAAAGTGTTTTACCAAATTACGGGCTAAATATTAAAAATAATATCATTCAATAAAGTTTTTGTGTGGTGCAAATATGAGTTCTTGCGAGTTTTTTTTTCTTTTCTTAGAACTTGATGCTTTTAAGTTCGATTTATGAATTATTTTGTTAAATATTAAACATAAAATAAATTTTCTTTCTTATTTTAATTTTTACGCAATAACAAGTTGCAAAAAGTAAACAAATTTACTCATTTGTGCTCCTCACTGTACATATAAATTAAAACAAGTATCAGCCCAATCATGAATAAAAAATCCGCGGGAGTTTTTTCCCTTTTTATTTTTTTAGCATTGAATTTAAATAGGAATTTTTATTCATGATTGGGCTGTATATCTTTTCCTTACTTTAAATATATTTTTGGCCAAACTACAATTAATTTGATTTACTTTCCATTACAAAAATTAGTCCATCACTTTCAACTAAAACAATTAAATTGTGTTTTATTAAAAGAATAAATAAATAAATTGTAGGAGCGTGTTTCTCCCGTACATGAAGGGCATCATTGACAAATTACCAACACGAATATCAAACGCTATTGCAATTAATTAGTGTCTCTTTTCCAAAAGATGTTTCTGATGCTGTAGTTAACAGTATTTTATTTTAAACTGTTCACACCTTAAGGTATGGTCACACATGGCAAATATTTACTCAAAAAAGCGTAACCACTTGTTTTACACGTTGTTTTTTCTTACAAGAGTTTTACAAGATCAAACAGCATCAAATAAAATAACAATAAATATTTGTTGTGTTCAAAAATATTTTATTTAGAGGTTTTCGGCAAATATTTGCCAAGTGTGACCGTACCTTTAAACGAACGAAACGGAAAATAAATTGCTGTGACGTAATATACTCGTATAAAGTGTAGCGCAGCAAAACCCAAATTAAGTGCTAAAAAATAAAATGTTACATTTTACAACTTGTACAAAATGATTCATGCAATTAAGTGACATTTGTCAAGATAGCATCTAAGACAGCTAAGACACAAACAAAAACTAAACTGAAAAAAATAACGAAAAAAAAACGATTCGTGCAAGTATTCCAAAACTGCTACAAATACAACAAGTCACATGTAAAAAAGAATAGGAAGCAAACAAAAATTTAACAATATTTTCACAATATCAAGAGGTGAGAAAATGTAATTACGATTTAAATGGAGGCATAAAGAAAGAAAGTTTTAAAAATAATATCTATAGTATTTTATTTAGTCAGCATTGAAGTATCGTTTCATTTTTAAATATGACACTTCATTTTACTTAGAGATACTACTAAATATTGTAGTTTTAATTTTATAGTTTTATAACCACGCAACTTTCTTCTAACAAGCTGTTTTTGGGATTAATTATATCTCAGGCATTCTTAAATCAATCCGATTTTAGGATTACATCAATCAATCTTAAATCTTTTTCAAAATTCTTAAACCAAGCTCATTTTGGGATTAATTAAAACTCGGATATACTTAAATCAGTCTCATTTTTGGATTACATCAAGTACGAATTCGTGCTTAAATCTAGTTTATAATTCTTGAATCAAGCTTATTTAGGGATTAGTTCAATATCAGCCATTCTTAAGGAGAGCTAAAATTAAGATTTTTTGACTTGATGAATCCGTACTTAAATCAAGTATTTTGTACTCGGTATAAGAAAATCCGTACTTACCCTACTATTGACACCGCTACGGATTGATTACTCAATTTTTTTTTTGAGTGTAGGGCGGTGTAAAATTATGTGGAAATTGTGATGATCGAGACAGTACTCAAGGGGCCCAAAGTTCAAGATTTGTTAGTAGAATGGATAGTAATTATGCTCAACAGTATATGTAAGTATAAACTAGTTGATGACAGTTACCACCGGAACTCTGCAAGGAATGTTATTATCACTCATATCACAGTGGCTGGCAGTTAATGTAATTCTGAAACTTTACAAGGACTGTTGCTGACGCTGATGGTGTAGTGATGGAAAGTCATGGCGAAAGTCAACGACGCTTAGTGATGTCCTTTCAGTCAATCCCGAAAATAGGAAACACGTTCTTTTCAACAGAAGATATAAAGTGCCATTGATGGGATTTTGACAGTGGGTTACAAAAATACTTTCTAATAATAATTTCCGAAATGGATGAGATCTGCAGTCATAATTATTAATTAAATACTACTTGCACTTTGATTAAAATTAACCTGAATGACATTCAATTAGTAGAGTGTCGATTCTTCATCAAGTCATATCTAAATGCGCCATCATTTATTTCAACACAATCATAGTTCTCAATATCACCTTTATTAACATTTTCAACATCACATTCATCACCACTTCCCTCTGAGATAACATTTGCATTAGTATGTGTTATTTCTTTAAAAATAAAACATTCCGCCGACATCTACAGTGATGGAAAGAGCCCCATTAAGTTTAATTATTTTGCGGATTTCAGAGAAATAGATTTTACAATTTTTGATAACTTTAGTTAATTAAATTTAATTTTCATTAAATTATTACTTTTATTGAAATTGAAAAATGATAATTACATCAAATTTCGAACCACCAGTACCACTGGTTAAAGATTGATGTTTGACTGTTGGCTAGCAGGCACCGCAGTGGTGCAGAGGTAAGAACTCAAAGAATTCTGATGAAAGATGATGGTGATTCTTGAAACATGTAAATTCAACCCAGGTTCGATCCCCAGCTCAGCCAAGAAAAATTATCAATAAAAAAAAATTTAATAAGATTTCATGTTGTAAAAACAATTCCTACCTTCAGTAAAAATAATAATTTAATGAAAATTAAATTTAATGAACTCGAGCCCAACTAAAATTATCAAAAATTGGAAAATTAACAGTTCAACTAAAAATAATAAATGTTCTGAAATTTTATTATTTATTTATTTAAAGAAGAATATTTTCCAGTTAAATTTCTATCAAGAAATTGATTTTATTTACAATTTATTTATATCCGCTGCTATTAATTGACCCGAAAAGATATTTAATATAAAATACTGGTGATGTTACAGTTTTCTTGGACTGCTAACAAATAAGAGTTGTATGGAGTACATTACTGTGATTTGAAACATTTTAACAATTCAACCTATTTTGTTCGTATAGGCCTTATCATGCGATTATTATTTATCAGATTATTATCCTACAGATTAATGCGTATTTAAGGTTTTTTCGAAAGTGGACTTATTTGGGAGCTATGAATCAATACCAAACATTTCTGATTAATAAATTATATTTTATGATATTGTTATTCTCTCGAGGCAATATCGTGCTGACGGCATATAAAACTTGATCCATTTCAAGATTCCCTATTTTTTTAAAGAAAAAAACACAGAAAATTCAAATTTAATGGGAAATATTTATTATCGTTTTAAAGAACATTCTTTGGCATTTATTTTTTGAAGATTATTTTTATCAAATGTTGGCCGTTGCTACGTCGCAGATGGTTTATTCGTTGAGTCCAATTTGCGATGACTCGTTCGAGCATTTCGACTGGTAACTGGCGAATGACACGCGTGATGTTTTCTTCCAAGGCCTGAATCGAAGCGGGTTTGTCGGCATAAACTTTAGACTTTACATATCCCCATCGAAAAAAGTCTAACGGTGTGATATCACATGATCTTGGTAGCCAATCGACCGGTGTTCTTTCAATAAATCAGCTGGTGCACAAGCTGTATTTTGTACGCTTTCAATTTAAGATCTCCTCATAAAATGCGCCAAGTCGTTCCATACGTAAGTCCGAGTTGCTGCAAACGGCGCTCACTCGACTCTCCACGGTCTTCGTGTACACTCTCAGCTACGGCCGCTATATTTTCTTCACAGCGTGCTGGACGTGGTCTATTCGGTCGAATATAATCCAATAATGAATGCTGGGTTACAAAATGGGTGATGGTGTTGCGAACAGTAGGCCGAGTATGTTGATCATAACTTGAGCGAAGTGCACGAAAACACATTCCTCACAGAACGTGAATTTTCGTAATAAAGTTGAATGATTTGTAAACATTGTTCAGGCGTAAGTCTTTCCATTAAGAAATGCCAAACAGTACTAAACAAAAATAACATGACAGCATGACACGACTCACACGTGATCTGTCGAGAAAAAAGGCTATTGAAAAAAGTATCTCTACTTAAATCACCCATTATAAATGTTGTTTCTAAGAACAATATTTCAATGTGTTACAAACGAAATGACAAATTCCCATAACAACCACCCATACCAGTGCGTTCAATGCCTACAGAAATTCGATAGAAAAGAATTGATTTTTGCAATCGTACGGAGCAAACTGGATCCACATAGCATAATTTAGGGAGTACAGTGCAAAGTAAATGGAATACGAAAGTCAAATGTATATGAAATTATGTGATTATAAAAATAAACTTGGTTATGATATTATAGATATTTACGGACGGATAGAAGATGCAAAAACTAATGGTGTTTTCTTTTCTGAAATAAAATGTTACACCTTTATTGTGTACCTTTTTATAATGTTTACCCCACATTTTAAAGATGTCGCATTTTTAATGGTAAAAATAGAACATAAAATCACAACAGTGTAACACTTTTTTTCATGTACAGCTGTTTTTGTGTTAAAAAAGAAGAAGCAGATAGCTCCCTGGTAAGATCGCTTGAAATAAGACAATGAATATTTCTCAAAAAGACCAATGGCACCTTCCCGACTAATACGCAAATTCTTCTTAAACTAAAAAATTATATATGTATATAAACATACATTACATATATAAGAAGTAGGAGATATTGTCCTATAAAATTTGACATACATCAACTTCAGAGTATTCATTAATTACGTTCTCTACAAAGCCTTTCACTCGCGGTTGTGGATTTCTTTCCATTATCATATAAAATATTTTATCATTATCAGATGATGAATATAAATCCAACAAGTCATCCAAAATTTTTTCAGCACATAAAGTAGTAATATTTTTCATTTTGTATATTTTTTTTTTGTTTCTTAACACAAATACACATTCATAAACAAAACAAATGTCAGCTGTTTTATCGTGCGATTCTACCCCTCTAAAAATACAGAGTGTGAAAGGTGCACCATTTTTCAAATTTATTGTGTGACATTTATAGAAAAGAACACACTACACTTTAGCAGTGTTGACATTTTTTCAGAAAAGAACACACAAAAATTAAAAAAGGTGCGAAATGAGAAAAACGTGTAACATTTTTGCCAGAAAAGAAAACGCCATAAGTATATAGAGGAGACGGACACTAGAATACCTATTAGACTTTCGGACAAATGTAGTGCCTTTCAGCCAGAAATTCTGGTGGTCGTAATAATATTGCTTTATAATAATTATTCTTCTTACACAAGTGATGTCATTTCTTAAAATAAATTTCATTTTTGCATTTAAGTACTTTGCGTGTACGTACGTAGCTGTAACTTTTATAATGTAAAATAAATTATTTCAAGCATATGGACCCATTAAAATGACACAGATTTCAATGGCAGATGTTTGACATGCCCTGATTTTTAAATACTTCATACTCTTCTGTTACAATGTTATTTTGCAAATAGTTATTTTTTATGTTTTTTTTTCTTATTTCATGGTAAATTTTATTTAAATTTTAATTGTATGTAAATTCAAAAATTAAGATAAATTCACATGCACTATGTATTATATGCGGAGCTTTAATGGAGCAACATTGTAAAAGAATGAATGAATATTTGCCATACAATTCATGACAATAAATTGCTAAAGGATGCACTTTAGTTTTATTTGCTACAGTTTTCTTTTAATTTTTTCGTTTGTACTCGTATTTATTGGATATTTATTGCAATTTGTTTTTCATTTTCATTGGTTTTATTGGAGTCGTTTTTATTTGTTGTAGTTTTCGAGTTTCTTTATTTTTGCAACCAAAAACTCGATAAAATTTAATGCATATAGTGTGTGTTTTTATCCACAAAAACCCCAAAAAGTAAAAAAACGAAAACTTTTATAGAAAGCTTTTAACAGCGGAAATGTTAACAGATTTCGCATTTTAGCAAATTAAAATTGTTCACACTCAAATGCTGCTGTTATATTAAAGCACCTACATATGTATGTACTCACATGCAGGTAGTTATACAAGGTGGCGCAAAAGTAATCCTCCTATCAGAAAATGCTATAATGCCCCTAATGTCAGTTCTGTTTTCACATTTGTGGAGTAAACACATGCGAAATACACGTTAATAAACAATGTTACGCTACACTGCTCCAGAACGCGGAATATTGCTGACAGAACTGACATTAGGGGCCTCGCAAAGTTTATAGCATTTTCTAATAGGAGGATTACTTTTGCGCCACCTTGTATAAATACGTGGCATATTAGGGTAGTTTTTTTTTCTTAAATATTGACGGGTTCGGAAAGTCGAGCCCTGAAAATTTTAGTAAAATTGGATGCTTTAAAGAGGGAAAAAATCTATTTTTTTTTAAATGTTTTTAATAAATCTCCAACTTACCCATCAAAACATTTATTACCAAGTAATGAGTCCCATATTGTTGCTTTTTTCTACTATCACTATCTATTAAAAGCTCTTTAATTTAATACGGCGGTGTACGCCTTCAAGGCTTTTCAAAACCGGTTATAAATAAAAGTAAAACTTTTTAAATCATTAAACTAGCTAAAAGTAATGACTTAAATAACTCATTGATGGTTATTTCTCACGGAAGCCATTATGAGTAAAAAGAGAATGTATTTATCTAAATGACTGGAAAGTAAGCAAGTATATAACAGATAAAAAATTAGGCATTATACGACTACTTCTAAATAATGCTATTGAACAATTGCAACCAAGGACTTAATCGGAGTAACTTATGTTCAATAAACATTTACGGATAATGTTTATAGGTAGAATTTTGTTTATAATTTTTCATAATTTTTATACTATATAAATTTGTTATTCCGTATATAACATTGAGAAATATTTATCTGAGGCCCAACATAGTATATATATTATTGATCCTTATGTAATTCTAAGTCGATTGAGCCATGTCCGTCTGTCTGTCTGTATAAAACACTCTCACGTCCAAAAGACACAACCAAAATCAACAGACAAAACACCGCGTATAATTCCACTAAGCAGTTTGGTATTGAAAATCAGCAAAATCGATTATCCTCCCGAAATTAGGTCATAAATGTTTGAATTATGCAAATATCCAAAAAAAATTTACTACAAATGTGTAGTAAATTAAGCCAAATCAGATCTACAAATTTTGTGCAGATCGGTCCATAATTTATCATAGCTCCCATACAATGCCCACTTCCGAAAATCACTGTAAAGAGCATAACTCTCTCAAAAATGTTGGTATCCAAATAAAATTTAACAAAAATTAGTTTTTCTTTTGTACAAATAGGATGACACCTGATTTTATCATAGTGAGTTCATAAATAGTCAAAACTCCCATATAAGACTCTCTTCGTAATTCACTTTAACATCCATAAATCTTTTAAACGTATTTATATCGAGATAAAGTTTAACACACTTAATATTTATATTCACGGAAGTCATGGCACTAAATTTTTGGATGACCGGTCCATAATAGGTAATAGCTCCCATATAGCGCCCATATCTGAAAAACTGTTTTATACTTATACTGGGTGTAGGGTATTATATGGTCGGGCTTGACCGACTATACTTTCTTACTTGTTTGCATTTGAAAATGTTGATATAATTAAATTATAAGTTGTTTTTAGCAAATGTCATTACATACAATGCATTGCTGTTTTAATTCGCAATGGTCTTTAAATTAAAAAAGGAAATAAATGAAACACCCTAATATAAATATGTTTATATATTTAGTTACACTGGTATCACCCTTAACGATGTTAAGATTAAGTTTAACTATCAGTTTAGTATTACTAAAATAATTACTCCAGCCACATCTCATCTTATGATTTACTTTTAATCTAAATAATGCCGCACATCGAGGAGCAGATGTATGTTATTTTGTATTTACATACGAGTAGACTGCATTTTATTACTCGCATTTAAAGTACTTGAATTTAGAGATTATGCAGTGCTACGAATACAGTACAACAACGCACATTGGGAGAATTTGGAAAAAAGGGAAATAAATCTGTAATATCTAAACAATAATATTTCACATGCCTAGAGAGAAAGTGTTGCAGTTTAAGTTTTGAAGTTGGATCTTATAAATCCAACAGGGCTGGTGTCAGACGTCCCCAAATTGGGGCACGTCAGGTATGTGAGAAATTGAAAACGATCCCAATTCTGCCCTTGTGACTTCTAGTCGAGTACAAGACTAGGGAGTTGCAAAATGCTAACGTTTAATGTGCATATGCCAATAGCTACGACGAAGTTTTTAGTACTCGGCAAGTAGATATCATATATGGTATAATATTTTAAATCGGGTCACAAGGAAGAATTCGGAACGTTTTAAATTTCTCTTATACCTGAGGTGCCGCACTTTGAAGACCTTTGGACCTGCCACCGGTGGATTTATGAGGTCCAAATAAAACCTAAACGCGGCAAAACTTAATCTCTAGGCATGTGAAATGTTATTGTAGTTTGACTTACCGTTTAGAAATTTCAGATTTATTTCCATTTTTCCCCCACTGTGTAACGTTGACTGTATGAGTTTATGGCAAAGTATATCTATGTGCAGAAAGAAGCGTTAATAAAACCACAATTGTGGTAAAATTCTCAGCATTCAAATGCGGTTGATATTTTGAAAAAAAAACAAAACAATAAGATTTATAAGATAAATCGTGCCTTTGTAAGGTGAAAAACAGTATAATAAAACCACTATTTTAAATGGGGTGACAATTTGCATATGACTACAATTTAAACTGCGGCAACAGCATCAATTCATTTATTTATTCGTGCAATATTATTGTTCATATTATATTCATACAATAGTTGTTAAAAGAACCGAAATTGCTGGCAATAACAAGAGAATATATACTTTAGGTGGCAATTGCGGTCTTATTGAGACCACAAATATTGCATCGCTAATAAAGATATACATGAGTAAATACATACATATGTTAACAATATATTTGTGTGAGTGCATTATATTAATAATATATATATGTAATGTAATAAAAGATCTTCTAGTATTAAAATTAATAAATAAAACTCAAAACTATCGAAGAATTCATAAGAAGATCTTACTCTGAAAGTTCGCAAAATTGTTGAATCAGTAAATATTGGTACTGAATAAATGATTTTTATATTAATTATTAATATAAACGAAAATATGCAATCTCGTTAACTATAAACGAAATATAGGTATGTATACACGGAGAGAATTGTGTGCAGAAATTATGCGCTATGGGCACAACTTGTGCACAAATTGTTCACGAAAAATGACCAAGAACAGTTGTTCATAATCTATGCACACTTGTTCATAACTTAAGTTCAGCACTATGAGCATGTTTTATGAACAAATGGGCATAGATTATGAACAACATTTTCATAGATTGTGAACAAATAGGAAACATTTTTACACCTCCTGCTAATATTAAAGAAACAAAATTTCATTTTATTTTCAAATGTCTTTATTTCGAAGTACAAGTGCTTAATAACTAATATTATATACTAGCTGAACCCGGTGTGCTTCGCCATCCCCCTTTGAGGTAAAGCCGTTAATGAACGTAGTAAAAACATTAGGTGCAGAAGTATGCATGGTCAAAAAATATTATCATGTATTAAGTATTCCTGAGTCAAAGCTGCACGCTGTGAAAATTTAAGATCGGTTAACAGGTCCAGTCTCCAATATATCGCAAACAATGGGGCGTGCTCCTCCCACTTTTCTTTTGGTACGTATTTCGAAAGACATATAGAGGCAGGACTATCATTTTAAAGCCATAAACCTCACCCTCTTTTAGAATCGATGGCACGATGGTAAAATGTTGAACAGATTAGTTACTACTGAAGAGCCCTCCTTACATCATTATACCCTACACCACCATATTGGATTTGTGCTGATGTTTGTAACTCCCAGAAATATTGGTGCAACACCCACCTTAAAGAATACCGATCGACTTAGAATCAGGTCGGAATTTTGAAGATATTTCGATAAAATTTGGTACGTGATATTTTTTCGGCCCAAGGATGGATGGGACTGAAAGTTTTGGAAATCTTTCTTACTTCTTACTTGTATTAAAATCTGCCAAAATACATTTGCCAGCACGAGCTTAATATAATAAGTTTAGCACAGTCACTAAAAACATTTTAAGTACGGACAGTCGTTGAATACATTCCGGAAGTGTTTTGCACTATATATCGTTGAATATTTAAAAGTTTGAAAAAATTATGTAATTGTTAGCAAAGAAAATACATATGTATACGTGTTATTTTTTCAGTGAATGTTTAAAAAATTAAGAAAATTTTTATTTTATATGACTGAAAATAAGAATACATATAACAATATTTTTAATACAAAAACTTTTACAAAACTATTTTATAATAAGTATTTTGCAACGAGTAGATAATTGAATAATTTTAGAACAAATTGATTAGTTCTCAACAATAATATGCATATAAACTTGGAATGTATTTTGATAGTTATGATGACAGATTTTACCAACCAACTGTATGAGATTAAATCATACCTACTTACAACTATTTACTATTAAAATAATATGAGAATTGTAATTTGCATATTTGCATCCTCTATAACATGCGCACTCATCATACATTTCTGATGTTTCACCATATTGCAATCCAAATGTCAAAAAATTCTTTTGTTGAATCTCTTTTATTATCAAACCAACACATTCTTGCACCTTATGTGAACACACATCCGATTATAATTAAAATTATACATTATTAGCACAAAACTGTTTACACATAAGGATACAACCAACCTGTCACAAACAAAGACTTTAAGACACGGTCACAAAAGCGATAAATTATCGATTTTATTAAACCTCGGAAATTTGCTCAACAGAACGTGATGATGCTCAATATTTGATGTTGTCATATCACATGTTTGACATGAAACGCATGTCATGTCTATTTACTAAAACTAAGAAACCATATTGCGTACTTTTGGATTCCACACTTTTCACTTTTTAACGAAAGAACGAAAGAAGCAGGACTTATAACCACCAATATATCTCTGTGTCTGCATTAATACTCGTACATGTTGGATGAATAGGAATAAAAGTAAGAGTGTGGGGATCTTAATGCAACAGCTGTTGCCAAAATATGAAAAAGTGAAAATGTTTGCTAAACGAATCCTCAAGATGTAGATTAGGTTGTCCCAAAAAAAATAAAAATTTGGATTTTCTCGGAAGATCTTTCCTAATTTGGATACTCATTAGGTAAAGTTTTTTTGAGAATTTTATCAGATTTTTCAGAAGTGCTTTAGAGGTCGCGCAAACTGATTTTGTACCAAAAATCTAGCGTTTTTGACTTTTATTGAATTATTATTGAAAATTGCTAAAACAATCGATATTTTTCGGCTTCTGAGTAAATATTCTTAAAGAATATTTTCCGATCTTTAATTTTATGTGCATAAATAATAAGATTCCTCAGGGATTTTCCACATTTTGATACATTATATAACAGTTTTTCGTAAATTTTTAGCAAATATGAAAAAAATGCTTTATAACTTTTAAAATTTGTATGAAGACTAAAAAAACTAATGATGCAGTTTAAAAGATTATGAAGTTTTAAATAAATTAGCGAAAAAAAAATGAATTTTCTCTCACCGTTCTCGAGTTATACCCTTTTAAAGCTTTGTACACATTGTATGAAATGTATAATACTATAAGGTGTGAAGTAGGTTTGCATCATACAATTGTTTCAAAAGTCTAAGGTCATTGAGAGGAGCGTATCGGGGACATTGGCATAGGTACCAATTTTTAATATATACTCTTAAAATAAATGAGGTAAACTCCAGCAAGGCATCAATTTTTGAATTTTGAATGAAAGGTTGTAGCTGGTTTCGAAAAATGCATATTTTTAGAGAGTATATAATTTTCATCATCCAGCGAGCTCGGTTAATGGCTCCAGGAGATTTTATGGTTGGATAGGGCTCAGGTCTATCACCCAAAAAAATAAGGCTCAGTTGCAGCATTTCTTTATAATCTTCCCTTGGTTGCATATTCTCTAGCTGCCCTTTTACAAAAATAATTAGATCTTTTCGTATGAACTCCGGAATAATTTTTCCAACAATTTCGTGGTTTATACAATCCGAAAATTTTTTTTATCAATGGAATCCCACCTTCCCTGAAGAGTGACGAAAATTTTAATTTGTGGGGATGTAATTTGATCCTCAATATTAAGGGCCTTCAACGCTGATCCAGCAACTAGTTCCATCATATGATGGCGGCATGCCAAAAATATCAGGTCTTTTTTTAATTTTGCCCACATACCACACATTCCTTGTATTCGACAAAGGCATATCTATTTTAAAAAAATATTACCCAATATTTCTTGGACTACTTTATGACAATTTCAACTTACCGGAGCAATAAAACTTCAGATTTTATATATATAGTGACTGCTAATTACTGCGAGAGGGCTCTAGCATAAAAGCTTTTATATTGTTTTTTTTTTGGTAATTTATTTACATTTTCTAAATCCAATTATTTAAAGTTTAAAGCAATGCAAACCTAGTACACACCTTATAGTATTATACATTTCATACAATGTGTACAAAGCTTTAAAAGGGTATAACTCGAGAACGGTGAGAGAAAATTCATTTTTTTCGCTAATTTATTTAAAACTTCATAATCTTTTAAACTGCATCATTAGTTTTTTTAGTCTTCATACAAATTTTAAAAGTTATAAAGCATTTTTTTTCATATTTGCTAAAAATTTACGAAAAACTGTTATATAATGTATCAAAATGTGGAAAATCCCTGACGAATCTTATTATTTATGCACATAAAATTAAAGATCAGAAAATTTTCTTTAATAATATTGACTCAAAAGCTGAAGAAATATCTATTTTTTTACCAATTTTCAACCAAAATTCAAAAAAAGCCCAAAAAGGTCGATTTTTGGTACAAAATCAATTTGCGCGACCTCTAAACCACCTCCGAAAAATCGGAAAAAAATCTCAAAAATTCTTAGCCTTATGAGTATTCAAATTAAGAATGATCCCCAAATTTTTTTTTGGAATGGGACACCCTAATGTAGATGTACATAACAACATTAAAAGATGTCAGTCAGCTTGGCGTTCGTTATATTGTTTCCAAGGATCATTTATCGCAATTTGTTTTGAAAAAACACGAAAAACGAAACATATTTATAACCGTACACCAGCATTGTCTTCATCGCGACAGCGATCTCCTTTGCTACAGGAGTCAGTTGTCTGGCAGCGTGCTGCAACATGCAAAGAAGTTATTCTTATCATATTCATGCGTTGAGTCACTCATCTTAGTGGTACGCTGTCAGATTTCTATGCTTAAATAACAACAGTTGTTAAATGTTGCTCATTTTGGAAACAAACTAATTTCACTTTTGTTTTTGTTTTGATTGCAACACATCTTCAATGGTTGAAAATTAAAATCGAAGAAATTAATAGAAAACTAGATGGAAAACTAATTTCAATAATTTTGTAAATTATGCACTGATGATTTATAAATTTTAATCGAAGAAAGAAGGCTCTCAGGAAAAACACTGGCTGATGGCATGACTAAATGCCAAGCAATTGTTGCATTGTGT
This sequence comes from Bellardia pandia, assembly GCA_916048285.2. Taxonomy (NCBI): domain Eukaryota; kingdom Metazoa; phylum Arthropoda; class Insecta; order Diptera; family Calliphoridae; genus Bellardia; species Bellardia pandia. The sequence goes on along the minus strand of OU696531.1, from coordinate 63,261,930 downwards.
TTGTGTTTATTTGGTCCCTTGTTGCATCACATAATATACATAAGTATAAATATAATTGTTTTGTTGTTTTAGCTTCACCTAACTCTCATTGTGGTTTGATTGTGTGTCTGGTTTCTGGTCAGTGGCACATGTTACTTTCATTTAAGGATTCTCTGCCCTTTGCAATTTGTTATATGTAGATGGAAATTAGTTTTGACTTGCCTAATGATGAGTCATTTTTTCCATTTTGATTATGATGGTTCCAATTAAGAAAGGACCACAACAGATCTTTGTTTGTGCATCTGGTGTGGATTTGAGGCTCGTGTCAGCCACACTTGTATTCATTGGTAAAGTAATCATTTATTAAATTATGTAGATACATTCATGGTAACATTTTGCATTGCAGATCATTCATATGGTGGAGCATATGTTGCTTAATATTCCAAATCCAATTAATTTGAGCTAAAGAATAATTTATTTCAGTCTATTACACAATTTATCTGATTAGCATTTTCTGAAAAGTGCAAGAATATTTCTCACGCTGAGTATGAATATAAACTAGTGTTTCTAAATTTCAATCTATTTTTACGTACAATCCTTGAAACAATAGTGTTGTAAAACAAATTTATTTAAGTAAATCAAATTCGTCGACATTAAAAAAAATAACTAACTAAAGCCCTTCTCTAGGTTCTTAATCGAAGATGTCCGCTAGTACCTAAAAGCTTGTGGGCTAGTGGATTCGTACACAGTTGAACTTTGAATTCTGTCTAAGTTTAATGCTGAATTGCCAAATTTACAATCTAATTCAAGCATAGAATTTCTGCCAAGACGCCAATTAATTTGACTTGATATACTTTGCATTTTTACGATATTAGCATGAAAGGCGAAGATCGCGACGTATGCCGAGATATTTAACCTCCGTTTGGTGAATTATTGATATCAATAGACGGGGAGATTCTCTTCTTGAAGGGTTTTCGTTTATGCTTAGAATATCAGTATCATCTACAAATATTGATGTAAGTAAGATTTTCAAGGATACTAACTCGGAGGTCTATGGTGTTTTATTTTAAATGTTTGACCAGGTTAATTAGTTTTCAATAGTATATGTGACTTTGCGAGTAAATTTTGTCTCAATTTGTATAATTTATAATTTTAAGTTAAGTTATTTTAAAGAGGGCGTTTTAAAACCAATTGGACATGTATAATTGAATCGAAAGAAAATGTTTCAAAGTCGATAGAATGTGCATAGATCTTTTGGTTGTCGGATTTTGCATTTGAAGTTGCAAATAATTTATATCTACTGTAAACAGTGTTGCCAAGAAGAGTTAACAGCTAAAGTAAGAAAAAGTTAACTTCTTTTTGCATAAAAATAGAACATATGACTCCATTTTTATATTTTTATCGGTTGGGTATAATTTAATTATTTAGTATTTATAACTCGTTGACTTAATATTAAGAGCCAATCTGATAACGCGAGAGTTATGAATTAAGGAAACAATATACTTTCTCTGATTTCTTCATAAATATTGTTATACCCTACACCACCATAGTGTGGGGAATAGTCAGTGATTTAAGTTCTATTTAAATATGATCTATAAAAATGAATTTGGCATTTAAACAGAACTTAAGTTTAAACACACATTAAGTTTTAAGTTAAAAACTGGACATTAGTATTTAAATTCACGGAAGTCATGGCACTAAATTTTTGGATGATCGGTCCACAAGAGGTTATATGTATCTTCCATATAACGCCCATTTCTGAAAAACTGTTTTATATATATACTGGGTGTAGGGTGTTATATGGTGGGGCTTGACCGACTATACTTTCGCACTTGTTATTTTTTAAATTAATCTTTTAAAGGATTTATATAGCAAATTTAGTTGTCAAAAAAAGTTTGCTGTTTAACTAATTTAATAATTATCAATTGGTTTCGTCATCCGGTAAGCTTAAAATTTAGCATTGGTTAGTTTTAGATGCTAAACATTGAAATGAGATACACACCCAACAAATCTTATTTTTAAGAGCTAGTAATGTAACTTTAAATATTTTTTAGTTTTGCAAACATCTGTAGTTAAAAATTGGTATAATAAATTTGTAATCCTCACAAAAATTGGAACTAGGATTTGCAAAAATATCACGAGTGCATAGGAAGTTTATGAGATCATCAGAAATTTTAAAAACGTAGCAACATTGCTATGGTCTTTTTAAAGAACATCGAATATTGAATCGATGCGATTTCTTTGTTTTGTGTTAACAATTTTAATAGCACTAGATAAAAGTAAAAGCTAAATACCAAAAGTAGCATCTCAGTAAATGAATTTTCTGCTAGAGCATCTTTAAACTCTCATAACTCGACACAAAAGTCCATTTCTAATTTGACATTTTTCGCCATTGAACTCCAATCGTGGTTATTATTTCATCAGCGGTATAACTTAATTCTTCATTTTTAATGCGATTATATTTATGAATTTATATATTCAGGCATATGATGGAAATCGAAAACGAATGAGTTTTAAAAGTCAATTTTTCGTAATATTTCTGTATTGAAAAACTTTTATCACATAAAATATAAAGATATTGTGCTACTAAGGAGAATCTTAAAACAAAAATTTTAAAATTAAAATGTATTTCCAAAACTGATTCGTTTTCGATTTCGATTTCCATCACATGCCTGATTATAAATTTTCAAGTGGACATGATAATAAGTTAAAATTCAAATAGTATCAATGGTTCTGTTGGTTGTGTTTGAAATAGTTTGCTCTTTTAACAATCGAAAAATGCCAGCTTAATGAGAGCATAATATTTCTTAAATAAAATATTTCTTAAATAAAATATTTCTTAACTTTAAAAAAATAGTATTTAAAAATAAGAAATGCTAAAAAACAGCCAGAAGCTAAAACAGAAATTTCGAGGCTAAAAGTTAAATCAAAAGGCTAAATCTACCCTTAAAAAGGCTAAACTGGCAACACTGATTGCAAATAGTGAAATCTTTAATCAAATTAATGATGTATACTTTAGTTAATATTTATTTTAAACACAATTCTTTGTAAAGTTTTTAATATAAAATTAAACTCTGGTCAGACAAAAACCTTTGTAATTAGTATTAAGAACCATAGCTACTCCATGTCCACATCGGACACAATTTAACTAATTTTTATACTTATCAAATGTAATCCTATAAAACTCTTATTCCAATTGATCGCACAGATAAAATTTGCATATTTTTCAGACACACGAAGGCATGTACGAGTATGTACTGCCACTGTTGTCCTTTGTGCACATAACTTCGATGTCATATAATCTAATCTTGAATAATGCTATTGAGAATTTGGAATTTGTAATGGAAGATAAGAACAATAATGAAGAAAATCGCACTCTAAAAGAGCGCATGCGTTTCTTTAAGATCAACAGACACTTTTGTATTTTGTACTTGAACTTTTTTTGTTTCCTTTGTTGCACTGGTATGGACGTAAATAAATGAACTAATTAGTTAAGAAACTTTATCTAAATACAGCTAAATACATAAATACTTTACTAACAAATCCTGCCGGCACTCACAATATGCCCAGGGGCTAATTGAATCAAATGTGTATTTGAAACTTTATCCTTGTTGCGACAACTAACACCAGGGCATATCGTCCAAAAACACACACACAATTCCTTCAATAAACGTACACATTCAACTTTAAACTAAATTGCTCTACTTACGTTATTGTATGTACGAGTACTTGTACTATTTAGTATTTAGTATTAAGACGTAAGTAGAAAATCTATTTAATACACAAATCTGATTTATTGCATTATTTTTAAGTAGATTAAATATTTTCAGAATAAGAAAACACCAAAGAACAAAAAACATTTCAATTAGCGACTCGAAACATTTAAGGATACAGAGTAAAATGTTTTAAGTTTATGCAAATTTTAAACCAACAAGGAAAAACAAACCGATTGTCGATTGAAGGGACCATCATCATCTAAAACATTGGTTTTAGGTTAAATTTATGTTGATATAGAGTTTACTGTAAAACTACTGCCGTGCACGATTATATATATGAGGTTAAGTATTTCAAAGGAGTGATACAATTTATTCTTTTGTTTGTTTGTTTTTTGTTTTTGCTGTTGTTATTATTTTAAATCTAAGGATAATCTTATGTGCGTGATGTTTGTTGCACCTAAACAATGCTGCACGCTAAGAGAAAACAAAACATACCCAAACCCAAACCCAAACTAGACCAGACAACTAAGCAAGACAATGTAAAGAGACAATTTAGCAATTAATCCGTGCTCTAATTGTTCTACATTTTCAAATACATGAGAATTTAAAACACAACACATCCATACTCATTCATACCTTCTGCTTGTTTTGATTTTCAATTATTTCAGTTTAGTATAATATTGAAATTATTTGTTAGACTTCCTTAAAATTTCATTGTTTCTTTCTTTCTTTTCTTCTTTATTTTTTATTCTTTCGCTTTCGGCTTCTGTAGCAAAAAGAGAGAATAATTTTCAAGCAATTATTTTTGATCCGGTTTAGCCACAATAATTATACTTTTATCTTCTTAAATGTCCAAAATTGTCTTTCAGCGGCACTTGTGATGTTATTTTTTATTTTGGTCTTAATTAAAAAAGAAAACAACAAGAAAATAAAATTGAGTGCGGTTTTTACGGCGTTTTATAAAACAATGCACCTCAGTGACAATTACTACAAAGTGTTTGATGGTTGTAATCAATCAATTTTTATAATTTTAAAGTAAGAAATTTAGTTTCTTATATTTTATTTAATATGAGAAACAATTGAGTTAAGCAATGAGTTATGATCCAAATTTGTTCAGAGCGGTATTTTACAACTAATATGTCTAATGAAAACAGCGTTGTCAGTTTAGGGGATTTATCCCCAAATTGAGGATTTTTTGTCGTGATTTGGGATAAAAATTTCATCTTGGGGATCCGGGGATTTGTTGGGGATGACAACAAAATTTTAAGGGATTTTTGGGGATATTTTTAGTGATGGTAACAAGAATGATTTTGGAGCTAAAAAATGTGCGTCTGGCAAGTCTAAAAATGTATGTTATTATTTTTAGTGTATAGTTTCCAATAAAAAAGAAGTATGTAAATATTTAAAAAAAATTATATTTTTTACTGTTTTAATTAAATTTATTTTGAGAAATTTAATCCATCTGCTGAAATGCTAAAGATGTTTAATACAAGCAATATGTACAACAAAATTTCTGAGGCTAATGAGTCAGAAGATTTTGATTCTGAAGTTTTTGAAATGCTAAACTCTGGTAAATAATTTTTTATACTTCTATATTTAAATTATGTGTAATTTTTTCTTTACAAGATTTATAATTACAAATCTAATTAGTTTGAATACTAATATATGTATGTAGCTATCGATAAAAATGAATTTTTATTATTATTTTTATATTATTTTTTAAATTTTTTTTATTTTTTTTTTTTTTTTTAATACATTTTATTTATTTATTGAATCTTCAGAAATGAAATGACAATAAGTTTTCGAATCTTAATACTAAAAGAAAATAATAAGTCCAGCCAGTGCTAGACAAAATATTATGATACTACAACAAATTTACATCCACTGATTCAATCATCTGTTTTGCGCTTGAGTTAAAGCAAGGGTATCCCTCCTTCTCAACCGAACATGGCCACTAAAGTTAAGGATGTCTCGTGCAAGTGGGTTTGGATGGTGTTCAAGTTTGCTGACATATTTTGAGGCGTATTTTGTAAGTTCGACTTTCACCAAAGGAATGCCTAGATCTTTGTGAATTCTAGAATTTTTAACGTACCATGGAGCTGCAGTAATTGTACGTAGAATCTTATTTTGACCCCTTTGAATTTTTTCAATGTTGGATGTTGAGGCAGAACCCCATAATTGAATTCCATAACACCAGATTGGCTTTAGAATTGCATTGTACAACAAAAGTTTGCAATCCAACTTTAATGTAGAATTTCTGCCGATTAGCCAATTAATTTGCACTGCTTTTAATCTCATCTGGGTAAGCTTTGCGTCAATATGAGACTTCCAAGTTAAACGACGATCGAGGTGGATTCCGAGGTATTTGACTTCATTGTGTTGCGGGATAATTTGATTATTTATTCTGATGAACGAGCAGGTATCTTTTCGCAATGTGAAAGTTATATGAATACATTTCTGTTCGTTAACCCTGATTTTCCAAAGCTCAAGCCAATTCTCTAGCTTATAAACATATTTCTGCAAGTTCTGTGATGCTATTTGATGGTCCTTTAAATAAAAAAAAAAATTTTGAATCAAAAAAATCAGTTTGGGGATTTTTGGGGATGACAAATCAAAAATTGGGGATAAGCTCTAAAAAAATACTGGCAGCACTGAATGAAAAAATTAAATTGTTGTTGTATCTCTTTTGAAAGCAAACCATTGACAAATCGAATACATCAAAGCTATAGCAAAAGATAATCTTGAACAATTTGAAACCGATTTTAATTACAAATGGATTTTTACCGAATCATTTATTTCGATTTAGAATAAAATACAGCAATATCAAAGTCATGAACTTGTAAATATTGTCTAAAACATATTTGAATCAGAAAATGAATTATTCTCTTCTGTACATTTTACGAATATTTTTTGTATGTTTTATTATTGAAACTCTATTGCACACTAACACATGTAACATATTTGAAAGTTGAAACTGGTCACATTTTTTAACTTAAACAAGTAAGAAAGTATAGACGTTCAAGCCCAACCATATAATACCCTACACCCAGTATATGTACAAAACAGTTTTTCAGAAATGGGCGTTATTTGGGAGATATTACTTATTATGGACCGATCATCCAAAAGTTTAGTGCCATGATTTCTGTGAATATAAATATTATATGTGTTAAACTTTATCTCGATAGAAATATTTTTAAAAGATTTATAGAGTTTAAATTGAATTACGTACAGGGTCTTATATGGGAGTCTCGCCTAATTATGGACCCACTATTATAAAATTGGGTGTCATCATTTCTGTATATATGAAACTTATTTGTGTTGAATTTTATTTGGATACCAACATTTTTAAGAAATTTATGGTCGTTAAAGTGATTTTCGGAAGTAGGCCTTATATGGGAACTACGACTAATTATGGACCGATCTGCACGAAATTAGTAAATGTGATTTGGCTTAATTTACCACTCATTTGTAATGAAATTTTTTTGGTTCCTTTCATAATTCAAAGATTTATTATCGGTAAACCCCAATTTCGGGAGGACATTTGTATGGGGGCCAGGTAAAATAATGGAGCGATTTCCACCAGTTTAAATTCCATCGCTCCTGTAATGGAAATTTTTTTTTTTTTTTTTTTTTTTTTTTGAGTTAGTACAAACTGTAAAATAATGTAGCCTACAAAAGTATCTACAGATGGAAACTAATGTCTAGTTGACGACTGGTCTGCGGGACCCGTCTCTGCCAGCTCGGCTCAGTGGTTGGGGGGGGATATAATTCACCTCGTCAACCAAACCATACCATTACCCTCTATTATTTCAGAGTCCCTAGAAAAAAAATACTAACAAGAATGAAAGAACCTGTTACTAATAACTATTGTATTTGAATTGAATGAAAATATGCTGCTGATGTACTCTAATTGGTATTAGTTTGTGTATACTTGTGGCATATAGATAGTAGGTCCCCACGTCTTAACCCTCCCAACCTTGTTCATCCTAGTAACTAATTTCTGGAGAACCCAAATTCAATAGGTTAAACTTCACGACCTCAAGGAAAAGTCTTTAGAAAATTTACTCAATCATAATTAGATTTATTAATAACAAAATTCAAATATAAAACATTATTAATTTTCTTAAAAAAATTAATTAGGAACAACAAATTCCCTAAATTCTATTTCTTACATAAACAATTTTTAGGAATTATAATATGACAATATTATCAATAGAAGAATTATAACAATAAAAAATTTCAAAGTTTTTAATATTTCTAAATTTTAACAATTTTTTTCACATTTTTTAATCTTTCAAAATTTTAATTCTTATAAATTCATTTTAAAATTTTTTTTTTCACTCTTTTAAAACTTTTAGTATGTATTTAATTTTTTTAAACTTTAGTATTGCACGGTAACAACTCTTTTTATTATTTAAAAACAAATGGGTACAAACATGGAAGTAAATATCGTATTATTTTTTTTTTGTGGAAAAAAAATTAAATTAAATTAGTGTTTGTTCCATTCCAAAATGGATAATGGTTTAGAAAAAAAAAACTAATTTAACTTTTAATTAGCCAATTTAGGCCGTAATATATATTCAGAGTAAGTTTATATTAATGGAGATCAAACAATGATAAAACAATTTAGTAATAGTTCAACTTTGATTTTGTTATTATTTGAGAAGCAATGGCTGGTTATTTATGTTTTTATTATTAATTTAAGAATTAATAATTAACCAAGATTTTTTTTTTTTTTTTTTTTTTTAGCTTTTAGTTATTTATTGAATCTTCATATTATGAACTAACAATAAGTTTTCAAATCTTAATACTAAAAATAAAATAATAAGCCCAGCCAGTGCTAGACAAAAAATTTTTATGATACTACAAAAATTTCATATCAACTGATCAAGTCATCTGTTTTGCGCTTGAGTTAAAGCAAGGGTATCCCTCCTTCTCAACCGACTGTGGCCACTAAAGTTAAGGATGTCTCGTGCAAGTGGGTTTGGATGTTGTTCAAGTTTGCTGACGTACTTTGACGCATATTTTGTAAATTCGACGTTTACTAATGGCACGCCTAGATCTTTGTGGATTCGAGAATTTTTAACATACCATGGAGCTGCAGTAATAATACGTAGAATTTTATTTTGACCCCTTTGAATTTTTTCAATGTTTGATGCTGAGGCAGTACCCCATAATTGAATTCCATAACACCAGATTGGCTTTAGTATTGCATTGTACAACAATAGTTTGCAATCCAACTTTAATGAAGAATTTCTGCCAATTAGCCAATTAAGTTGCACTGCTTTTAATCTCATCTGAGTAAGTTTCGCTTCAATATGAGACTTCCAAGTTAAACGGCGGTCGAGGTGAATGCCGAGGTATTTGACTTCATTATGTTGAGGAATAATTTGATTATTTATTCTGATGGACGAGCAGGTATCTTTTCGCAATGTGAAAGTGATATGAATACATTTTTGTTCATTTACCCTGATTTTCCAAAGCTCTAGCCAATTCTCTAGTTTATAAACATAATTCTGCAAATTCTGTGATGCAACTTGGTGGTCCTTATGGACGCTGACAAAGGCTGTATCGTCTGCAAAAGTTGACGTGTGGATTTTGGGGTCTGACGGCATGTCGGAGGCATAAATCAAATATAAAGTAGGGCCCAGTATGCTACCCTGTGGCACACCTGATTCAATTGGCTGAGCGGTACTTAAAAAATTGCCTTCTTTGATTTTAAATTTGCGACCGTATAAATAACTTTCCATGAGTTTATGGGTGTTAGCAGGCAGAGTTAATTTAATTTTGTGCATTAAACCGTCATGCCAAACTTTGTCGAACGCTTGGGACACATCAATGAAAAGGGCGGAGCAGTATTTTTTATCTTCAAACGACCCTCTTATCACATTTACCAATCTGTGAGTTTGTTCGATGGTACTGTGTTTAGCTCTGAATCCGAATTGATGATTTGGAATACATTCAGTGTCATTCAGAATTGGAGTCAACTTAGTCATTAACAATTTTTCGAACAGTTTAGAAATTGTCGGCAGTAGGCTAATTGGCCTATATGACTCTACTTTAGTGGGGTCCTTCCCTGGCTTAGGAATCATGGTAATCATAGATACCTTCCAATCTGCAGGATAGTATTCTAGGCGTAAAATAGCATTGAAAATAAAGAGGATGATTCTTCTAGCTACACGAGGTAACTCCACAAGCATTTTGTTAAATTAACAAATAAAGTCCCTTTCTCGGAATCATTTCTAGCCCAGTCTCCAGTCGGATTTCGCAGAGGAGGCTTTCCTCTAACTGGTCTTTTTAAACCTCGTGCCGCCTTCCATAGCGAATAGTCAGATTGTGGGGTACTATCAAGACCCTCCAAGTAAGATCTAAATGAGGCCGTTCTTTGGATTTCTAAGAAATTTCTTAGTATATCTCTGCATTCTCGTAGCCTAGCTTTCAGTTGAGGAGACCTATGAATTTGCCACTCTCTTCTAACTCTTCTTTTTTCTGCCAGGAGATGATCGAGTTCAGCGAAATAAGTTCTGTTTGTCCCACGTCTGCATTCAACGTCATATGTGGAGGCGTGATGTACAGCTCTTCGTATGTCCTCAGTAAACTTGCCAATCGACCCATCAATATCCGCGGTAGTTCTCAACACAACATTTTCCGTGCAGTGGGAACTTAAATACTTTTTATACTTTATCCAACTTACTCTGGTTTTAGATATGTCCCGAAATGAAGAACCATTCCCTTGAAGGAAACGCATTGAAATAATAGTAGGAGAGTGATCTGAAGACAAGTCTAATGAAGGCTCCACTTGTATCGATTCTACAGGGATATTTTTCACTACTCCGAAGTCAATAACATCGGGAATCTTCCGTCGGTCCGTCGGCCAGTAGGTGGGATGCCCGCTTGAGAGTACATCTAATCCCATTTTGGCAATGGTGTTGTAGAGTTCACGACCCTTCGGGGTCACCAGACGTGAACCCCAAAAAGTGTGTTTGGCGTTAAAGTCACCAGCAACTAAAAATCTAGCTCCAAGGGAATTGAAGAAGCTGTAGTATTGGTGTTCTTTTATTGAAAATCGAGGCGGCGAATAAATTGATGATAAAACAAAATTGTATTGACAGAATTCAATACAAATGTTTGTTGCTTGTAGGTAATCCTCACATATGTTGTTCATTAAATAATGTTTTATTCTGTTCTTTATAAGAATTGCCGATCCTCCACATGCTCTTCCGCGGGGATCTTTAGTATCATACAACACGTAGCCATTAATTTTGAAGTACGCTGTCGCCGTCAAGTGAGTTTCAGCAATCATCATGACATCAATCTGCTTATCCATCAGGAAGTGTTCCAGTTCGTTTTTATGTTGGCGGAGGCCGTTCGCATTCCAAAAACAAATTTTTAAACAAATCATTTCTTTAAAATGGCTTGTAAGATAGTGGATTGCATTTTCAGCATTTCCTGCATCATGGATGTCATAGTGGTCGTAAAAGTGTTCATGGTTTGGACAAGTGTCTGCAATGTAGTCTCTAGAGTGTTAATATTAGGCTCGTTAATATTAGGCATATTAGATTTAACCACGTTAGCGTAAGAAACTTGTCTAGAACTAGGCGCGTTTACATGACTAGTGGACCGTAACAATTGCGGGAAATTGTCACTCGATGCCAAAATAGGCTGTTGACGATGATCAGGTAATACTGACGTCTTGTTGGTACTTATGGCTTTCAAATGAGTGTAAATTGGACAACCTCTATAATTTGCGGTATGATTACCTCCGCAGTTACTGCATTTTTTTATTTTTACGTCAGTTTTCGACTTATCGCATTGAGCAGTTGCATGTAGCTCCCCACACGCAACACAAACTGTCGGCAATTTACAGTACGCTTTGGTATGACCAAATTCTTGACAATTGAGACACTGAACGGGTCCCTGACGCTTATGTGGTTCTTCCACGGTGATTCTACGATGCAGAAGGTACATCAGATTGTAGATGGGGTGGGACTCGTTTTTCTTTAAGACAACATCTCCAGGTTGCAATTCTACCCTGAACATGGGCTGAGGGATCTTTTCACGGTTTCTGATATTCACTACGCTCTTGATTTTGAACCCTTTGTCCATTAAACCGGTCTTTATCTCCGCAGGATCAACACATGGGTCTATACCCTTTAGAACGACTTGGAGTCCTTTTGCGCTTTTGAGCTGGTAGGTATAGAAGTCCCTAGTCTCCCTCTCCAACTGGTTGGACAATTTTCGAAAATCATCTTCCCTATTCACTTGGATCTTTGTCTCGCAGATATTTCCATGTTTAATTGAGGTTACGTTAAACATGTTTTCACCTATTACAGCAACAATTCCTTGTATCAGTTTGTTGGAAGTGGGCTCTCTCAGGTAAATTGGTGGGGGCTTAAATGTCTTTTTTGGTATTTCTGGATCATCCGTCTGAAGTAGAGAAAATCTGTTTTGGTCATTTGGTTTACCACTATTGACGGTCTTAGGAACTTTTGAGTTGGGAGACATTTGAGCAGATGTCGGGCTTCTCTGTCGCTTGAGAACGGTTATGTACTTATCCATACCTACTTGTTTTTTTGGTTTGACTGCACTATTTGATGAAGATGATGTTTTTTCATCTGTTGAAATCACTATATTGGGCGAACAGGAACGACGCCGTTCTACGGCTCTTGTAGTGAGAAAATTCTCCAGAGATTTTTTTATGGATTCTTCCTCAGAGACCCATTTATTTTTTCTAGACGAGCTAAGCTCTTTCTCAGAATTACATCTGAGAGGAACACTCATACAGTTTTTATACGATGTTTAATGTTTTTTTTTTTTTTTATATATTTTAACCTATTACGAGTTATTTTTTTTACTTTTTTGTTTAATTTAACTTTTTACACTTTTTCACCTATTACGATTTTTTTCACCGAAAATTCAGCCGCACTAAAAGTAACACGTCCGAACAGTTCGATGAGACGAGACTGAAAGATTTAATATGTAATTTGTTTATTGGTTGAACTGATACCTAAATTATAACAAAACAAAAGAATAATATTAAAAAGAAATGAAAACAACTTCCATGCAGTGACGTCGAAAGGCCTTCCAATGTTCTGCTTGCAGTAATTCCAATGATGATGTATTAAACAGGTATAATTTTGGTATTCCTTTTGTGTGGTGATCTGTATATTTTGTTTTATTAAATTTCTTATTTTTTATCACTGTTTGTCTCTTGATTTTAAATCTCTTTTCTCTAGCTTGTACACAATTTTTTACAGAATTTTTTTCTGTAATGGATTTTTTTTTTTGTTTTGTAACACTGTGTTGTAATAAAAAGGTTAATATGCAATACTAAAATTTGTTTTGTCTGATTTTATGTACAGATAATTTTTTTTTTAAATAAATTTTTTTTCTCACATAATTTATAGAAATTTAATAAAAAACATACCAAAAGTAACACAACTCATTTAATTGACATTTATGCCCGTCTAGTAGCTTTTAATCTACTTTTGCATATCATTATTATGATATTACTCAAACACTTAAATTCAAAAATAATTTTTAATTTAATATGCAATGCTGGTTTTGGTTTATATTTTCGGTACTAGGCGTTGTATGTTTAAAATTGTAATGATGAGACAAATTACTTTAATCAAGTGAACAGTTAGGTTTCTGGTTTCTTTCTTACGATTTTCCAGTCCCTTGTATACGACCTTCTTCTACATAAATTTCGGAGCGCAACTCTCAATAAACAATTGGGACATCTTATCTTAAACCTTAAACGAGCCGAGATCCAAAATAAACCACTAGAGCTGAGCAAATAGAAAATTAATTATGTTAAAAATGGGGGAGTTTTGCTTTTAACGGGTTTTCTAATAGCTACTTGACAACTCTGAATTTAAATTGTAAACGCACTATTTCACTGATCATCTAATTGTTGCTTTCTTTTTTTTCAGTAAACTTAACATTTTCGTTATGGTAAAGTACACGAAGGAACAACGTTTGGAAATTATAAAAATGTACTACCGAAATTCGGAGTCGGTGACCGCAACTTTAAGAGCGTTAACTCCAATTTTCGGTCGTAATTCTCGCCCTAGTAGACAAGCAATAACAAGTTTAGTGCAAAAATTTGAGTCTACATATTCATTGTGTGATGCTGTCGTGCCAGTGAGACAACGGCCTGGTCGAAGTTCCGAAAATATCGCTGCCGTTCAGGCGTCCGTAGCAAACGATTCAAATCAGTCGATTCCGCGGCGTTCTCAAGAACTGGGCATCCCCAAGACCACTTTATGGCGAATTTTGCGTAAGGATCTGGGTTTACACCCATACAACATTAAGCTGACTCAAGAATTGAAGCCGATGGACCATTTGAGTCGACGTACGTTCTCCGATTGGGCTCTGGAGAAGATGCACCAAGATGATGAATTTCATCGCAAAATCATCTTCAGTGACGAAGCTCATTTTTGGCTCAATGGGTTCGTCAATAAGCAAAATATGCGTTATTGGTCTGCTGAAAATCCACATGTGCTTCACGAATCACCACTTCATCCACAAAAAATTACTGTTTGGTGCGCTTTGCATGCCGGCGGCGTCATTGGGCCATATTTTTTCGTCGACAATAACGATCGTCACGTTACTGTGAATGGCGATCGTTATCGCGCAATGATTAGCGATTATTTTTGGCCCGAATTGGAACACATGGACTTGGATGACATGTGGTTTCAACAAGACGGTGCCACAAGCCACACAGCACACGTTACAATCGATTTAAAAAAAGTTGTCAAGTCCTTATTGGAAAACCCGTTATATAATGGAGTTGAAAATTTATTTAACTCCAAAAATAAATTTTTAATGTCGACACTTCAAAGGTTTTATAAAAAAGAATGATGGTGGATCTTTAAAGGCTCCTCCTTACTTTTGTGAAATTCAAAATGCCGATTTTTATAACCTTGAACATTTTTTCTTTCTTCTTTTTACAAAAAAACTAGCTACTCGTTAGTTTTATTTCCAATAATCAAATTGTAATTACAAATTGGTAACGCGAATATTTTTGTAAAAGATTTCGGTAATAGTGTTCATTATATATATGAAATTGGTAATGAGGTTCATTATATGAAAAATCTTAGTTAAAAAAATTTTAAAAGAAATTATGTTCATGATGAAACTTATAACAGAACAAGAACTATTTCATAATAAAATATACTATCGCACATTACACTCCTCGGTCCGAAAAAGTATTATGTACCAAATTTTATTAAAATATCTTCAAAATTGCGACCTGTACTCTGCGCACAAGCTTTACATGGACAGCCAGACGGACGGACGTTAAATCGACTCAGGAAATGATTCTGATTCGTTCGGTATACTTTAAGGTGGGTGTTGGACCAATATTTCTGGGCGTTACAAACATCAGCACAAATCCAATATACCCTCCCCACTATGGTGGTGTAGGGTAAAAAAAGGACTGTAGAAAGCAATCGCTGTTTTATACCAACATTTGCAAATCAAGCTGTTAATATTCTAAACATTCATTAAACCCCTTTAGAAGAGTCTCGATACTTTCAAAATTTATGTATATTTCAACGAGCAAAACTTTACACATATTTGTGCCATATTCTATAAACAAATGTTAAAATATAAAAAAATTTAACAGTTTTTAATATAAAGTATAATAAATATTTTGTTACTAGGTGGGCCAGCATATTGGGAATGATCCAATAATTTTCTACATTATAAATTATTTATCGATGTTTTAAATCCTGATGCGGATACAGTAGAAGCATCAATCCAACATATAACCAACTCTGCTCTCTGAACACTATTTAGGAACAGCTTTATTTATAATATCTACACAATTCCAAAAAATTAAAAACTCATTAACTGCAAATGTATTAGTGTACATAAACCTCCTACGATTGAAGCTAATGTTGGACTATATAAAGATGTAAAAATTAAGCTAATCTTGGCGCATATAAAGACCTACGATTGAAGCTATAGCGCTGATAATGGTGTTTCCGAGCCACAAATGGAGCAGCTAACAGTTTATAAACCGCATTTAATATTGCAAAAGAAAAACCCAAAAATCGAATATCGAAAGCTGAACATCTTTCTAAAGGCTTTATTTACAGCAAAATAAAAAATAGATTATCTTTATAATGCGAGAGAATTACAAACTATGCCACTAAAATAGCAAATGAGATATAAGCAGTGTGGCCATTTTAACATTTTGAGGGCTAAATTTAGCACTTTTTATTTACTTTTTTATTTTATTTAGCATTTTTTTTAGCACTTTTTGAATTTTTTTTTTTGCATTTTTAGCATTATTTATGAAACAAATTATTATTATTTTTATTTTTAAAATTTCTTCGCTGTATTTGCCTGCAAACTATTAATAAAACTATAAAACATAATTTTAATAGTGGCAATCTTGCAAAAACGTTTCAAACGAAAGGTGAGTGCAGGAGCACAGTTGACTGAATTTGTTTCAATTTACTTATGTCAAAAGTTATAGTTTCTGGTTTTGACAGTAGTACAATATTGTTTCTGAATTTTAAAAATTTTTTCAAATCAATAGGAGATGAAATAGATTCAGATACAGAAAGCTCCGATTAACTTGCCGAAATTTTATTGTATAATTAGTGTACCAAATAAGACAACGACTACCAAAAATTTTTTTAAGTTTAACTAAAAATCCTTTTTTTTTTTTGTCAAGTAGACATGGACACAATAACATCTATAGAGCTACAGTGGCAAAAGATTAACTGTTATAAATGGACTAACCAGAGTTCAACAGTCAAATTGTGGATTGAAGTATGTGAGTACAAAAATGCTTTGAAGGAAAATCCATTTAAGGATTTGGCTGTTTTTGTCATGAATTTTCTTCTTTTGCCATTTAGTAATGCTGAGGTAGAAAGGGTTTTTAGTGGAATGAACCTAATAAAAACCAAAATTAGAAACGTCATGGGTTTAAGTACAGTGAACTCTCTTCTTTATATAAGATGTGGGTTAAAAAAGTTAAACAAATGTTGTAAAACATTTGAAATTACCACAGAACTACTAAGACGGTATGAGGGAGATATTTATAATAATAATTCATGTGAGTCAGAATACACATTAGATGATGTATTTAATTTTTAAATGAAATTTATATTAGATTATTAGATATTTAATCATATACTTGTTTTATGAAAAGTTTTTCATGTTATTGTTAAACAAATGAATTGTTTATTGTAAATTTTTAAAACACATAAATATGGTTTTACTTAATTTAATTATTAAAAAATTCAGGTATATTTCCAAAAATACATTTTAAAAATTTAGCATTATTTTTTAACATTTTCGAATTTTTTTTTAGCACTTTTTAGCATAATTTTCTAATGGTTTTAGCCCTGAAATTTTTTGGGTTCTGGCCACACTGGATATAAGATATATATGAATACTTCCATATACTTCTCTCTAGTTTGCATAGAAAATGTTTAATATCATAAAGATTCCTTAAAAATTTGTGTATATAAATAAGTATTTCAAGTCAATACCATCAAATATGTCATAATATAAACGAATACATTTTATTAGTTTCCAAAATTTCTCTAATTTTCTAAAGAACAATAATACTATAAGTATTTTTTTAATATAATATTCATGACTGGATTGCAGACAATATTGATGGACATCATCGAATCTTTACAGAAGTATGCTTCAATTTCGAGTGTTAAAAATACAAGAAACTAGTTTTCAAAAACTGTTACAGAATACATAAATGTGGTGGAGTATAGTGTCTTTCGTCTCGTTTCATATATTTCCCAAGAATCATAATTTAAATAAAATTCCTTTTCCTGGTAATCTCACTTTACCTAACTGTTTAACAACTTCCTACTACGAGTATTTAGCCTGGTTTAACACCCTCGACAAACAACAAAATAATCGAATCGAAACGAACTGAACATAAACCAAACAAAAAACCCTTAAACGCTACTGTAATATTAAATTAGTTTCAAATATTTTTCCAAGAGTTAAAACAGAAATTGAGACATAATCGTTAATGTCAACTGACTCCAACCCGGAAAATAAACAAGAAAAAGAAGAAGGAATAAAACATGATCCATACGATCGATAAGACGCTATTTAATAAAACCAATACACGTGTAAAGATACGACAACGAACGAATATGCTGGTGATAGATGTATGGTTAGATCGAGAGATAAACTCACACAGAAATAATCAGAACTCTGGTGTAATCTCCATAAAAACTAAACGTGAATTTAATATATATTGCAAACTTCTACAGTACAAACAAAAACAACAACATTTGAGAAGGACAACGGACTCAACACGCACACACATAAAAAAATACTTTGTTGGTAAGACCATAAATCTGTTACCAAAAACAGAGAAACCAAACAATTTCCATGTAAATCATTCGGGTGAAAGTGAATTTTGTCTCAAAGACATCTAACGAGTATGTGTTTGGCTGTGTGTGATTTTGTAACAAATCTTAATGAAAGAGTGTTTATGTTTTTGTTCTTGCTTTATGTTTTTCTGTTTTAGTAAAAACCATACAGAATATGATCCCTGAATATTATTTGTAATTTTAGTAAAAACAACAGTTATAATTTATTATCTAGAATCTAGATACTTTCAACTCATCTACAAAATTTGTATTACTCGTACAGACACAGGTTTGCGCCATCATCATGAACACCATCACAGTCACCTAACATTGCTTGCTAATTTTACAATTCCATCTGCAACGACGTGTAATGATAGAAATCACTCCAAAATCGAATTAACCGAACCATTGAACAACTGCCAGTTTGACGAGATCATTATCTAACAATTCACAACCAGCATTTAAAGCGTAAACTCACAAGGATACACATTTCAAGTTTTGTAGGAAAGATGACAGTAACGAAGGGAATTTAAATACTTTGATAATACAAAAGCTTTTGGCTCAATAAAAGCAGTAGCTATAATATTAGAATTACTTTCAAAAATCCTTCCAAAATACACCTTTAAAGCTTATTTAAAATGCGTTTATATGGGGAATATAGGATCTTCTAGATCATGAAAAAATGTTGACATGAAATACTATTTTTTGAATTTGTAATTTATACTGAATTATTTTCATATGAATATATAAATTCGTCCGACTGAAACTGAAACAAGAAAAGACAAGTCTTTAATATAACACTCGTTTATAAGAACTGTGATATCAATTTTAGTGAACCACGAAAATGCGATTCAACAAATCCTATATATTCCTGGATCTAATTAAAAATAAATGATACTGGGTAATTTATAAACCTTTAAGTTATCTTTCACAGCCACAGATCATGAATGAATATTGTCATCTTATTTTTTTAGTATTAATTGACAATTATTTATTTTATTTTACCAGCTGGCAATTAAAAGCCTAGTCGCGGCCAACATTTGTATAAAATTATTATTCAGAAGTAAACATCAAAGTTTGTTGTTTCGGGCTAGAACTAGATGCTGGAATCTTTATTTTATTCGGACAGGTTAAGGTTTTTATTAAAAATTAAAAAAGGTCATACTTTACAATTAAAGTCACCAAAAAATTATGTATTTATTAATGAATTTAAATAAGATTTTAGAAAAGTATTTCACTAGATTTAAAATTTGTATTGAAAGTGAAAATTTTATTACAACTTGCCTCTAATGTTCTTAATAGTAAAAGGTAACTTTAATTAAAGTGAGGAATAAAGTGACCTTTAAAATTTTTCGTTATTACAACTTTCTTGTAAAATAAAATAATTTTTTTTCTAAAATATGAAAAACCAGTGAAAAACCAATTACTTTTGACAAATTACTGACAAGAAACAGTAAATTGTTTGTGTGTGTGAAAAAAATATAAATCAAACGTCTCCCAATAAGCACAATTTTTATGTTGGAATTCCAGTGTGAATCCAAGCTTGAATTACATTTAAAATCCATCCTCTTTCCAGTCTGAAATTCCATGCTTGAATTCAACGGTAAACAGCTTCGGTTCGACTTGAATCATATTGTTATTCAAGGCTGGAATTACAGTGTAATTGTTCGACTGTAATTCAATGGTTAATTTTGCTGGATTCGCTATTGAATTCAACTGTATTTCAACTGTAATTAAGCACTGGAACTTGGAAATTGTGACTGGATTTCAAATGTAATTCCAATTGAATTCCAGCCAAAATGCTTATTGGACTGTTTTCCATTTTTGTTTATCAAATTATTTATTGGCAAAACAAAATTAAAATTAATTTAAGAGAAAAGTTTTTATTCAGGCTAATAGTTCAAATAATCAAGAATACTATTGTAAAGTACTGGAACAATTGGCAAATTGGAATACATTTTTTACCCGGCCAAGGGCATCCTCAGCAATCTTCATTGTCCACTATCACTCTGTAAATATCATCTATTTAACTCACCGTTTTTGAGAAATAGAATACGAGAATTATCATATTTCTTTTTAAAGTGTTGTGAGTTATAACGATAGAAAATTAATTTATTTTTCATAAAGTTGACATTTTTTCCAGAACATATGGCAACTTCAAATACTTAAACCTCACTATAAAATTTAAAGACAAGATGATCTTCCGTTTATCTTATCGGTCGGATTTAGATTAAAGTAAACTTATATATATATATTATGTCCTGTGGTTCCTAGTAGGAACAAAGGGCCGCATGCGGTTTTAGTAATCATTTCAGTTTAAGATTGAGGGACTGATTAGGCCTCCCATCGGATCCTAGTGTTGGGGTTGCCAACAACCTCTAGGCAGGTCAAACAGTTGAATTTCAGTGCCTATTCATTTCGGTGGCCACTAGTTACCTGAGACGCATCGGTTTTAGCATGCCATTCAGGTTATTCAGCTGTGTGCCTTCTCACTCTAGCTGTCGACAGACGGGTGTCTGAAAGACATTACCAGGGGATACTTGGTATAAGACCGGAAGTAGTGAGGTGCTTGGGAATTTCGAGCAGA
Source organism: Bellardia pandia (assembly GCA_916048285.2). Taxonomy (NCBI): domain Eukaryota; kingdom Metazoa; phylum Arthropoda; class Insecta; order Diptera; family Calliphoridae; genus Bellardia; species Bellardia pandia. The sequence continues at coordinate 63,241,279 of OU696531.1, read as the reverse complement.
GGAATCGCTTCTTGTCATCCCCAAGTGGATGACAGGCAGATAGCTTTCCGCACAAGTACACCTCTGCGAAATACCCCATCTTCCAAAACTTATAATAATATAATTACCAAATACTTCTTATCTGTCCGATAACATCATACCTTTAACTATTGGTAAGTTGTAATAATGGGCCTTAAAAAGAAATGTATGTACAGGTAACCCTCCTACAACACGGTAGATAGGTTCCTAGAAAACGCCGTGTTGCAGGAAAACGTGTTATAGGACACAGTGTAAAATATAATTTTTTTTAAATTAATTTAATTGTATTATTATATTTAAATTCATTGTTTTTATTAGAAATATGTATGTACATACATACAAAAAAATATATAGACAAAAATAAACAAAAGTAACAGGGATGCAAAAAATAGTACTTTTGTACCAATTTGGTACAATTTTAACAACTCAATTATGATAAAGTTGCAATTCCATTTTATCGTGTTAGAATGAAACCGTATTGTAGATGAGGATTGTTTCCGCAAATGTTTTTTTCGTGTAAGATCGAAATCGTTTTGTAGGAAGCCGTCTTGTAGGAGGGTTACCTGTATATCAATGATTTTATGAATCTTAAAAACTTAAAAATTAGCTTCGAATTTCACTTTTCTTTGTTCTAACGAACTATAACATGAAAATATTGAAAAAAAAATATTCTGCGATGATTTCACAATTTTTTCCTGCTTAACCTAGGCCATAAATGCTGTAGGTTTTCTCTTGTACTGCCTTTTCCAGTTCTCTTGTGATCTAGTCATTTCTGATATTGTCATTTTATCATGAAAATATTGAGTTTTATTTCTTAAGTTCGTAGTTTTTGAGAATTTGCTATCAGTAGAATAATTAGTTAGAAAATTATACTGTTCAGTTAGTTATACTTTTGTGCAAATGTGTATGATTATCCTACCTGTTAAATATACGAGTATTGATAATTTCCATTGTCTGTATTGCTGTTGTACGAGTATAAGTAATTTACGACTCACAATGCATATAATTTTTGTAATCTTCCTATTGTGATCAATATTATATCTTCTTACAAAGTAATATTTTTTAATATAAAATCAAAGACATTAAAAAGAAATCACTGACTGTTGTTCAAATAAAAACAGACGTGTGATCATAATATTTTGTGACAAAAACTAAATAATCAACATTTGAGTGTTTTTTTTAATGGTTTAATACAGCCATCACAATGGGACCATTAACATGGACCTAAGTGGGCCGTTTTACATGGCCGCCTGCTAACCTTAATACAGCCACAAATAAAAGAGAGTGAAGATGTCAGATATTCTTATAGTTCATGGAACGCGTAGTGAGTGTTTTTACTTAACTAGTAAATAGAAGTCATGAATGTTTAATTACACCCTACAACTATATAAAACGTAATTAAGAACAATTTTTTCTTCGTATATTCCATTATTAAAAACAATTTCGTAAAATAACAAAAAAGTATCCATTTAATTTTGTTCTTTATAGACTATTCAGCCATAGTGGAATTTAAGTCAATGAATTTTAAAAGAATTCCGATTTTGGATCAGTCATGGAAATTGAAAAATACCTGCAAAAAGGGGTGCATTTTTACCGAAAGAACTAGTGGGAAACAACACACACGCACATTCAAACTCCCACTGAACAGTGACAATAAAAGTATCTGTGCACGAGTTTATTTATTGCAGTTACAGGTACGTATTGTGTTACCTGAGTTCATAATTAAGCAAGGCAGGTTTTATAAAATCATAAAACAATAATCGAAATGATTTATTTCAAGGAAGTCATAAGGATATCATTATTTATTAGCTTTGCTAAAATATGAATTGTGTTGAAATTATTTAAATGTTTTGTTTTTAGCATTTGAGATTGAAAAATATTCGTAATAAACTTTTACTACAAACAATTCACATAATTCATTTGTGATGATGTTTTTATTAATGTAAAATATTATTTATTGAGCAAACGTAATTTTTCACAAATAATTTATTGCTTTAAAGTCATACAAATATTGTGTATTTATAGTGAAATTTGTACTGGATTTTCTTAATATTTAATTGGAAAATGTTATAATACGAGTACATATGTATATGTTAATTCAATTGTTTATTATATTATAATAATAATAAGAGTTTCCTTTGTTATTGGTTAACCTTCGCTTTACCAATACCCACCCGGGTGACTTTTTCGGTTTTATTTCTTTAATAACTTTTTTAATCTTTTTTTGATTTTAACGAAATTCATACTTACTGAACAAATTTTAGACTTCTATAGAATTTAATTAAAACATGATAAAATTTTAAATCTTTTATGAGGTTTTTTTGGATTTTTTAAAATTTTCTTCAAGGTTTACCAGTACCCACCCGGGTGGTACAAAAGAAATTATTAACTCTATACATTTTTTAAACATTTATTTATTTCAATTATAACTTATAATTCCATAAAAGCGCAACTCAACATATTATTTTGTTTATATTTCATTATTATAAGTAATTGTAATGCAGTTACAATGACGAAGCATGGTGACAGTTGTCACATTTAGTTTGCTGTGTTCTACACAAATGGGCTTCTTGCACTTTACGCAAACTTGTCGTGTGTTTCTATTTTGTTTATATGAGAAACAGATATGACATTTACCTTTTATTTTTATATGCCCAGTTGCATCTCTTTGTGGAGTTTCATCGGCCTCGAAATCAGCAGCCGGATCTGCAGCGAAAAGTATATTTTTAGCATATTGTCTCTAAGATTTTTTTTTACAATTTTTACCTAAGATGCACTCCATAGCTGACCTAATGGTATATCTTCCGGAAATTTTTGACCTGGTCAATATTAATGGACTACATAGGTCTTCGCCAAGCATCTCAATAAAGTGCTTCCGCTGCGATTATAAATGAGGCAAGAGCGGCTGTATCCAAAATGTTAAAGAACAGTGCTAATGACTACCGAAATGTTGCTCGTTTTGTGGAATACTGTGACAACATCTTATCCATTGTATCCACACCACCTTTACTTTCGTTATAATACAAAATTATCTCTGGTTTATTTTTTGAACCAGATATAATTTTACCTTTGACAATAGCACAACTGATTTATTTTTAGAAGGAACATAGGACACTAATGTTACATCTTCGAAAAAACCAAACACACTAGATGAAACCTCGCGGCCTCGGGACGGCTTAAATTCTTCAGGAACATACTTCCAAGCGGTCAACTGTTTGGCTAATGAAAGTGTTGTATAAAAATTGTCCATAGTTTCTTCCCGATTTTTTATACTTACCCACCAACTCTTTTACTATACGCGACCACCAGATTTTGATTCCATATTTAGCTGGCTTGGAAGGCATACATTGCGTAAAACGTCTTCGACCCGAAAACCAAAGAGTTGCTCGTCTACGGTTATATACTCGTGTAGTCGATAATGTCTTTTTCCTGTTGGTCTACTGTTGTGACTTGCCAGTCAAAGCGGTTTCCGTGAAACTGTTTCGTGACATGGTTGCACGATATATTGGATATGCATTTTTTCTCCACAGCTCTGTGAGTATTTCTTAGATGAGTTATGGGCACCCATTATAAGCAAAATTCCAAAAAATCCTAATAACTCCTCATCTGTAATTGGTTTCCAAGTTCTTTGATTATGTGATTTTTCAGAATTCCATTTGTTGTACACAGCTTCGCCCTTTTTGATTGAAAATCGTCGAATTAAATCTTTGACATAATTTTTACGGGGAATCCCCAAAGACAAAATATTTACACACACAATGTACATTATGAGTTTTTTTGCACTTTGAAAGAATTAAAAGCTATATCATATTATTTGAAACAAAAAAGTATAAATAAGTATGACTTGACACTTGTTCGTCGCATATAAACATACGTAAAGAATTACTGTACCACCCGGGTGGGTATTGGTAAACCATGTACATAAAAACCTTTGGTAAAGCGAAGGTTAATGGAATAATATTATTAATTGAATGTACAATACATTTTTGTAGTATAATTCCTTGCTCCTGATTGTCAAATTGAAATAAAAAATGTCCCAAAATATGTTTGGTCTAGTTATAAATGTGCGTAAGTTGGACCAAATCCAACTGTGGACATCAGGCTCAAGATTGTACGAGTATTAATTGTACGTTAATTTCGGTTTGTGTCTTAACCAAAATCACCAAGAAGAAAACAAATCATACAGACAAACAATTGATAGTGATAGTTGTTTAACACAAAATAAAACAAAACAATTAATTAGAATAAAAACAGGTAAGAAAGTATAGTCGGTCAAGGCCGACCATATAATACCCTACACCCAGTATTAGTATAAAATAGTTTTTCAGAAATGGGCGTTATATGGGAGATATAACCCATTGTGGACCGATGATCCAAAAATTTAGTGTCATTATGTCTGTGAATATAAATATTATATGTGTTAAACTTTATCATGATATAAATACTTTTAAACGATTTATGGAGTTTAAAGTGAATTACGGAGAGGGTCTTATATGGGAAATTCGACTAATTATGGACCGATCATAATAAAATTGTACATTATTATTTGTATTTATATGAAATATTTTTGCGTTAAATTTTATTTCGATACCAACATTTTTAAGAAATTTATGGTCGTTAAAGTGATTTTCGGAAGTGGGCCTTATATGGGAGTTACGAGAAATTACGGACCGATCTACACAAAATTCGGAGATATGATTTGGTTTTATTTTCCACTCATTTGTGATGAAATTTGTTTGGATGCTTGCATAATTCAAATATTAATGATCAGTAAACCCCAATTTCGGGAGGACATTTGTATGGGGGCCAGGTGAAATAATGGGCGGATTTCCCCCAGTTTCAATCCCATCCATCCTTGGTCCGAAAAAATATCAAATACCATATTTTATGACGGACATGTTAAATCGACTTAGAAAGTGATTCTGAAGCGTTCGGTATACTTTAAGGTGGGTGTTGGACCAATATTTCTGGGCGGTACAAACATCAGCACAAATCCAATATACCCTCCCCACTGGTTTATGGTATAATAAAACACTGAAAACCTCATAAGATATATTAACTTAAATAAATGATGTTTACTGTGATACCAATATACAATATACCAATATACAGAGTATGCTGAGTGAACAAATATTACATATTTTTAAAATATAATGCATGTATGTATTTGATGTCGATTCTGATTGCCTAAAATCAAGTATTTAAGACCTACCAAACTAGCAAACAAAATTATTAACAAGTGATGAGTTAAAATTGAGGTATCCAAAAACACAGTGATACAAAATTGAATGAAAAAGAAAAACCTGGGACCGGATATTATTATTCTTGTAGCACTTGTCGAGTAAAACAAGATTCCAATTAATCGAAGTATTCGAATTAAGAGAATAATATTTAGCAGTGTTTGAAAAAGTCACTTTATCTTAAATTATTTGACAGAAAATAAATTACTGTCAATTATGCAAGTCAGAAGTGATATCGTATGTTGTACATTGTATGATACAAATATCTAGTTGTGAACGGAATTTTGAGCAAAGTCGTATGTTTGTATTGTCAGACCTTCAAAATGAAAAAATAAAAATATTTTTAAAACATATGTGTAATTTTTAACTTTTGTAAAAATGTTAATATTTGTACAACTATTGTAAATTCAGACGACGTACAACTCCTACCACACTGCAACATCAGTTGTGAATTGAACAATTATAAATTCATAGCTTTTCTAGACGAAATATAAAAAAAAATCTACTTTTAATCCCTGATCCGGACTGTCACAGAGATGAATCTGATTAAATTTGTTAGAAGTCCAGGTACTGACGATGGACTCAGCAGTTACAAAGTCGTCCTAACCTAACCCAATCCTAGAATAGGATAATGTATATAAATGAATCCCAGCCGTTTAGGGTCGTTAATTTATTCCAAGTTTATTTGGCCAAGTTATTTTTTCGAACAGACTATTAAACATAGTTAAAGAAAACTTTGCAGCAATTCGTAAATCATGGGAGAATTCTAATGCCATTAAAAAGTTTTATTAATTTTTATACTCGTACATAAATTCAATGTAAACAATATTGAATGATTATTAAATTTTCAAATCACTTTTGTATGCGGCAGAGTGTTTTTGAAGTATCATCAACCACACCAATTATTGCTAACAACATAATTAGTTGTTGACCAAAATTTAATGGTTTGTATTATGTTGTTGTTGTTGGTGTAGATGTTAGTAAAACTGAATAAATGTTAGACACAGTGTGTTGTGCAGGAATACCAAGTGTTAGAATTAGGCAGAAACGTTATTACGAGTAGCAGGAAGCGTTGGCGGCAACACACAAATACATTCGTAGATTGAAATTATAAGCGAATGGTTTTGGATCCGTCTGTCTGTCTGCTACTAAAGCAGTGATATTAAATTTTTATTTGTGATTATGGCGCCTTCACAACAACAAACACGAAACAATCACTTTATTTTTGTTTTATCGTTTGCGGTCGTTTCCCCTATAAAGTATAGGGAAAGCATCAACGCATATAAAAAATAATTAAATAGCGTTGAAAATTTTCAAAAATCCTATCGACAACATGTTTAATAATTTCATAAATCAGGGAGGTCTCTCCACCGATACTCGCACGCTTGTCAGTTGTGCCCTACGATGACGGCCGGTGACTTATCGTGTAAACAACCCATTATAAACATATGAATACATTCGTACTAAAGGCACCAAACAAAATATATCCTTCATCTCCTGTTGCATGATTCTGCAAGCTAAAACGAGGTGAGGAAAAAAGTATTTTAATGACACGCCTGCGGTTTTCTACATACAACAACATGTTGCTTTTTCCCATCCATTAAGTCCATTTCGAAATCATACAACTCCCGCACTTGTAAACATTTGATGTACTGTTGTTGCTGTTTGTATTTCATTCTTTCTTAGTCGTACATTTTTCGTTGAAGGAGGCGTTTTAACAAGTCATTTTGTTGTTGATTCTTATTCGCATTAAAATGATTTAATGCTACATTCTCTTATTGTTTTAATTTATCCTGTGAATCTTCTTTAAACCTACAGCCAAGTCAGTACGTTTTAAGGAGAAATGTTGCACAATGCGAGTGGCTGAGAGAGTGAGTTGTTTGTTGCAGTCATTTTTTTTTATTTTATTTTTTTTTTTGAAATGGTAAACTGTGATAATTGCATGTTAATTGTTGCATTGCTATTGCGTTATTGTTTCAAAAAGTTTCCACTTAATTAAAAGATTGTCTTCAGATCAGTTGAACTCACGTACACAGTGGTGAAAATGGAAAGAGCATTTACCATAATGCATACAGAATTTGTTTTATAGCTAATAAAATATCGGTGGTAAATAATCAGCATAAGAAATCAGTGTAATTTTTAATGTGACTGCTATTTTCCTTAACACAACTATAAGTGTTTGTTTTACAATATAAATTTACTTAAATGTTTCATTTTGATTGTTTGTTAAAAAGGTCAGAGTTTAAAGAATTTTAAAATAATTATTATCTTATATGAAATGAGTAAGAAATTGTATGTGTTTATGTGGGGAAAGTTATACTCCCATTATTTATTAATATGCTTCAAACATTTGCATATATTTGAGAGAAAAGTATATCAGACAATATAGTTCTTATTGTTTCTGTATTTCAGCATTCAGCAGTTTGATATTAAAAAAACGATACATTTTTCTAACTTAAATAACTGCCTAAATTCAAATATTTTACAGCAACATTGATTTTTGAAATTTTTAAATTTGTTAAGTTTTATATTTAATATAATAAATAAACTAAAACTTTCTATTTTTGTTACAGATATTTAAAAAGCCAAGAACTGAAGGTCTGTCTAATTAAAGCGTGTGCTTTTTTCAATTCCATTATTCATACCTTCGATATACTTGATTTTTAATATTTGTATTGGTTTGGTTTGAAAGACTGTGCTTTCGTAGTTTGGAATACCGCTTGCTTGTAAACATACAAATTTCCATCTTATCTGGGCTTGTATTTGTCATCTCACGCCCAGTTCTCCCATATAAAAAGTTTGGCCCTTTTCCTCTAATAATAGAAGGCTATACTATATATTAGTAGTTACCCATAGTAGTGGGAATAAAATGTTAGTCTCTGGAGTCCGTCTGTATACTATGATATGAAAAACTCAGTTTATTATGTCCTAATTCAGATCATATGACCGAAGATTCGATTATTGAAAGCTCCTTCTACAATATATCAATAAATATAGCCAAGTCAAAGGAGTTCATTAAATGCTATAAAATTTCCTGTAGAGCTGTCTCAGTGGATCTGCGCTTTATGAAGGCGTATTACTGACTGACTGACTGAAATTATTCCCCCAATTCCTTAAAGTTAGAGAGACCATTTTAGTTTTTACTGAAATAGTTTATCGAATATACGCATTATACTTAGTGTGACCACCTCAATTTTGAGCGAAACCGGGAAATTTTTCGAAAAAAAGTACTAAAATCCGGAATATTCAAACTTAAAACCGGGCCATTTTTTATGGGAAAAAAACTTTATTATTCAAGTTAAATTTAGACAATTATAATGTTATAAGCAATTTGAATTTAATTTTCTGTCGCTTTTTGTTTAAAATCGTATTTATCCTGTGATGAAATTTGCTTCAGCAATGTTGGAGATTCTTTAAAAAATTGTAAAATTAAACGCATTCGTACTTTAAATTATATTTGAGAAATAGCATATGTTTCAAAGTATCTAGGTTGAGTTGCGATTTTTCTTTTGTCCATAATTTTGCGATCCATGAAAATATACGCAGATGTTGCTGGCAAACAAAATATAAATTCAATGATTCACGCGAAGCGATTGTACGGTACATTCTTACTTTGAAAATGTTTGAAACATTCCACCCAACGTTGATGTGGCTTAGTTGAACGTGATTTAGTAGGAGGATTATTTTTATTCCATTCAATATGTAACCAAACTCGTCGAACAATTCTACACTGTTGTCTTCAGCTTTTAACCAATTTTTTTCAACCATAAATTTGATCGTTGTTTTGTTTAAGTAAAAACAATTAAAAAAAATAAAAGTCGCATTTATTTAAATTTAAATTTGTTGTATTTAAAATTGCAATGACTCTTTTTTTTTTTGACATGATGTAAGAGCTCTTTCTGACGGACCATTTTCGAATATAATGATCCTCTTTTCTGAAGATTTTCGATATGCATGATTTTAAAATAAATCATTCAAAGAATTAATTTTCATTAAAATATGATGCGATTGTGCCGAATTTCAATGAAATAGACTGTTTTGTTGTTCAAGTCCACATATTTTTTATTTAATTAAATTCAAAATAAAAATCCGGGCCATCCAGGGGATGTCACCGGGACATTGGTTCCAAAACCGAGCCATGTCCTGGATATTACGGGCCAGTTGGTCGCACTAATTATACTCCATTTTAGCCTGTAGAAAAAAAATACAATTTATGAAAACTTTAACTCATAAAATATAATAATATACACTATTGTTTGAGAAATAGTTTCATTCCGACCAAAAGAAGGTAATTCCTCGTGGCTCGCAGTCATTTTTTTTAACTTACAAGGTGGAAAGAAGCAAATTTGTTTAGATGAGTCAGATGTAGCAGAGGAAGAGAAAGAAGACGAATGAATTTCTAGTTATTTTTTGATTTACGCAATGTATACCTTAATTTGTCATAATTTTTGTTTATAATAACCCAAATTGGAAAGAAATGAATATTTGCTTATGGAGAAAGCAAGACGCACTGGAAACTGTAATTGCTTGAAATCGAAGGATAAATCGGTTGAAATCATTGGAATTCGTGGTATCAGCACTTCTTCTCCTTTACATTTGCCGCTGATGATTGTGGTTTCGATTAAATTTGGGGATAGTTTTTTTTAACAGCAAGTCTTGTTCCGTTGCACAATTTCGGTGGATCTAAGTTTCGAATGAGCATCACTGCTGCACCAATTTTTAAGATACGTGGTGGCATTTCAGAAGTTTCCAGAGAGTTAAGAACAGCTTGTTCATAATATTATCAACGTGCACAAATTTCCAAGACTCTGGCTATTATAGAACTGTAAATATATGATATTAAATATTTACTTTGTATGGGAGCTGCCATTCCCACTCGTCCGATCCCGCCCATTTTTTTTCTGCAATGTTTCAAAACTCTTGCTATCACAATAGTCAAGATATATGATGTTATTCAATTTATGTGGGAGGGGCCACGCCCACTTGAAATATATATAGCCGAAAACCTAATTTGGACTAAAACCTTTCAAATGAAACCGGTTTGGGCCAAATCGGTTGGATAGTTTTAGAGTCTATAGAAGACAAATATACAAACATTGTAATTTATATATCGTCACCTAAAATGCCCAAGGACTTAACCCTCATTGTCATAATTTTACAGGAGAGGTTACGTCTTTGGTCATTTTAGGTGACGATATATAGATTTTTATTTGAAATTTTTGGTCTTAAAAAAATTTTAAAGTTTTAATGTTACTTTTTTAATGCTGCAGGTTCTTTATCTGATTTATATTTAAATAAGTTTTAAAAATACATTTTCGTACATCTACACATTTAAATGAGTTTATACATACACGCATAAATAAATTTTATTTTTGAGTTAAAAAGAAAACCAAATGCTGCTGGTAAATTGTGGTTTGCAAATAATTTTATTCGAGTATTTCACGATTCAATTCTATATGCGAGTATTAATATGTATGTGTTTATATCTGTGTGATTGTAAATTCAAATGCTTTGACATCATGATTGCATGAATGATTGAATAAATGAATGATGTCCCAATACAGTGCATAAGATTATTATAGGCTGCCTTTAGTACGTTGACACATTTTTGGCATTATTCGATTTTGGATTGACTTATCAGAAACTACTTAAAACAAGACTAAAAACACAACTTATAACTGATGATTTTTTCATTATTGTTTCTAAAAAATCAATTAGATTTTAGGAGAGTTCTAAATTATTGCTTCTGTAGACAGATAAGTTTATCAAAATAATGTTTTTAAAGTCATATAATATTTCAATATGGGGGCATCTGAATACGGGAAATATGTAAGTTTTTGAAATTGATGAATACAATATTACAATAGTACAAACTGAAACAATCTATAAACAATCTAATTGGTAATGACTTTCTATTATTAAACTACTTATTCTTCAATGACTACTTTATAACAAATTTATTTAATTTTTTTTATTTATTAAATTTAATGTTTTTTTTTTAATTTTATAAATTTTTGCAATAAATTTAATAGCAATGAATTATTTAACTACCTATTTGTAAGTGCTTGTGTTAAGTACTTGCTGCCAATAACATCACCGAGTTAAAATAATGATTTAAAGTGTAAATGTACAAGTAGTGAAGTCTTCTGTTGGCATTGTCGCCCATTACTTGGTAATGTATGTAAATTTTAGCTGGGAATATCTCAAAGGGAGGAAATGTAGAGTAAAATAAATCAATTGTCTAAAGAAAAATAGAGAATTATTTCTACTTATTTTATACCAACTAATTTCTAAAATAACGTACCTATAACTATTATTTTGACTGTGTTGTAATGTTGATATTCAATATTTTAAGACTTTTGGGCAATTTTCATACAAATGCGGTTTATTTTTGAGAATATTTGTATTTCGCCCCAAACATTGCAGATGTTTTGCATCATGATACAAAATAAAAGTTGGGAAAATAATTTCACGCTCGAACAATACCAATCACATCAGAATCAATATCTATAGAAAAGGAATTGTTAAAAAAAAATTGTGGTTTTGTAAAAAAGCTTCTAAAAATCAAAATGACACTTTAAAGTTTAAGCTACAAAATTCCATTTATTGTAAATTAAAGAAAACGAAACTAAACTTTCCCACGACAAAATTTCATACATACGAGTATTTGTACGACAAAACAAAAAATCAAATTCATATCAAAATAGTGATTCCATTTGGATTATGACACTTTAAGAAAAGTTTATAAAAAAAAAAAGATTTAAAAACATTCCCAGGTTTTTACACTTTACATGCCACTTGTTGTACTTACACATATTTGTATGAATAAATGGTGCAACATGTGTATGTGTATGTATGGACATAAACAAATTCATTTATGGGTGCTACTTACTAATCCCAGCTATAAATTTCACCTCACATCCAACAATCCATGCATTCATTCATTAATTCTACTTGCCAACAATCCAACTACTACTACTACTACTATTATGATCTATTCAGAGAGTCCATTTATTCATTCATTTAAACTGCATTTTTCTCATCTCTTTTCGACTTTCAACTGCACTTACTGACTATGTTTGAGCGTATACATATTTACACAACACTTAAGGTGTCATTCATTTAATGTTAATGCTATTTGATGCTGCAACAAGTTACAACACATGCATGCTCACTCATACATACATATACGGACAAGCATATAAACGAATATGTTGTATGTTGCATGTAACATTAATATTTTTTTATTAAATCGGCTTTGTTATATTTTCAGATTCAAGTGATCTTGGTTAAAATAACACATACAGACAGACAGACATCAGACAGAGATTTATAAATGTGTCTCCATATCTATGTATGTATGTACATACATATACCACACGTACATACATGTTTTTGTATTCTATAAATTTACAGGTGATCATGGGAAATTTTTGTTAAAATTTATTTGTTTGTGCTCACTGGTTTTTTGTGTTGGTGATCATGTCTACTCGTAAATACAAACAAACAATAAACAGATTTCGGTAAGTTTCTGTGGATTTTCTCTAATTTTTCTGTTGGTTTTGTTTATTTATATGCACATATGTATGTATGTATGAAATAGTTTTTTATTGTCTTTTGATCTGGTTTTTATGAATTGTTTTCTGTATTAGAATCATTAACAATCGTAACGTTAGAAATCTTATAAATTCCGTGTGAATATCTCAATTTCGTGTGGGCGCTTCATTTGGCCCGTTTTTTAAGACATCAGGAATGCATGTGTCATTTTATTGATAAACCAAATTGTCTCAAAGTCATTTGCTTTCTTAAAGAATTGCTCTTAGACAATAAAAGACCAACATGTGGTTCTTAAAGAATTTGAGATTAATTACAAATCAGCAAAAACTTTAATTCCCATTTTATATTTAACTGCGTACTACTGCATGTACATAAATATTACTCTGTAACCTAAATCTGCATATACATATCGTTGGTTTCATGTAGAAAGGCCCTAACTCGCTATTAAATTAGTTTTTTTTTTGCGATTCCAATGCATTTATCGCAAATACACCTCCTCACAAAAATTTATTGCAATAGTGTAAAAAATAACGCTTTTATAAGCAGTTGTACAAAAAAAGTTACATGTTGAATATTACAGTTTCTATTATGTTTTTACCTTCTCCTGTAAAGTTTCAAATATTCGAGTTAGGGCCTTTCTACATGAGACCATCGATATAAAGCAATGTTATTTATTGTTTCTTTTTTATCACGGACCCATTCAAAAATCTCTACAGTTCCGTATATCCACATACATGTTTTGATTTTCAAGCAACAAATAGCAGGAATGGGTTTCTATATCTGGTTATTGGCTGAAATAGTTGTTGATGCTGACGACATGAAACCTTCAAAATTCACTAGAACTGTTAAATATTATTAACTCTGTCTTAATAACCTTGTAGTATTTATTTTTTTCCAGATGGCAGAAGTATTTTTATTTATTCGGCAAATATTTTTTGGAGTCTGTAAATAATAAATAAAAATAAATAATTTGTATTATCGAAAAAGTTCTTTGTACCATTTAACGCAGGATTCGTCATGCACGACTTGTTTATAGCATATAGTTTTTATACCCTCCGCCACCATAAGTGGTGAATTATGATATATTACGTTTGTCATTCCGTGTGAAACTTTTTTAGTATTCATCTCAGACCCAACAAAATATATACGAGTATTTTCTTGATCCTTACAATATTCCAAGTCGATTGAGCCATGTTGGTCTGTCTGTCTGTTTGTATAAAACACTCTCACGTCCAAACTACTAAACTTAACTAAATGAAATTTCCGGAAAAATATTTGTTATTCTACAGGTAACTTTGGTATTGAAAATCAGAAAAATCGATTTAGACCAACCAGAGTTATGGACCAAAATGTGAAACAACCTCCATAAAAATTTGATATTTTTTTATTAATTTTATTGCAATATTTTGAAATATATTGCTGATAATACCATGCAATTTTGTAAACATTATTTTTATGATAAAGGAAGAAAGTGTAAGGAAAATACTATAAATCGGGTCCATGATTTCCCATAGCCCCCATACAAAAATCTTCCCGAAATATTGCTCAATTATACATAAATGCTTATAAAATTAGAATATCAATACAAAATTCAGCAGGAATAAGTTTCATGCAAAAAGAAATCGCAAAACGAATTGGTTTTTAGTTCGGTCCATGTTTGACCATAGACCCCATATAAAGTCCACTTCCAAACTCCACTTAAATACCTATAAAACTTGTATAAATAATAATACAAAGTTAAAATTTGACATAAATAATATTTATAGGTAAATAAATTGCTGTACAAAATTTTATGATGGTCGGCCCATAATTGGTCATAGCCACTCTGAAAAAGCCATTTATCTTTATATATATCTTATAAATATCGGTACCGACTCAAAAGTTTGTATAAATCATTTGCATATACACAAAAATCATTCTGCAGAATTATGTGAATTTCGGACCATATTTGACCGTATCCCCCATATAAATCCCTCTTCCGAAAATCACTTCAATACTTATAAATATCTTATAAATAACGGTAGCGATCCAAAATTTTACACGGATCAGTTACGTACAAACAAAAATCAAACTGCTGGATTTTGAGGTGCACTCCCGAAATCCAAGTCAATACTAATAAAGGGTGTCCCAACTAGAACGCAATTTTTAAATGACTGATGCAGCAATTGAATTGTTTCTCTGGCTGTATGACATGTATCTCCGTCATGTTGAAACCACATGCCCTCCACATTCATTTCTTCAATTCTAGGCAAGAAAAAACTGGTTATCATTTCACGATACCGAACACCATTGACTGTTTGCCTTGCTTCTCGTGAATCACTCGAGGATTTTCCTCACCCCAAATGGAAGATGGAAATGGGCCTCGTCACTGAAGATGATTTTATCGGCAAAATCAGCATTTTCATGGCGTCTCTCCATTTGTCTCATTTGGAGACACCAATTTGCTGAGCTCGGTGTCGAATTAAGGTGGATGGAGTTTGAGCGACATCATCACGTCGACATCATCTGGTCGAAGGCGCGTTGTTGTCTTTACATCACTAGCGGACCCAACTTCGGCAAATTTATCCATTAATCTCTTTACAGTTTTGGAGCATTATTGTGACCCCAAACTGATCGCAATTTGCGAACTTTAGCCGCAAAATTTTCACCATTTTTGGTAAAACAATTCCACAAGGAGAATGCGTTGTTCATTCGTGTAGCGCTTCATTTTTACTAACCTCGTACCTTCTACTAGCAAACAATAACAATTGTTCAAATGTCAAACAATGACACTTCGAATGGCGCCAAATTTAAAAATTGCGTTCTAGTTGGGACACCCTTTACATAGCTTAAATATACCGTTATTATGTTTAAATTGGACGTGAAGTATTCTCATATGCATGAAAATATCTGTTCCAAAATTTAAAAAGATCGGCCCATAATTTGTCAAAGCTGCCATATAAGAACCATTTCTGAAACACAATTTCAACCACAAAAATGTCTAATAAACATTGATATCGAACCAACTTTTATACAGATCAGAAATCCAGAAATCATATTAATATCGATTCTACGGCAATTATGCTACTGGATCTTGTAGCTGTCAGTCAATAATTGGCAATAGCTCCCGAATTAAGTCCTCTTGTAAATAACGTTATTGAGATGGATTTCAACCAAATCACATTTCTGGATAATTAATTTAGAAGCTATCAGTCCATAATTGGTCCATTTCTACTATGCCACCCAGAAATCTCTTGTAAATAATGTTATTGAGACCAAATTCAAACAAAAAAGCCAAGATACTAATACACTTTGCACTAAGTTTGAATAGAAAACACAGAATAAGGACATTCTAGTTCTAAAACCAGTGTAGTTTTTGTATTTCTTATTACATTTAGGTGGAGGTTATTAAAGATTCGACACAGCCGAATATTGCACTCCAACTTGTTTAAGTTTGTAATATAACCGAAGATTACAAAATATTACAAAAGCATGGTAAACATTTTACTAAAGTTTGACGTCACTTTATCATATTAACAAAATTAATAAGAATCCCAGAATGGCCCCTCAGTGAAAATGGACTTAACTACATTGTAGACCAGAGGTGATCAAAATTAAAAAGCTTATGTATTGGTTAGAAAATGAGACAAATTTGAAGGTACAGTAAAACGAAAAAGTAAACGAAAGATTTTTATAAAATAGTAAACATAAAATATTGTTTTGGTTGAAAAAATATGTTTAATAATTCAGTTCATAATTATTTTGTTACTTGGTAAAAAAATTATTCTTTTTACTTTTTTATTATACATATTTACATAGGAATTTTTCTCAAGTCTCTATCAAATTTTTCATTAATATTTTCTTCCTCTTCTATACATCCCTTGAATTTTTTCAAATATATATTTTTCATTTCGGCAAAAAGCTCATTTTTATCATCTTCATTATATTTCTGAATATCGCTATGAAAAACATCATGATGCCTTGAAGGACAACTGAATTAAAAGAGCAGAACAAAGTAGTGGGTTGGGCAAATAAGCAATTTCACTATGAAATGATCATCTCTGTTGTAGACTGACCTTCACCTCAACCTTTTCTCTCATGATTTGTACGTCGAAACTGTAAAACTGTATTTTTAGCAGAGACCGAAAATAACTCGTCCATATAATCAAATATCAGAATTGTGATTTATATTTTGTTTTTACAAATAATTCACTCAAAATAACTGTTATACGATCGTATAAATGATGACCTTTATTAGTTTTTGTTGTTTTTAATGCTGCGTTGAGAGAGAATCTATTTTAATTGTGATTCATCTTGTTGAATATGAACTAAAGCAGTGCCGATATTGGACAAAAAGTAAAAAAACGAGTTTTATATTCAAGTTTCCTTGGTTTGCATTAAATGAACTTTTGCCATTTATTTTAAAAGTTCTAAAATAAAAGTTATAAACTGACATTTATGATAAAAATTTAATTATAAATCACTCATCTTGATTATTTGTGTTATTTTTTTCTGTTTCTCTCAACCACAAACCTAAAATGTTCTCTTATAAATCATTTTCTCATATATATAAAACAAAGAACTAATTTTAAATGGTAAATGGTGCCAATTAACCACTAAAATTAAAGTGGACCCGTTATTTTCGGTCTCTGATTTATAGAAAAGAAATTTTTAAAAAAATTGGACAAAATAAAAAAAAGCTTTGAAAACTGAAAGTGATTTAATTTTGCGAGTTTAAGTTTTTCAAATTCTATTCAGAGAATTTCATGTACCACCTCCAGCTCCAACCAACATTAATTAATCAATGAACATTTTATTTTTTAAGATTTAAAACCGTTAGGAATTAAAAATATTTATACGAAGTAAATGGCATTTATTTCTGATAATGGTAAATTTTCGAATTTCTGTGTTATTAAGTAATACTAATATCTTACAAGCGTCTTAAATGATTACTCACAAAATCATGCATGTTGGCCATCGCTGGATGCGCTTTAGTTGCATTCCGCTTGCATACTGTTAGACAAACAGGCATTTGTAATAAAATAAAATAATTTCTTAAAGCTTTATCTATGGCGACGAATGTGTAAAAGAGTTTTAGTAAAAATATTTTCATGTGCTTTTTGTGTTGGTTTGAATAGATTGCACTCGTAAATAAAAGCTGAACAATGACAGAAACTGTGCTGTCTGTGGTCATTCATTTGTTACTTTTTGTTAAATATTTTGACATTTAAGGTCATTTAGAAGCAACAACAAATGAAAATGCCCAGTTAAGTTGTATGCATGGTGGAAGTTAGAAAGATTATAAATAAATAAATAAATTATAAATAGGTAATTTTCTCTTTATTTTCTAAAAATATCAATTATGAATTGTTTCTATAACATTAAATTTTTCACAAACTATGTATTTGTTGAAATCGTCACAGATTTTCGTTCTTTGTCACTTTTAGCAAACAAATTTTCTTAATAAAATCTTAGCTGGTCTTCTACAATATCTTTCGAGATATTGAATTTTATTAAATTGTTTCTCATGAATTTGCTACTGTACATTCTTTACATTTGATTGTGTTTTAATCCTTTAATCACAACTACCCAGAATAAAATGGTTCTTTGTGAAACATTCGTTCACAAATATTAATTTGCTGCATCTTTGTTGTATTCTAATCCTGTGTATGAAGCGTTTTGTGAATTTAAATGGGAAAGTAAGTTTGTGTTTGTGTGCATTTTCATGTATTTGTGTTGTAAGAAACTTGAACGTTTCTAACTATTTAATACTTTCACCATTGTTTGCTCTCTTGTCCAAATGTCCAGTTTCTATGTTGCATTTGTCGATACCAGTACAAAGAAAGGAATAGTTAAAAAAACCCCTTTAAAACAAAACAATTCCTTACAAATTTGTTACTCAGCTCCTAAATGATCGTAATCCATTAATGCTGTATAATCCTTTTGTTTGCAATAAAACAATGTTTCTTTTTTTAGAAAGTAACTTGGAACAACACAGAATGTTCTTAAACAGTTTTTGAATTTGTGTCATAATTTTACTTTTCCTGTAAAATTTAATATTTTTATTGTAGTTAGTTTCCTGAAAATATTTTGACTACCAAGTGTTAATAACTCTTTCAGCAGATTTTACATTTCTTAATTTAACTCTTTGTCAGGATTTGTAATTCTGTCTTTAAGGCGGATATCATTTTCGATTGTATTGTATACAGTTCTCATTGTTACACTTTTTTAATACAGTTTCTTTAATTATTTATCTGAATTAAGGATTCTTTTAGATTTTGTAAATAAGTAAGAAAATTGTTAAATTACTTCTAACTACGTGCTCTAGCTGAAATTCGCTGGGAGGCGTAATGTTAATAACAAACCTGGGGATGAAATTCCACCTACATTTATTATTTGATGGGAACCTAAATAACTCAAATAACTATAGTCTGCTTTAATAATTGTACAAGCGGTCTTAAATATACATATTTAATTAGAATAATAAAAAATGTCTAATAATATTGGAAAAATTGTCTAGAGCAATTAATTTTGGGCGTTATAAACATCTGCACAAACACAGAATATCTTATCCATTAGAGAGGTGTATGTTATAAAAAGCTTGTCACATTTAGAGAACACCTATGTGAAAATCGAAATTATTAAGTTTTCAAAGAATTCACGAGTTTTTGTTTACGATTTCTAGTGGCTTTGTTTTGATTCTTCGGCAGCATAAATAATTAAATTATGTAAATTGAATTATACATGCATCTTTTGTATTTCTATTTGTTTATTAATCTGCTGTCAAAGGTCCATAAAGAAACCCCACGATAGCATAGACAATTTTAAGCATTCCAAATGATATCATTTTCCCAATATTTATGAGGGTCATTAAATTAAAACAACGAGCAATCTAAAAAGTCAGAAAGTTTAGTCGGTCAAGCCCGACCATATAATACGCTACATCCAGTAAAAACTAATTTTCAGTAATTACAAACTATATAAGAGCTATGGACCGATCATCCAAAAATGTATATGTATATATTCTTTGTGTTAACTTTTATCTCGATATCAACACTTATTTATAGATGTTTAAGTGTTTTTTGATATAATATCCCCCATATAGGAGTTATGACTAACTATGGACCGACCGTTATTAAACTAGTTGTCATAATTTCTGTATATATGCAACTTATTTGTGTTCAATTTTATTTGTATACTAACACTATAATGAGATTTATGGTTGTTAAAGCGGGCCTTACATGGGAGCGGTCCAATGTGATCAAATTTGTTAGGCTTATACGTGCATAAATCAAATATTTATGACCGATAAACCCCTATGTCGGGAGGACATTTGTATGGGGACTGGGTTAAATAATAGACGATTTCAACCAGATTCAATACCAAGCGTCCGTGGGCAAAAATCATGTGCAAAATTTTATCGAATTATCTGCGCACAAAGTTTACATGGACATCCAACCAACCAGACGGACGGTCATCGTTAAGTCGACTTAGAAAACAATTCCGAGTCGATCGGTATAATTAATGTTGGTGTTGGACTGATAGTTTTGGGCGTTACAAACATCAGCACAAATCCAATATATCCTCACCAGTATGGTGGTGTAGGGTACAAAAAGATGACTATACAAATAAAGTCAACTCACTCAACCACAGCATTGCCACGACATTGTATGCGTACATTCACTAACTTAAAGTGTGGATGCAGCATTTGGACAATAAACACACACGCGCACTCGAATTGAAAAAAACCCTAAATTGTATGTTTGAAAGCATCATTTTATGTTTACAAAAGAGCACGACCGATCATGCTTAGACCAGAATTTTTTGAATGTCTTTATTTACGAGTATGTCGGTGCATAAAGAACACACACATCTTCATTTGCACCACAAAAATAAAATGAATAGACCAATACATATTTTGGCATAGAGTTTGTTATGGTCAATAAGCACAGAGCAAGCATTCATTGCATACTAGTTTAAATGTAGGAGAGAGCACGACTTGGGGAAATTAAACTAAAACCAACAAATTAATAACGACATTTAACAAATGACATAAAAGGGGTCAAACAGCGGCATAAACAATACCCGCATACAAATGTTTAAGTTTATCATGTCATTGGACACCAATATCTATATATTTTGAACATTTACAGAATAAGCTACAAGTTAATTAAAGTTCAAGCAATGACAGTCATGGCAAATTGGATTCAAGAAACCCTGTAAAGTACGATCTAAAGAACCCTGTAAAGTAGAAAGATTCAGGGATTTACTTCAGGAAAGCAATAACAAACAGTTTCCTACTAAACTTAGGATCCGATCATAGCTCCGATACATCCACTAGGAATACAAAAAAGGCTTTCTAGCTATTTCAGATATTGAACCGATTTAGAGCATTTTTATAGCCATCACCAAGAAGATCGACACATCGAAATAATGGTCGCACAACCAAAAAGTTTATATATTCTGGTTCCTTCTAAGATTCTAAAACGATCTAGCCATGTCCGTCCATCTATCCGCCTGTTGAAAACTTGATAGAGCTTTGCAAAAATACATTGACATTTTTACCAAACATTCCTTGAACCACCGAAATGTTTGGAAATGGAAATGGAAAAAATCGGTCGAGTAGGATCCGCGTTATAGATCAGTTATGCACACTTTATTTTGATTATAGAAGGACAAGTCCCGTTGAAAGACTCACACCCCAACAACGTCTCCAAAAAACTTTTATTATTACCGCATGGTGTGCAACATCGTTCTTCACTAATTTCGCGTTCCGGACCGGTCAACTGGCCGCATAGATAATACGATTCTAATACACAAATTGGAAGCGTAATTCGCGAGATACCAGTAGCAATACTGGCATCGTCGTCGTGGCCAACATTTGAATACAAGTACAGGACGAATAGCTGTTGGATCATTTTCGGGCATGAAGAAAATACAGTTTAGAGATACATACAACTTTTCATTAGATGGCAATTAAATTTAAAACATATTTTTTTTAAATACACCTAATGAAGTGTAACTCCAAATTCATCACAACCAAACATAAAATCACCAATTCCCTAAATGACACACTGACTAAATAATATTTAAAAGAAGGTGGAATGTTTTGCGTCTGCGACACACTGACTTAATTGAAACATTCGAAAAAATATTTATGACGTCGCAGTAGAAACACGATAGTGTGAGATTTGTACCGCAGCTTTAATTTATATCACCAATACCAATATTTATTTAAACACCAATAAAAACCCCAGAGACAAGACAGAAACTTGAAAAAAGTCTAGAGAGAAAAAAAAAAGCCAGAAAAACATGAGAGTGTCCCACACACGGAGACTGCGCGGCATGTTTAACCGCCACCATGAACACTATGTTAGAATGGTACGTACGTACCATGTTTGGTACCATTAATGCGATAAAAAGTGACGCGCAGTAAATCGTCACCATAATAAGCCATTAACAACGATATATTTTTTGGTCTTTATCTTTTATTTTATTTCTTGTTTTAGCCGGAGTATTCTTGCTGCCAGCCGTCAAATATTAAACAGCATACAAGCACACGCACACACAGGGAGGACCCGCCGATCAGAATGCCAACAAAATGTGTTCATGTTGTTGTTTAACAGCAGCCTCAGCAGCGGGACTTTACACTTTAATCTGATACCAACTATCGCGTTAAGCGACCAGCATCAACACTCTGCGTGTTGATGACAATGGCAATGAAATCCAAACCGAGTCAGCTTTCTCAGTCGACTGTCCTTTTGTGTCGTGTTCTCTCTGTATTCAGTTGGGGCAGCAACTCAATCCTCAGAATCTCATTAATAAAAACGATGAACTGAGTAAAAGTATTAAAGAATTGAGACGATACCTGAAGGTTCTGTGCGGCACTGTTGTAGGTTATTGAATAAATTAATCGACAATGATCTCAAATAGTTTGTTGTGAATTTTTGAATATAAAGGCGTACTTGAATTATAATAAAAGATCAAACTAAACGCCTGAGTTTTATTTAAAGATTTGCCTGTCACTTTATGGTAAATTCAGTTGTGCGACCGATAGAGATTTTACTGTCTGTGACCACCGACCAGTTAAAGTCATGTGTTTAGTTTTCTGTTTTTCTCACCCTTTTTTTATGTTTGGGGACTTGTTAACTCTTTTTTAGGTTTTGTCATTTTTCAAACATTTTTTTCTTTGTTTTTTTTTGTGTTTTGGATTGTTGGATGGACATGGTCGCTAATATAGATTAAATACTTTGTTGGCTCTGTTTTACTCGTTCGTGTCTTTGTTAGTTATTTCATTTTATTATGAAACAAATCAGATTTAATTTTTATGTCATCTCTAGAATGTTGGCTGTTGGAGTGAACGAACGAACGGACGGACGTTGTTCTTGAGCTTATTATTAGCTGCATATTTAGAGTGGATGGATGGATGGTGGCTTCTTCTTTGATGTTGGTTGTTTTATTTATTATTATTTGTATGTATTATTCTCTCCTTTTTGTTTAATTATTTAGAGTTTTGTTGGGCTCTTACCATTTTTTATTGCATTTTAACAAGGCCACCAACAACGATGTTGTTAATACAAAATAAAAATAAATAAATTAAACAACTACTCAGATGCTATAAGTGTGTGTGTGATCCTCTAGATCCCAGCATACCATTCTAGGAGCGCTCCGAAAAAGGAGTCTGAAAAGAATCTAACTAAAGAGCATTTTCGGAGCAAAAGAAAAATTTGCTTAAGAAATTAATTTTTTTTCCATTTTTATATATTTTATTTAAATAAATTCCATTTTATTTTTTACTGTAAATACAATTTATTTAATTTTTTCCATTTCTAATTCATGGCATGTTTCTAGATAACTAGTGTATTCTCACGCGAACGAGTGGTACACGGGCGTAAACAAATGAGTTTCTATAATACATTCGTCTGACTTATGTTAGTTACCTTGGTAATATTGAGCTGTTATATTGCATTATTGCCAAATTATTTAATTAGATATTTTGTTTACTTTTTTCCATGGTACTATTCAATATTTTAATATTTTAGGAGCAACCCTAGAAACCAAAATAAAAACAGCTGTGTTCTATTTACAATACAAAAATAATTTATGTGAATTGAAATTACTATGAATTTTTTAATTTTGTAATAAATTGAATGAAAAATGTTTCAATTTATCGCAATTAAAATTGTAATTGAAAGTTAAGGTAGTGTACAGCAGTTTATGCTCTAAAAATATATAAAATAATATATAAAATATTGTTTTGTGATGCACACAAGCACTTATTTCTACTCGTCTGTTTTTGACAGTAGGACGATTGAAATTTGAATATAGAAACCATAAAAAAAGATAGTCTTACGCTTTTACTCAATAGAATTGACACTAGTGTTATAGAACCCCAAAACTAAATTTTGTACTCATTTGGGCGAAAAATTTGAGTCACTCTTTATTTAGAAACATGCCATAAGTAAAAACTATTTTAAAAAAATATGTGACCTTTAAATTTTTTGTATTTAACATTGCAATGACTCTTTTCGGAGCAATAATGATTGTTTTTTGGGCTCATAAAGAGCATGCACATTTCGGAAAAGGCATCAGAACAGACTCTTTTCCGACTCATACGGCTTGCTGGGATGTATGTACATAAATACATACCTATGTATTATACATATTGTGTTTGTGTGTGTGTTGCAATACAAAAGAAAAAGTTTAATTTGTTGCACAACATTTCAACTTGTTACGATTAAAAAATATAAAAAAATAAATAAAACCAGCAACAACTGTAAAGTAGGGCGATTATGTTTCATAAGTTTAAAATAATTAAACGTTATGTATATATAGTACATAGTTTTGTTTAAGGCCATAAAACAATAAAACAAAAAATCCGTTTAAAATGTTTAATCGAGAAATTTGCCTCGTAACTTTGATGATTTAATTCGAAATTCGACTTAAAAACCACAAATTCATTCATTTATATGATTTTGTTTTAAGTAAATAAATATTTAATTATTTATTATTTTGTGGTTTAGTGCGACTTGTACCAAGGAGTTCATCAGTCAATGATTTTAACAATGAAGGAATATATTTTCAGCTTTTCTTATACATATTTCATGCATTATAAAAATAAAACTTTATTTATGTTTTAAATCCCATTGAAAATAAATGTTTAAGTCCCTGTTTGTAAGCAAACGTGACAACTTTCTTATTTAATTCCCTATTTGTAAGCGTTTGTGATAAGTACTCCAATGTATGTATGTATATGCAATTTAACTCATTACTTTGCATGTGAGTTTACTAAATTTATATTATAATAAGTAAGAAAGTATAGTCGGTCAAGCCCGACCATATAATACCCTACACCCAGTTGTGATATTCGAAACAATTAACAACCGGTTCGCTTAAAAAAATTATATTTTTGCCAAATTTTGATAAAAATAGCGAAAATTTTAAAGTCGCATCCCAGTAACAGACCACAAGCCTCTTAAAAAAAAAATAGTTTTGATTTTGCAAAATAAAAGTCCAAAAAAAAAATTGCTTTATTTTTTTCTCAAAAGATTAAAGAAAACGCTATCGAAAACATCGTCATCCAAGAATCCAATGTATGACCAAAATAAAATTAATTTGTTTGTACGTTTGGACAATGAACAACTGAACAATATTGTGTTTGTTGCCGAGACTAATCACCTTGATAAATACACATTATATAAAACCGTTAAAACAAAAAACATAATCACCCCAACAAATTTCATATGGAATTTTTATTCACGAGAAGGGTGAATATGCAACAACCGGTTCGAAAAATTTTTAAAATTTTAACAACCGGTTCGAGCGAACCGGTCCGAACCGGCTGAATATCAGCACTGCCTACACCCAGTATATGTATAAAACAGTTTTTCAGAAACGGGAGATATAAGCTATTGTGGACCGATCATCCAAAAATTAAGTGTCATGATTTTATCTCGTTAGAATTATTTTTAAAAGATTTATGGAGGTTAAAGTGAATAACGAAGAGGGTCTTATATGTCAGTTTCTACTAATAGTGGACCGACCATTATAAAATTAGGTGTCATTATTTCTGTATGTAAGAAACTTATTTGTGTCAAATTTTATTGGAAATCACTTTGCACTTTAAAGTGATTTTTGGAAGTGGGCCTTGTATGGGAACTATGATAAATTATGGACCGATCTATACAAAATTTGAGTTGATCGGTATACTTTAATGTGGGTGTTGCTATGTTGTCATATTGTCATATATATAAATATAAATGTTCATCATGTCTGCTGATCTTGAACTTTCGGAAACCCCCAAATAACTTATTTCCATAGTCATATATTTAGATTAAAATTACGAGCTATTGGAAAGTTCTATATAGATACGGTGACCATCCGTCCTGTATTTTACACGACAGTCCTGTTTTTTAACATGCTGTCCCTTGAGATTTTTTTGTAAATACAGGACAGTACAATGCCCCTTATTTCCTAATTTAATATGCAAATGTCCTCTTTTTAGCATATACATTGCACGAACAAAATTATCATAAAAATCCAACTGTATACTTTCCCTACATTTGCAAAAGTGAAAAATTTGTTTACTGGGATATGGGAAATTTGCTACAATTTGGCAACATTGTGAATTGTCAGCTTGAAATTGAATTGTCAATGTCAACTTGTTAAAATAACAATGTTTTTTTAAATTCACATTTAAAATAGCATTCATTTTATTAGAGATATGGCTCCAACAAAAAGAAATTGTAATTTCAATGATGACTTAAAAAGCGAGTTTCCATTTATTAAAACAACAAGTAGCTCCAATGAGGTGAGATGTGAATGTTTGGCACATTTTTCTATAGCAAATAGTGGACGTACTGATATTAACCCTCTAGTGCGCAAGAAAACTAAATTAAATAAAATACTACTTAAACGAAAGGAAATACTTAAAAACAAACTTTTGTTCTAGCAGTTTGTATAATTTTCGTTTATAAGGGCACAGGAGGCGAAAAATCCTTTGATGCAAATTTACATCATTGCGCATTTAGCTGTAAATTCAAAATCTAAAATTTTTATACTTCAATAGTGATTTAAATTTACAATATTTTTGTAAATTCTTGGAATTCCGGAAAGTGGTCTACATGATCGTGCCTGTATCTACGGATGGTATAGCTGATGCTGGAGCTCTTTTTTGCTTTTGGACATGCAATCTTTCAACAGAAGGTGAATCGTTGGTTCTTGGACGTTTCTGTTTTGTGGTTATTTTTAGAAGTGTCTTTACGAAATTTTACTAGTGTAAGAGTCGTATTCCCTGTTGCTCGCTTATACAAAACCCAAGCATTTGTAACTGCTAGGTCCAGTAGATGGTAAACTAAACGCATATACCATTTTCTGGTTTTCATTTTGATTCGGTTCCGCCCCATCATACTGTATAAGAGATCAACACCGCCCATATGACGGTTGTACTCTTTGACAATCGCTGGGCACTTAACCGTGATCGACTTGCGTTCCTGACGGTCGAATCTGCTAACATCATTTTTTGGTTCCACGCCAACGAATGAGGACAGAAGAGTTACGTTCTTATTATCTTTCCGCAGAATGTTTGCGAGCTCTAAACCTTCAAAGTCAGCAACGAATTGAAATGATGTTCGCCTAGGACATTTATTTTATTTCTTGGTCAGTTGGTTATTTATAATTCTTCAATATTTTTTTGCTTCGCATACAAATTAGACTCCTCAGCTATATGTTGTAAAATGTCTTCATCAAAGAAGTAGTTGAAAAATTGAAATGGAGTCTGAAAGTTCTTTATAAATTCCGGCAAATCGGTATTTCCTTCAAAGTTTATTTCGTCTTCACTGACAGAAAATTTAGTTTTTTATGTTTGCAAGCCTCTTGTGTTAAGAAATTTGTGGCACCAAGTTTTTTAAGAAGTAATACATTCAATAATAAAGAAAAGGACCTGGCTATTGTAGAAGGTACTTGGACATTTCACAGTGTTCCGCACAATTTTGCATTTAGGTCTAACGATTGCACATCAAAACTGATAAAATCGTGTTTCAGTGAAAAATATTCTTGTGCTAGAACAAAATGTGAATCCATTGTTAACAATATTTTTCCACCAATGTCATTAAATACAATCAAAGCAGATTTGTCAAACGTTCAATGTATCACAATATATTTAGATTGTTCGAATCACAAAAATGTTAAAATTTGTCCAATATTAATTCGATACTTTCTGCCGAATAAAGGAATTCAGATTAAGATTTTGGATGTTAAAGACCTTATTGGAGAAACTTCAGATATTATTGCGAAATATGTGCAAGAGC
Source organism: Bellardia pandia (assembly GCA_916048285.2). Lineage (NCBI taxonomy): Eukaryota > Metazoa > Arthropoda > Insecta > Diptera > Calliphoridae > Bellardia > Bellardia pandia. Next base: position 63,213,177 of record OU696531.1, on the reverse strand, counting down.
CTCTTGAAAAAATGAAATAATTAGTAAAATGATAGCGTACAGCCAGAAAAGGTCAGAATAATATCTTTCACAAAATGCAAAACTTCATTGGCCAAAAACTGATAGGTGTAAATTGCGCTGCACATATTTTGAACAACTGCATACAAACTGCAGCAGAATGCTTACCTATTGATATTGAAGTTATTATTGTTAAAATTTATTATTTTTTTATATATACAGTTAGAATTGAAAATTTCAAAGAAATATGTCAAGATATTGAAATAGAATAGAAAAAGTTACTAGGACATAGCAAAACGCGATGGTTAACTTTAATGCCTGCTTTGGAAAGATTCATAAAACTATTTGAAGCTTTAAAATTATATTTTATGCCTCAACCAAAATGTCCGACAATATTACGAAATTTTTTTATGAATCCTTGTGCTGACTTATGGTTATCTTTTGCATATAGCCAAGCTTTAACATTTCATAAAGCTATTCTTAATATAGAATCACGAAATATTTCAATGCCTGAGGCTTCAACTATTTTCAAAGATTTAAAATTTAAATTGGTCGAACGGAAAAAGGAACTGTTTTTATCCCTTACCGTCAAAAATATTATTCTCGCATTACAGAAAAGTAATGATTTTGATGAAACAATAACTAAAGAACATATAACAAATTTTTACCAAACATGCATTGATTACCTAAATCAGTGGGATAAAGCTTTTAGAGATGTAGAAATTTTAGACTGGATATTGTTACGAAATATGTTATCTTGGGACATGATTGAAAAAACTTTATCCTATCTAAATGAATTTAGAAATGATTTAAAAATAAATAATGAAGATTTATTTGATGAAGTGAGCGGCGTGAAAACTTTTGCAAATAATGAAGAGAAGACTGGAGGGTAAAAAATATATCAGTAGATGAAAGATGGATTGAAATTTTTAATCACTTTAAGACAAATGTGATTGCATATAAAAATATATTGATAGTTGTTGAATTTTGTATATGTCTACCAGCTTCAAATGCTGCTACCGAGAGAATATTTTCAATAATGAATAATATTTGGACCACCGAAAAATCGCAATTGAAAGTAAATACTTTAAGATCATTATTAATTACAAAATGCAATTTTAAAAATAATTGCTCAGAATTTAAAGGATTTTTAATTAACAATCCAGATGTTTTAAAAAAATCCATTCTGTGGAAAAATATCAAACTTCATAACTAAATTTATTATTTCTGGTCAAGAAGACTGCTTATAAAACCAAATTTATTTTTTTAAATTATAATATTATAAAAACTTTTTATTTAACTTTTTATTCTACTCAAGAAGACTTGTATTTGTTGTTACTTAATTTTATAATAATAATAATAAATATATTATATGATTTTCATTTTTAACATAATTTTGTATTTGTCCTGTATTTTCCTTTCCCAAAAATGGTCACCGTATATATAGACTATATCTGAGGGCCACAACATATTTAAAACTATTGGTCATATCAGATTAAGAAGCGCATGCAGCAGAAAAAGTTACAAATGGAATTTAAAATTTGTATCTGAAAGTCTTATTAACTTGCCAAACTATTTTGAATTTTCTTAATGCATATCTCCATTGGTTTCAAAGAGTTTAAAGTATATTTCTACAGACCCTTCTTCTGGCATTATTAAACAAAAAAGATAGGATTTCTTGTTGGGGCATCGATGACATACATATTTCTTAACATATATGGCCTTATTCATGAAACTTACAACATATTTATAAGAGGTTTATAAAGCAAATTTTGTATGGAATGATTAAATCCTACTGATTTAAATCCATTTCCGACTGCAATTTAAATATAAATTATTTCCAAACGTTAGTTGTGTGTCGCATAAAAATCGTTACATCCGCCATAATAATCATTTATCATTTTTGTCAAATTAGTGACAGAGTTTTTATTGCAAAAACGTTTATTATTTGAATATATTTGCACTCAAACACTCATACACACTTATACTATTGTTTACTAATTTTTTTAAACATTTAATTAAAAAAACAAAACACACAACAAAACAAGTAAGAAAGTATAGTCGGTCAAGCCCGACCATATAAAACCCTACACCCACTATATGTATAAAAGAGTTAATCAGAAATGTGCGCTATATGGGAGATATGACCCATTGTGGACCTGGAGGAGGAGGAGGAGGAGAAAAAATTTTGCTCTGCTGTTTTCTTAGATATAGAACAAGCTTTTGACAGAGTTTGGCACAATGGTTTATTGTCAAAAATAAAAACTATACTTCCAGCTCCATTTTATTTTTTAATAAAATCTTTTCTACAAAACCGATCTTTCTACGTTAGAGTCAAAGACGAGATTTCTTCAATATTTGAAATCAGGGCAGGTGTGCCACAAGGTAGCGCACTTAGTCCTGTGCTCTACACTATATTTACAGCCGACATGCCTCTGTCTGAAAACGTATATGTATCAACCTATGCGGATGACACAGCAATTTTAGCCACCCATGATTCACCCGAAATAGCATCAAGACTAGTGCAAAGCGAATTAAATAATTTGGAAATTTGGCTAAAAAAATGGAACATAAAAGTAAACGCACAAAAATCTGCTCATGTTACATTTACATTAAGAAGAAATGGCTGCCCTCCCTTGTCAATCAACAACACTCAAATACCAAACACAGATTGTGTTAAGTATCTTGGAATGCATTTAGATCGCCGACTTACATGGAAAAACCACATAAAAGCTAAAAAAGAGCAACTGAATATAAAAAGTAGAAAACTTTATTGGTTAATGGGCACGAAATCTCAGCTTAATCTTGAAAACAAAATTAAATTATATAAAGCAATTCTAAAACCTGTGTGGACATATGGAATTCAACTCTGGGGTACTGCGAGTAACTCCAATGTTGAGATTTTACAACGATACCAGTCAAAAACCCTCAGACTTATCAGTCAAGCCCCTTGGTTTATAACAAACGAAGCCATACATAATGATCTAAAAATTCCAACTGTAAAGGAAGTCATACGATCTCAAAGTGAAAGATATCTAAACCGATTAAGCAACCACGTAAATCCGTTAGCAATATCTTTACTAGACGATACCAATGAAATAAAGAGACTCAAACGACACCATATTTTAGACCTACCATTTCGTAGATAATGACTTCATTACCTAAATAGATGAAGTATTTTTTAAAATGAAACATATTCATGTAAAATGTAAAATGTTATCGTAAAAATTGTAAAATTTTTTTTCGTATTTTAATAATAGTTTAAGTTTATATTAAATTTAAATTTAGTATCTATTATTTAATGTCAAAATATATGTATTTATGTATGTTTAGTTAAAAAGATTAATATCAAACTTATAGTTGTACTACAAAGAGTACGATTATCAATGTTAGATTATTTTTCACCCAATTTTCTTATTATCTAATTATTGATAGATTGAAATTTAAATAAACGGAAAAAAAAAAAAAAAAAAAAAAATTATGTCTGTGAATATAAATATTGTGCATGTAAAACTCTATCTCGATATAAATACTTTTAAAAGATTTATGGAGGTTAAAGTGAATTACGGAGAGTCTTATCGAAATATCTTCAAAATTGCGACCGGTACTCTGCGCACAAACTTTACATGGACAGCCAGACGGACTGACGGACGGATATCGTTAAATCGACTAAGGAAATGATTCGTTCAGTATACTTTAAGGTGGGTGTTGGACCAATATTTCTGGGCGTTACAAACATCAGCACAAATCCAATATACCCTCCCCACTATGGTGGTGTTGGATATTAAAAGCTATTGCAAATATAAAAATAAACATGAAGAAGTAAATAGAAGACGAGAAAAAACATTATTTCCGTTGTTAATGTTACAGCAACTACAACAGTAAGACCAACAACAACAACAAGGAGGGCAGAAAGACTCTCTAACTTTATGCCAAAATGAGTCGAGTGACAACAACAACAACGACAGCCACATGAAGGAACTTGTCAGACGTGTTGAAGAAAACTTTGCCATTTTCGTGAATGAATTGAAAAAACAATTGAATGAATGAAAAGTTGGCTGACAAAACTTGATTTTTTGACGCAAGCAACTTCAATTTCTGCTACTGTTGCAAACTACTACGACTACGCAAAAATGATACCACCCCCACTGGATTTTCTTCTTCCCGTTTGTATGAGTAAATTTGTGTTATAGGTATCTCTAAAAAAAACTACTAATAAAACCAGAATATTTTTATACGCAGAATATCAAAAGAGTTTATTAATATTTTGCAAGAGAATGTAAATTTTAGAACCGCACAATTTCTAAATGCTTGTATATATATATTTTGAGTCGGCATCCCCGATTTTGATCCCAGTAGGTTACATCCTCCATAATGAGGCAGGTATTGAATTTTGTCAAAACTTTGTCTTAAAGAAACAGCATTCTGCTTAACACGATTTAATATAAAATGCATCACTTACACTGGTGATGTAAAATCATTGTCGGATTTTACTTTATTAATCATTGAATCCAATAATGTCGGATTTGTATGTAATTTGTGCACGATTTCTTTTTCTATTTTGAATTTCCATTGCTCAGCAATTGTGCACATGTATTCCGATAGATTTCATTTTTGTACAGAGTGACTTTTTGAAGTATTCTGTTCTAGAAGGACTGCATAAGGAATTTCAAGTAAAGGCCACTACTGACTATCCTATTTAGTCGCACGGTATGTCAAACAAATCGTGTTTGTTCATAAAGTATGATAGTGCAGCGTAAAAATGTAACTAAATGACAGGTTTTTTGTGACAAGTCTGTCCGACTTGCAAAAGTTTTTAAACATTTACATAAAATAATAGTTTCTATGCGATCAGAGTTGTATTTTTTAATACAGCTGATAAGAAAACAACAATGTCGGCTTCATTGATTTAAAGCATATGTTTTTGTATCTTTTTTGTGTAATAGTGTGACACCATGACAGACTTTGTTGCAATTATTTTTTTGAGTGTGCTAGAAATCGGACAGATTTTCTTTCCAGTGAATGAATCGTAACAAATTTAACATTTAACAAAAATGAGTTTCTTATGTCCGAATAGGATGACACCTAATTTTATAATAGTCAGTTCATAAATAGTCAAAACTCCCATATAACACCCTCTTCGTAATTCACTTTAGCCTTCATAAATCTTTTAAACGTATTTATATCGAGATAAAGTTTAACATACATAATATTTATATTCACGGAAGTCATGACACTAAATTTTTGTATCGGTCCATAATAGGTAATATCTTCTATATAGCGCCCATATCTGAAAAACGGTTTTATTGAAATGCTGGGTGTATGGTCGGGCTTGACCAACTATACTTTCTTACATGATTTGGTTGAATTTGATTTAAATAGCATTATTTACAGGACATTTATGGGTGGCATAATAGAAGTGGGCTGATATCTTTTAAAGCCAGTATCCACTAAACAAAATTTCGTTTTTACTGAATTTTGTATTGATATGCCAATTTTATTAGCATTTATGTATCATTGAGTCATATTTCGATAAGAAATTGGTATGGGGGCTGAGAAATCTTGGACCGATTCTTACTATTTTTCTCACACGGTCTTCTTTTATTATAAAAATAACGTGTATAAAATTTGATGGCAATATCTGCAATATATTTTACAAAATTTGAAGAAAATTTTTTAAAACTATCAAATTTTATGAAGGTTGTCCCACATTTTGGTCCATAACTCTGGTTCTGCTATACTTCTTTTGCTGATTTTCAATACAGAACTGCTTAGGAGAATTATAAACGGGTTTTGTTAAACTCTGTTAGTTTTTTGCTGTGTCTTTTGGACGGGATAGTGTTTTACACAGACAGACAAATGGATCAATTGGTTTAGAATTCCAGAAGGATCAATAATATATGTGCATACTTTGTAGGTTCTCAATGTTACACACGGAATTACAAACTTATGTATATATGTATGTACTCACTCGTATACCCTCATTAACCACAAAAAGCCACAAACAATTTTTATTTAGGAAATCATTTAGGAATTTTGTTCTGCAGTGACAAAATTTGTATTGTTGTTTACTGCAATAATTTATAGAGAAATTTTTTTGAAAAAAACCCAGATCGCTAGTAGGGAACTAAAGACCAAATTCAAACACTTGTTGCTGATTATTTTATGAACCACATCAATATGCTTCGTTTGAATGCTATTCTTAAATCAGGGGGGTTACTCTCTATTGCGATGCGAAAGCAAATGCGATGTGTAAGAGTATCAATTTGTACGCTTATCGCATTGAATTTGCTTTCGCATCGCAATAGAGAGTAACCCCCCAGATTTCCAAAAAATAAAATGATCGTTGGTCAGTAATAAACGCTAACGAAATCCTGTGCAACGTCGCGAACCTTGTATATACGTGCATGTGTGTATATTATAATGTGTAAAAAGATTTAGTTCTTTTAAATTTAGCTTCTACCCAGCATACCACTTTAGGAGCGCTCCGAAAAAGGAGTCAGAAAAGAGTCCGACTAAAGAGCATTTTCGGAGCGAAAGAAAAATGTGCTTGTTACTGTCCTGAGTCGGCACGCAGTATGACTCAGAAATTCCACTTAATTATGTGTGTACCAAAGCGTTGGTCTCCTGCTATTTGTGCTTTGAACAAAAAAAAAAAAAAACATAGCTGTACCACACAAGAATGATAAAAACAAGATTACACAAAGCCCAAGAAAAACCTCATAAAAGACTCTTTTCTGACATTATCTAAGAGCTCTTTCTGACGGACCATTTTCGAATGTAATGACCCTCTTTTCTGAAGGTTTTCGGAGCAATTATGATTGTTTTTTGGGCTCATAAAGAGCGTTAATGCTCCGAAAAAGGTGTCAGAAAAGACTCTTTTCGGACTCATATGGCTTGCTGGGTATGTTCAAAAGCAAATGTTTATTTGTGTTTGCTGTTGTGGGTACTCAGCTCAGTTCAGTTTAGCTCGTTTATGCAAACAACCCACTTTACTATGCCAAGCACGATTTACGATAAAACATTGTAAAACTTGTCTTTGGAAGAGTAAACTGTTTGAATGGATAAATAAATGAATGAATGAGCGAGTAAATGAGCAAATCTAAGAAGAAGAAAATAAACCTGAATTTAGCATAAAATTGTGTGCGCGCCTTCAACGTAAAAATTGAAATAAAAAATTCATTCATAAATGTGAAAATTTGTTAGACCTCCCCGCTAACGTCCAACCACCCGCAACTTCCGTCTGTACGTTAACTACTTACTACATACATACATATATAATAATTATGTATGCATGTGTGTTTGTATCTATGTACATACATTTTAGTTATGAGTGAATTATAGTTGTTGTTAGGTCGACACTTCAATCCTAAGCAATACAAATTGGTTGGTAGTGAGTTTTATTTACAGCATGTGTTGATTTTTGCCAATGTTCCAAAGGTTGAAAAGATGACTCATCAGCATTGATCGTCATCATCAGCACCAAGTTTTAGTTGTTGTTGGCTGGATGGCTGGCTGTTGGTTGCTGTTAGCGCCAACTATTGAGATACAAATAACCACATTGAAATACAACCATGAAACATTAAGAGGAAAATACAAAACAACAATAACAATATACAGCTCGAGTACATTCGTAGTCGGGTTTATGGGGAATTTCTATTGAATGTTGCATGAATGAATCAAGTAGCGGACGGACAAACGGCTTGAAAACAAGTTTGAAGACAACAACAATATTTAAGCAACATTGATGCGAAACGACGCCACTGCGTCACCGCAAATTAACATGTGTAATGTGAGCATGTGCAAATGTACTTTTTTTTTTAAATTTTTTACGTACAAAAACCCATAAAAAAATTTAATGAATGAACGCGTCTTTTGTGGTTTTACTTGATTAGCACCATCAGAATACAACTGAGTTTACAACACTTTGTTCTATTTCCCCCTCTTTCAAAACGAATGATCGCTACCTTGATGCACTTTAAATTGTTGACAGATGCGTTTTGTAATTCTTTCTGGTGTTTAGGTTTATTTAGTAACTTGATCAAGTTTTAATTATTAAAAATTATTTACATATGTTTACCACTGCAATAAACAATTTAAATGGAGATGTATTTGTCACTTTTCATAATTAAAATTATGCTGCCCAGATGGGAATTTCACAATATTCATAAATTCGCTCACATAAAAAACTTTTTATCAAGCTCTGACTTTTTCACATACATACATACATACTACATACATACATATGTACATACATGGTGTAACTATAGAAGGTGAGTGCAGTAGCACAGCTGAGTTTACAATTTACTTGTGTCAAAAGTAATACTTTTTCAAGTATTTTTGACAGTAATACATTATTTTACACCAATAAAATGCCTGTTGTTTCTGTATTGTGTTGTATTTGTTGTCGATTTGCACTCACCTTGTTTAGTTAAGTTACATCATGTACTGAAATCTGAAAATCCCTTTAATACAATTGACAAACAATTGTCATGTTAGGTCATGTCCATAGGGTTTTAATATGAACGCAGATGTAAAACCTGAAGACAGGAAAGACAAATTTCCATCTAAAGAAATAGTATAATACCTTTATCTACGTTTATCGTCATTTCAATTGGAAACGTTGTTTCTTGGTCAATAATTTCAATGGCGTAACGAAAATGGTTGGAACATAATCATACTGGGGATGTCTTTAAAGAAATCGTCGATTACCTCCAGACAGTGGAAAAGCAATAGGTATAAAATAAAACTGATTCACTACGTAAAAGAAGAATAAAACTAAATATGTGATTGTAAATGAAGCGACTTACAGCCGATATTAATTTCTATTGGACTTTCTACAGTAATGTAAAGCGATAACTCTAAATATTTCCAAGAAGTTCAATATGGTGATGACTGGTAAAAGTTTATCAAATGCTTTTAGAGTTCGTACTACTAATAACTATTTTTTGATTTACATATGTTGATCTGTCTCTTCCGACTATAAGAATGGATTCAGTGTCCCGATAGACTAGGCGATAGAGTGCCGGACTATCAGTCAAAGGGTTGCGGGTTCGATTCCCGCCAAAGACTCTGGGTGTTTGAAGGTCCTCGATTAAAGCTAAACTAAGATTATATGACAATCCACGATTAAATCTAAACTAAGATTTTATAAAGAATCACGATTTAAAAATAAATTTTTTAAATAAATTTAGGAATCTGATTTCAAAAAAGCGTTTTCCAAGTTAGTACAATTTATGGTTTGCTAGGTAGGTGGGAAAAGTTTATTGAGTGCCTCAAGGCATTCTTAGAAAGTTGATTTTTATTGCTTTACAGAAAGTCAATTAAAGGCAGCTGGCGACTATAATTGTAGAGATGTTTAATAAGAGGCCGTAAACTTTTCCGCTGGCATTATTTTTTTCTAAATATATGAAATCATGTTTAAAGAGGTGACAAAAGTATATCAAATTAGTAAATTATTACTTTATAACAAATTTTAATTTATCTTAAAAGCTTCGCAGTTTGTGCTTGTTAAAAAAAACCAAATGAGTACAGAATATTTCTGTTCTTTCTCTACTGTTCTACATTGAATTTCAAATATATTTATCAATTTATGTATGTGCAGATTATAGCAACATTTATCAGTGTAAACATTAAGGAATCCGAAGCTCTAAATGTTCTGGACATGAGAATCTATTGTAAGGCAATACGTCTTCCTTCCTTCAACTCTATGTCGTTCAAAGTTGTCGTATATTAATTGCGACTAAGTAAATCGCAACATTTTGCCAGCTTGAAATATATTTTTCTCAAGTTATAGTAAAAAAAAAAATATAAACGAAATGTATTCCATCAACTTCAATGCCTTGATTTACGACTAGAAGGTGGATAATGCCAATGTCTGTAATATTCACAATATTGTGAAATAGATTATATTCATACTCATTTAACCATAGACAAACCCTTTGGAGATTGGGGAAATGAGACAAAATATGAATGATACACTGAGCCGAGATCTTGAGACAATCTCGGAATTGGGTTGTGCGAATAGAGTCGATTTTGACGCACGTAAGACTCAGTGTTGTTTATTAACGCACAAACGCACAACAGATCATGTTGCTTAATCTGTTTTTATGGGCGGTGTAAATATTAAGGAATCAGACGCTCTTGACGTTCTAGGCATGAGAATCCTCGACCGCGTACAGGAGAGGGCGAAGATGCTCATCGGTGACAGTAGGGTATCCAACTCTATTGTGTTCATTGGAGCATCGTCGCAATGTGGGTTGTGTTTCACTGTTCTATCGATACTATAATGTAATGTGTTCTGCTGAAATCAGGGAACCCATTTGTGATCGCTTGGATAGTTGATCGCACAATACACTACAGGGAAAATTCATTCTTTAGCCATACTGTCCGTGTGTGGAATAAACTACCAGCAGAAGTATTCCCTGCCACTTTCAATATAGGAAAATTCAAGTCAAATGTTCACAAACACTACTCCCTCTATCCTCCCTCCCATAACCTATTTTCCTAGTTCCAACACAATGCATTGCATAAGTAGGGGTCATCCCCTGAGTGCTGGTCCAAGAAAAAAACAAAAATTGTGCAGCCGTCCTTAAAAACAACGAGTATTCCACAAAATATTGATCCCAACGTTTAGTTCAATAAGTTTTGTCAGGTGAATTTTTGATAAATTTTGTTTTTGCACCCTTCGCCTTCATGAGAAGGGTATATATAAGTTTGTCATTCGGTTTTTAATTTCCACAATATAATTTGCCGACCCTATAAAGTATATATATTCTGGATCCTTATAGATAGCGTAGTCTATTAAGCCATATCCGTCTATTTGTCTGTTTGTTGAAATCAATTTTCTGAAGTCTCCAGATATCTTCTGGATCCAATTCTTCTATAATTCTGTCAGACATGCTTTCAGCAAAATCCGTCCATAAATAACGGAGATATGAGCAAAAATACGAGACAACCTCTGAAAATTTCATCAAAAAAACTAAGTGTATTAATATTGTTACGAACAAATTCATCAACAGATGGCATCCACAACAAAGGTGAAGAGTATATAAGATTCGGCATAGCCGATTATAGCACGCTTACTTGTTTTTTTTTTAATAAATATGTTTAAGTTTTAAATAATATGTAAAAGTATCGTTTAGATTTTAATAATAAAAGAATATATGTATTTTGAATTTAAATGCATATATTTGACATGTTTGTAAGGCTTAACAAAAATATCTCTTCAGTCTAATATGTTTTGTCCGACACTGTATGTGTAACAAACGAATGACAAACTTAATATACCGCCCATCTTTTTGGTGGTGGGTAGGTATTAAAAATTTAAAAATTGTATTGTATAAAACAAAATGCTCTCGATAAATTATATTCTGGGTCAATATTAACGTAAAAGTTAACATGAAATAAAACTCTGTGCAAATCTAAAAATAAAATAAATTTTCCAATTTCTGTTGGCAACAAATAAATTAGTTGCCTGAATCAGTTTTACACAATTTTGCCATTTTTGAATGAAACATGCATACAAATAAAAAAGATTTAAGACGTAAGTACATACACGTTCAAGTACAGCAATTCCATATTCATTCATAAATGTACTCAGTCTCTCAGTAACTGACTGACTAATAAGTAAGTGTATGTACGCCGACGCAAATGTAGATTTTTTTCTTGCAATTCAGTTTTGTCTACAATTCAACGCCAACTAATAAATGTCTAGCGCAAGTTGACTTGGTTGGGTTCAACAACTTTTTGCACAAATCAAATGGTACAACATATTATTGCTGTTTGCACCATTGCTGCCACTGCCACTGCTGTTGTTGTAGTTTGATGTATGTTGTATGTACATACAAACGCACTTCTTATAGTTGCTGTAGTTTGTTTACTGCGGTAAGTAGTTAAAAGCAACAATATTAATTATGCTTCCTGCGCTTTATTTTGGTTTTTTTTCTTTATAAAACACAGCAAACGTACATTGTACATACGAGTACATACATAAACGTTTGGATGAATGAATTACATTTTCAATTGTTTATAGATGGATGTGTGTATGAGAGTGTGCCTTTGTATCTATGTATAATGTTGTACTGTACATATAAATAAGTTACACGCGAGTTGTACTTGTAGCACGGGTCTTTTAGACTTTGAACGGTTGCCCGTTTGTCTCAGTGGGCACCCACACGTTTAACAAATGTTTAATGTACATTGCACTGAGTATTAGTAGTCATTCTAAGTTTATGCTAAAGTTTGTAACACAACACAATATTTCATAAAAACATAGAAAAAGCATTGTTGTAAATATTATGTTTGTCAGACTTAAGGAACAATAAACATCATCCGGGTCATGACAAAGAACAAAGTAGAAATTAAAAATTTGGCCAACAATATGGTAAAAGCTTAATTGTTTACCATAATTGAAATATACGAGAGTTATTATTAAATTAAGGTGTATTTAAATAATATAATATTGGAATACTCAAAATACTAAAATAAATTTAAAAAGGCACTTTGAAACTTCTTTAAAATTGAAAGAATGAATAAATGAGAAAAACATACTCGTATGTATAATAATTCAAACATATTTTTAGAATCTGGAAATATTTAAAAAAGTTTATAGTCATTCCACACCCGGTTATTTCTTAAAAATTATTAATTTCTCCCCCTTCTGTTGATGCATTAACCACATGTTAATGCTTCCAGTAGTTGTACATGCGGATTAATGAGAACTTTTTGTCGTTTTTGTGATTTTAGTTGGTGTTTGAATTGCTGATTTAAATTATTTCTGTAACACTCTATTTTTGTTCATTTAGTAGTTTTTTCTGTTCGAGTTTTAAGCCAAGATTTAACAAAGGTTTTAATAAATTGTGTCGGCGGCGGAACTTGTCGATAGTTTTTGACATGTATCAAATCTCTAAATCAAATAGCTATGTAGGCTTTGTACATTTGTCGGCAACACAAAAGGTTGTAACCGTATTTATAACAATAATGAATATAGACTGTAAAGTTAATTTCCATATTGGCATTAACAAAGCTTCTCAAAAAGCAAAATTAAACTAAAAAATGCTTGTGATATCTCTTTCAATATAAAGAGTTTTTATTTTAGTCTTTAGTTAGCTAATGACAAAGGCTTAACTAATGATTCTTTATTCGCAATACTTAGTTTGCCATAAGAATAACAAGTATTAGTTAAAGAACAGTTAGTATATTAGTTTACCAATGGTTAACTAATGACTGAGAATTCGGCCATAACAATTCCTACCTTCAATAAATGTAGAACTGAAGTATTGTGAAATTTATTTCTTAGTTGGAAGATTTCGATTTTTTGCACTAAATGTATCGCGAAAAACATTTATCAGGGATGACGAATTAAGTTCTGTAATGTACACAGAAAAAAATAAAAATGAGTTTCAATTAAAATATTTGTAGAATCAATTAAAAATTTAATTGAAATCGGACCTGTAAACCAAATGATAGTATCAATTAAAAAATTTTAAATTTAATTGAAAAAAAATAAAAAGTAATTGAATCAATTAAAATTTTAATTAAAAATTCTTTTAAAATCAATTAAAGGTTTAATTAAAAAAATTATTTTTTTTCTGTGTATATTCATCAAATACTTTAAGTAAATTTTGGCAAGTTATATTATGGTGTATTATTATAAAATATCATAATATGATCGATCTTAGTCATTATCGTATTTTTTGTTATAATTCTTTTCAGGGTCATATCTGATTATTATAATTTATATCATGTTATTAGATTTTAAAACGGAATTTACAACCTGATTGTTAAAGTTGAGTTTATGTGTTTTGGTGTATCAATTGCACATACGTATATTATGAACGCAATCATAGTATGATACAACTTGAAACGGTTACCAGATTTGACGATTTTGGGTGACGAAAATTTAGCAATTTTGGAACAATCTTCGCTGTCGCATGTTTCATGCCTCAAACATCCGTAAATATCCGACCGATATGCCAACATCATCAGCAACCTCTCTGATAGTGATTCGACGATTATCCAAAATCATTTTTTCACTGCTTCAATGTTTATTTCGGTTGTTGACGTGCTCGGGCGATCAGGACGATCATCGTCATTGACATCTTCTCGGCCTTCCTTTAGCCGGTTATACCACAATTGAACTTGTGTTCTGCTCATAGTAGACTCGCCAAACGCCACAGTCAGTCAACATTTCAAATGTCCTTGCACATTTAATTTCACACAAAACTTAATACAGTTTCTTTGATCCATTTTTTTGAATAACTAGTAAAAAATCGAAGATCACACCAAAACACGACTAAACTTTTTATCTGTCAAAAACAATCTGACAATCCAAAATGGCTGATATTACCAACAGACTATATAACAGACATGTGTACCAACATAACAGAAAACAAATGTGTTCAACATTACTTACTTTGCTTTCTTTTGTATTATTCATATTGATTTTAATTATTAATCTTTGAGAGACAATAATATTAGACTAAATATCCAAAGTGTTGACTCATATAGAAAGGTTGTTAAATATTTCGAAGCAAATAAAATCAGTTATCACACTTATCAACTTAAGCAGGAACGAGCATATAGAGCTGTTATCAAAGGTATTCATCACTCAACCCCAGTAAATGATATAAAGGCAGAACTTTTAGTGTTAGGGCATCAGGTCAGGGATGTAGTTAATGTTAGAAGTCGTGTTACAAAACTAACACTACCAAAGTTTTTGTTTGTAGACCTTGACCCAAATCCAAACAACAAAGATGTCAGCCATTTAAATGTGTAAAGTGTGGCTTAGAACATCCTACAGTAGAATGTACGAAAAATATACAAACACCACCAAAATGTGTAAATTGTCTCCAAAATCATACTGCTAATTTTTATTTAAATAAAACTTGCACCATATTTTAATTGAAACCATTGTGCTATTTATTGATAATATAGGGCAAAACGAAAATAATATGGCAAATAATATATACAATAGTATTGTATAATGGATGGGGCGCTTAACAGTTTGCATTATATGCAACATCGATATTTGTCAAAACCACTGGTAGGTTTTACATGAAAAAATAGGGAAAAATATATAAAAAGGGTTTAAGGCAATTTTTAATTTTAAATAATTTTTTGCTTCTCCTGTAAAATTTTGAAAATGTTAGATAGGGCTTTTTGCCCTATATATATACAAATGATTATGGTTTCACATAATTCATTACACATAACTTTTAAGATAACACAAAATATCACTTGTTTATAAGGAATACGAAAAACATATTGTAAAAATCTATAACTCTCTCCAGTCGCTAGATACCTAAACTGTTAAGCGTTCGGAAGGAGATATTGGCTCACGAAACCGTGTTACTTCTTTAGTTATCAGCGGTGCCACTGACTTTAGCTACAGTATTTACTATTTTCACTGAAATAACGTTATTCTCACTAAATAATCAAAATCAGTTGCCGTCATCCTCAAAAAGTTTTTGTAAAGTTCTGGAGTTTCAGATCGTAGCTCCAACAGTAACTTTGCACAGCATCCTTTCTCTTTCCGACGTTGAATCCATTTACGCACCCATTGTCTTCTTTTTGTGACTTTTGGATTCGTTTTCCTCTAATAATAATAAAGAAGCTGCTCTACTTAGTACAAATAATGCTTCACAATCTTCCATTTCAGTTTTTATTTATGAAAAAAACAAATTTAAATATTTTGATAGTTTGATCAAATAAATTGCTACAGAAAATATTTGTTTCAGTGTGACCGGAGCGAAAACATGTTTGCCAAAATATGTATTTGCAGCTGTTTGACTGCTGTTTGGTGAAATAAATTTTATCAAATATTTGCCCCTGGTATCACCATCTAACAAATTGCCTAAACTTTTAAAGCAAATATGAGCAAACATGTTAGAGTCAAATGTTTGCTATATGTGACCGTACTCTAACACATTAGCAATTTCCTTGTTAGATGAAACAGATGAAGTTAGAAGACTGAATAGGTTACACGTATTAGATCTCCAATATAGAAAATAAAAAGTTTGGATATAAAATGTTTAATATAAAAAACTTATTATTTTAAAAATAGTATGTATGTAAATAGTTTATTAAGCTTTTTGAAGTTTAATAAGTCATGTAATGTGTTCCTTTAATTGATCAAATTTACTAAATATTGTAAAATAAATTGTAAATAAAAAAAATTCTTGTAGGTATATGCTGGCATTAAAATATTTGTTCATGTTCAGCCTCATCTCAGCAGTTGAACAGGTTATATTTTGTGGAATAAATCATAACATATGTGGAATGTAAAGTTAACAACAAATTTGTAACTAAACATTTTAACAAAATCATAAAGTGAAATTAAATGTAACAATAAATTTGTAATTAAAATGATATAAATAAATGAACAAAAAATTTAATTAACCAAATTAAACAAAAGTGTTTCAATAAAAAAAGAACCAGTGAAACTAAAAACAACATAAACAAATAAACAAAATGCGAAAATCGAATTTACGTAACTCACGAAATTTTAAAATAACGGTTATTTTTTGATCAGACCTCGCATCCTGGGGACATGTTGATGTTAACATACTCCTCTAACAACCTTTTGGCTAATTACGATCATCACAAGTCACCATTGTTCATAATGTCATTTTATTAAATGTGTTCCCTATTGTTATCTTAATTTAGATTAATTTTAATTAAGATTAGTGTTCTTGTTCCACAGCACAATTCACGAAGTACGTTTTTCTCTTATCTAATATCTAAAGTTCAATATTGAGTTATTGACATGATCACAATAAATGTGCAGTCGCTTGTGTTTTATTTGTTCGGTTTTTTTTTGTAAATATATGTACGTCGGTATTTTTAATGTCTATTTTAATATTTTGATTTGATTAATTGTATGTTTGTCACTTACAAAAAAAAGAAAACAATAAACGCATTTTTTATGTAAATAAATCCATTGTTCTTGTAAATGTAATGGTCGTTGTTGTATAGATGAATTTGGTTTGTTATTAATTATTATTTTACTCGTATTTTTGTTTCTTTTTGTTTAAGCATTCCAGTATAAAAATGGATATACAGATGACCTCTTTTGTGAGGGAAAAGCTTTATAACTTTGACAATGTAGGAGGTCTTCGACAGGAAATAGAAAATCTATTTGTACGTAGGTTTCTAAGTCTAACTAAGTTTAAATGCATTCGTTCAATTGCACTGGAACGTGGCATGGCCTTTTTTTTTGTAAATATCCATCTCTATAGTCGCGTCGCAACGGTGCTGTTTCAAACATTCGACATAATGTACAACATTATAATAAAATTTTAACATTTGTTTCAATAAATGAGTTTCGGAAATTCTACATTTATGGAAAAGACCTTACATAAATCGATTGTATATCACTAATATTAGTTATATACATATACCAATTTACACTTTGGTCAGCTTTAGAGCTCAACTTTAATAACTTAAAATAACTTGAAGAAGAATGTCAATACATTTAAATATGTACATAAGGTTACCAATAATTGACTTTTAATTAAATTATCTAGAAGTTTTCGTTAACTAAAGCGAGCTGAATTTGGTATGATTGTAATGGCAGCATAATTAAATAAAATTTTAGCTTAAATTTGTATATATGCACATTAGGGTGACAATGGTTTGTATGTAAGAAAATTTTTGTTGGAATTATAAAGTTTTCTCAACGGAATATTGTGCCAATAGGTCTAAAAGTTTTGTGCCGAAAATTTGAGCCAAATCGGACAACGTTTTCTGGACGCGCATCGAGGTCAAAGGTCAAGTATTTTTATATTTCGCAGTTAAAATGAAATAATGTTGGGAAACTCATTAATTTTCTACATTAGTTTACAAAAACATCTAAATTGTATAGACTTTTAATAAAAAGGACAGTCAAACTGTTTTTTTTTTTGGGAACTAACCCTCAAATCTCATTTGGGTCAAAGTGACCGACAGACTATTATATTGCAAGAATGTTTTGTATATGTATGTTATTATTGTCAATGTACACAAATGTACAAATTCTGTAGACTTTTGATAAAATAACTTAAAAATATTCCAAGAAAAAAGTTATGATACAAATTTTTAATTAATATAAAGTTTTAAGATTTTTTTTCTTTTAAAATTTACAGATCAAAATCTCTTTGAAGAGAATGTAGATAAGCATTTTTCGGATACAACTGCCTATATTTTTGTACCACCTGTAAAATATTAAACCATGTTAAGAAAAAAAATTTAAAAATTTATAATATATATATAGTTACTTTCATTAAATGTTGTTTCTGTTCCTCATCTTTTGTTATCTTGTCATGGTATTCTTGAATTAACTGAATGCCTCTTTCAGCACAATCATTAACAACACTCAAGTTTTGGATAATTTGTTTTGCTCTTAGGTACTCTCCTATCACACTCCAAGAATGTGGATCTTTGCTAAAAAACTCCATTGAAATTCCAAATCTTTTGAAAACTTTTTTGGTATTTTTTGAAAACAAATCTTGTAAAATATCAGAGTTGTCTCTGGAAATGAAACTTTTTAAGTTTTCCTTCTTTATAATTAGCTTCTTTGGTATTTCTTCATCTTCATTTCCAGGTGTATCTACAGACATCTTTGCCACTAACTTTCTTTTTGTCATGTTGTCTATCCTTTCGTCAAACAAACAAAAGCCCACACATTCTTCGTTTAAGTAATACAGATGATTTAATACTTTTGAAATGACTTTGTCCGCAATATTTTGATTAACTGTTTTGTAGTTTTCCAATTTTGATTTTTATGTGCTATGTAGGCCTTTTATATTGTTAAAAACCTTTCTATTTTATTAGTTCGGCTTGAGGTCCCTTTTATTAAAAATATAAAAACTCTTGTTCGTTTTTAATTTTTATTATATTTTATTTATTTCCAATATTACGACCAACGTTGTTGATCATCTTCAGGGAAGAAATATAATTTAATGTTTAATACAGTGTTGTCCGATGTTAATATCTTAATTTTTTTCACTGACTGTCAGTCAGTAATAAAAATTAAAAACGAACAAGAGTTTTTATATTTTTAATAAAAGGGACCTCAAGCCGAACTAATAAAATAGAAAGGTTTTCCAATTTTCTCAAAAAGATAATGTCATTTAAAGCAGCTTTATCCGCTTTATTTGAATCAAACCAAAAATTTGAGTAACAACTTACTTCTATCAAAGCACTGATTTCGAAATCTGTTACTTGAGGAAACTGATTGCGAAAAATTACAATTTTTATGGAGTATATAGCCTTGGCCATCCATCTAGCGTAGTGTAATGCACCGAGTTTTTTTAATTTTATTCCTAAAGGAGGATTGCCACCAAGAAATATAATAACTAACTCCAAAAATTCTTTATAATCATCTCTCGGAAATGAGTTGTTAATTTTTCCAAAAGCAAAATCTAAAAGTTCAGCAACATTATCGCCTATAATTTCCATAACTCGTGGATGAGCTATTCCTGGCAAATAACTATCTGTATTTATTACTGGCCAATATTTTTTGAAATTTTTAAAAATCGTTATGTACGGTCCAGAAGATACTCCAACATTTGCCTCTGTAAAAACTGCTGCTAAAACAATTTCAAAAATATGGTGTCTGCAGCCTAAAAATAAAATATCTCTTCCAATTGATCTCTCCAAAAGCACACATGCACCTTTCAGTCTACCAGTGTTGGATAATGTTGTATCAAACACAAACGCTTCCGTTCTTTACAAAATATTCTTATCTTCTAAAGCATCATAAACTGCAGAAGAAATTTCCGCTCCAGCCCCAGAGGCATATCAGGCATGTCTATAATTTTTAGTAGGCCTTGAAATTTATAGTAAGAATCCATTAAAAATAATGGTTGTTGTCTAGGAAAATTAGCTATTTTAAAATATTTGAGTTGTAGATAACGTGATTTACTACAAAGATGTGTTTTTGTTATTATACATTACATGTCTTCGGCAGCCGGAAATTAATGATGCTTTTATTCAAAAACGTTAATGTTTGTGGCCCGCTTTAAAATATGAGGGTTAATTACCGAAATTCGTATAGATTGTAAAATATAAAAATACTTGACCTTTGACCTCGATGCGCGTCCAGAAAACGTTATCCGATTTGGCTCAAATTTTCGGCACAAAACTTTTAGACCTATTGGCACAATATTCCGTTGAGAAAACTTTAAAATTCATAAAAAAAATTTTTGCTGTCACCCTAATGCACATACACTGTCGGAAAAAACAAAGTGATGTTTTTTAACCTTTTTCATTCCTTTTTGATATTTTTCTTCTGCATGTATTATTTACTATTTATTCACAGTCCCGTTATTTATTGGAGTTTCTGAACTATTTACATAAAAATTGCAATTTTATAAAGTCTCTCATTTATATTTCTGATGTAAATATATTAAAGTGCACAAGAAATTTGCGCAACATAATAAAGTGCGGGTTTTCTGTTAACCTTAAAATAAGAGTTGTATTCCTGATTGTTTTTTTTTTAATTTGTGATAAATTTTTAGAAAATAAGAAATTATAGTAAAGCACTTATTTAATTAATTTAATATTACTTAAATATACACAAAATAAGTCTAGACCCAGACATTTTAAAAATAATGACTTTAACCGAAAAGGAAAAATATTCGTGAAAATGGGATGAAACAGAAAGCTTTTGAGTTCTAAGTATCGTAAACTGCGGTCAGAAAATATTTGCTTTGTATAAAATAAGAAAGTCAAACAAAAGCCTAAATAACTTAGGTGGCAGAAAACGTGAAACCACGAGGCAGACGATGATTATATTGCAATTCTAGCAAAAATAAATTCTTTTACAACAGCCAGAGGTATAAAGGAGGGAACAGAATTAAATATTTCGATTTGAACTGCCCAAAGAAGACTTAAGGAAAGCGGTTTAAAAAGTATGCTCGCTAAACAAAGCCTCACCTACTAAATATAGAAAAGTGGTTAGACTTTACAAAGAAGTACATAAATCTATATAACAGGTGGCGCAAAAGTAATCCTCATGCGAAATACACGTTAATAAACAATGTTACGCTACATTGCTCCAGAACGCGGAATATTGCTGACTATTTATTTCACCAATAATCGGTCGGTGACAGCCAAAAAACATCGGAAGTTTATTTTTGCGCCACCTTGTATAAAAAATACAATGTTTGTATGTTTGTCTTCTATAGACTCTAAAACTATCCAACCGATTTAGCCCAAATCGGTTTCATTTGAAAGGCTGTAGTACCAATTATGTTTTCGGCTATATATATTTCAGTGGGCGTGGCCCCTCCCACATAAATTGAATAACATCATATATCTTGACTATTGTGATAGCATGAGTTTTGAAACATTGCAGTATCCCATATGTTGCTGATTTGAATAATCAGGAAAAAATGGGCGGGATCATACCAGTAGGCGTGGCAGCTCCCACACACATTGAATATTTAGCTCATATACAAAATTAATAATTATCTATATACATATATAAAAATGAATGTTTGTATGTATGTCTCTTATAGACTCCTAAACTATGCATCTGATCATGTGATCTGCCGCAAAGTTGTTTAGCTGAACAAAATTATTTATTAACTTTTTATATGGATTTGGGATCTAAATCCTAAAAATATACATGTTTTACATATTTTATAGGTATGCATATTACAGAAGGGTATAAAACTATTATATATTTAAAAATATCTTTATACAGGCAAATCGAGGCAAAATGTCAGTTTAACAAAATGTGAAAATCGTATAACACAGATCTATTAAAAATTCTACCTATAAACTATACAATTCTGAAATCTCTGATGTCATGAATTTCAACACTACGAGTATTAAGACTAGTTCTAGGAGAATTTAGAATTTTCGCATTTTAAATCCCAATTTACACGAAGCAATTATTTAAGCTAAGCTAAGATGAGACGAGTACACACTTGATTGTACTAGCAATTGGTGTTACTCTCTTATTCGTATTACATATGTATGTGTGTACACTGTCAAATAAAAATTTAAACAATAAGAATTGTGCTGTGTGAACACCGAAGAATTTTCAAGAAAAAATTTGCATCAAGCATTTCAATTAGAATTGCATCGTGTAATTGGGACTAACACAATATTAAATCATCATGTGAAACCACCTGACAATAAAATCGTTACTGGTTTACGGATCTTTTTGATATAAAATCCAAACTAATGTATAGATAAATAAGCTGGGGATTTTTATGTTGTGTTTGTTCATAGTTATTTCAATAACATCCGTTTAAACCAGAACAAAATACGTGCAATACAAATGAACCCCTCTAAATGGTGACTGTTGTTGATTGAACTATTTCCATTAATATTCATATATTTATTGCTTGTTTCATGTATACGTTCGTTCGCCTGTTTGATTGTTTGAACGGTTGGTTGTTTTGTTTGTTTGTTTGTTTGTTTATGAAAATAACCCACATATTGTGCAGGTGTGAGCCATAACGTACTTATTGAACTGTCGAATGGACAGACAAACTGGCTGAATCAATGTCGAATTTAAAGGCCAGCCAATTCCTATTCAAATAAGTAACAATAGCAATAAAAATAACCAACCAAATGCAGAGATAATGCCATGACCAATAGCTCCATCAATTCTATTCAATATCGTCAATATACATTCATACATGTATTCAATTCATTGACTGATTGACTGACTGGCTGCATGAAAATGCAATGAAAATGATCGGTTTGCTAAATGAACAACTGTATTGAATTAAACCGGGAGCACGCGTTTTGACGACTATTGACGCTTGGCATGATCGAATGCCATCTGCATAAGTGGCCAACGATCAGGGCTATTTTTAGCCTAAAGACAAAACAAACAAAAAAAAAAACACATTTTATGCAGCAGGAATCCGTAAAGAAAATTGCATTCATAAAATCTTGATGAATATCTAAACAAACTAGAGGACAAAGGAATTAAACCAATCAACCAAACAGAAACTGATGGCCATTCAGCAAAAAAAAGAAAGTGTAATATACATATAGAGATTTTAGTTATTTAACTTCACAGATCAATTCACTGATAAAAGGAGATTAAATTATCTTATCAAAATTATGTTTTCCAGAAAACATCTGTTACTAACATTGATTTCTTAAATATGCACATACATAGCGTATGTATGTGTAAATTTTTAAGAATCGATATAAATAATAAATGTTTTTACAACATCTACTTACAAATTAGTTCTAAAAGTAAATAGTTTTTATATTAAACGATAAACGATTTCACTGTTAACATACAAAATCATAAATACAAAATCCCGCTTTTTGTCAAAGTGATTTCAAATCACGCAAAAGGTGTTCTGCGCACAAAAAATATTGAAATCACGTGATTTAAAACCGGTCAGCTAAATGGCTGACGATTTGAAATCACTTGCCTATTTTGTCTATGTTATTTGTAGATAATTCACTTTAAATGTTATTTTGTATTAAGTACGATGTGTTTTTTATTGATTTTTGTAATAAAATTAGGGTTTATATACACAAAAACATAAATATTTACAAACTTTTAAAGGCACTGCTTGTTTTGTAAGAAATTGTTTTGCTTTGTTTACTAATGTTCGTGATTTACTTTTTCTCATTAGAAGTCAGCTGGTTTGTTTTTTCGAAGATACTTTTAAGGTTGCCAAATTAACACAGTCGTAAAATGGCATGTAAGATTTATTGAATTTATACCATCCTGTTCCTTACTTAGGACAAAATTTAATTACTGTTGATAAAAAATTTTAAAATATTTAGTAATTTAGAAGTTTTTGTGCATTTTTAGAAATAAGTAAGTGCAAAATGTAAGCAAGTTTCATCGATAAAAACAGTGGCAACTTTGTAAATGACGTTTTTTAATACGTTTGTTTTCTTAAATTAATTACTCCCACTAAAGTAGCTCTCGGCATTTTTATTTACTAAATGTTCACTTTTTATTTTCATTTCAGATTGTGTGCAGAGCTGTTTTCTCGTGTTTTCGAAAAATTAAAACCACGCCGAAACCCGTAAAATCACGTGATTTGCAGAACAGCATGAAATCGTCGGCGTGATTTAAAAACGGTGCGTGATTTCAAATCACGCAATTTTCAGAACACCTCTGTATAAATGGAATATGCATAAAATTGTTATAAATGTCGTTATTGAGATGAAATTCAACTAAAAGAAACCTAAAATAAATAAAAATTACGGTACAGTATTTAATAAAGTTCGCCCCAGAATACGTGATTTGGTGGTGGGTAATTAAGATAAGATTCGGCACAGCCGAATATAAACTCTTACTTGTTTTCCATGCTAAACATTATTAGAAATGAACTTACTATGTAATGCAAACTACTTAAAGTCTACATTACTTATGGTTTAGAACAATAATATGTTTGCTCTTAAACGCCATAAAACGGAATAAAATACAACATCATTAAATTTTATTGAAATTATTTGAAAGAACAAAACGCAAGTCATTTTTTTAATTTTCATACGAATTGTCGTTATAGTAAAATCAAAAATAGTTTGAGGCTTATTTAAGTGCTGGCACGAATTGTACGATCATTTGGTGAATGAGTAAAATCGCCAGTCGATTGGTCGGTCAATTAGTTTTGTATTTGTAGTTGGTTAAATTGCAACAAATTAATTTTGGTTGTTCGTTTCTCTCTTCTGTATTTTGCCGCTAAATGATCAGCACCAGACCATAAATATGATGGATGCATTTCGTTTAGATCATAAAATCATGAGAAATGAAATGTACAACTGAGTCGTAGTCGTATTTGTATTTTAAGATTTCAAATACAGATACGATCGCGTGCGATAACTAATATAAATATTTATTTAACGAGTCAACAATATACAGACATGCTCGCTCACACATCAACCAACCATCATCCATCCAACCTACCTACAACATAAATTATTTATTTATTGTACTCGTTCGTTCTCTGAAGTCAAACTGTCGACTCGAAATGGTTTGTATTGTGTCGAGTAACGAGCACTAATCATATACATACGTAAAACCATCATCAGATTTTCTTTATTTATTTTTCTGTTTAGCCTTCCTTTGGTCCTGATAATATTGGCCTTGTTAAAATTAACAAAGATCATTGTGATGTTGTGTGATAGTGGTAAAAAGTAGAAGCATAAGGTAACAACAATATTGTTGAAACCAAGTTTTTAACATCCTTTAGATCTTGTGCCGGCAGCTCCTATTTGTTCTCATTTTGTTTGTAGATAATTTTTAAGATGTTGTCAAGATAAATGTTTGGGATTTATTATTCATTTGGATCAACAAAAAAAAAATAGTTATTTAATTAGAAAATAAATATAGTCGAGTAAGACTAAGCAAATGACACCATACACCAGTTAGTTATAAGGTATATACATATAAAGAAATGGGAAAAAGTAATTTGTATTTAATCAACATAATTCAGGTGGTCGATCTAGGATTAACACCTGTGGAATATCTAAAATGCTCTGGTCCTTTGAGGCAAATTAATTGACCGGTGCTAACATGACTCTTACTTTTAGACTTTTCATAGGCATACCTACTGGTCACTGATTGCCGGCTGACTATATAAAGGTAAAGGATACATTATTTTGTTATAATATTCCCCTATAGAGGAACCATGTCACAACGAACAGCGATCGGATTAGAAAACTTGAAATATAATGAAAATGAATTACTATGTATTTCAGGTTTATATGAAATCATAAGCATTTGGACTCCACTTTCCGGACTAACAATATAGACTGCACAAAGAAATTTATGTTTTTGGGAAAGAATGAATAAACAGAATGTTTATGATTGGATAAACACTTTGAACTTTAATAAATTTGGAATTTATAGTTTGCCTAATTTTTCAAATTCAATACGTTTCTTCACAAATCGTCATTGATTTGTGATGTTTCATTAACTTACCCCCTGGCCCCCGATGTCGAACGATAACGTTCGCTTAGATAAGACTTAAGACACAAACTTTTTATCGTATATATTTTTTTACTCAATCAAGTTTGTTTATTCCACAATGAAGTTTGTGTCTTAAGTCTTATCTAAGCGAACGCTATCGTTCGACATCGTGGGCCAGGGGGTTAATTCAATTGAGGGATCGTTCAGTTAATCAACTTACTATTGATTCTAATGGAGTTTTTGCACTTGCACTTTTGTTATTCAAATCTACTTGATTATGTTTCTACTTTTCATTTCGTTTCATACAAATTCCAATTGATTATTTATTGTTTTACTTTAAGATTCATTCTCAAATTTGATTTTTTTAATTTTGTAGATACACTTCATATGGTTTGATAGCTTAAGATGGAATTTACTGTTGGTTACATACGTACAATTGGTTTTGATTTGTTAATGGCAGTTAGTTGCACTTGTTGTCGTTTCGGATTCATGTGTTATTTTCCCATCTTTGTGTTTAAATTACCTTAAATTTAGCATTTACCAAATATAAATGTTCAAACTAAGAAGTAAACATATTGAAATAAACAAACAACCACAATGATGTGGTTGTTCATACGATTCTCTGCCTGAGTGATAAGAAACCGCTTGTTTGTCTTAATTTTACAAAACACTGTTAAAATTAAATTCAAAATTTTACAGTGAATTCGGAATTTTATTAAGAAATTGCCAACTGTATGTTGTGGTAAACCTCAAAAATACACAAATAAATAACTATAAAGATAGTTAATGATATTCAAAAGATACATTGTACACAGACAGACAGATCTACGTATCAAACATGCATACTCGCATACGAGTATGTATTGTATACCAGCATACCTATACAAAAAATACAAATCCTTTGGCTATACTGTCTAAAGTATTTCAAATAAGTTGCAAATGACTACAAAGGATTTTTGTTTTGTTTCTGTGTGTACGTTGAATTGTAATAATTTAATACTCTTAAATTTAAATAATGCTTTTGTTTCTAATAAACTTCAGAAGTTCATTGACATTATCGGTTTGTTGTTTTTTTAATTTTGTCTCAATTTTGGCCAAAACAATTGCACAGCACGTCAACTTATAATTTTCCCTCAATAAAAATATAATTTTCGAGTCATTATTTGCTAAATTGTCTTTTCGCATGTCTGGCTACAATTATTATATATTTCTGCGCTTTTGTCTTCTTAATAAAATTTCCATTAAACTGTTAGTTAAGCTCATCACATTATTTGCTCAACATTTAAATATTTAATTACAACTTTTATAAAAACAACGCGAATTTTATTAAAAATAATTTCATGTGATACGACATGCTGTGTCAAGGGGGTGGATCAAGTGGAGGTGTAAATGTTGCCCTGTAATGGAATCAAATCGAATACATTGACACGCACAAGTGAATTACACATTAATAAAACTTATGAAAGTCAGTAAGAACATGCATTTAAAATTGTTACTGTTTTAACAATGTCAATGACGTTTTGAGTCTCCAAAATATAAATTCATGAAGACACTTTTAATACCTTTTAAAAGCTGGTATACAAATCAAGTTGATATCGACGTTTTAATCATTTTCAATGTCACAGATATTAGCAAATTCTCATGCTCTCATTCTGACATTTTAAAAACTTGTGCAGTAGTCATTGCATCCAGAACACTGTAGCCCTTTAGGAATCCAATTAACTCTTAATTCCGATCAAATGAAATACGTGGACCCACTTGCACATGTATTTTCATTATAAATTAGATTTGCACATTTATCCTTTAATAAAGGAATCCTGAGCAGGCGGCTGAGGTTTCCATCGTTTGCTTGTTTACAAACAAATATTTTTTTAAATACAATACAAAAAACAAAATCCTTACATATGTAGTTACTTTTGTGTAAAATTAAAATGTTTATACCACATGTCTTGCAAGTTTCTTCAAAAAAAAAAATGTTATCCATTACAAGGTCTCTTAAGAATATTCAGTTCTAATTTCGTACTTATTAACTCATTCAACTAATAAACATTTTACATATAGAGACACTACACTCATTTGTTTTACATGAACAATAAACTATTTTTAAATGGACACCAGTATCCTGGTCTGGTACTCACTGGTTGACTTTAGTGAACCTCCCCAATGTCAACAATGTGAAGTCCATGAACTAAATATGTTTTGCAAGTTTCCTTCAAACAGAACCTCTTAAAAGGATTTAATTTTCTCTTTGTATCTTTTCGTTCTAGTTCTTATGCCAAGTATGTACTAAAAATATCTACACTGGAAAAAATTAATTCCTCATACATATATATTTTGATACTCTGCCACCTAAAACTGGAATCTGGCAAAAATTTGGGCCTTGCGATTATGTTTATGGACTTCATGTCTTACCAAAGTATAATAGGGTCCATGAAACTTAAAAACTCTTTTAATTAAGAATTGAATTATATATTTTAATAATTGATTAGGATTGGAGGAGCAGCAAACAGAGTCCGGACAGTTTGAATTGCTTCTAGTTTTGGAGTAAGGTAATCTTTTCAATGAATATTTTTTACTATTGTTCATATGAATTGCAAAATGGGTATTATTTCAATACACTAAGAAAATTTATCCCCTCAAGAATTAGAATTTCTAAAGCCTGTACCATCTTTTCCAAATTGTACGAAAAAAGCAGCACAAACGTTTTTTTCAGTGCATGTGAAGTTTTATTTATCATACACTGTACAGTGTGACTGTGATCAATTGATACAATTCTTCAGAATCGATGGATCCATGAAAAAAGTGTCGGACAAGAGTCCAGGATACCGTTAGTGATCTACACTACATTGTATGGACTAATAGAGACACCAATCAAAGTGGTGATAGTCTTTTCAACTTTATACTTAAAAGTAGTTTAGTAGTAGTTAAAATGGGATCTGAACTTTTATTGTGGAGAATACAAGAGAGGTTCTTCATCTAACGTTATTGAGTTACACAGTCTTGGATAAACCCGATTCCACCACCTGAATGTGATTTTTATCTTGGTATCTGCAAACGTAGAATATTCAAAACCAAAGGCTATCCTCCCTCTCCCAAAATCCTTTACCTTTTTTCTTTTTTTACCCTGCTTTCCGCTCCCCCACTTGTAAGGTTAATGTAGTAGTGAGTGAGATGAGAACCTGAATGGCTAGTGAGAGGACTAGTTGCTAAAAGCTCCCCTCCGCTGCCAGGACTCCCACCGTTTGTATTATTTTGTCTAGTGCATGAACGGCGTCTCCGCATGGACGGTCCATTCCTTTACGTGCCTACTCGTGGTATCTTTATGGAAAAAAACAAACAAAAAATGAGATTTACTTCTCATCCTAGGACGAGACAATAATCGGATTCTCCGTCAAGTGCGCGGACCACTGAAAGAGTAAGCTCAAAAAAGAAGAATCAGAGTGACATTCGTTACTCCAAGGCTATGTTTACTTTGGACAAGATTGCCCAGAATGCTGCCAGTGGAACTACCAATAAACGCGATGAAGCTGATCATATCAAATACCAGGCTGTGCTATATGAGTACGTTAAGTACAAAGATAACGTACCCAGCACCAACCGGACAGCAGCTCAAGAGGAATTGAGCTCTAAACGGCCCTATCACATCCTCAACCGCTAGGCGTCCTCTTAACGAGGTCGTTAAAGATAATCTTGTTACTCCTGTAGTAACGGAATGGGGTGCCAAGGATAGCACGGCATCTCGTTGCGACTCAGGTGCGATTCATCGGGGCTTGATCACATATTTGGACGCAAATGTACAGCTAAGATCAGTGGTACATGGAATGGGTTAAGTCTAAAACTCATCTCGGCTGGTGAAAGCCCGATGAGACCTGGTGCATAAAATGGGTAGCAACGGCAACCAGATGCTGATACCAATATACCAATATTAGAGTGGCCAGTCTTAAGCGCCGATCTCAATTCAATACCTTTGGGGAATTCTTTCCGTCAAAGTGTTTTCAAAGGCAAAACGATATACAACTTTAAAAAAGAGCAATATTGACAGGGTGGGATAAAATTTATATAACAACTCTAAAAACCGTAAGACATACTTAAAAGTAATGATTAAAGAATTTTGTTTTTTAAATAATAATTCACTTTAAATAAAACATTGTACACATAAGTATTTGTCATAAGTATGTAGAAATATACTTATTCAAAAAGGCAATTGGAACTAACTGGGGAATCAACCCCAAGGAAATCAAAGATATTATAAAGGCCCAGTTTATGTCGATTTAACTCTATGATGTAAGACCTAGGACATTTGTGGCCCAGTAAATCATAGTATGTAACGGCCTGTACAGCATTTAGATAGAAGTAGTATTACGATCAGCAGTGGTATGGTAGCAGGTAAGATAACGACACTCTGGACTGTGTTGGAAGTCGAAGGTCGAAAAAGAGTAAGAAAATGCAGTGACACTACTTAGGGCGGCAAGGCATTAGGGATAATTGAGTGGTTAGATAATTACACCATTGACTAGAAAATATTGTTGAATGTAAGTTTCATCAGCAGTCATTATAGAACTTATAAATGGTAAAAAAAATAATAAAATATTAATAGAAACCTTACTGACAGCCATACCTTAATGCGGACGGAAAACGTTTTTTAAATGTCAAATTTCTCATGCTCATACATTTTGTATGGAACATACCGTGACAAGGCGTTTCACAGTGAATGTAGTTGCACAAGAAAACAAAACAAAACAAAACAAAAAAAAAACAAGTAAGAGTGCTATATTCGGCTGTGCCGAATCTTAAATACCCTTCACCTAAGTGTAATAAGAAATACAGAAACTACACTAGACTAGAATATCCTAATTCTGTGTTTTCTATTCAGTCTTAGTGCAAATTTTATTAGTATTTGAAATATTGTTTGAAAGACAATTTTACGGCCAACATAATTTATGTTAAATATTTTGAAATGTTGTCTAATTTTTACCATTTTTAATTGATTTAATTACCAATTCTTACCATAATTTACAGAGATCACTTCCATATTGTCTGTCATAGTGATTGGTTGTATTCTCGCGTGTTAAATTTTTCGAATTTTAGCGCCATTTTGAAATTCTAGAAAATTCTTACATTTTCTAAGTGATTATACTTAAATTTTTTCTTGTTGTATAAAAATCTTTCCTATAACAATTGTGCACGTGTTTTTTCTGTGAATTGTGAAACTAAAGTATGGGTGATGAGAAACTTTCATCTTCTGGTAGCACCAGACTATCTTTTGATGATTTTGTCAAGAGCAATGAGCTTGGGCCATTTCTACAGCCTGTGTCGCTGAAGAGGAAGGCGGCTGAGGGGCGCTCTTCTAGCGACTCCGTGAAAAGGGCTGCGCCTATTGATGACTTGAACGATGCTGGTGAGTACACTCATATTATCAATGTTTCTTCGGAAGTGAACATTTTTACGACAATTGACGATGCCCCTTGCTCTGGGGGCCGGACCTTTTCGATGCCTGACATTTCGGGTGTCTGTCAGTCGGGTGATCCACAGTCAGGGGAACTTGAGATTCCTTTTGTTGAATTGTCTTCTGGGCAGTCGGGAGTCTCGGCGGCTTCTGCTGCTGAGGGCCCGTCTGTTCAATACTCGGATACTCATTTCGGTGACTTCCTTGTGCTTTGTGACACATCGGGGTCCAAGGGAAAAAGGGATAACTTGAGAAATTCTCTCTTTTTCTACGAGAGCATCAAGGGTTGTGACTTTAAGGGTATTTCTTTGATTTCGCATATAGGGAAAACTCTTTTCAGAATCAAATTTGATTCGGCTTCTGATGCAAATTCTTTTGTATCATTCGATTTTTCCAGTTTAGGGTACAGGGCTTTCATCCCCAAATCATTTATCTATTCCTATGGAGTCATTAGGGGTATTCCACTTTGGTATACCGATGACTACATCAAGGAAAACGTCATTTCTTCAGTTCCATTGATGTCTGCTGAGCGCTTTCACAGCAGGGACCCTGCTAGGGTGGACTCTGCTGGGGGGAACTCTGGCACTCCTATGTTCTCTGTGAAGCTTGGCTTCAATTCCAACGAAATACCTTCGAGTATTGTGTTGGACCATTCTATCATTGAGGTATCCATGTACTACCCTCCACTACGACAATGTCGTAAGTGTGGTAGACTGGGCCACACGGTGAGAGGTTGCCACTCAAGTGAGAGGTGTCTCAAGTGTGGTCGTGCTGGTCAGTGTAATGGTACATGTGCTGGGGTCAAGTGCATCTTATGTGGCTCGATTGAACACTCTTCGACGGAGAAATCAAAATGTCCTAAATGGACACAGGAATATGACATTCTGAAGGTAATGACCTTGAAAAGATTGTCAAGGAAGGAGGTTGTGAAAAGATATACTGTAAATTCTTTTGATATGTTTGATGGTTACGATGCCAACTTTCCACCAATTGGTGGTGTGGTCTCTGGACCGGAGCCTGTAAAGGTTCTGGACAGAGACAAGGAGGTTGACAAGATCGTAACCAGAAAGGGATTTAATAGGGTTGCAAAACCAAAACCACCTTTAAGGCTAAACAAGCCTATTAAACAGTTGCAGCCGATGAACACTGATCCGACCGCTCCGATCATTCATCGCAAGTTAGAGAAGGTTACACTTTTTGAGAAGCTTGTGTCTGAGATGACTAATGTCATGAAGAAATACTTCTCTGAAAGAAAAGAGTCTTCGTATGTTAGGGTACTCGATGATTTCAGGGCGAAGTTTGACATTGCTTTACTCGATATTGACAGGGAACTCATTTCCTCGTCGAATCTACCTCTCATCTCTGCAAAATGAAGATTTTTCAGCACAATGTTCAGAGTTTGATTGCTAATAGAGGCTCAATTGAGTACTTTATTAACAAATTATCTATAGACATTTGCTTTTTATCTGAAATTTTTGATGTGGATGACTCTGATTCTTCTAGGAATCTTTTAAATTTTGATATTTTCTGTAAACTTAGGAGTGATGGCTATGGTGGTTGTGCCATTGCCGTCAGAAAGGGCATTCGTGTCTCTAGGATTTCTTTCAGAACTGATTTGGACATATTGATTCTTAGGACCTTAAATCTCAAGCCAAATTTTGTATTAGTCTCGGTATATCTTCCTCCGAATCGCAACGGATGTCTTCCGCTGGAAGTCTGTCGTGCTGAACTGGGAAGACTACTGGATTTCGTCACATGTTTTGACAATGTCATCATTGCGGGTGACTTCAACGCCCGCTCTACTCACTGGGGGGACTATTATGACTCCCCTAGAGGCAACCTTCTGTACAATTTGATCTCGGATTCGTCCTTCATTTGTCATAATGATGGCTCCCCGACGTTCTTACCGCATCTTCAAGGTTCGAATGGCACGGTTCTTGATCTTAGTTTCTCAAATTGTAGGTGTCCAATAACATGGAAGACTGACCCTCTATGGTTGGGTGGTAGTCATCACTATCCGATAATTATGGAGATTTCTTCCACTTTTCGACCAGCACCCTTCCTTTCTAAAAGAAAACTATTGGCCGAATTGCACGATACTCATCTATCAACGGATTTTGATGGTATAGAGGAAACGTTTGTCTCGAAAATCTCATCAGCAACCTTTAGGACATCGGATACTTTCACTCCCAAATCTTGGTGGAATTCCAGTCTATCTGCCATCTTTCGTTTACAAGTTGCTGCCAGGAAAAAGGCTTCTAAATACCCCACTGCTGAGAATCTGGATGCTGCTTCTTCGGCTTTTCAGAATTGGAAAGTTTCTGTAAGGAGGGCAAAATCGGAGTCCTTTAGTAGAAGATTGGAGGAGTTAAACCGCCTACCTAACACTAGTGGTGCTTGGAGATTTGTAAATAGTGTGAAGAATGCCATTGGTCCCCGGAAATCCTTATGGGATAATGGGAACGACCTACAATATCTTGAATATCTGAGGGATCAGGTTCCGAACAACACACTGGGTGAGTTTTTCAGGATGCACATTGGTCCGTCTTCTCCCCTGACTCGATTTGAACTTGATACTGTACTTGATGGTAGGAAGTCGAAATCTGCAGGTGGTTGTGATCGTGTTACGTATGAAATGTTGAGGGCTTTATCTCCCTCCTCTCGTGACTCCCTTCTCTGTGCATTTAACGGGTGTTACTGTAATAGTGAAATTAGGCCATCCTGGAGGGATATTAGGATAGTACCTATTCCTAAGAGGGATAAGGATTTGCAACTTTTCACAAATTTTCGCCCTATAGCCTTGATTTCTGTCTTTCTTAAGACCATTAATCTTATAGTTAAAAATCGCCTTACTGATTTTGTTGAGGAGAATGGTCTTCTCCCGCCTCGCTCTTTTGCTTACAGGAGGAAATTTTCGGCACCGATTTGTATTAATGAGATTCTTTTCAGAATAGCACTTTTGAAATCTCAGGGACTCAAGATAATTGCTGCGACCATTGACATTTCCGCAGCTTATGATTGCGTTAATGTCGTGACTTTGAAACGGATCTTATTGGATGGCAAGATACCTTTTGATATCACTGACTGGATTATTTGCTTCTTATCAGATAGGAGATTGTGTCTAGGTAAAAGCTCTGTTAGGGTTTTTAATGGTCTTCCACAGGGTAGTTGCTTGTCTCCGATACTCTTCAATTTGTACTCTTCTACCTTACACAATATTGAGGATGCAAATACTCTTTTGTTTCAATTCGCCGATGACTTCATGATTCTCTCCTTCCACTATTCCTTTGATCTTGCTGTTGGGAACTTATCAAGGAAGATTTCGGATTTCCATAGGATTTGTGGCACTCTTAATCTATCCTTTAATGTTCAGAAAACGAATGTTATGTACTTCGCTAAGGGTGGTAGGAAGACGGTTGACATTTCGGTCGGTGGTCATCGTATCCTGCAAGTCTCTTCCCTTAAATTCCTGGGTAGAAGGATAATGAATAGTCTATCTGTTAAGGAACACTATGATGTTGCCTTACGGAACTGCTCCGCGGGAGTAAACCTTTTGAAATGTTTAAGTGGTATTAGAGGAGGTCTCAGACCCGATATATCCTTAAATTTCTATAGGAGTTTCATTCGCAGCAAAATTGAGTATGCTAGGACTACCACGGCGCATTCTCCAAATTATATTGATCGTAAAATTCAATCTTTTCAAAACTCCAGTCTAAGAAGATGTCTTGGCCTTACGCCTTCTACTCCAGTTCATATCATTTATGC
The DNA here is from genome assembly GCA_916048285.2 of Bellardia pandia. NCBI lineage: Eukaryota > Metazoa > Arthropoda > Insecta > Diptera > Calliphoridae > Bellardia > Bellardia pandia. The sequence goes on along the minus strand of OU696531.1, from coordinate 63,178,078 downwards.
CTTGGCATGTGAACTTCCACCCAAGCTTAGGGCGATACTGCTCACGGCAAAGGAGCTTCTCAACATTTCAATTGTGAATCCTACACTGTTTCGACTGATATCTGAAAACAGGCATGTGGTCAATAGCTACTCCTTCGTATTTTCTAAGTTTGGACATATTTTGGATAACATTGGCACATGCACTAGGTCAAAGGTGTCTGGAAAAATTACTTTCAGAATTGATCATTCCTTTGACAGGAGGCATTGCCCCCCTTTACCTGTTCTTCGTGCGTACTATGATGAATTGTTTCGGGAGTATCAGAACTCTGGATATGTCATCATGGCTACGGATGCTTCCTTATCTGAGTCCTCAGCGGGTTTTGCAGTCTATCTTGCTTCTATTGATCGTTTCTTGATTTTCCGGTGCAACATGCGGTTGTCCTCCCTGGCAGCAGAACTGGTAGCGATACGTGAGGCTTTATTAGCGGCTGTTTTTGACAAAACTGGACGTATTGTTATTTTCACAGATAGCAGGAATGCGCTTTTATCGATTGCAAACAGTCGGTGGGAAAATTGTCTTGTCTCTGATATTATTCGGATTGTGGATGACGCTACTTTTGATTCGATTCACTTTGTATGGGTCCCTAGTCATGTTGGGATTTCTTTCAACGAGAGAGTGGATGAGTTAGCTAGATGTGCGTTAGAGTATGGGGCACCGTTAAGGGTGGATTACACGATTGACGGGACAATAAGACTGATTCACAATGAGTTGTTGAGAGAATGGAATTCTGACTACTATGAGATCTCTCAGAGTAAGGGGAATTTCTTTTTCTCAATAAACCCTAATATTCCGTTGAAACCTTGGTATCGAGGCTTCTCACTTGATCCTGGTGAAATTAAGACCATTAATCGCCTTCTGTCTGGTCATGCATATGACAGAAAATTTTTGAATCTGATCGGCATCAGCGACACGGGCTTGTGTGACTCCTGCAACGTTGTGGAGAGTGCGGAACATTTGATTTTTATATGTTCCAAATTTTGGGAAAATCGCAGAAAACACAAGGTCTTCAACAAATACACAAATCTACATGATTTGTTGAAAGAATATAACAAGGAAGATTTTTATGATTTAATTAAGTTTATTAAGGAGTGCAAAATGACTCCTCTTTTGTAATTTTTTTTTTATTTTATTTTTGTTTTTTCTCTTTTTCTAAATTATTATGCTTACAACCTTTCACAGTTACGGAAGTATTCCGTGGAAGTAGGTGTTTTTAAACACCCGACAGTTTTATTACCACCCTAGTATTGAGGGTTTTCGTTTTGTTATCTTCGCGTACTTAAATTAAATACGCGACTGTGGGACAACCTGGCAATTTGAGTGTTTGTTACACCGCCAACCTAATCACAATCAAAAAAAAAAAAAAAAATAATTTACAGAGTCTGTCTGATGTTCATAATAATCTTCGGCAGGGATGCCAACTTTTGAGACTCAAAACGCGTAAAAATTTTTGAAAAAAGGGCTAAAAAGGGCAAAATTTAAAAAAATTCATTTAAAGCCACATCCTGTCAAAATTTTCGATAACGTGCGAAAGGGGCTAAATTATAAATGTTTCTTTTGAAAATCAAAACAACAAAGACTTTTTATAAAATAATTTATTAGAAAAAAAATATTTTTACTTAATAAAAGATTTTTAGCAATATAAAAGGTCTACATAACACATAAAAAACAATAGAAAAAAAATTACTAAAATGAGATATGTACATATTTAAATTATCTACATTTTAATAAATAAGGTACGTACGTAGATTAAATAGTATACATTTAAAATTGGTCGTTACTGAACAAAATTTCGATTTCTTGTTCATCATCATTTTCAGTCCATAAGACACTTCGGCAGGTATTTTGTAGTTTGAACAACATACATTATCTCTTTTTAGGCTATATTTAATGTGTATTAAACTGTTACACGTATTTAAAGACATTTTGTTTCTAATTTAAGGAATGGGTTATTACCAATAGCATTTTTGTAATTATGAACACCGATCCGAAACTTGTCAGTTCTGTCAGTATTATTCCATTCACATGTTTTTAAACTTAGAAGACAATTCTCTAAACAATCAATTTCTTTATCATCAACAATAAACTCTTTAAAGCTTGGTTGAAGGCTTTTCATATTATTCGAAAAAAATATTTTTTTAAATATTTGTATGTTGGATGGAAGTTTTGCTCTAATTTCAATTATGACGGTTAAATTTGTAGAACAATTTTCAAAGCACATCAATTTGAAAGAAATATATGTATGTAGATTATTTTAGATTCCTCTTCTTTTTAGAAATTGTAATGCAAACTAACGTTATTTCGATATTATTAGATTAAAGGAAGAAAAATTACGAAAAAACTAAAATGTAGCCATATCGAGCAAAAAGTAATAACGGGCTAAAAGGGCTAAAAGATAATTGTAAAAAGTGCTAGATTTACGCGTTTTTTAGTTTCGGGCTAATTTTCTTTTTTCGCGTTTTGAGTCACTCAAAACGGGCTAAATCTAGCCCGAAAAGGGCTAAGTTGGCATCGCTGATCTTCGGTGTAATTTAACAAAGAGAGTGGACCGAATATGGGTTAAATCCGAAAAGAATATTTTTTGACCCGAATTTATTTGTTTTTTGGAAATGGTTCTATATGGCAGGTATGACAAATTATGGGCCGATCTTCTTATATTTTGGAACAGTTATTTTCATGCATATGAGGATATTTCACGTCGAATTTCATCATAATAACGGTATATTTAAGATATATATTAGTATTAACGTGGATTTCGGTAGTGGGCCTTATGTGGGGGATATAGTCAAATATGGGCCGATATTCTCAAAATCCAGCAGTTTGATTTAGGCATGTATGTAAATGATCCGTGTAAAATTTTGGATTGGTACCCTTATTTATAAGCGATTTATGAGTATTAAAGTGATTTTCGGAAGAGGGCTTTATATGGGGCATACGGTTAAAAATAGACCGAAATTCACAAAATTTTGTGGAATGATTTTTGTATATATTAAAATGTGCAAAGTTTTGAGTCGGTACCGATATTTATACAATATATATAGGGAAAAATCTCTTTTTCAGATGTGGTCCTTGTATGGACTTTATATGGGGTCTATGGTCAAATATGGACCGAACTAAAAAAAATTTCGTTTTGCGATTTATTTTTGCACAGAACTTAGTTTTGCTGAATTTTGTCTTGATATTCCAATTTTATAGGCATTTATGTATAATTGAGCAATATTTCGGGAAGATTTTTGTATGGGGGTATGACCATTTCTGGGCCGACCACCATAAAATTTGGTACAATAATTTATTTGCCTATAAAGAGTGTTTATGTCAAATTTTAGCCGTTTAACATTATTTATATCTGTTTTATATGTATTTAAGTGAATTTTGTAAGTGGACTTTATATGGGGTCTATGGTCAAATATGGACCGAATTAAAAAAAATTTCGGTTTGTGATTTCTTTTTGTATAAAACTTATTTTTGCTGAATTTTGTCTTGATATTCCAATTTTATAGGCATTTATTTATCATTAAGCCATATTTCGGGAATATATATATTTGTATGGGGGCTATGAGAAATCATGGACCGATTCTTACTATTTTCCGCACACTTTCTTCTTTTATAGTACAAACAACGTATACAAAATTTCATGGTATTATCTGCAATATATTTCAAAATATTGCAATAAAATGGACGAAAAATATCAAATTTTTATAGAGGTGGTCTCAAATATTGGTTCATAACTCTGGTTGACCTAAACCGATTTTGCTGATTTTAAATAGCAAACTTGTCGAAAGCACTTCTGACAGAATTATTGAAGGTTTGGATCCCGAACATATCTTGGGACTTCAAAAAACTGATTTCAACATCCAGACAGACAGACAGACAGACAGACAGACAGACAGACAGACAGACAGACAGACGGACATGGCTTAATCGACTTCGCTATCTATAAGGATCCAGAATATATATACTTTATAGGGTCGGAAAATTATATTGTGGAAATTTCACACGGAATGACAAACTTATATATACCCTTCTCACGATGGTGAAGGGTATAAAAATAGAAATAAAACAACAATGTCCAGCAGTTACAATAAACAGGGTTGTTTTATTTATTTATTTGATAACCCTGTTTTTATTGTTTTGACATAACGTTGCCGCTTTTGTTTAGGGATGGGGTATCAGCGCTAATGCTCAGCGTAAAAATACGTTCCGTTTTCCGTCGGAATTTAGGTATTGCTGTGAGAGGAAATGGACCTAAGTCTGCTGACAAAAACCTAAATATTGCATCAACAAAATACATAGAAATTAATTTATTTACTTGCTGCATCACAGTCATGCAATTTGAGAGAGTATTATTATTTAAAAATGCTATTCCCTCAATTGCGCCGCTAGGTCTATTGTTTAGAATTTTCAGTTGTATTCAAAATATCTGTAAAAATAAAAATTATTAAGTTCTCTTCAACGAACTACATATTTATACTATTCGAATAAAAATTTAATAAAATATTTGAATGATAATATCTATTTCCCATCGTACGGTACTACATTCGTAAGTACTTTTGGTTGTTGCTATAATTGTTTAGTACTTTTCACAATAAACTGTGTAGTAAAACTGCAATTTTTGCAATTTTAATTACCAGTTGTAAAGAGAATTATACTAGACAAGTACACAACAAATAAAGTTGAGTGGAGTTTTTAAACTACGAGCAAAAATCATTTTTTGCATTAATTTCCCCAAAGGTTTGAACTGAAAAAATTACGAAATTTAATTGCAAACTGCAAACTTGTAACAAAACAAAGTAAACTCGAAAAGAGAATATACTCGTACTTTCATATGAATAAGTGCACAACGTAACAAAAAAGAAACGCAAAACTTAATTTAGTTGTTTAAATGGTTTTAAATTTAGTTGCGTTTTTTAAATAATAAACGACAGATGTTGTTTCATTTGTATGGTTTGGAAAGAAAAATGACAATCAAACCAAAACATAGTGTTCCATTATGTTACGCAATACGATCGAATTTCATTTAGCAGGAAAAAATATAAGCGCTTGCATTTGCGGGCCTTATAAAAGACTTGAAGATATTTAAATATTCTTAAAGATTTGATATTCATTCTCTCAGAAGATGTTCTAGAAGTCGTTTCATACACATTCAGAATTGCATTTTTAAAGGAATGTCAACAAATCATGATTTTAATAGCAAACACGAATGGTTTTGCTATGATTCCAAAAACTTGGTGGAATGGAGAAAAAAACGCACCAGGTTCAGAATTATTAAAAATGTTTATTGAATTAATTTTACATATTTTTAATTTTATAAATTCTATATAAAAGTTTTTAAAAAGAGATCAACGATTAATAGTAAAAGTAATAATATTAAAAGCCTTTTTTTTTAAATAAATGAGCTAATAAATATAAAATAAGCATTTAACCTCACTTTACTGCTATTCGGAACTAAAGTACTAATTGGTAAAGAAGGGCTAATATCAGTACATACTCGTATTTGGTACTTTTTTAAATTAATTTTGTTATCTATTTTAAGTACATACTTCTATTTGAATTTTTTCAATAAAATTTGTTAGGCCTTCTCTAGGACTCTAAACCTGGTTGTTCTGCTACAATTCAAACCATCAGGCTATACAAGAATTTTAATTTCCATGTTTAAATTGTTAATTTTATTTTCACACAGAGATTTTCACCCATTCACCTTTAGTAAAAATACATTCGTATTTAAAATACATTTGATAGGGTTCTTTTTCATCGTATTGATTTCGTGATAATGAATTGTTAAAAAACTGCTACTAAAAATTAGAAAACAAATATTTCATCGCATTTTCGGAAAAATTAAAAAACGCACCGAAATTAAAAAAAAAACGCACCGCGCACCAACGATGGAATTTTTCACACAAAAAATTTAAAAAAGCACCAAAAATGGGGCAAACGCTCCAAGTAGTTCACTTTGTTATACGAGTAGTTGGGTGAACAAGTTTTCGCAGTTCCCTTGTATTCAGTGATCGTTTTCTTTCGTGAAAGAATTTTATTGCAGTCCAAAATTCATTTCAAACAAAATTAAGTTAAGTTATTTGATATTTATGGAAAAAAAATATTTATTATAAATGCCAGTTCAGGCTTGAACAAAGAAAAAGGGGGCACCTTTGAACATGTTAATTTATCAACCGAAGTACCAAACATTGTTGATTCTCTCTTATTTTCTAAAAATGACGAATTTTTGGACATAAGCGCTACAAGAAAAAATTGCCGTTCAAAACTGCTCAACCTAGTTCAAAGCTGCCCCGTATAGGGAGCACATTTGAACACAATGACCTCATCCATTAAAAAAAATAAAAAAATATATAAATCGAACTAAAGATAAGTTACTTGTAGACTTAAGCTAAAGTTTATTTCCATATATATTAGTTAAATTCTGTAAAAAGCCAATAATTCAAAAATATAAATTTGTATGTTGCTTGAAAGCAAAAAGTGTTCTAAGGTGCCCCCTCTCCCTTACTTTGTATACATTAATGTGATTTTTTAAATTAAGTTAAAATAAATTTATTTATTTATGTTAAACTCTTTTTCCTCAATGAAATTATTAATTTAGTAGGCCTTTGCTTACGCCTTCTGTGATGCATTACTTGGTAGACCTTCCAATTTCCCTTCTCAAGTAGGCCTTCTATCAGCCATCTAACCAGTAGGGAGTCGGCAAAGCCTGGACTAAGAACGACACGCCAAATAAAATTGTAATGATTTTGCAATGCGACCGGCTAGAAGTCCTTGTGACTGCAAAATAAGGCCTTCTAGAACCTCTTTACAACAATTTTTTCCCGCTGGGTATTTTAAATATTCTCAAATGTATATTAAAATACAAATTGGCCAAGTCTTTAGTTGAAATCAAGGTGGTTTCTTATGTCTGTGTTTTTTGTTTGTGTATTCGTTGTTTTTAAAGGACTGCGTATGTCAAAGGATAAAATTTCAGTGCATTACATGTGTCCTAACGAGACTTTTAACACAATGGAGAACACGACCTCTAACACCCGGCTAAACTGACTGCTTGGCCAACTATTTTTAAATATTTTTTTTTTATTCATTCATTCACTCCAACGATTCAATTGATACAAATTTTTCTTTCATTACCGTAAGAATAACAAAGTGGCAAGGCAAATGTTAGTTCCGAATTCGAACTGAAAGGACACACTAACAACTATGTATGTATGTTTGTGTATGCAGATAATTGAAAATTTTGTTTGCCCAAATTGTAATTTAAGTAGTGGCCTTCTGACTTTATTTATAAGTATTCTCTTTATATCTATTTGGTTGAATAGCACATGCCAAACAATAGCAACTGGTCTATAGCTGCAAATGAATAGAATAGTGTCCAATTACAAATATTTAAGAAGCTAAAAAGACACCTTTTATTACAGTTTTAAAAATTACATGACCCGGCCAGGAAAAAATATAAACTTAGCGCAAATTTCAATTTAAAACTAAATAGAAATATCCCAATAAGCATTTTCCAGTCATACAAATGTCAAGAGTGTATTTCACTTTCAATAGTATTCTCTAGTAAAAACCGAACTTGAATGTAAGTTAAACATTGCAGTGTTAATACAAATCAGTTAAAGTCTTGGTTTCAAAGAAGTACAAAAATGAGTCATCCTAAATATCACTTTCGTCAGTATTTTTTTTTTTTTAACAGAAGTAACACTCAGGCAATTAATATGTCTATATATATTTGCGTTACTTTCTTTGGAAAGGGGATATTTGAAGAAGTAAAGGTGGTGAAAGTAGAAGAAAGCTTTTTACATCACAACTCTGCAGTTGCGCATTATGTTTGTTTTTAGTGCAGAATTGCAGCGCCTCTGGTGGTGAGTAGGCGCATTAATGTTAAAGCTTGATTTTATAGCCTTTATTTAATTATTTTACTTCTGTGGCGTTTAAATGCTATACCAGAATGCAAATTTTCTTTAAGGAAAGGAACGTGAGAATTGTATTATAAAATTCCCTAACATTTTGGACAAAACTTTTCATAGAAGAATGTTAAAGTTTTCGTAACTATCAGACATTTTACAGAATTTATTATTATAGGAAAAGTAAAATGAAAATTTGTTTCATAATGAAACCTAGAAATACTTGAAAATACAATTCCACACAGTAAATTAAAAGTGGTTTCATTCCGAAAAAATGTTTCCTTGTGCGTTTTCTATAGAAGCAAAATACAGAATTAATTCCACTTTCGAACGGCAATGCTGACTGTGTAGGTATACGTGAAACGATGTGAAGTTTTGAGAGAAGAATATCAGTCAGTCAAGCTTACAGGCTTCAAGGTACATTTTCAGTGTCTGCTTTTTAGTTAATTCTTTTAGTTGTTGGTACATTAATTACACTGTGCAACACTCGAAAAGCACTTCTGAAATGAGCCAGTGTGCGTTAAAGGTGTTGGTGAGCATGTTACGAATCCGGGCTTAAGAGTTTCAATTTACCTCCAAATTCCCGAGTTATGGACCAAAGATATTTTTTTTGAGGCTGCTACTTTTAAACATTTATAACTTTTTTCGGAAACATTTTTCGGATTTGTGGTATTTTGAAGGTTTTAAAACCGGTTTTGTAATACACTCATTTAGACCTATAACATACACTAGGTCACTTTGAAAGTGCTTGCAAAAAAGGAAATTTTGTAGCACAGTGTTATTTGTATTTCCGTTTCGAACATACTCGTATAGCGACGTTTGTAGTTATTTTCAGTGTTTAATAACGATACATTTTCAAATTTTAGTAATAGTGATTTACATCTAATTCATAAAAACTTATCAAGGGTTTATAACAGGCTTATAAAGCAAATTTTGTATGGATAAGCCTGTTATAAACCTTTGACAAGTTTTTTGAATAAGGGGGTTAATATACTAAAATGAGAAGATAACGCAGTTTTTTGTCTCTGTATCTTGGGTCTTATTCATGTCCAGCAATTCTTGTTTTTAGTTTATTTTTTGTTGTATGTACCTACATACACGTCCTTTATTACAATTTTTCTGTTTTTTTTTTCTTTTTTTATATACTATTTCTAACTGTCCACTATTTTTGATTTCTCCAATCGTTCTGATATTCCCGGGTCATAATTTATTGATTTATAAATTTTGGTTCTATTGTGTTTCTTGTTTCTATTTTTGTCTTTATTTTGTCCTGTTAATTTAAGAATTAACTTTGAATATGTTACCTTTCTTTCTGTTTATGAAATTTGTTGATTATTTTGGACTAAACTTTTTTTAATCAATGAAGAAATTATTTTAAACTTTACTGCCTTTGAAACCAGTAAAAAAAACCTGAACTTTTTAATCCTTATTTAAACTCGTTTTGTTGTAAAAGCACAACAAAAACAGTTACTGTCAGAAATGGATATTTAAACAAATTTCAGAATATTCTGTCCCTTTAAACGGAAATGAAAAAAAGTAACACAACAGTTGTTCAAAGGTCTACATAATGTTGGAAAAAAAAATTAAAAATATAATAAACTAGAGCTAAAAAATATATATACGAAAAAAAAATGTATAAACATCTAAAATTTGTGTGGCGTGAAATTTGATATGAATCAAATGCCACGTGGCTGCTTAATATTCAACGCCAATACACTTACATAAAAAGATGCACTTATGTCATATGTTTAACGTTTAATTAAAAGAAGGGTTCCACTAAAACATTATCTAAAACTAAATATTAAAATAACACAAATTCAAGCCTGCAGATAAAAAAAAACTAAAGTAACAGTTTAAAGTTTAACAGTTGCTTGGCATTTAGACAGCGCCAGACAATGGCTGGATTATAGACAACAATAACGCAACACAAAATAACTGGAGGTGTTAACTGATCTTGTTAAACCGCAACTTGTTAAACGGTACAAAACCACGATTATACATAAGTAGAGACTGAACCTTTCCCTTGTTTACTGTTTCTTATAGACTCCTTGTGTCCGTTAACTATGAGATGAATGAGCAAATATGAACGTGCGTCTTCTTCTGATCGTTTGCAATAATTTATTGTGTTGATTCGTATTTAAGCGTACTGTAGAGTAGCAGTAACTGAATTAATGTACAGAGTAAGAGTGGCGTATGCATCATCACTTTTGCCCATCTGTGGTATTCCCAGTTTGATCATATCGCATCATACACATGTCATAGCTTATGTACGAGTACAATGATCATCATCATCATCATGATTCCTTAAGTTTATTTTTTCTTACCAAAAACTACAATTGTGCGTAATCAGCGAATTAGCGTGAAAATAAGGGCTGGTTTCTTATTTATTTTCGTATTTTAGTCTTATTTACGTGGCCCTTTCTCTGTGGTTATAATTTATTGCATCTTGTTAACCACTTTTACTCTTTTTTTTCCTTTCCATTTGGTACTTTTGCACACTTCAGGAATACATTACATTAAACTAAAAGGAGTTTCTTATTTTTTCATTTCATATCGAATAAGATCAACAATTAAGATCTGTTTCTTAGTTGGCCATATGTTGTATTTGTAATGCCACAAAAAAAAACACACATGTTTGACAAGTAAAATGTTCGAGTCTTAATTTTGGCAACATATGCAAATATATGCACACGAGTACATAAGTATAAAACTTTATTTTCTTTTTTAAAGTCAATGTTATATTATGTAAAAAGAAATTACAACAAATATAAATGCACTCTTGTTCAGTAATTAGCATGCATTCATCAAATTCCAAAAAATATTTTTGTTCCAAAGTAGCCCTTATAAATGTTGAACATTAGTTAAGTACAGTTGAACACGGTTCTATCCAACTATAAGGGACTGACAAATTTAGTTTCTTGTCTTTATTATCAAAATTAAACAAATTGTAGACAATAACATAAAGCTAACATAGAATAGCTTTATTTTCAAATATTAGTGACAAATTCCAAAATTGCCTAATGCTTTCTTTGTTTACATATGTATGTTTGTCAAGGTGTTATAAAACAAGTTTGCTAAAAATATCAAACATCCATAAAGTAGCATTTAAAGGACAATTGAAATGTATGTATTCCCTTTAACCGTGTTCGTTATAAACGCTGTAAATTCGAGAAACATGTTCCAGCAATATATTTTATAATAATGTAATCTAATTATAATAATAACAAACATTTGACAGTGCAATTCTCCAATATAAAAATTACATACCTTTATGCTTGGTTTTCACTATGTCAGTTTTGTTGTCAAATTGTCCAAATTGTTGGTAATTTCATAACAATTTAGACAATTTGACAACAAAACTGACATAGTGAAAACCAAGCATTACACATTAAACATTTCGAAAATGGTTCCTTGCGCAACGCATTTTTTTATTAGAGAAGATTTCTTATTATTTTCGCTGGAGTTCATTTTCAATTAATAACTCAAAGAATACCATTGTAAAGTTATATTTTTCTAGACAACTGGCAAACTGGAATGCATTTTCTACCCTGCCAAGGGCGTCATCAACAATTTTTATTGTCCACGATCAATCTGTAAACATCATGGCGCATATTCAGAAATGATAACTAAAACTTTTCTAAGTACCAATTTAAGTTATTCTTAGTTGATTACTTTCAGCACGAAAAATTACAACTTAATTATGGGTAAAGCTGTAACTAAATGTCAACTAACAAATACATTTAAAGAACAGCTGATTTTATTTCTTGTCGTCGATGATGTTAACATTTTTTGCCACCAATTCTTTAAATGTAGTTTTTTCATCTGGCGACTAATTTGAGTCTCTCTAAAATACACAAAGCAACAATAATAATAAACTTACCTTATTTTCTTTGCTAATTGTGTCCATTTTGACATAAAAAAAAGAAGACAAACTAGAGATGTGTTTTTCGTCAACAAAAATCTACTAAATGCAGTGTTGCATTTCTTTTAACAGCTGAAAGCAGTTGCTAAGTTAGTTATGATTTGTGAATAAGATCTTTAACTATTTGTGAACAATTTTTTAGTTTCTGTTTAATAAGTTTCGACTTTAGTTACGATTTTTGAATATGCGCCCATATATTTAACTCACCGTTTTTTGAGAAATAGAATTCGAGAATTATCATATTTTTTTTACGTGTTGTGAGTTAGAACGAAATTTACTTATGTTTTACAATGTGTGTGTATTCTTCTTTATTATTGTAATAATAATTATTATTACAAATTTGTTGTTACTTATGTTGCTGCGTCTACCGTTGGTTGACAATATCAGCGAATTATGTTGTTGTTGTCAATTCTCCTTTATGGTAGATTTTTTTTTGTAACTATGAAAATTGTAAAAATTTTAATTTTGAAATCGTACGTACAGATTTTGAGTGTGCAAAATTTCATGGTATCATCTGCATTATATTTGAAGAAAATAGCAAAAAATATTGAGGCAGTCTGAAACTAACTCGGATGCTACTGGACCGATTTTGCCCATTTTCAATACCAAACATGTTGTGGTATCATAGAATGTTTGGTAAAAATTTCATTGTTCTGTGTCTCTTTTTTTGGAGCTTTATCGAGCCTTGAACTGACGGACATACGGACGGACATGGCTATATCGTCTTAGAATCTTATAAGGACCCAGAGTATATAGACTTTTTGGCTCTACGACCATTATTTCGTTATGTTACAAACGGAATGCCAAACCGTGCCCATATTTTTGGTGGTGACTATAAAAATTTATTATTAAAACTATTACTTTTTGATATTAATATGTACGTTTATTAAAAATTGCTACGTGGATCAATAGGATTTCTACGTTCAGCCCACACAATAATTTTTTAATGTTAAAGTGAGATGATGACATACCAAAATATATATGTATGTATGTATATGTACTGAGAGAAGAATATATTGAAAATCATGTAAAACACATCAAATGTATGTAAAATGTCAATGCAAACAAAAGCATCAACCATCAAGCCCTTTTGTGCTAAATTACATTCAATTTATCTTGAATTGTATGAAAGTGAAAACAAAATTTGTCAATTTGAAAATGTAAATGTGTGTTGCAAGTGTCAGGCAAGGCAGAAATCAATTTATATTCCTTTCAAAACAAAATCCAAACACTTGACACTATAAAACATGTTTGTCGGTTCTCTATTTAATTCCCGATATTTTGAAAGTTGTGTGGCACACATTGTTGTTTTGTTGATATGTTTGCACTCGTTAGTCAAGGAATTTCATATTTGAATAAATGTGCCGCCTAAACGTAGTTAGTTTGTTTAAGAAACAGTTTGTCTTCAAGTAATTTAATCCATGTAAATACACATTTTACATGACTTTTACTGCCACTTTTTCGTTGTCGTCGTGTCCTTTGCGACATTAGTTGACATCTGCAGGCTAAACGAATCATAGAACCTCCTTTATTTTCAACTAAATCTTATTGCGACAACAGTGAAACAGACAGACAACACACAAAAATTATAACAAACACCATAAATCGTGCTGAAAACATCAGTAGCAGTAGCAGAAGAAATGAATGACTGACTCACTACTGATGACTGCGTTTTGTGTCAACAAAGCCATGTGTCAAGTTGTCGCCACGCGTTGCACTGAACTCTACGAACTCGACAAATGTACGTAGGTATGAATGTGCATGCGAGTATATCTAGGGTTGACTTAAGAAGAGCCTCTCTTAAAGATGTTTGTTCATAGGCAAGCCAAAACAAGAAGAATACAATATGCAAACATACTTACAAATGTCGCGTCCTCAAGGATACAAATCAATGCCTGCGCGTGTCCTTTACATGCAGCTGCAGCAGAATTTCGATGCTGCACTGTGAGTGTATGCAGATACATTTATTTATTTATTAATATTTTCTTTATCATAAATTACACGGCGTTGACAATTTCTCCATGTTGGTTAATCCATTACAATGTTTTAAAGGATGTTTAATTATTTTCATTGGATTTTGTTTTCCTTTTTTTTCTGTTTAAAGATTATTGAAATTGTTTTGCTGTCTGGCACTGGCACAGTCATCGATGTCGTGCTCTTGCACCTTTTGTGCTCCCTATTAACCGTTATTAGTGCTCCTCCTCTGGCATAATAAAGTTCAAGTGCTTGTTACGCGTGTCATTTTAAAATTTTATTACGGTCCACTTGGGAGTCATTCAATGTTTTTTTTTTCGGTGGCTGCTATTCAAAATAAGTAATAGGATGACGTTTGTTCGTATAGCAAGCTGCAAGTTGTTGCACATACTCCTTAGGCCTTTTTTGTTGAATGTATTGTATGTATGTATGTAGGTATATTAAATCTGAGTTAAAATTAGTGCATGGCTGTCAGCAAATAAAATTTAGTGTTTAACACTTCCACTTTCTAATTGATAATTCGTATTGATTTCATACTGCAACCAAAGCAGATGTTTGAGCACCAAGCAAGAAATTAAACTAATTTAAGATATTTATATGTATATATGTACATATGTATATATATCACAATGTTAATGTAGTGTGGAAGATTGTAAAAAAGATAATTTGTATGGATAGAGTTTAATGGTGTATTGTGTAGAAGAACATTTTATTGCTTTTAATATAGTGGAAGCTTTGAATATACATTTATACATCTGGAAAAAGTGAACAGAATTTAAGAAACTATTTATATACATACATATGTATTTGTTATTTGTTTTTGAATTTTTGAATTAAAAGCAAATTATATTACTTTCAAGCGTTATATTTCTTCGGGGCGATAAATCTCGTCAAGCGTTGTTAATTTCTCAAATTTTTATATCTTAAACTTATTAGTTAGTCGTTTGATATAAATTTTGTATTAAACTACAGGTCACAGCTTTGAAAATAATTTAATGAATTTTTGTACATTTGGCATTTCGGCCTAAAAATGAATCCTACTACAAATGGTGAAAATCGGTCCATGATTTCACCTCCCACATGCAAATTTATCAAACTTTTTAGTAAATTTAATTTTAAAATGCATATTGAAATTGAAAATTCTATGGCATGTAACTTATTTCGAGTGGCAGGCTAATCTGACTTAAGATATGTATTAAAAATCGTTGTACAAATTATTTAAACACTAGTTTTATGAACCCAGCGCACGTGGTTCAACTTCATACGATTGGTGGCATTAAATATAAGGAGACATTGTAGAGTCTTGAATTTTGGTACAAACTAATATTGGGTTGTGATAAACAAATATTTACTGCAAATATGGAAAAAATCCGAGCATAACCACGCCTAAATCAAATCAATTTTTTGCTTATTGCAATTTTATGATAATATTAATGAATGTTGAAAAATAAGCAAAATCTGCTAACAGCCACGCCCACCTCTCACATAAAATAACCACATAAAATGCAATATTTTTCTTATTAAAAAAGATAGATCGCCTAAAAAAGTTACACAGATTTAAATTTTCGTGTTCTTATTCGATTGAAATGTAAATAAAATATAGCAACAGTCATGTCAAAGTAACTCGTGTACATTTATTAACATAACAATTATTTTACTTCAACTTTTATTGTATGCTATATGCAATATGCATTTCATAAATTTTATACTCGCATGTAAAGGGAAACCCGAAACTGGTCTTGTCTTTAATACATCCAAAATGTTCATTTCGCTAGATTTAGCTTGACATATAAAACAGGCAGCCATTCCTGATGTTTGTTTGATTGTATTTGTAACCTTTCCATCCATCAATCATTGTTAAAACAGGAGTATGCAATATCTCAAAACATTTGTCATTAATATTAACAACAGTTTTTTTTTCAAATCTTTAATTTTATTTTGCACCCTGTCAACTTCTTCAGAAATAACATTTGCCGTTTCTTTCACAAATTTAAATTTTATTGGTCTACAAAAAGTTGTTGATGATGGCCTTGTATTTCGCCAGTAATCATTTGTGCCATTTAAAACTGTTTGTCATTCAGATCATTGCATTTTTGATGGTATTCGCTATGTCCTGAAGATCCATCAAAACCCCATTTAGAAATTAGTTGTAGTTGATTTGAAAGAACCTCTGTCTCAGCTTTCGTTTTCGCCACCAATATTCTGGATACAGTATGATCGAGTAAATCTGCCATACTGACTTTGCTATAGTTCTTCTGTACTTCTAAATTTTTAGGATAACATTCCTTTCAAACAGAAAGAACTTTATGATTTGAGGGGAAAATATCACATCAAATTTCTTTAGTACTCAATCTTAATATTTGATACTGATGTTTGGATAAACAAGCATCATTAATAAGACTTACCCTCTAGCCCACGATGTCGAACGATAACGTTCGCTTAGATAAGACTTGATTGTGGAATAAACAAACTTGATTGAGTAAAAAATAGATACGATAAAAAGTTTGTGTCTTAAGTCTTATCTAAGCGAACGTTATCGTTCGACATCGTGGGCCAGGGGGTTAGTGCTTTTTCTGGACTAAACATTTTTGAAGATTGGTCATTGAAAAATCCTATTCTTGAGTTAAAAAATAATTCTTTTGACAGATATCCCACTCGCATCCCATTAAGCGATTATAAAGGCCTTAAAGTAAATTGTATAAGCTTTCTTTTGAGAAAAAAGGGCCCAAATTGAAAAAAAATTAAAAAAAAATATTTTTTTAAAAAATTAAAAAAAAATTTTTATAAATTAAAAAAAAACATTTTTGAAATGATTGAAGAAATAGCTATCTAAAGTCCTTCGGACAATTTTTGCTAGGATTAATAGGTGAAAAGTTACACTCATTTTAAAAAATCCCTGTATGACCAAAATTGACCAAAATATCCAACTTTGACCCCCTCTAACTCCGGCACTTCTGGACTGATAAAACTGAAAATTTGTGTCTGGCCTACTCTCCAATAGTACTAACCTTGGTGCAAATTTCATCCAAAGCGAAAGACGTCGATTTTTAAAATTGGGTCACTTGACGTGAAATTCGCCATATATAATTTATAACATCCAAATGTATATAAAAAAATCATTATAGTGTCATTATAAGAGTATTTTAAAAGCAGGAAGCGATAGAAAGAAGCATATGTAATACGGTCATTTGAAACACATTCACTTAGCTCAACTTTGGATGTCTCTGGAGAAAAAAGTAACAAAGATATAAGCCTAATATTTTTGTTAAATTATAACTAGATTGTTTGTTAAAAACTGTAAAAAAATCAGGTAAATCACAAGAAACCAAAAAAATGAATTAATGCCGTTCTTGAACCAATGTGCGTGCGGCGTTGCCCGGTAATTTCTTATCTTTTATTCCTGACCGCTGAACATTTTAAATTTGAATTTTCCTGTAGTAGACATTGATTGGTATTCCTAATAAATGCTGTGTTATCAAACAGCCTCGCATGATCAACAATTTAAAATTTTAGCAAACGGTATTTTTAAAAATATGCAAATCGTAGATTGTTATTCAGATTCTTTGACAATTTGTAAACTTTTGAAATTTTTTTAAATTTAAATAGTTTAAATGGTTCAATCTGAACTTTTTGCGTCTTTCGATCGTAATGTATAAGATCCTAATTGTCGCTAAAAATTTTGTGCTAATAACGAAATCAATGTTCAAGATTAAATTAAAAGATGTCATATTTCTGCAACATATGAAAAAATTAATATTTCTAGGGCTTACCAAATTTTAGAGGTCATAATTTGGTTACAATTCATCAATAGCATCTATGAAAACTGTACTTAAATATTTGTTTCAGATTGGTTTCAAATATTTATTTTTGTGCTTGCATAAAGCCGCAACACACATTTAATTGTCTTAAAACAACAGACGCAAAAGGTACCAAAAATGACCGAAACACACATTTTGGTGTGAATTTTTCAAATATAAGTTTTTGCCATAATTTTTTTTGTCCTTTAATATATGAATTTTTAAAATTTTAATGCCCTTATTTATAAAACTTACAACAACCTGTTTTGAAAAAATATATTGTCTGTTGAAGCTTTAAAGCATGGATAAATTTACAGTTCAAATTGCAATAAATCGGTTCTCCCGTTTGGTCTTATCGGTTTTTCCCTTTTTGTATAAACTCACTTTTACACCTTTGATAAAAGTCTTTCGGAAATGTACTTTTTCAATACAGATTTTTATGGCTATAGAAAGATAAATTAAAAATACAGTTGCTTCACCCGTTTACCCCTTTTGATGCCATTCTTTTAAAATCTTATAATAAAAGGAAATCAATTTTCGCTTTTCTTTAAACAAATATTACTAATTAAAATGTTTTTTGAAATTTGTTATATTATTAAAGGTGACATTTATTAAACTTAATTATTCGAATAATTCAATTAACTATAAATGTGTCATCGAATTATTCGAACAAATTAAAATCTCTTATTCGCACTTGTATACCCTACTAAAGTAGCCCTGATAATGATGGTAATAGTTGTGCTTATTTGTATTTCTTTTATTTATTATTTCTTTACGAAATAGTTTCCACAAGAGGCCCTTCATTTTTGTTTTATTTATATAGTTATGTATTTGGACTCCTCTTTTATTCGTTTTACGAGTGCATACTTTTTATGTTTCCTTTCATCTGGTTTAGTGTGTTTAATTTTTACTGTCATTACTATTTTTAAGCAATTAATCATTTTGAAGACACAAACATTTCTGTGATTTTTTTTACGAGCAACATGTCACAACATCATGACAACAACTGCGACCAAAGTGGCGCTCACCAACTCAACTTGATGAAAATATTTATGCCATTAAATTGAAAACCCTACACAAACACACACTCACTTACTCACACATGAATATACACAGATGCACACCCACAGATGATCCTTTTTGTGATGTCCACTATGCCCTCTAAGGATGATTCTGTAAGCGAGTGTTTTAGAGAATGGCAGAGTGTGAGTTCGTTTTTTATTTGTTGCTTCCTTTATTGTGTGTGTTTAATGTTTTTGTTGGTGGAGGCGTTCCCAGCAGGTAACTAAATGAGTAGAGACGGCTTTTAAAAGGCCTTATTTAACCGACACTGGGAATACACGTTTCAGTGCAGACTCATGGAATATCTTTGGGACCAATAACAATTAGAAGAATGAATGAAAATCATTGAAATTGTATTGGAAAAAGCAAGATTTGATAATTATAAATGAAAAATTACATGTGACAGTTGACCACCACGACCACTCATATATTGTAGATGTCAATTCTTTCATTAAAATTATTAATCACATTTTGTCAAAATAGCGGGTCTATTTCGTTGATCACATCGCATGTTCATTGAGGCCAATTGTGCGATCGATGGTTATTGAAAATAAACTTTATCTTTTTTACTTTGTTAAAGCCCATAATCATAGTCATAGAAAAAGCATACTTTAAGCAAAAGCATGCTTTTGTTTTAAATTCAGAACAACATTTATATGTTTTTGTTGTTTAAAAGTCTACTTTTACTTAAAGTATGCTTTTTCTATGACTATGATTATGGGCCAATAACAATACTGGTATGCAATAAATACATTCTTTTGGTGGCTGTTTGACACGTGACACAGTCCTGTTGAAACCTCAGCCAGGAATATGCATAACATAACTAATAGTGATACTCATATTTACCGTTGTTAACTGATTTTCAAACCATTTTTGGTGTTTTTATAACCTACACCACCATAGTGGGGACCGTATATTGGATTTGTGCATATGTTTATAACGCCCAGAAATATTGGTCCAACACCCACCTTAAAGTATACCGATCGACTCAGAATAACTTTCTGATTCGATTAAACGATGTCCGTCTGTCCGTCTGGCTGTCCATGTAAAGCTTGTTCGCAGAGTACAGGTCGCAATTTCGAATATATTTCGATAAAATTTGGAGCGTGATATTTATTCGGCCCAAGGATGGATGGAATTGAAAGTGGTGGAAATCGGTCCATTATTTCACCTGGCCCCCATACAAAAGTCCTCCCGAAATTGGGGTTTACCGGTCATAAATCTTTGAACTATGCAAGTACGCAAACAAATTTCACCAAAAGTGAGTAATATATGAAGCTTAATCACATATGCAAATTTCGTGAAGATCGGTCCATAATTAGTCGTAGCTCCCATATAATGCCCACTTTCGAAAATCACTTAAAAGAGCACTCAAAAATGTTGGTATCCAAATAATATTTAACACGAATATATCACATATGTATACAAACAATACGGTACAATTTTATTGTGATCGGTCCGTAATTAGTCAAAACTCCCATATAAAACCCTCTCCGTTTTTCACTTTAACCTCCATAAATCTTTTAAAAGTATTTATATCGAGATAAAGTTTAACATACACAATATTTATATTCACAGAAATCATGACACTAAATTTTTAAATGATCGGTCCATAATAGGTCACATCTCCCATATAGCGCACATTTCTGAAAAACTGTTTTAGACATAGACTGGGTGTAGGGTATTATATGGTCGGGATTGACCGATTATACTTTCTTACTTGTTTCAAACTTTTCTCAGTTGGTTCTTTGTTAATTTAGGTGCGTATTTTAATTTTTCCAAAAATGTGATAAAATCTTTATTTTTAATAATTTTTAATTGTAGGGTTTTAATAATTCATTACCATGAAATATATAAGATGAAAAAGGACGCCATTAAATGTATTTTAAATACAAACGAATGGCAATCAAATTCGTCACATGAAGGTTATTGCTAAAGGGGAATAGGGTGAAATTATTTAGAAAACAAAAATAATTAAAAATGTACTAAATAAGTATGTACTAAACTTTTTTTTTACCAATTAGTACTTCAGTTCAGAATAGGATATTGTGAGTTAAATTTTGAGTGGTTAAATGCTTATTTTATCTTTATTAGCTCGTTTATTAAAAAAGGGCTTGTACTATTAATCGTTGATCTCTTTTTAAAAAGTTTTATATAGAATTTATGAAATTAAAAAAGAATAATTACATACATATCTAGTACAAAGGAATTCAAACAAATTTGTTAAGTTTTATTTTTTGTTTTTCGAAAAACACTGAACTGTAGAAGATTTTTGTTATATTGTTACGGTTTTACCTTTTAAAAACGGTGGTTTATTTCCTTTAAATAAACCGGGTTCTTATTAATTGCAAAATAAAAGCGTCAAGTAGTTTGAAGAAAATATAACGAGTCTTCATTTATTTAAATGTACAAAAAAACAATTTCAAAACAATAATATTACGGTTTACGAACACTCTTAACTTAAAGTTTGAGAACACTTTGATGTTCACACAACGATGACTCACAATAAAATTTTTATCTTGATTGGCCATGTTAGTCTATTTATACAGCAATCATAATTTCTGGAAGGTGCGAAACTAATGGTGTTTTCTTTTCTGAAATAAAATGTTACACCTTTATTATGTACATTTTTATAATGTTTACCCAACATTTTAAAGATGTCGCATTTTTAATTGTCAGAATAGAACATAAAATCACAACAGTGTAACACTTTTTTCATGTACAGCTGTTTTTTTTTTTTTTTTTAAGAAGTAGATATCTTAAAAGAAATACATGCATATATGTATGTATATTTATTAAAATTTATTAAAATAAATTTTATTTATTAAAATGTAAATTGTTTCTTAACACAAATACACATTCATAAACAAAACAAATGTCAGCTGTTTTATCGTGCGATTCTCCCCCTCTAAAAACGCAGAGTATGAAAGGTGCAACTTTAGCAGTGTTGACATTTTTTCAGAAAAGAACACAAACAAATTAAAAAAGGTGCGAAATGGGAAAAACGTGTAACATTTTTGCCAGAAAAGAAAATGCCATAAGATACTAGAATGCTCGACTGCAAGTCTACAATGTTCGTGTCTAGAATATTCAGCCAAAGTCTTTAAAACTTAATGTTACCATATTACTCAGCTATGTTTATAACAGGGTGTTCTCAATAATGTTTAGAAATTATAATACAAAAGAAGAGATGGTTCTCCAAGTTAGACAAGTTGGATTATAAAGGAATATCTAATTAGCATTCAAAGAAAGCCTGCAAAGTGAAGGCCTGATCTGATCTTTATCACTACATTGTTTATATTTTCGGAAGTGTTTTTGTACTCATGTGTCGTTGTACTCATATGAACCGTCATAAAACATTGAATATTTGTTTTATGGTTTGAATGAGAATGTGCATTTGTTGCTGTTATTTTCATCATTTTTATTAGTTGGTTTGGGGGGAGTTTTTATTGTTCAAGTATTATTAATGCTGCATTGCATATTTTAATGATGTTTCGCTTGTTTGGCTATTTATTTGTATTTTTATTATTAATTCACCTACCGATGTTACAAGTGCTGATGCTGTTTGTTGACGACTTTTGGCAACTGGCTGCTAGCTGACATTGATGTTGTCTTTTTTAAATATGTTAAATACTGCACCTATCTCTGCAACAAATGACGCATGCCTTCATCACATTGATTTATTGCAATTTTTGTTTTTATTACAAACTGTAACAATTCTATATGTTGCATATTTCTCTTGGGAATGTTTTATTGGTGTTAGTTGATTTTTTTTTTTGACAGACACTTTATGAAGAGGAAAACAGCAATATATCAATTTTAATGGTCTAAACTTGTCATAAGGGTTATTCAGAATTAAGTTTAATGGGAGACACTTTAGCAGTTATCATTAGTTTAGCTAGCTTTTTATAAATGGGATTAAAACGTACATATGGTGACTTTCACGTCAAGTCCTTTCGACAATTTTTGCTAGGACCAATATGTGAAAAGTTACACTCATTTTAAAAAAACCCTGTATGACTAAAATGAACCAAAATGTCTAAATTTGACCCCTCTAACTTCGGCAGTTCTTGACTAATAGAGCTGAAAATTTTTGTCTGGCCTACTATCCAATAGTACTAACCTTGGTGCAAATTTCATCCAAATCGGAAGACATAGATTTTTAAAATTGGCTCACTTGACGTGAAATTCACCATATACATACATACATATGAATATAAACAGCTGTTACTTAGGATCCACCGATCAATTCATACTTTTATTAGCCATAATCCAGCTAAAAACATAAATACAAGGAGAAGTTGTTAAATGTATTTAGACAAGTAATTCATCGATTTCTCCATTTAAATGCATTCAATTGTGGCATAAATAACAAAGTATTTGTCCGAATTTTTATCCATAAATATTGTAAAGTTGGATGTGTTTCTTATTTTAGGTAAACAATGGTATGAACGTAGATATGTATGTATGCATGAATATATTTCTAGTCGTATAGATAATTTCCATATAATAAAAATGCGATTTTTATTATTTTATCTTCACCAACAAAAGTCAATAACCGTTACGCTATTTTGGCACATGTTGAAATGCTTTCATAACAACTTGTAGATAATATTTTCATACGTATTTGCGGATATAAAAATTGGAAATAATATGAACTTCCTATGTCAAGTAGCGGCATGTTAAACAGTTTTTTTTTTAACAGAAAGCATATGTTGTTACAGTCCCCTGCAGTTCTGATGACCCTTCTGAAACTGATAATTTTACTTGCAAATAAAGTAAAGTTTTTTATTAAACTTCATATATCACTTATTATTATTATTTGCTTTTGATTAGTAAGTGACAATCCGTTCCAAAGTAATCGACATATTAAAATTTATGGAGTTACTAGTTACCACAAGTTAAGGTACGGTCACACTTGGCAAATATTCAATAGTATTGCTGTGAGTAATGTAAATCGGGTCCCATATTATTGAACCGTATTATGAAAGTTATATGTTCCGAAATACATACAAATGTATCGATACCGACATTTCAATGCTTTTTATGGTTTAAGTTGAATTATGGGGGAGATTTCTGTTTATATAAATTATATATAAGACGAATATTTTTAATGGATTTGTGATAGTTAAATGGATTGTTAAGTTTCATACGAATACATTGTATTAAACGCAAACACTATTCCTAGTAGACATTTCAATGGGGATTAGGATTTAAAAAATAAGATTTTGTTAGTTGACTAAAAATTATTTTTAGAAAATGTTTCGCTTAACCGATTTATTAATTAATACTTTTTAATGTAAAAGCAAAACACATTCATCAAATCGAATGAATTATATTACCCCTTCTAGAAATAACTTAATTGAAAATGTGTTTCTTTCTATTAGTAAAAGACGTTTAAAGCGTCCAAATGTTGCACGCGTCAGTATAGAATCGCCCAAGTAGCTATTAAGCCGAAAGCAACACACAAATATGATGTCCCTAAGTTGAAATTACAAAAGTAAAAATTAAACTTTTCAACTAGGAACAGTAAAATGACAATTGTCTCTGCGATTGTTTACAAGGGATGGCTAAAGTAATCGTATAAATTTGCTGTCAACAAAAAGTAATTTGCCAACATTAGAACCGTACGGACATACAATATATATTTATATATTGATCATTCTAACACCACCAATATATTGTAAACATTTGGGCCAACATAGAAAAACGTTATAATTCTCATGAAAAACACGTAGTGTAATATTGGTATTTTATTAATTTCTCTATGACATGATGACACTCAAATACTATGAATTACGTTTCCATACTAATAGAAAAATATATTATCAAGTGGCAGAACATTGTAGTGCATGAAATGTGAGAAGTTTGAAAGAATTGATTCTTAATTATATGTTTCAAAGTTGATTATATTAATGACGCATGAAATACATATTATACCTAGAAGCCGTTTTATATTGGAGATTTGTATCTTGATGCTTTCGCTATGTTGTCATGGAAATGTTTTTTCCTGTCCGAAATAATTTTATTTTAATAAATGATAGAAATTTAATTGACGGTTTAAATAAAAGTACATTTTTTAGAAATTATAGTTGTAGCTGATTTCTAACGGTATTTTAACGGTAACGGTGGACATCCTTGTTAGTAAGTGCCCCAATTAAAACACAAACAAATCTGATTTTTATATCGAAACTTAATCGAAATGTTTAGTGTTTGATAACAATTTATTTATATACTTGCAGAATTTAGAATGTGTAAATTCTTTTACATGAGTGTAAAATACTCGTGTCTTGAAATAGGGTCAGTTACCAAATAAAGCAAATAAATATTATTGTTGGTGATGTTGTTGTTGTTGTCGCTGCTGTTGTGTGTTAGAATGCAATTTCTCATTTGCACTTGTTTGTGTGAAAATATTCATATCAAGTAAGTAAATTTCTGGCAATGGATGCACCACCTCTCAACCACTAACTTACTCACTCACAAACATTCATACACTTTCATTCGTACATGCAGATAATAAATATTAAAGTTTAATATTGGTACGAAAGTACTCGACATGATACATATTGACCAATTGAGTTTTTAATTAATTTTTCAGTTTATTCTTTTGTATCCTCGATGTTCTTTCTATCTGTCTGTAAGTCTTTGTATCGTACTCTTTAGTTCATACTGCTTTTGTATGTCAATTAAATGCTTCGTTGTTGTTGCAGTTGTTGCAGATATTGATCCCATATGTTGCAGTCATACAAAACTTATTGTGTGGTAACCTTTTGGTGAACCATTTTTATAAAAATAGAAGAATCTTCTAGTGCTTATGTTTGTATTGTAGATACGGATACTTGCACTCGTATCTTGACCATCTGTGTGGTGTTCCTTTGCTGGTCATCCATCTATCCATCTAAGTATGTTTGTTATATGTACAAATGTTGCTGTAAATATCTGATATAGCTGGACACTACTAATTGGTCATTGTATTTTGTGGTTTACTGTATTCTGTGTGACAGTCGAAATAAATTCCAAATTTAATTATTTTTGTACTTTTCAGTTGTACGGATTGCTGCTGTAAATTCATTAAGTTAATTTAGTGTAAAGTAAAGCACTGGACAAGAATAGTTATTTATTAGTTTGAAGATATTGTTATTATTATTGCATCTGTTAAGTTAGTGAGGGGTGGCTATCATGCTCAATTCCATCACTATTAAACCAATTGGGCCATTGCTCTTCCTCAAGGCAATGCTGCAGCTCATCATTTAATAATGCATGACTTGAAAGTTGTGAAATGAAAGGTATCAACTCTGGCACTTTCTCTGGCCTTAAAAATTTTAAATAGCTGAAGATTTACAAATATTGCACAATTGGACCGATACTGATAAATGGTTTATTCGACATATTCAAATCATATTAGAGCATTTAAAACTGTATTCCGTTGGGAACTTCCTGCTGTGGGATTTCAAAAGAAATATATTAAATCCGACATTTCGATTTGAAATGATATCATATAAATCATTAAGGGTACTTGAGTCCTACTATTAAAGCTATTGAATTATTACCCAATGTTTTAGGAAAAAAAATGCAGATTGAAAATATTTCGACACCAAGAAACTCCTTTTCAATTGTTGGCAGTGTCTAAAGCAGCTGACTGAAATGATCAGGCCGATATTTTTACATTATTTATAGATAGTCAGTGTGCCATAAATACATATTGAAAAATCTGCCGTATTTGCAGGAAGCCACAAGTCCGTAAGCAACTGGACATTGAAAGAATATCGATGGTCTCATGTAGAAAGGCCCTAACTTGCATATTTTAAACTTTACAGGAGAAGGTAAAAACATAATAGAAACTGTAATATTCAACATGTAACTTTTTTTGTACAATTGCTTATAAAAGCGTTATTTTTTCCACTATTGCAATAAATTTTTGTGAGGAGGTGTATTTGCGTTAAATGCATTGGAATCGCAAAAAAACAAATTTCGAAAAAATAGCGAGTTAGGGCCTTTCTACATGAGACCAACGATATTAAATATGAGTAAATCAGAACTGAAGATAAATG
This sequence comes from Bellardia pandia, assembly GCA_916048285.2. Taxonomy (NCBI): domain Eukaryota; kingdom Metazoa; phylum Arthropoda; class Insecta; order Diptera; family Calliphoridae; genus Bellardia; species Bellardia pandia. The sequence continues at coordinate 63,151,337 of OU696531.1, read as the reverse complement.
TGGAATGGAAGATATTGAAAATAATTATTCTAAATACAAATTTCCTAATGATGATTCGATTGTGTAAGACGATATTTGCAGACGGAGTATTAATTCCTCAATCTGAAGCCGTGTTCTGAGTTTAAGAGTCAAAGTGTTGTCCCTTTGGCTATGTAAGTCTTACATTGAACTCCGAAACCAAAATGGTTCTTATATTAAAGTGCTAAAGCATTTTAATAGTGGCTGAGAAGAGCTGTTTTCGTTCCTCGGTCGACTCATTTAAATATGAGATTTTATTGACAAAGTATTCAAAATGAATTTTTCAATAAAAACTGAAATTTAACCTTACATTAGCGCCTATTCCAATGACTTGAATACTTGGGTATTAGTATTAGGCAGTTTTAGTATTTAAATTAAAAAACTAAACAGAGATCTTAACAAATTGTAACTGTTAACTCCAAATTAAATATAAAATTTGTAACTTAATATTCTACATTAGTCAAGAGAATAACATAAAACTATATTAACCATTTATTTGTTAAATTATTATGATTTTTGATTTTACGAAGTGTGTCTCTAAGCAGCATTAAATTCAAGTCCAGCACAATATTTAAATGTTATTTAATCTCATAATTAGTTAAATGAGATGATCACTTATGCAGTACAACATTTATTCACATACATACTTACATATCGATTACCCATTTAGCCGCCAGCATCTTTGTGGTATTTAAACGAGTGTTTTGTACGCGTATGGATAAAGTTGTTTTTATTCTTTTGGGTTGACTGGCATCTAATGGATGTATCTTGTATTATAACAAATATTTACAATACAGTTATTTAATCAATTGTTTATTAAAGACACATTTAAACAAACGCCTAAATACCAGCAACCAATATGTACACCATAGTGGGGAGGGTATATTGAATTTGAGCTAATGTTGGTAACGTCCAAAAATATTAGTGCAACACTACCTTAAAGTATAATAAACGACTCTGTATCGTTTTCTGATAAAATTTGGTACATGGAAACTGGTTCAAAACGGTCCATTATTCAACCTATCCCCTATAAAAGTGTCCTCCCCATAATGGGGTTTATCGGTCATATCCCAACAAGTTTCTCTAGAAATAAGTTGTACACCATTCAATGGTCCACAACTGACCATTGCTCCCATATAAGACCCGCTGCCGAAAATCGATTAAAGGAGCATAACTCTCTTAAAAAGTTTGGTATCATTTGGCCCAATTTTATGATGATCGGTCCATAATAAGATCCCCTCCGAAAATCACTTTAATATCTATAATTCTTTTATAAGGTCATAACTTTTACTCATTTCTGAAAATCAGTTTTACTGGGTGTAGGGTATTATATGGTCGAGCGATTATACTTTCTTACTTGTTTTTAATATTTTGTTTTTTTATTCTTTAGTAATGTGATCTTTGAATAACTCACTACATACCTTATTATCTCGTATTACGAAAATCTAATAAACTTTTATTATAGAACAACAATATAACAACAACAAGAGCAAAAACAAAAGCACCCAACTCTATTGAAGTATTTCAAAATGTGTTTTTAATGTAAATGTCTATTTAAACAACAAATGCCAGATGCAACAAAAAAATATTATTGAAATTAGAAAACATGAAACAAAACAAGTAAGAAAGTATATTCGGTCAAGCCCAACAATATAATACCCTACACCAAGTATGCGAGTGAAAACAGTTGTCCAAACATGGTTTGAACAATAATAATAAATATCGTCGTTATTTATATACATATAAAGGGTGTCCCAACTAGAACGCAATTTTTAAATTTTAAATAAAACACAGATATTTAAAAGAAAGATCGTGGAACTTTATTATATCGTAAAGTAGACAGAATGAGGTTATGTATGGAACAAGATATCGTGTAGATGGCCGCCGCGGCTTTGCTGGCACACACGCGATCTTTTAATGAAATTTTCAATGACCATTATATTAGTTATAAGTTTTGAAATTTGAATTATAATGAATTACCATATCTACTAATTTAAATTGTAATATTTAATAATAATAATAATAAAAAGAAAATGTCAAAAAAAAAAAAAAAATGTACTAAAATTTAGCCATGCTTTGGTTTACTCTGAACCATAGCTGTGCTGTGTTAAACATAATATTTATAACGACACTTACAATTAACCACTCAAGGAAGAAACATCAATAAATTTCTTGATCTTTATCTTGTTATTGGCACATACATATCTACCAAGGTGAGCTTTATTATTCTCATTCCCACCAACATAAAAGGAAATTATAATTAATAATATTCTTTCCGTTTATTCTCTTTCCCTAAACCCCAAAATTACAATTACTTGAGAGTAATTACAAATACTTAAGAGTAATTGTAATTATCGTTAACTAGGATTGGCATTTTCACTTGTCTTACCCGGCCACCAATCCAAGAAGACGATTTATAAAATAACATACATGTTATTACATGGTCCTTCGAAGCGGCTCGAAATAGGAGCGCCTTCTGTACATTACTGCAAATTATTGCTGTAAATTTTACCTCGATATCAACACTTGTAAAGGATTTATGCATGTTAAAGTGATTTTCAGAAGAGGGTCTTCTATGGGAGCTATGACTAATTATGGACCGATCCTTATCAAATTAGATGTCATAATTTCTGTATATACATATAAAACATATTTGTGTTGAATTTTATTTGGCATGTACTACTTATTTGTGGCAAAATTTGTTCGGTTGCGTGTATAAATCAAACATTTATGACCGATAAACTCTATTTCGGGAGGACATTTGTGTCGGGACTAGGTGAAAAAAAATTCAATTTCAAAGGCGGGGCCGCAAAAAATTCTCTTACTCAATTTTATCGAAATATGTATCTTCAAAATTGCGACCTGTACTCTGCGCGCAAGGTTTACATCGACAGCCAGCCAGACGAATGGACGGGCGGACATTGTTTCATCAACTCAGAAAGTGATTCTGCGTCGATCGGTATGCTTTAAGGTGGGTGTTGGACTAATACATTTGGGCGTTACAAACATCAGTGCAAATGCAACAACCCTCCCCAATATGGTGGTGTAGGGTAAAAAAATTAATAAATTTTAGTTCTTCTGGGTTTCAGTTCATTTAATATTAATCTAATAGATAAACAATGCTTTTATGTGATTGTAGTGGATTCAAGCATGCGGCTGCATTACAACATAACAAATAATAAAAACTCTTTGGGTAAATATTGATTTATTTTTCATAGGCACACGTAGCACTTGATAAAGTCAATTACTGTGACATTTTTTCTTTTCAGTACGTGTACTGTATATACTTACTACACATTTATATACTACGAAGAAAGTGGTAAAATCATCAAAGTGTCATTATTAACATTAAGTCAAACGGTGATGATAAATTGAATATTGAATTGGGATCAAATTGTTTGAATATTTTATAGTAATGAACCTAGAATCATAAAAATGAAATTTAGGAGGATGAAATTTGTCCATAATATTCTTTGTTAATCAGTCGTATTGGTTTAGTACCAGAGTTATGATGCAAACCTCGATATTTTTCAAAAATGTTTTGATATTTTCTTTAAATGTATTGCAAAGAGACATGAAAATTTTTATAAAAACACAAGTTCTGTTTGAAATGTGCTGGTATATAAGAATAAGCCGAATATAAATTCTTACTTGTTTTTAATTAAATTAAATATTACTTTTATTCTATTTTCTACGACCTTTTTGTATGATTTTTTATTAAATAAGCTTGGCACATAGAAAATTTGTTATTTTTTAAATATTAAAATAAAATAACTCCTGAAGAAGATTTCCAAAGGAAATCGTAATATCGAGTAATTTATATATAAAAAATCTTTTATAAAAAACAAAAAGTGACCTCAAGCTTAAAAATTATTTAATAAAAAAATATTAAATATGACACAAACTATGTTTTTTATAAAATTTTTTTAATTAAAATTGTTAAAAAGGAATGATTTTTTTTTAATTTGACAATAGAATATTTTAAAGAAAATTAAATATTGATTTGTAATTTTAAAATATAACAAGTAGTAATTAAATCACTGCACCATTAACATTGTATATTTTTCTTCAAGGAATATCACTATATTAGAATTTTTTTAGTTTCTAAGTCAAATGAAATTAAAAACAAATAATTAATTTTACTATGTGATCAATCCACAAGTCCTAATATTTTCAGTGATAACAAATACTTGTACAAAAAGTTTATATTTACTCTTCAGAAGCTTCACTAATCTTGCCCTCTGTCTCAAATTTTAGCGTTTTTTTTTCATACCTTGCATGAAAGTGTATGTACACATTATAGGGCAGAATCGAAATTTATTGGAAATAAATCTGTCATATCTAAACCGCTCCTCCGACCACGATACAATTTTGCATGAGAGTAGCAAAGGAGTATTTGTGCTTTATTTTTTATTATGAACTCCATAAACTCTTCAGGTTCAGAGCTGTGGGATCTAAAAATAAGACAAATTTGACATTTAATAGGTTTACGTATGTATTTTTTTTGTTTTAATCTACTTCCTAAGATTTTTTATCTTTCATAGTTTTCGAGTTTTTTAAAATTTTTTATATATGAAAGTTTTGCCCAATTTAGGACCGATTTTTGTAAAATATTTTTCTGAAGTGTGGACCGACTTCTGTCAAATTTATTTTGTTAGTTAAATAACAAAATGTGCATCAAACACAAAGTTTTTCTTAGAAATATATTTGCGATGACCAACAATAAACAATTATCAATTGAAAAATCCATAGATCGATTATTTATTAGAATTTTATCACATATATAGCTGATATTTTAGTAACAATTTTCCGACCCCCGTAGGCCCGCCATATCTAAAAAACCCAAACAAAATCGAGCAAAATAAAAAAAAAAAAAACTTTATATCTCACACACATGTCAGTGTATTTTTTGTAGATCTCCTCAAGGACTAATTATATCTTATTTTATTTATACCCTACACCATCATAGTGGGGAGGGTATATTGGATTTGTGCATATGTTTGTAACGCCCAGAAATATTGGTTCCACACCCACCTTTAAGTATACCGATCGACTCAGAATCACTTTCTGAGTCGATTTAACGATGTCCGTCCGTCCGTCCGTCCGTTCGTCTGGCTGGCTGTCCATGCAAAGTTTGTGCGCAGAGTACAGGTCGCAATTTTAAAAATATTTGGATATAATTGGAATGGTGGAAATCGGTCCATTATTTCACCTGGCCCCCAAACAAATGTCCTCCCGAAATTGGGGTTTATCGGTCATAAATCTTTGAATTATGCAAGTATGCAAACAAATTTCACCAAAAATAAGTAATAAATGAAGCTAAATCACATCTAAAAATTTAGTGAAGATTGGTCCATAATGAGTCGTAGCTCCCATATAAGGCCAACTTCCGAAAATCACTTTAACGATCATAAATTTCTTAATAATGTTGGTAATCAAATAAAATTCGACACAAATAATATGCAGAAATGATGACACCTAATTTTATAATGGTCGATCTGTAATTAGTCGAAATTCCCATATGCCTATATATAATTGCGCATTGGGATGATAAATGGATTTTTGTCGATTTTTTTTAAATATGAGACCGAAAACACCTCAGCTCGAGTCATGGTTAATTTTATTACGATATCTATAATAGCTTCCGAGTTGCCGTATTATTTCCTAAATAAAACTCTTGTGGCATGGGAGACCAGAGTTGGAATTATATTGGTCGCCTCTAGTTAAATGGCTTAAGATCATAGCAGTCAGCCTGCAAACGGCAAGAGGTGTAGTGCAGTTGAGATGACGAACTCAGGAAAGTTTCCAATTATTATTGAAGCTGATGCAAATGCCCTTCACACAGTCTGGAGAAGCTCGGATATAAACACATGGGGTAAGTCCTTGCTTGACGGATGACGGTAAGTCCGTGGCAGTGTCTGGAAAATATCTGAAAACTTTGCACACTCTCTGCCTGGATCATTAAGAGTGCCCTTAGTTTAAGAGAGAAACCAATGATCAGAGTTATATACTAAATAAAAAGTTGGTCCTGGTTTCCTTATAATATTATTTGCGTCTATTTTTTAAATATTTAATTAATTGATGCTTTTAGTTCGATATTTCCTTTTTCCTCCTGGAGGACAGATAGTATTTCTTCAAAACCTTTGATTCTGGTCTAATCTTCTTGAAGGTGCTAATTGTATAAAAGGAATAACTACTCCAAACACAATAAATGCTTACTTGTACTTGATTTTCTATTTGTGAGTTTGCGTTGCATGTAGTTAAAAAATTTACATATTTATAACAAAATATCCTGGAATATGATATCAAATGACAACTAAATACTTGAACACAGTCTGTGTAATCATCATCTCACTCAAAAAAAAAAAGAAAAACGCAACAAATCCTCAAAACAAAAGTGACCACAAACATCTACAAGTTACGAGAATTGTTGATTATTGTCGTGAATGCGAGAACAGTTGATGATGTTTATGTTGCATGCTGTTCTGGATGCGAGTATGTGCGCACAACATCGACACACCGTGTTGCACTGAGCCACTGAGCATGTGAGTGTCAAATGAAATTGCCAACAGATGACGTGATACTGATAAAAGTGTAAAGTCAAGTCAATGGTGATTTACTTATTGTCGTCTTTGTTGTTGTTATTTTACTTGCATATACGCATCGTACTTACATAAATATGAATGTACATTGTATTGTGTACATATATACCTGTAGATACCTGTGAGTGTCCTTCTTCCATATGGAAGAACTCGTGATTAAACCCATCTGGAATTCAGTGACTGACAAATAAGAAGTGTAAGCAACAGAATGCTACAACAACATTCGAAAATAGAAAAGAATATTTAGGAGCAACTGAGTAGCAATCATTTTTAAGGTTGGTTATTATTGTACTAAACTAACTACTGCCATTACAACAGTTGCTGTTGTTGTTGTTGTTGTTGTTAATATTATTCTAGTTGCAGTTGTTGTTATATCGTTATTGTTGTAAAGCTCATTGTCATTGTCATTGCCATTGTTTCGATATAAAGTCAGAGATAATGGCACTGAATATGGTGAATACGCGTAATACAAAATTCGTAATGGAACAACAGCAACACCGACAACAACAACAACGAGTAACCATCAACTCAACTTTATACAACCGCCAGACACATCAACGACATTGCCATGTTGTTGTCGTTATTGTTGCAGTTCATGCTGCTGCTTCTGTTGTTGTTGTTGTCATTACTGAGCTGTTATTGTTGCAATTTAAGAGCGATTACATGCTCAATGGCATTTTAAATGGCCATTGTGGTTGTACATCAATGTCGCACGCCTCGGGGTGTGTAGATGGCGTTTACCTAAAAATAGCGATATAAACTTGAATTTCAAAATGCAATAATCTTGAATTGGGTCGAGCCGAAACATTTAAACGCAACACCAAATGCAATGCTGCAGTTTAGTTGCTTCTTAAAAATAAATAAATAAATACTTAAATAAGGCTAAAGAAATAATCACAATATATTACAATATATACGAGTATTTAAACAATTTGTGAAATATGGCCAATTCTATTAACAAGTGTTTAGAGATCTAGATGAAATACTCGCTTTTACTTTGGAGAGAATGTGATATAAGGAATATCCATATGAGCTGCTGTGTTTAATCTACTGAATCGCTGGAAGACTATTTCAAGTGTTTTAAACGGCTATTCCGAAGTTTCAAAACTTCTATATGTTCCATTTATTTATTTATTATTTATTTTAAACATTAGAAGATAATTATAAATTACAAACTAATGGAATACAAAAGGCCATGACAACTTGGTCTTAGGCTCATGTTCCATTTCAATACTTAAGCATGGTAATCTGTTCAAATTTGCGAAATTTGTTGAGCAACATCAATTATTACGTTTGAAAATTTTGACAATTGGCAAGTGGTGACAATGCCGCGATTTAGAAGAAAATTGTCGTTTTTATTGCCCTTAGGTATGTAAACAAAAACCATATATTTTTATTTTATGTGTTAAAGAAATGGATACAAAAATTATATATTCTTTATATTTTTTCTTTTTCGTACTGCCGATACTGCTTCTCAGTTTCACTAAATTTATTTTCGTATTTATTATATTTTGTTTTATTAGTACTATTTTCAATTTGATTCATTTTTGTGCGAAACTGTTAAATTAAAACCACAATGACAAATAAAATCTAAACAGCTGTTGTTTTCAATTTCGTGCGAAATAAGTGTCGCTTACATTATTTCGCAGTTGGAAAAAAATGCTGCCATATACATTTTTTGGTTGATAAAACATGCTCCCAGAAACATTTCGTAACTTTTCACAATAAGAACAGAGTACAACTTCAGCAGCATTAGTTCGCATTTATTTCGCATCAATTTTTTTATATCGGCTTTTGATAGTATTTCGCACGAAATGACGAACAGAATACCATGCTTTACTCGATAAATATACCCAGTAATAACTCAGTAGGTTGCTTTTCAATGACTACTACTACCTACTGTCTGCTTATTTATTATATACTAGCTAAACCCGGTGTGCTTTGCTACCCCCCCCTCGTCATAAAATAAAACGTATTTATATATTTACAAACATTTATTCATTTAATTTTAATGTATTTATTGCAATGCTTTAGGCGAGACCATGCCCCTTTGTCCACTTACAATACCATATGTACCAAATATCACCGACGTACGTCAAAAAATGCCCAAAATATGGCGGGTTAAATTAGTGGGTTATATGGGCGGTGCCACCCCCGTTTGTACAATCAAAACTTCATATAGCCTATTATTCCTTCCAGAGTCACAGTAACATGCTGTAAAAATTTCTGGCAGATTGGTCTAAGGGTTTGGCCTCCTATGAAGCACAAACATGCAGACACACATTCATTTATATATATATAGATTAAAAGCAATATAATTTAAGGTGAAATGGGGCGAAAAATGGGGATTTGGTAATAAAAAAATGTATGTAGTTAAAAAGTATATAAAACTTTAGGTAAATACATATTACAAAAAAAGTATTTTGTATAGCAAACATTGTTAGTGGTATAAGTATCTAAATTAAAAAAAGAGGGCGATGAAGTAGGCGTGGTTCATAGGTATATGGCGACGTTAACAGTATTAAGAGCAATATACTACCAAATAAAAAAATACGTTGGAATGAAGAAATTTGTATAGAGAACAAAAAGTATAAAACTTTAAAAAATTTGGCGTGAAAAGGGGCGTGAAAGAGGCGTGGCTTAAGAAATCTTTATTTTTACCTCGCCTGGAGTATATAATGTGTATACAATTTGAAGTAAATCTGTTCAAAACTATATGGGAGCAATTACATAATTTTTAAAAAGTGGGCGTAAAAATGGGCGTGGTAAAAAAAAAAGTACCCTATTAATCATACCAGAGTCCCAGTTAAATGCTGTGAAAATTTCAAAAATATCGGTCCAGAGGTTTGGTCTCCAATTACAATATTTTAAAAAAGTGGGCGTAAAAGTGGGCGTGATAAAAAAAAGTACCCTATTATTCCTTCCAGAGTCACAGTAACATGCTGTGAAAATTTCATCAAAATCGGCTCAGCCGTTTTGGAGTCTATACGTTACATACATACATACATACATACATACATTGAATTTTATATATATAGATTACATATTTACAAGCGCTTGTGGTAACCCTAAAGGAAGCCTGGGGTCAAGTGTCTCCAAGTCACCACTTTTGTCTACTATTTTGGTAACGGTTTGACGACATTGTCAACAGCATTGTCACAATGGTTATTATTATACAATTATTTATTTTCAATTGTGAGCCCCGATAGACTACGCGATAGTGTGTCGGAATATCGTTCAGGGTTGTGAGTTCGATTCCCGCCAAAGACTCTGGGTGTTTTCGAATTTATTTTTAATTAAATATTTTTTTATATTTTATTTTTTTTTAATAAAACACCAAAAAATTAGCAAAAAATGCATTTTTATTTTCTATTTCAGAAAAGTACCAAGTCAGTATTGACGCAGTCTACTGGTAGATTTCGTAGGACAAGCCTGTGCTAAATGTCAAAAGTAGATAGCATTAGTAAGGGTATAATTCGTCAATAGGTAATGGTGACATCGTCAATAGGTAATCAGTACAATTTTACTATTGACATTTCCTGCAGGGAAGTACTTGCATCCAATGACATCAGAGTGTTAAAATAAGGTAATCAAATTATTTGACTTGACATTTCAAGTTGTTTACATAATAATTAATCAAATATTTTATTTTATTACTCCTAGCTATTGGATGAGCATTATTATAAACACAACAAATGCAATGACAAATTCATTAATACCGACTTGTTGTTAGTAGTGATGGCATAAAACTACTACTGCCACTATGTACTTAACAACAAAACGAAAAATACTTAACATTCGTACTTTAGATGAAATAAGAATTTTGTAGCAAGCAGTTACATTTCAGAAGAAGTAGTTTTTATACTGGCACTCTGGCTTATTTCATATTAAGCCTAATGGTAACTGCGTATGTGCGTGTTGCTGCCAGAAAAGGGACTCTGTTAAAAGTGCAGATAATCTTGGAAATATGAGAAGACAGAGATACAAATGCATGTGAATGTGTAGGCGCAGGATTTTAAATGCCTGCTTGTCTGTCTCATATATTTAGTGTCAGTTTAGTGAGTTTGTTGTAAAATTTTGTGAAATATTTATTTGAAATAAATACAAATTAGTTTGCACATTATTATAAAAGATATTCAATGAAACTTTTATTTCTTTTGAAAAATTCTATCACAGCGTCGGTATAAAAAGCTCAAAAGGCTAAACCAATTTTATTGAAATTTGCATACTTGGAAGCTAAAACTTTTTCGAAGACTAGAACCAGGAAGCGTTAAAAAAGGTTAAAATAAATTAAATAGGTAATATGTAGGTAGATATTAAAATATTTAATGCCAGTTTAGAATTTGATTAACAATCTTAAATTTACCGTTTGGTAATTTTTTAAACTAATGATAATAACTAATAGCAAATGATTGTCAGCAATAACAGATCATAAATTCCGGCTAATGGCGGGTACAAAAAGATAGTAAATTTTATAAATACGTAAATCAGATAAACACAAACATTTTTGATCATAATCCCACTTAATCCACTAAACACCAGGTTAAAGTTTTGTTAAATATTATTCCTAAGTTTCTTGCTGAATCTACAATATCGATTCTGGAATCACCAAGAAATATATTTACCTCAAAATCTATATGAAAGGCTCTTTTACATATTAATATACATTTCGATTTGTTAGGATTAAGTCGCAAACCGTTAGCCGCTGCCCATGTAAATATTTTCCCAAGATCGTGATTTAATTCCAGTATTTTCATATTAGCTGACTCTTTAGGACTACTGAGATACAGCTGAACGTCATCAGCATACATTTGTATACTAGAGTACGATAGTTGGTTAGGGAGATCGTTCGCATATAAAGAGTATAGTAGGGGTCCAAGGATGGACCCCTGTGGTACTCCTCTAGTTACTTTTAAAGAACGCGATATAGATTCGGCATTTCCATTATTTTATTTATTGTTTCCCATGTTATATTTGCCTGCATGTTCCGATATGTTCATTGGCCGTATTATATATATACATATACATGTATAAAGAAGTTCTATATAAAGGAAAGGATCTTTCCGAATGGCGGCAACGTTAATTGTTCCAAAGAATAGACCTATCCGACAATGATCATCTTCACTTTCCGCTAGTAAAGTGTTGGTGTGTCCCAGGGAGATTAAGTTATACCCAGTAAAAAATGTGTTCCAAAAGGAGCAGGTTTCATGTATGAATTCATACCTCAAATCGCTTCAAACCTGCTGATGGGAAGCATGATTATTGTATGAGGTGTTACCGGTTTGTAGGACTACCTTCTGCTGACAATAAGCACTTCTTTTAACCTAATCAAACATGCAAATAAAGCACTTGCCTAAAGTGTTTTACGTCACTTCGCGCACACAAAACAAAAAGCAAATTCTATCTGAATGTTTTTGCTTAAGAAAAATTCATAGTAACTGAGAAGCGCGATATTCGTTTTGCAATTGACTTTCGTTGTCATACGTAAATCTGTAGGCTATAATTTCAGTTTTATTTTTTCGCTTTAAAACCTTCTTCGTTGTCAGCACTAAAAAACATCTTTTTTGTATATTTGATTCGTAAGCATTCACTGTTTCCAAGGAGCGCTTTTATTGAAGCGCTCGATTATGCGCTTTTTCTCTTAATGATGAAACAGAATTGGGGCTGAACGTTTTTTTCCATACATTTTGACATAAAATTATGCCAGAGAATGCGGTCGTGAAAATAGAATCTATTTTATTTTGACAGCGTTTTTTCTTATGCTCTCACTCGAAAACACAAATGCTCTCAACAATATTGCCATACTTTTATTAAATTTTATACAATTTGTAAACAAAACCACATGTATTTGCAGCTTTGGCGCAAGAAAAATAAAAACAAAAGAAAATCAAAGAAACGTTTAAAAGTGCGATTTTTGTAATTTAAAAGAAAATAAATGATATTATAGAAACATTAATTGAAGAAGTACAAAAGCATGATTGCATATATAATTTGCAGTCGATATTGTACAAAATTTTTTATTTAAAACAAGATTTGTGGACAAAAATTGGAAAAGCCGTCGGCATTACAGATTGGTACACAGACGAAATATAAAAACATTAAATGACAGTTTGTAAAGTTGCAGACGTCGTTTCAATTATGGGCCTGTTTTCTCTGAGAGTCGGTTTTGCTTGAAGTTGCCGTCGTATTCTGTTTCATCATTAAAAGTGCACTTAACAAAAAACACAGGGCAAACAATCGAATACAGCTTATTAGACTACAATCTTCGATCCTAAGGCAGGATAGGTAGAGTAGATAGGATGCGCCATGTGATGAAAAGATTGCATTTGAGCAGGGGAGGCTATAATCATAATTAGTAGAGAGTTTTTTGAAGAAACTGTATTCTAAGAATTATCTGACCAATATTTGACTAGTTTAAAATGTTAAACCTATGATAAATTATTTATAAACATCATGGTAATTGAAAAAGAAGAAACTGCAGATCAATTTTAAATTTCTCTTAATACATACTTTTATACAAAGATTAATTGTTAATTTTATTGATGCTTTCGGTTTAATGTCATTATTGACAACATTTTGACAGCAGTGCTGACACTTGCTTGTTTACATTCCATTTTTATTACACTTTCCGTAAATTCCAGTAACATTGCAGTTTATCATTTGAATTGACATTAGAAAAAAGTTTACTTTGCATTTGGCAAAAGTTGTTTGTGTTTATTGTACGTGCACTTGATTAACCCTCTACTGCATGAGCATCGATTTTTTAATGAAACAAGTTTTTAGACCACAAATTTGTGTTTATTTAGGATGTATTTAAATATTTTAGAAAGAAAAAATTTTTATAATTGGATATTTTACGAGAAAAAAATAAGCCATATATGGCTTTGTATGTATTCAGAGGTATTTTCTAATTGCCATATATGGTTTTCTCTGCATCAGTGTGAAAACTTGTAAAACAGTTTCTCTTATCATTGTAGCACAAAAATACTTCACATTTCTCACAATAAGTATAGGAACGGAAGGAGCAATTATTTTGACAAAGTTGTCTCGTTTTCATCCATTTGGGAAAATGACCAATACCGTCAGCTCTAACGGAATTCAATGGAAAGTCTTGCATCGACTGTTCAACTATAAATTCTATCAAATCGTCATTGAAAAAAAATTAAAGAACTCTGCTGGTCCGTCCAGTTCCTCGATAATATCTGGGAGATTCGTATTTCCCTGAAATGGAAAGTTTTCATTCGAATACGGAGGCAAATGACTTTCTTTCCAAATTTGGACTCTTGGTTTTTCAGGTTGTTTTTTCTTTGAAGTAGTAGGTTTCTCACAATGGTCTTCCAAATCGCTCTCATCAGTTTTCGGTACAAAAATGTTGTCCTGATCAGAAAGTGGGACTCTTACTTCTTCTTCATCGGTATCGGATATATTTTCATCATCACTTTGAAGTACATCAGCGATTTCATTAGTATATTTCAAATTACCATAAAATGATTGTACATTCATAACTGCATGGAAGGCCATATATGGCTTCGTCAATTTTAGCAAAAAAAGTATTTATAATGCTTACCTTTCATCAATATTATTGTTTTATTTATAAATGTAATGAACTTTTTACATAAAAAAAAATTTCTTCGAAAGAAATACCTTTCTTTTATATTTAAAATTGATGGCAAACTTCTGTAAAACTCACTTCTATTAGGACAACTGAGACGCTCGCACAAAAATTTCAAAAACAAGAAGCAAATATTGTTTTTAAATAACTACACTTTGAATTTCAGAAGAAAACAACATAAAAAGAATGATAGATAAGACAAACATTTGCAAAAGTACCGTTACCGTAAAGAGAAATCACAATAAAAGTAAAAAGCCATATTTGGCGTTGTATGCGGTATAGGGTTAAGGGTTTTTCTTTTACAGATTTTTTTTTTTTAATTTGAAATGTTGTAAGTGTGAATTTGTATTTCACCAATATATAAATTACCAATAAATTAACCACAAATTATGTTATTGCACAGTAGTGTTAGGAAAAGTGAACTAATTAATATTTAATGGTGTTTTCTTTTCTGAAATAAAATGTTACACCTTTATTATGCACATTTTTATAATGTTTACCCCACATTTTAAAAATGTCGCATTTTTAATGGTCAGAATAGAACATAAAATTACAACAGTGTAACACTTTTTTTCATGTACAGCTGTTTTTGTTTTTTTTTTTGTTAAAAAAGAAGAAGCAGATAGCTCCCTGGTAAGATCGCTTGAAATAAGACAATGAATATTTATTAAAAAGACCAATGACACCTTCCCGACTAATACGCAAATTCTTCTTAAATTATAAAAATTATATATATATAAACATACATTACATATATAAGAAGTAGGAGATATTGTCCTATGCAATTTGACATACATCAACTTCAGAGTATTCATTAATTACGTTCTCTACAAAGCCTTTCACTCGCGGTTGTGGATTTCTTTCCATTATCATATAAAATATTTTATCATCATCAGATGATGAAGATGAATCCAACAAGTCATCCAAAATTTTTTCAGCACATAAAAAAGTAGTAATATTTTCCATTTTGTATATTTTTTTTGGTTCTTAACACAAATACACATTCACAAACAAAACAAATGTCAGCTGCAGCGATGCCAACTTAGCCCTTTTCAGGCTAGCTTTAGCCGGATTTTAGTCACTCAAAACGCGAAAAAAATAAAATTGGATGTGGTTTTATATGAATTTTTTTTCCATTTAGCCCTTTTTTCAAAAACGTTTATGCGTTTTGAGTCTCAAAAGTTGGCATCACTGGTTAGCTGTTTTATCGTGCGATTCTCCCCCTCTAAAAATACAGAGTGTGAAAGGTGCACCATTTTTTTAATTTATAGTGTGACATTAATAGAAAAGAACACACTACACTATAACAGTGTTGGCATTTTTTCAGAAAAGAACACAAAAAAATTAAAAAAGATGCGAAATGGGAAAAACGTGTAACATTTTTGCCAGAAAAGAAAACGCCATAAGTGTAATTATGTAGGAGTATGTATTGCGTTGCCTTAATACTGAATGCAGGGCAAACAAACATATTTTGATGATTTTTCTTTCCACTGTAAAGTTTACATATGTAATATACTTGAACATGGTCGTACATACATATTCGTAGGTGATGTATGCATTTGAGACTATTTGGTAAATAGAAAATTAACAATTGATAGATGTTGTCAGCGGTAATTTTTACTTTGATGCTTAAGCTACTTAAATGTGTATTTGCATCGTACATAGACCGATCGATATTTGTTGTTCTTCAAATAAACAGGAGTAAATTAAGTACTACACCATTTCCAATTTTAATGAGGGCTGAATGAGCAAAGGCATCCTCTATTTTGTAGGTATAAATAATTTTCTTTTTAATATTATCCACGAAAGAACTCTATAATATACAAATGATAGATATGAAGAATTACAGTTGTATATGGTGTAGTTCGAGTTTATAAAACATTGTTGCTCACAACTTAACTGCACTTGCAACACATTAAATCCACTTTACTTAATACTGAAACGTATTCGAGTATATTTGTACAACTTAATGCGATTGTGTACGTACGTGTATTAGATGATGCCTGCTACCAATAAATTTGTATTGTATGTAAATGAAAAGAGTTCTAATAATGTTGGCCATGTCTGTCCCTCAGTTCGTCCAACTGTCTGCATGCATTAGTTCCTAGCCATAGAAATGGTCCATGTTCGAGTACGTGCAGCGCTTCTTATTCGTTTTTCGGTTTTGTTTTTATATGTAGCTTCTACTATTGATTTGCTTGTATGGTCTGCCGTAAACACTGTATTTTTTTCATATTTTCTAATTTTTGTTTTCTCTCTGCAGATGGCTGGTCTGACTGGATGAAGACGATGTTTTCAAGCAACGTGTTGTTGTTTACACTACATGGTATTTGGACTCGTAATACAAAGTGTTTGATGATGTAAAGTATGTATTGACAGCTACCGAAGGAAAGTTATGCACACTTACTTACTTATCCAAACTTCACTACAATGTGTACTCCAGTGCCTCCATATTAAGATGTAAATATAATATTTAGGTGGGCACTTGCAGGTGATAGTGAGAGCATGTACAAATTTGTATTTGTTATAGTTGTTCTTTAGTTCAAAGTGTATACGAGGTGTTATTAATGAATGTTTGTTTGCATTAAAATGCTGTGATGTCTATTAAGTTTAGACCGCCGCAATAATCAATAATATGTTAACTATTTCTCACCTGTAATATCAACAAAATACCAGCGACTATTAACAAGACCAACAACAAACAATCGCCAACAAATAAAATAAAATGAAATAAACAGAGATGAAATTCCAACAATGTTTTTGTGTTGTTTTTTTTTCTTTAATTAAATTATAAATAAAAGTTAAGCCCTAAGTTTAAATGGAAGTTGAATATTTTGGAAGAAATATTCACAAGTCATCCGGAGATATTTGAAAGGAATTCGATAATCGTCTGATTTTGATGCTATTAATTCTAAAACATAATTTCATAGACCTTGTTGGTCATGTAATATGTTCTCCAAATGTGTTTGTCAAAGAATAATTAATGTGCTGCTCTGTTTAGAAAGTTTATTTTAAAAGTTTTACATATTTAGAAAAAGTTTGGTAGCTTGCGGACCATTAAAGATATCTTTATTGAATTTCATGATATTTTTGGAGAGGTGATTTTTAATTCCACAGTTTCCTAAAATCATACACAATCAATATGACTCCGATTTTATAACACCACACCACTCAATTAGATCTATTTAGGTCAACTAGTACCATTCAGATACACGATAAAGTCACACTGTCTGGGGCCAAATTACCGCATTCGATATCGGGTAAAATTGATCGTAATTTTCTTATTTGAGATTATGGCAATCTATATCGAGCAAGAAATTTAGTACATTTTATCATAATTTCGATATCGAAATCATTTTTCGATAGCTCGCTCATTCGATCACGAATGCGTTAATTTGGCCCCTGGTTTGCGATATTTGGGAAAGATCATTCAGCATATGATCGCTCAGAGATGCATGTCTCATTATATAAAGAACCGTAAATTCATAGAGTAACTTTTAAAGTCAATGATCCTTGAATATCGCCATTCGCCGTTTCTATCAGTTTCTACTCAAAAGTTTACACGATAAATGGATATGATATGACAATATAGATTACAATACAGATTGTTTAAAGATGAACTCTATTTGATATAGAAGCAGTACCCCGTAATCCCAGTGTAACCAGATCTCCCTTCATGAACAACATTTTACTTTTCCGCTACGCTGCTGAGGATTCCCACATCGACTCACACGCCAGAATTTTAAATCTCTTGTTAATTAAATTAGGGCTAAAATTAAAAATTTCACTGTTACAAAAGCATGATTTCATTTTTGAAGCCCATTGTCTCATTAAAAGTATTGCCTGTTAGTCTTTCCTAGCAGAATACAGGATTTTTAAAATCTTTTAAATCGCTACACATTTAAAAATTTTACTATTAGTAGACGTTACTTTAAACTAAAACTCACAACGACAATATTCTGAAAGTCCTCCTCTTTGGTGTTCCAAGTTTAAAAGAAATCTTATTAAACAGAATGCATAGTTCATAATTTTGGGAAGTAAAATGTTTCTTTAATTTAATTTGGACATCGTTAAATTCAAAAGAGATGCCGAGTCGATCGGAGTGTTACAAATCCAATATAGCCATCCCACTATAGTGGTGTAGTGACAGACCAACAGGATAATAGACTAATTGTTTTACGTTTACTTTTTCATTGCATGTAATTTTTTTTAATTTTCACTAGCTGGTTGTTTTCTGTTTCTGCAAAATTTATTGGCATTATTCCATCTAAGGTATCCGTTTCTTCACAGTCATGCTCTTCTACTGTCTCTGAATTTTGGTCAGATTCATTATCTGCCGCGCATTCACAATATTCACATTCATCTGATCTTTCCGAGGTTGGACAATCAATTGGACATTGGTGTAGTTTTTGCTTTTCTATACACGGATCTGGTGTGTCATTCCTAGTAATTCTTATCCACTGACATATGAAAGGACCCTGTGAACATTCGATTGCGAGTATGCCAGTATCTTTTTCAATATTACAATCACAAATCAACTGGGGACAATTGCATTGATAACAATGTGGTAGATCAAGATCGATATTTTTGGACTTGTTCTTTCTTCTTTCTTGTACATTGATGGAAAAATTTGATAATGAGGTTTTTCTAGAACCGCAAATTAAATCACAGGAGTTGGATGCTTTTTTTAGGGGAAACTCTTTGTTTGGCAAATTCTTAATATACATTTGCTCAATTTTCTTACATTTCTCTACACACAATGGTTTGTCGGTGATTGATTTAGATGGTGATTTTGTTCCCATAATAACCCTTTTAACACAACCCCTGGGATGATAATCCTCAATGACAACGGGATCGGCGCGTCCTTTTAAGCGATCATGTAATTCTTTGTAGATTTTTACAATTTGTTTGGCATAATTTTGATGTGCGTGGAAAAACAAATGCTCGTATTGTTCAAACACTTGAATGGTCCGAGTGGCAGCATGTTGCCATATGAATTCTTGTTCCTTTAGTATGATGGCGTCAGTAATAGGACTTCGTATACTGTTGTCAGGAGTTCCGTGATAAAAAGCTTTTACGGCTCTCTTAATAATGCCGTATGCAAGCATAGCTTCCACGTGAGTCATCATGCATTTACATTGAAATGCACAGATCATGTCATTTTTACAAATGCCTGCTTCATCGACTACATCAAATCGATGGCGTTTGATGTCGTAAAATTTAAATAGTTTAATTACTACACATTTGGATGCTTTGGCCTTGCAACCGCTTATGCCACATACAATCAGAATCTGCAAAATATGTTTTAATTTTACTACATACATATGTACATATTTAATCACATAGTACCTCAACCATTGTATCTGCTACATCATTAATATTTTCCATAAACAGTGGGTCAAAAGCTGTTGGTTCTGTACAGATGTTGAATTCATGCTTGTGGTATGGACTCTTTGGTGGTTGGCATTTTGATATCATTTTATTTTATAATGGAAAAATAATTCGGTACGTGTTTTACTTCAAATATTACAAATAATTTTGTTAATTAATTTTTGTATTTACATTTGTATTTTATATTAATATGCCAATAAAATATATACATAATTACACCCTAATTATAAAAGGGGCACAACTCAAAAATTTCTAAAATTGACTTTTTTCCATAAATTAGTTCAGAGTGCACATCTCTAACTACTGCAAAAATTTCTTTCATATCACTATCTTCTTTAACTGGAAAAATACAAATTTGTCTATTATTATGTTAAGTGAAAGATGAACTTTTTTTGTCTCTCCTGAAAATTTTAGTATTTTGAGTTGTGCCACTTTTGTAATTTGGGTGCGATATATATGTCTGTATGTATGTTCAGTAGCTTTCAAACATTTTTTGAGTAATACGGGCCTGTCACACATTTAGTTTGGATATTTTTTTTAATTCTGTAGTTACTATTTCGATTTACTTTGCTGAGCTTCTTCA
The DNA here is from genome assembly GCA_916048285.2 of Bellardia pandia. Classification (NCBI taxonomy): domain Eukaryota; kingdom Metazoa; phylum Arthropoda; class Insecta; order Diptera; family Calliphoridae; genus Bellardia; species Bellardia pandia. The sequence goes on along the minus strand of OU696531.1, from coordinate 63,131,131 downwards.
GATTTCGTTAAATTTGTATACCCACTGCCAGTCTCTGAAGACCTAGAGGGAAGAAGGGGATACAAATGTTCTCAAATATTATTTTTTAACAGATATGCATATGTATTTGGTATTGAAATGTGCAAAATCGGTCCATATTTAAAAACAATTAAAACACAATAGAACCTAAACAACGAAACCTTGAAAGGTATTTCTAACGAAAAGTTATTACTAATGGCAATGATCAAAATTATAAAATTTGGTTAACCGGTAAAAAGTTTTGGATCGAAATTTATTAAAAGTATGTTTGGACTTATTTTGTTAGGTGAAAGAGGCACCACTGCGACAGACAATGCGCAATGAAAGGGTTATTGAATCTCTTTTTTCAACACTTTTCCACTATACGAGTATAATTTCTTAATTTATCTAAATACGAGTATGAACTGTGTTTTTGCCAGTATGCAAAAGGAAATATACACTGAAAAATGTTAAATAATAATTAAAAATAATATAAAATAATAAAAAAAACTTATTCGTTTTTATGATACATTCAGGCAAGTGATGGAAATCGAAAACGAATGAGTTTTAGAAGTCAATTTTTTCGTAATATTTCTGTATTGAAAAACTTTTTTAACATAAAATATAAAGATATTGGTCTACTAAAGAGAATCTTAAAACAAAAATTTTAAAAATTAGATTCTAAATGCATTAAAATGTATTTCCAAAACTGATTTGTTTTCGATTTTCATCACATGCCTGATTGCTTTCCTTCCGTTAAGTAATCTTTAAGTAATGAATTGCATTTTGAGAAAATCCGACAAAATGAAGAGTCTCACATAATAAATCGTGGTCTACCAAATCAAAAGCTTTTGATAGATTAAAAAATAAACCTTCAACCCCATTGTAACCAGCATCAAGTCCGCTTTTCCGTACTACCTTTTAGCAATGCGGAGGTTATCTAGTGCTATTAAAATTGTTAAAACAAAGCCAAGAAATCGAATTAAACTTAAAATACTAAAAGCATTATTAAATATTCGATGTTTTTTAAAAAGACTACTGCAATGTTGCAACAATTTTGAAATTTCTCATGATCTCAGAGACTTACTATACAATCGTGATATTTATGCAAATCCTAGCTTCAGTTTTACTGAGGATTAACAAATTATTATATCTATTTTATAAATGTAAATATTATTTACATGTACATTACTAAAGGAGAATTAAACCATTAGGATAGGATAGGAAGGGTTGTACACCATGTGCACTTCCACTCGGAGACCCTGTGGTCCATTGTGATTCCGTTCAGTAGAAAAAGAGTAGAAAGATAGAAAGATAGATTTAAAATTAAATAAGAACCAAAACCGCTTGATAAGGGGAGAAAGAAGGAAAGAAAGAAATATGCCCTTACGGATTTGGAGTCGACGTAGAATAAATAGCCACCCTATTCCCCTATTTTTTTTTTTTTAGCCTTTATTTATTTATTGAATCTTCATATCTTGAAATGACTATAAGTATTCAAATCTTAATACTAAAAAGAAAATAATAAGCCCAGCCAGTGCCAGACAAAAATTTTTATGATACTAAAAAAAATTTCACATTTTTTTTTAAACAAACACAAAGGGTATCCCTCCTTCTCAACCGATTGTGGCCACTAAAGTTAAGGATGTCTCGTGCAAGTGGGTTTGGATGGTGTTCAAGTTTGCTGACGTACTTTGACGCATATTTTGTAAATTCGACTTTTACTAATGGCACGCCTAGATCTTTGTGGATTCGAGAATTTTTAACATACCATGGAGCTGCAGTAATTATACGTAGGATTTTATTTTGACCCCTTTGAATTTTTTCAATGTTGGATGCTGAGGCAGTACCCCATAATTGAATTCCATAACACCAGATTGGCTTTAGAATTGCATTGTACAACAAAAGTTTGCAATCCAACTTTATTGTAGAATTTCTGCCGATTAGCCAATTAATTTGCACTGCTTTTAATCTCATCTGAGTAAGTTTTGCGTCGATATGAGACTTCCAAGTTAAACGACGATCGAGGTGGATTCCGAGGTATTTGACTTCATTGTGATTCCCCTAATGAAACCCAGAATGTTACTCTGTTTACAGTCAGCAACATTATTGAGTTCGGCCAGGAAACTATTTTCTAGGCACTTAAGTCTATGACCCTGCCACCTAGGACAGTTGCACATGATGTGCTCTATTGTCTCTGGCTCCTCAGCATCCTCACAAACCCTACAGAAGTCCTGTGTGTTATTATCCCATTTGCCTCTGAAGACCCCAATCGAACAATGACCGATTATCAGTCCTACCAGAATCCTGAGACTATACCTGTCCAATTCCATCAGCGTTTCGGTCGCGTTTGCATTTAATTTTGGCCATAAGGCCAGTCCATCTGCCACCTCATTTCCCTGTACGTCACAGTGCCCTGGTACCCAACACAATCTCACTTGGTAGAGTACCAATAGCTTCTCTAGAGCTCTCCGACAGTCCTCCACTCCACTAGGTTGGAGTGACTCTGATTACGCTCCAGAGCCAGAATTAAACCATTGTTCCAAACAAAAATTTGGCAACTCAGTTTATTTTTGTCCACACAAATAAAATATTTTCTCTCTCTTGAAAAGAGAAAAATTAAAAAAAATATTTTGTAACCTTAAAGGCCCAACCATAATGTGCATAAACTAGCTAAAGCCAATATAAGTAACTGTGCGAATACATGTAAAACGTATGTGATAAACCATAAGAACCACTCTTCTTTCCCCTGTCACCCAAAAACTTAAAAGTTGAGTTGAGCAGCAGCAAAAGTGGTAGTGTGTGGCCCGGGACTTATGTACTTAATGAAACTTTTCGTCAAATGTCATTTGCTTAAGGAAAGTGGCAAACTGAACGCACTTTCCGTACGGAATCATCTGTTTTTTGATTTCATTAAAAAAAAATAAAAAAAATTAGTATGAATTATTCAATAATTAGCAGTTTTTACTGTTTGCAAATTTTCAATAAAATAAAATATAAAATAAACAAATACAGGGCTGCAATTTTTGGTACTTTTTAATTTAAAGTATGTACTTGCAAAAACATAAAATACTTCACAAATATGTAACAAGAGTTACATGCATCTTAAGCCTCAGTTAGCCGACTGTAATGGAATGTAACTGCAACAGTAAGAAACAGCTGATGGATATTGTTATGTGTAAAGTAATGCAAATGGTTATGGAGATGTAAAGTAACGCAACACCGTAATGTATGAATCTGTAAGAAATAGAATTTCCTTACATTTTTACGTCATTACACTACATTCCGTTACAGTCGGCTAACTGAGGCTTTAAGTTCACTTATGTAAGTACATTATGGTCATCTAAAAGTCTTCTTTAATTTACTTATGCATTTGACAGACTTTTCGTTCATTTTTGACAGTTGCTTAAGCTAGCTCATGCATATTATGGTTGGGCCTTAACTTTTAAAAATGAAAAAATCTGTTGGGTGGAAATTATTTTATTCTCAAGCATCTAAAACTAATTAGATCCTCAATGCAAAGTTTTAAACTTTTGGATGACGAGAATTCATTTCAGAAACCGATTGAAAATTATCAAATTAGTTAAACAACAAAACTTTTTTGTACAACTTCAAAATTTATATATATAAATTTTTTTAAAATATTAATTTGAAAAATAACAATATTTATGAAGAAATAAGAGAAAGTATGTATGTATGTATATTGTTTCCTGAATTCATAACTATTACGTTATTGGCCCCTAATTTTAAGTCAATGAGTTATAGAAACTAAACCATAAATTAGACAGAATCGATAAAAATCAAATCTTGGATTGGCACATATAAATACATATATACATACGTACATAATTATGTATTTGTTATAACAAAATGCTTATTTATCTGTAAGTTGTCGTTAACATTGACGTTGTTACATATTTTATAATTAAAGTCCTTTTTAATTTTATTTTTGTTATTCTAAAAATTAGAAAAGTTTAATTAAAATTGTGTTGGCTTTTTTTTAAAAGGAATTTAACTTTTGAAAAAAGACTTTTTCTGTCACCACGAACATTTGATCATCTAGAAAATCGGTATAATTGTTTCTTATTATACTAAATACATTTCAAAGTTTCAGAGTCAATTCAACAGATTTTCAGATTTGGCAAGTCAACTATCTCAATTATCGAGTATATTTAACAAATGTAGGGTACTCAAATATTTTACTGAAACAAAAAAATCAACATACCATTGAATATTTTGCAGACACTCGATCAAACAATAAATTACAATAAAACAAAACAAAACCACAAGGCCAGTGATCTCTTCAAAATAAAAGTGATGACTTTGTTTTTCTCTTTTTGTTTTGTTGCTGTTAGGATCAACTAAGCTCCTTTTTGAATAATTCAAGCGTATTACTGCAAATGGCAACAGATGATGATGATGACATGGCGATACAAAATATACATAAATTTATCATTGTTATACGGCCATGCCTGTCTGAATATATGGCCGTAATAACGGCGCTATAGCGCGAAATTTAAGTCAAGAAAGGAAAATGTTTTTGTTTTGATTGTTATTTTGAAATCATCTAGATACATTTGAGTCTTTGTTTTCGTTTTTTTTTTGTGTCGAATAAAAGCCAAATGGACAGGTAGTAAACAGCATTTTACTGATTATTTAAAACGCAAGAACCAAAACAAAACATCCAATCATACAACAACAACTACCCCATGAATTAGTTGAATTCCAAAGCAGCCATCTCAACACATCTGAAGATGTCTGAAGACGCGAGACGCTAGAGAGCAAACAAATGATTGAAGGGACGAAAGAAACCATTATTTGTATGTGAAATTATCCGTGTGCGTATTTATGCAACTAGCTATTTGAAGATTTGATTTGTGATTTTAACTTTTATTTTGTATGAATTCTGACAAGAGCCAATGCTTTGTGAATCCTGATAATTGCCTGGCTTTGATTCATATAATCAAGCGGTTTGAATGTTAAATTTGCGTTATAGTTCTTTGGAATTTTGTCGGCTTGTATTTGTTTTTGTTTTGTGATGACTTTTAGGATTTTCGAAAAAGAGCTTATAATTTTGGTGGCATTATCTTTTTTGAAACGAATTTGATATTGTTCTTCAAAGCACAACAATATTCTACCTATACGTAGTTACATACATACATATGGTGAATTTCACGTCAAGTGACCCAATTTTAAAAATCGATGTCTTCCTATTTGGATGAAATTTGCACCAAGGTTAGTACTATTGGAGAGTAGGCCAGAGACATATTTTCAGCTCTATCGGTCAAGAACTGCCGGAGTTAGAGGGGGTCAAAATTGGACATTTTGGTCAATTTTGGTCATACAGATTTTTTTTTTTTAATGAGTGTAACTTTTCACCTATTGGTCCTAGCAAAAATTGTCCAAAGCACTTTAGATAGCTATTTCTTCAATCATTCCAAAAATATTTTTTTTTTAATTTTAGAAAAAAAAATTAAAATTCTTTTTTAATTTTTTTTTCAATTTGGGTCCGTTTTTTCTCAAACGAAAGCTTATACAATTTACTTTAAGGCCTTTATAATCGATTAATGGGATGCGAGTGGTATATCTATCAAAAAAATATTTTTTAACTCAAGAATAGGATTTTTCAATATTTAGCAGATGTATCATTTTCATTTATATATTAATTTTATTAAATTATTTATTATTATTATTCTTATTTAGTATTATAAGTAATAAATAGATAAAAAAAAAGTGAAAATATCGCATATGGTACAAATTGAAACACTTTCTTTTTTTTATAGATACCCCACTTGCATCCCATTAAGTGACCACAAAGCTCTTAAAGAAAATTGTATAAGTTTTCTTTTAAAAAAAGGGCCCAAATTGAAAAAAAATAATTAAAAAAAAATGATTGAAGAAATAGCTATCTAAAGTGCTTTGGACAATTTTTGCTAGGACCAATAGGTGAAAAGTTACACTCATTTAAAAAAAAAACCTGTATGACCAAAATGTGCAATTTTGACCCCATCTAACTCCGGCAGTTCTGTACTGATGATATAGCTGAAAATTTGTCTCTGGCCTACTCTCCAATAGTACTAACCTTGGTGCAAATTTCATCCAAATAGGAAGACATCGATTTTTAAAATTGGGTCACTTGACGTGAAATTCACCATATGTATGTGTGTATATTTCAGAAAAGCAATAACTTTGAATTTATGTTGGATGTTGCATTGTTTTTAATTAGAAAACATTTTAAAAAACGCTACTAATTCTTTATAGATTTACTTAATTGAAATACTTAAAGTGATTTTAATACTTACTATTGAAACAGGGATTAATAGCTTTTGCTTCAATACAGCTCAATTTACAGTCAAACTTTTTTAATTTACAAAAAAAAAGTAAAACTTTCAGTCACTTTCACTATTAGTACAATTAGTCCTGAATGTCAGGTTAAACTGCAATGTTTCAAGGCCCCCATGGCCTAGTAAATGAATAGCACTGTGGAATATTGTAGAATTTGAGCCACTACGGCAGTTTTTTCATTTGTCTAAGTTTGAAACATATTGGCAGAATGTTTTCATGATTGCAGGGCGTCGCAATGTACCCATTGAAGATCTCTAAGTTGAAGTTTACCAAGTACCCTTTCATATTAAACCCATAAATTGTTTGTTGCCTACTTAGTTAGTTGCTTAATCAAAAGTAGTCCAACTAATTTTCCCACTCGATCGAACAATTTGGTTTAAAATTAATTTGTACAATAGACCATTATAACTAATTGTAAAATGTTGTTTACTTTTTTCTTTGATGGCATTTGAATAAGTTTTTAAAGCTTTCTAATTAATACTATAAACAAAATTCATTGCGACTCACTACTTCTGTTTGTATGCTCGAGTATCTGTGTATCATCTACATATGTATGTTTGTTTGCTTGTTTGTATTCGAGTATCGATCGGTAAGTGTATGTGTGGATTGCCTTATGAATAATGATTGTGGGAAATTTTCATAAAGGCCCAAACAAAAATAAAATTTTAATACTTACAAAATGATGTTGTACCCACACTTTTCTGGGCGATAAAATTTTTCTGATTGTTGCTTGTTTTTGTTTGTTTGCTGGTTTTTTTTCTATGTGTGTTTTTGTTGTTGTTTTTGTTTTTCTCCAGGTATTTTGTTGTTAACTGAAATAATAACAACAGTAATAACAATAACAATATTATTTCAATAATAACAACAAATGTAAACAAAAAGTATCATGAGAACATTTTTCAAAAATTATTTAACTTTTTTTTATTTTCATACACATTCATTAATGCCAGACTTTTAGAAGTTTAATTTCGTGACGCAGTATTACACCTTGTAAAAAGCGATAAATATAGACCTTTTTTCCATTTGTTTATTTCTCTCACAGATCACACGTCATCATACAATGTCATCTTATTTTGATACAGTATTCTTTTACAACGCAACAACGTCTTCAAATTATTCAGCTGTATTACGAAAATCAGCGTTCTTTCAGCAATTGTTTTTGTGCACATTGGTTTTATTGAGAAATAATTTTGGTGAGCAGTCCAGATAGTGTGATATTACACCTCTACAATTATCTTTAAAAAATAAATGTCAAAGATTGTAATAAAGGTACAAATGAATCACGTAATATATTACGAGAGACTTTACCATAAATAAGTTTTAGTAAACATGATTTATTATTAATTACTATATTAATATAGCTGTCATATTACATCTGCAAAAGTAAGTTTTGCCATTCATTCTCTAAAGATGTAGCGCTGATGAATTGTTTCGGCTTAGAATATTTCGATATCTTCAAGTATGTACATCAAAGAGATACTACAAACTCCCGAGAGGTTTCATTATTCTTTGTGAACACCCATTAAATAAGTAAGAATATTATTTAATATATAGTACAAGGGATTATATTTTAGATAATATATTACGAATTAGGATTGCACAAAATAGTTTCCTGTGAAACTAAAGGTTTTGACTAATTTATTTTTTATTTAATTATAACAAAATAGATTCTATAAAAATTATGCAATATACATGCGTATTTTCGCGTTTTTGTTAAAGTTACTTAAGCATGTTATCTGTATCTGTATGAGAGCATCATATATTAGCCAACCCAGCATACCATTCTAGGAGCGCTCTGAAAAAGGAGTCAGAAAAGAGTCCAACTAAAAAGCATTTTCGGAGCGAAAGAAAGACCCAGCACACTATACTAGGAGCGCTCCGAAAAAGGAGTCAGAAAAGAGTCCAACTAAAAAGCATTTTCGGAGCGAAAGAAAAATTTGCTTAAGAAATTAATTTTTTTCCATTTTTATATATTTTATTTAAATAAATTCCATTTTATTTTTTTTTTACTGTAAATACAATTTATTTAATATTTTTCCATTTCTAATTTAGTTTATTTGTAAATTTTGATTAAGTAAAAACAATTAAAACAAGTAAGAAAGTATAGTCGGCCAAGCCCGACCATATAATACCCTACACCCAGAAAATGTATAAAACAGTTTTTCAGAAATGAGCGCTATATGGGAGATATGACCTATTATGGACCGATCATAATAATATTGTACCGTATTGTTTGTATACATATGAAATATATTTGCGTTCAATATTATTTGGATACTAACATTTTTGAGTGAGTTATGCACTTAAAAGTGATTTTCGGAAGTGAGCCTTATATGGGAGCTACGATTAATTATGAACCCATCTGCACAAAATTTGTAAATGTGATTTGGCTTAATTTACCACTCATTTGTAATGAAATTTGTTTGGTTCCTTGCATAATTCAAACATTTATGATAGGTAAACCCCAATTTCGGGAGGACATTTGTATGGGGGCCAGGTGAAATAATGGACCGATTTCCACCAGTTTCAATCCCATCCGTCCTTGGGCCGAAAAAATATGACTTACCAAATTTTATCAAAATATCTTTAAAATTGCGACCTGTACTCTGCGCATAAGCTTTACATGGACAGCCAGCCAGCCGGACGGACGGACCGACCGACGGACATCGTTAAATCGACTCAGAAAGTGATTCTGAGTCGATCGGTATACTTTAAGGTGGGTGCTGGACCAATATTTCTGGGCGTTACAAACATATGTACAAATCCAATATACCCTCCCCACTATGGTGGTGTATGGTATAAAAATAATAAATGTGAACTTTTAATTTGTATTTAAAATTGCAACGACTCTTTTCTGAGCCCAAAAAACCCTCATAAAAGACTCTTTTCTGACATTATCTAAGAGCTCTTTCTGACGGACCATTTTCGAATATAATGCCCCTCTTTTCTGAAGGTTTTCGGAGTAATAATAATTGTTTTTTGGGCTCATGAACGCTCCGGAAAATGTGTCAGAAAAGACTCTTTTCGGACTCATATGGCTTGCTGGGAAGTGTCTACATGTATGTGCTCGTATGTGTGCGTGCTTGTATGTTGAGCTGATATTTCACCAACAATTTGTTTTCAGTCATTTATTATCGCATTTTCATAGTCGTTTGATGGGAGTTGTGTTTGTTGTTTGTACTTTTCATCCATTTCATTTGGTTTTGTATTCAGATATACATATGTACATACTCGTACATATTACCTGAATGTTTATTTCAGACTGTATAGTAAATTTGACATATTATTATTTGTTGTACCCTACATCGCCACTAATCATACAAATTGAAGGGTACATATTGTTAAAAAGTGAAACAAAAAATATTATTTTCTAATAATATTTCTTTTACAACACCAGAAATATGTCCGCCTTATAGTTAGTTAACATTTGACCTCAATGTGCATCCCTCTGAATTGTTCAAATTGTTTAATTTGCACCAGCACACTTTCAAATTCAAAAATCAAAAATGCTGCCACTTTAGGGTATCAAATAGTCGACCTTGCATAACTATACTTTTAAACATGTTTTTGTTAACGTGTTGTTTAATGAACTATTTAACTTTGTATTTACTACAGTTTGTGTCATTCTTAATGAAAACAAACAAACATCGTCAAAGTTCTTGGTCTGTATGAGAGATGGATGTCTGTCTAACTGCATGTCCGTCCATCCATTGTAGCTATACATCTAACGTGCAATGTGTAACAGACATTTTCGTTAATTTCTGCTATAGACGATCAAATTAGAGCCCCACAATGAGACGGGCAAAGATCGGAAAGTTATCACAATAGCTGGAAAGAATGTTGAAAGAAAAACTCTCCAAGCAATGTTGTAAATAAATAAAAGAATGATATTTTTATGTGGAACCCGTAAACAGTAAGTAAACAAATAAGTACGAGTATTCAAAATTTTCCCATGACAATATCAGTTTGTTTATTTGTCCGCCCGACCGTCTGTTGTCTATTTGTTCTGGTATTTGTATTTGGTATGTTAAATACTCACTTTTGTTACTTTTTATTCTCTTTTTATAATAATAATAATTTTTTTTCTATTCTTCTCGTATTGTTTTATGTTTAATATTTATCTAAATAGTTTGTTTAATTTAAGTGTAATATAATATGCCATTCCATTTAACAGCAAATAGTGTAGGTGCATGGGAGCATTATTTGATAGATCAATAAGCGATGGAAATTTTTAAATATTCCACGAATTGATATTATTTTTCGGACTAATGGGCTGATTGTATTTTAGGGATTATTATATATAATGCGAATCAAGTCCATTGAAAAGAGGGTGCTGTAGCGTAATTGGTTAGCGCATTTGATCATTAAGCAGGAGTTGTAAAATAAATATAAAATCAAGCTTTAACATTAATGCGCCTACTCACCACCAGAGGCGCTGCAATTCTGCACTAAAAACAAACATAATGCGCAATTTCAGAGAGTTCAAAAACTAAAATATAATATAATACCAATGACAAGGTACTACATCAGTATGTATATAAAACATTTCCGACATATATAAAGCATATACAAAGGCATTCATTTTAGCTTTCAGTAAAAATCCTAACATAGTTTCGGCATCTAGATTTTATATCACAATTTGAGACAGAATTAATTTTAAACTTCTACAAGTTAAAATTCTAATATTAAACTCTAGTTAATTTTTAGGGAATATTATTTCGAACTTTTTATATTTATATATTAGAGAAAATTCCTAATTAGGCTTGAGTTCGTGGACGGTGGACGCAGCAAAAGTAACAACAAATTTATAGTAATACAAAAATGTATATTTGTAAAACATAAATAAATTTCGTTCTAACTCATAACATGTAAAGAAATATGTTAATTCCCATATTCTATTTCTCAAAAAGTGGTGAGTTAAATAGATGATGTTTACAAGTAGATATTGGACAATAAACATTGCTGATGAAGATCTTGGCAGGGCAGAAAATGCATTTCAGTGTGCCATTTGTCTAGAAAAATATAGTTTTCACAATGGTATTCTTCGAGTTATTAATTAAAAACGAACTCAAGCCTAATTAAGAACTTTCTCTAATATATTAAACTCTAGTGATGTATCTACTAAACCTTTTTTTGCTCTGCAATTACGGAAAACTGTATTTGACAACATACATAAAATTACACATTCTAGAATACGTTTAACAAGAGGTTTATTTACCCAAAGAACTGCATGACCATCACTAAATAAAGATTGTAACAAATGGGTTAACATGCGACAAATTTGTCAAGTAAATCGTCACATAAAATCAAAATTTGTTAATTGTTCATTAAAAACTCAACGACTTGCAATAACTAATATGGACGACTATCATCTTTTACCCGAAGGATTGAAGTTATAACCTTAAAAAAGTATTACATCTGAAGAAGTCTGCAGGAGTTGGATTGAAAGCGTTAAGCAAATATTGCAAAAATTATTGGAGCTCATCATCAAAAATCCACAGCGTATCCACAGCACACAATCATGTGGATTCGTCGAAAGATTTCATTGCACACAAAAAACTGCTGTAATCGGCAATTAAAATGGCTGGTTCTACTAGGATTGCAGTTGCATCTCCTGCTGAATTAGTAAATAGAAATTCCTTCCCTGTGTTAATATATCTAAGTCAATCTTTTGAAAATGTCAAACCAAGACCAGTTAACCATCTGGCCCACGATGTCGAACGTTAACGTTCGCTTAGATAAGACTTATGACACAAACTTGATTTTTGGAATAAACAAACTTGATTCAGTAAAAAATAGATACGATAAAAGTTTGTGTCTTAAGTCTTATCTAAGCGAACGTTATCGTTCGACATCGTGGGCCAGAGGGAAATCTAAGCATGTCTATCAATCTAGCCTGATTAAACTAGGAAGGGGACAGACAATGTGGCACTCAGAAACTTTGTTTTAAATTTTTTATGAATATTCCAGTAACTATTGATTTACATTTTAATTATTATTTTCTTCATAAAATGTTCGTTTCTTAATAATCGATCCTTTATTTAATAAAAATACGTTTTGTAATTCTATCTATAAAGGTACGGTCACATTTGACAAATATTTCCTCAAAAAAGCGTAACCACTTGTTTTAGCACAAATTTGTTTGACGTTGTTTGCTCTTACAAGAGTTTTGCAAGATCAAACAGCATCAAATAAATTAAAACTAAATATTTGTTGTGCTTTGGCCTAAATAAGAAAAGTTTCTTTAAGTAAACAAATGAGTTCAAATAAATGTTATTTAGTGGTTACGTCATTTTCGGCAAATATTTGCCAAATGTGACCGTACCTTAAGTCTCATATCACATGAATATCTTTTGGATGAGACTACAGTCATTAAACTCGTTTAATTTTCAAGCGCAAAGTACAAATACCAAGGTGGTTTTCCAAAGGAACCTAAAATAAAGATTTTAATCAATCAAATTTTATTTAGTTCATATCAAAGTCACATAGTTTTTAAACATTGTGTCAGAGTTTTCAAAATAAATAAGTATTGTATGACTTCATAGCTGGTAATTTTACGGTAATAAAAAGTGTTTAGGTATTTGAAATTTGTTTTACTATTTGAGATATTTTGTTGTTATTTCTAAATGTCTTTTAAAAAATATTGACAATTGCAGCGGTGTGTATAGTATAGAAGAAAATTAAAGTAGCTAACGAAATAATTCACCTTAAGGCTGGCTACTTATGTTAACCAGACTCTAATAAAAAATAAAAAATCTCTATCGACAAGATGTTTATGTGTGTGAAACAATTAAAAAATTAAATGCCCCACACAGTGAAAAAACAACAACAGCCTAACAGCCTTCTTTCGACTACTCAAACGTTCGTTCCCTTTAATTATCCGTGCAACAAACAAAATGTGTATGTACATTATTCGAACACTGGGTTAAGACACCAATGCAATAACAATAAGACACAGAATTAAAGAATACCGCCACTGACGCCACAACTTAAGTCAACTCAATTACCTCAACCAGATATACAGAGAAAAAAGGAGCGCTGTCAAGGATTAACACATACAATTAAGAACAACACACCAAACTCGAAATACGAAAGCAACAACAACTAGGAAAAAACCAAACAAGCAAATTTATTACAAAAACAAAATGAATTTAATCGAAATGAAATGAAACGAATAAACCGAATAAAAAAACCAAAAAAAAAGGACAAGAACAACCACACTCGTGTTGGCTGAATGACTGGATGGCTGGCTGGCAGTTTGACTCAAATTAACATGTAATTATCTCAGTTTTTTTTTTTCAGTATTTAAGACACCTTCTTCTTTTAAATACGGATACAAATATTATACATACTATCTAAAGACATGTATGTCCAGACATAAGTATGTATGTATGTATGTACTCGTACATGCATACATACATTCAATTGATTATAGAAATATATCAAGTCTAGCAAACGTTCATTGACCACCAATTTCTTAAAGACACTCTTGACATCAGAGCTATAAAGTAATTTATTGAATGTTATACAGTTTTGCTTGGTTTTCACTATGTAATTTTTGTTGTCAAAACGGGTTGTCATATGGCGTCATCTATGTTTGCAATCATGATTTCAATGACAAACATGATTGTATGACAACCCGTTTTCATACAATTGCCAACAATTTGGACAATTTGACAACAAAAATGACAAAGTGAAAACGCGGCCTTTGAGAAAACCTAAAGTAACACTTGCTTGAAAAGCGGGAGTACTGGATTATCTTACAAAATATAAAAGAGAGCATTCATTTTACTTCAAACAGTTTTATATTCGAAAACAATTTGCTCCGGAGTAAGATCCGGAACTTAAGCTTGTTTTAAGTTTTTCAAACACGCATGCGATTACACAGGCATACTCCGAAAATTTTAATAAAATCGGACAACGCACAGTGGCGCCATTTGAGTTTTTTCGTTGCAAAAATCATATCCTTTGAACCGAATAAGATAATTGAACAGTTTAAACAGCGTATGATATGTTCAGCCTATGAAATGAGCGTTTGGAAAGGGTGCTACGCTTTGTAGGGGCCTACTTATGGGTTATCAAAGTTAAAATTAGTGGAAAAATTAATTTCTTATCTTATTCGGTTCAAAAGATATGATTTTTGCCACGAAAAAACGCAAATGGCGCCAATGTGCGCCATACAATTTCTGCAACCATGTCTTTTTAAACTTTTTTACCTCTATAAACCAAACGGGCACGTACGGGCAGATAAAACCTTTTGAATTATGTAAAGAAATAATCAGAGAACAGGGTTTGCAAATATGGCAAACTTACAAAAATATAATTTTTTTTTGTTTTCAAAGTTTTTTGTCAAAGTTGAAAAATAGTGAAAAAACGAATAGTTTTTAAATAGTGATTTACCAGGTGAAACACAAATCAAACAGATAATTTTTTTTATCATTATACATTTAATAAATACATCAATCAATACTAAGAAAAAATATGGCGAATCGTTACCTATTTTTCGTGATATTACACCTGAAATCGCAACAAATTGACTAAAAATTTTTTGTTTTTTTGAAAACCGAAAGTCGGTCAACTTTGAACGGTTATATCTTCTAAACTAAAAATGTGATATTATTAAGAATTGCATATTTGAAATCGTTGAAAAGTTTCCTATAACATTGGTTTATTCAAAACTTCGTCGGCGAAAATTTTGATTTTTGCAACCTCGTTTGCTCTACGGGCGCCACTGTGCCACGTTAAGCCTTGAAGTTAAAATGTCAATATAAGTTAAAATTTGATAATAATCTATTTTAAACATTAAACGAATTTCAGGTTGGTTTCCACCAAATTGAATAACAATTTAAATAATTATAAACGTAATGAGTTTGGTGTTAGTAAATTAGTGAGAGTGACGGTCTATAGTTTGATTTCTTTGACCAAGTCGTGAAAAACGCTAATGATATCAAAGCAGGACTTTCCATCTCTGCAAAATAGCATTTGAATAAAAAACATGCCATGGACAGCAATCGAGAATTATTTACACTCAGATAAATATTGCAAAATCTCTTTTTTTTTACTTCAAACAATTTTAATGAATTGATTCTTTGATATCGAAATTTAAGTCATTTACTGAGACTCTTCCTATTTTTTTTTGCAACATTGAAATTTACACTGTGATGATGTTCTTGTACTTTTTAATCACAAAATGAAACGCAACGAATTGTCGGCGACACCCAACCAAAAACAAACTCGTTAAGAACACCTTAAATTAGCCCTTAAGGAGGTGCGTCATACATATACTACTTACACAGGCAATGAACAAACATTCACACAAACACATTCGTACATGTTTGATTTGCTTTACACTCAATAAATTGGCCTGTAATGTTGCGTGCGTGTTGCATGCATCACTCATTGACTACAATTTAAGGTGTGTCACAGGTCCTAAGAAGAAGATAATGATGATGCTGTGGCTGCTGCTGATCTTACTCAACCAACAAGCAGACTGCACTATGAACAAACTATAAGCTGATTAAGAAAATAAAATACAAAAAAAAAAAAAAACAAACAAAATTATGCGTGAGCGTTTATTTCCTTGCTCTATCATCAACGTCGTAGTCAGTTCTTTATTGTCTTTAACCACGCCGCTTGACCACCCGTACTTAATTTATAAACATTTATCAGAGAAAAATTAAGACGGAGAGATAATTACACTAAACTACTAAGTAGTTCATAGTATTGCAAAGCAGCTTGTCCACTTTTATATTATTTATCTATATTCTGATGAAAACTGAAATTTTCTGAAAATGTTAATTTAATTTCTTACAGAACTTTCCTAAATAAATGTAAATGCAAAATTTTTACTATTTTTTACAAAGCTTTGGAAAATTTTCAATACAAAGAGTTAAATATGGGAAAATAACAAAAACAATCAAACAGACTGGAGACCTCCAATACTCGCAAATGGTTTTCACACTGCTCTGCTTTCGCAAAACTTTATGTCTGGTTGAACATAACTAGATCAAGAAAGTCAATAAGGCATAAAATAAAAGTGCTAACAGCATTCGTTGTCTATGGCCATCAAGTAGCGACTCATCAAGTCAGAGAATTCGGACTTTCTGATAGAGTTTAATAAACACCATATGTCTTTTATACACATGATGTTATATTAATATTATAATCAGTGGAAGTGCATACATATGAGCGTGTGAGTTCCAAAAATTTTAAAATTAAGATAACAATTGATGCTGTTAGTTCTTTTGATACTTTCTTGTATCAATTCATATCCTCTCTTATGTCTTTTTATATCCTAAAATTGCAGTTCGTAGCAAAACTGTTTCGTTCCAATTAACAGTCATTGTCAAAACTATCTCGTTGCATATTTCGTAGCAAAACTCGTTAGTTCCCTGTTTAAAGTGAGCCAAAGTACCATCGTATGTTAAGATTATTACTCGCAATTATTAAGATCATTATTGTGATTTGTTAGAAATACAACAACCATTAAAATGGTCAGATAACTTTGCAAAGGGAGATTAATTATAGAATGAATTCCTGCGACCCTAAACCATTTTTGAGGTGAGGAAAGAAAATCAAAGATATTATTCGATTGAACCTGAAGAGAAAAAAAAAGATGTTGGAGCCCTTTTGTCCAATTCTTTTGGAGAAAATTGGAGACAAAACGAAACCTTGGAATTTCATGTTTCGATTTTCGACAACGACAATGCTGGTCATGACGTGAAAGAAAACAACGAGGAGTAAACTGAAGATGAAGTACTTTCTTTGTCTGTTTAAAAGTTCATATGTTTTATTTTAATTTTTTAACAAGTTTCCTTAGTTTTATTAAATTAAATATAGTCAAGCTAATAATTTTACTGGTGGGTTATTGTAAGTTGCAAAACTCGTTCGTTCCAAACTTCAAAACTTAATTTTTCTTTAGTTAAGGAGTATTGATTTTGTAAATTTTAAGGTTTTAATAAAAAATATTCTAATATTTAAGAATTAGTAGCTTTCAACATATTTGGCTCATTTACTAAGCTGTAGCAAGTTTTTAGCTTTTTACCAAAATTTTGTAAACATGGAACGAACGAGTTTTGCTTTTCACCTCCTCATATATAAAGACAAAATAAAATAAATTTCCTTTCTTCTATAGAATATCATATTGTTAAATGTTTTCAAATTCATTTCCATTTAATTTATAGTCGGCAGAGCCAAATATATCAGATACCGGTTTTTTTTTATTAAAAACCCGATTGTAAATTTAATATTTTCGATTAACCGGTTCCAAAATATATTAAATTTGTCTTAATTTTTGAACGTGTTTTGCCTATTTAGTATCGATCGGATTAAAATATGTTGCAAAAACTGTTTGCCTATTTGTAAGAAAATAAAAAATTTTCGGTTCCAAGACCGATTCCCACTGATTAGGACACATTTTCGAAGTATAAGTGTGTTTCTTTTACAAACCAATGTTATTAAATATATTTAGAAATACTTCAATAATTGTATTTTCGATCTTTCGCTACTTCTTTGTTTACCTCCTTAAAGTTTTTTTTTTTGTTTTTTCCTACTAGATATAATAAGAAATATTTAGAAATACAGCTTCATCCATTTCGAGGTTCACTACTCAAATTTAATGGGGAATGTTTATTACACAACGTAACAAAATAAAAAAAATTTCATATGCTTTTAAAACCACTATACAATTTTGATGTATCATGACTACCTTTGTACAAAAATGGTAAAATTTTTAAATTCTATGGATAGATTTTTTTTTAAAAATTTTTTTGTAAAATTGCATTTTTTTTAGACGCTTTTTCACATTATTAGTGATAACTCAAAAACGGCTAATCGGATATTATTCAAATATAATCAGAAAAATTAAGATTTACATAGCCTTTAATCCGTCTATATCTTTTGCTTTAATCGGATCAACAGTTTCGGAGTTATAATAAAAAATGTAAGAAAAAAATATATTTTTTACGTAAAAATGGCAAAAATTTTTGTTTTAAAAAAATCATGAAAAATAGAAAACGGCAAAAAATATTCAGATTCATTATTCTGTTACAAAGCCAAAATAATAGCAACAAAACGAGATATCGACCATAAAAAGCGACTGATTATTTTCGAATTTATTCACAATTAAGTAAATTAAGCAACAAACCGTGAATAACCTATATTTAAATTTATTACAACATATAAAATAAGAAAATAAATATTATAAACTACAAACTGTGGAATTTTCTTTTATGAGATTTTCTATTATTGAATAACGAAGTATTACTCTGAATACTCCAGCAAAAATCTGCCATCATGTGTGCATCCCAGCGACCCTGGTATCGTTCCTCCATTGTCCGAATATCTTGATGAAATCGTTCGCCCTATTCCTCACTGAAGTCTGCTAGATTTTCAGGAAAACGATCTTGGTGACTGTGAAGGTAATGTACTTTGACGCTCATGTTGCATCCAAGATTCTGGAAGTGAGTTAACATCTCTTCAACGTGCGCAACATAATCATCATCCTTGTTATTTCCTAAGAAATTTTGAATAACCCATACAAACGAATCCCATGCATTTTTCTCAATTTCTGACATTGAACTGAGAAAATCGGTATCTTTGACCAATTTGCGAATTTGTGGGCCGGTAAATATTCCTGCTCTCAGCTTTTCCATACTCAAATTTGGAAATTTCCTTGAAATATACTTGAAACATTCACCATCTTTGTTAAGTGCTTTAACAAATTGTTTCATCAGACCAAGTTTAATGTGAAGAGGGGGTAATATGATACGATCTCGGGGCACCAGAGGTACATTTATAACATTTGGCATACCTGGATTCAGTGTTTCCCTATAAGGCCACTGTTTTCTCTGCCAGTGTTCTGACTTAGCTCTGCTGTCCCATAAACATAAAAAACAAGGGTATTTGGTATAGCCACTTTGTTGACCTAATAGGAAATTTACCATCTTAAAATCAACACAAATTACCCAGTTATGTTCACTATACTTTATCTTCTTCATGACCAATGCAATTACAGAGTATTCTTCTTTCACTTTGGTTGAATGTGCGATTGGCAAGGAGTGAAATTTAATTCCATTATGCAAAAGGACACACTTCAAGCTGCGTTTTGATGAGTCAATAAATAAACGCCATTCGCTTGAATCATATCCATGTAAGCCCATGGCAGTCATCAAACCAGGAATATCTGTGCAGTAGACAAAATCGTCCTCTTCTGCAAAATAATGAAGTAAGCCTTTTTCTCGAGTACGGTAATACGAAACTTTAGTTTCCTCCGTTATGAGATCCGATTCCTTCATCCGGGATGCAAGTAATTCCGAAGATGCTTTTGACAATCCAAGTTCTCTAATTACATCATTTAGCTGGTCTTGATTCCATGGTCTCGGCGAGAAATTTTTGTGCGGGATGAACTCGTCATTTTCAGATATAGTTGGTAGTTCTGAATCTGAACTTCCTGATTGAGAACACATGCTTGAGGTTGAGTGTCCTTGTGAAGATGAAAGCACTTGACTAGAGCTTGGACCCCGATCTTGTGCATCCATAATTTGCTGTGAATATGGAACTGCAAGTTGAAACTCATCAGCAGACCTCGTAGGGTAAGACCATCGCATATGTTTTCCAAAGCCGGTTTTTGTAGTTAAACAAAAATAACATTCAGATTCATGTTTCGCTGTTTTTCTCCATAGCATAGGCTTCAAAATTCCCCAGTGTGGTCTGAAAAAATTTTAAATTACGAATATGAAAAATTTAGTTAAGACATTTTTTAAGTATAAAATATTCTAAATGTATTAACCTATACTTACTTTTTGTTAGATGTGCTTATAGTTAAATTGAATCGACATGAAGTACATATAGTACTCGGTGTCCAATGCTGCTTCAAATTCTTCGGATTTATATTAAAGCAATCTTCATATGACTTTTGCACTGAAGTTGAGAAGCACTTCCGTTTTTTTTTCGTTGATATATTGTCCGCACACATAACAAAATGAATCCGGATAGTTTTTACATACATTTCTTATTCATCCAAAACACTTCAACAGAACTTGGATATTGTATAGTAGTTTTAAAAGCATCTATTTTTTTATTTTGTTGCGTTGTGTAATAGGAAGATATCAGTCAATTTTAATGAAATTTTATATTTTATTGTTTACAAGTAGAAAAAAAAAGATAAAATCGTAAAAAATTTTACACCAAGTAAAATGTTTTTGTAAATTGTCTTCGGCAAGTCCTCAAGTACATGTAATGGCCAGGGCAAATTGTAATAACTGGAAAACTGTTTAACTGATTTTAAAGATATGTAGCTTATTACAAATCTCATTGTGTTTACACTAAGAATCAGAATCCACTTTTTTGCAAAAGGGGGAATAAATAGCTTTAATTTTGCAAAAACTCAAAATTTTTAAATTTTTTTCCATTCAAACGCTATTTTTCAGATTTGGGGCCTGGGCGCCACGTGTTAACCTTGTCCAAATTCGACTAAAATTTTGCGGGTGAAAGTTTGTCACCAAATCTCATAATAATCCGATATGAAATTGGAAAATTTATTTTTTTTCATACATTTGAAAAACCGCTCTATACGTAAGTATATCAAGCAAAAAACTAAAATTTTGTGAAAATAAGCGAATTTACTTTATTGTGAATAAATTCGAAAATAATCAGTCGATTTTTATGGTCGATATCTCGTTTTGTTGCTATTATTTTTGGCTTTGTAATGGAATAATGAATCTGAACATTTTTTGCCGTTTTCTATTTTCCATGATTTTTTTAAAACAAAAATTTTTGCCATTTTTACGTAAAAAATATATTTTTTTCTTACATTTTTTATTATAACTCCGAAACTGTTGATCCGATTAAAGCAAAAGATATAGACGGATTAAAGGCTATGTAAATCTTAATTTTTCTGATTATATTTGAATAATATCCGATTAGCCGTTTTTGAGTTATCACTAATAATGTGAAAAAGCGTATAAAAAAATGCAATTTTACAAAAAAATTAAAAAAAAAAAATCTACCCATAGAATTTAAAAATTTTACCATTTTTGTACTAAGGTACCCATGATACATCAAATGCATATAGTGGTTATTCGAGCATATTTTCGCTGTTGCCCTGTGTTATCATTTGAAAGAACATTCTTTGGTATTTATTTTTTGAAGATTATGTCTATCAAATGTTGGCCGTTGCTACGTCGCAGATGAGCTATCCGTTGAGTCCAATTCGAGCATTTCGACTGGTAACTGGCGACTGACACGCGTGATGTTTTCCTCCAAGGCCTGAATCGAAGCGGGTTTGTCCGCATAAACTTTACACTTTACATATCCCCACAGGAAGAAGTCTATCGGTGTGATATTATCCTGGTAGCCAATCGACCGGCCCAAAACGTTAAATTATGCGCTCACCGAAGTGTTTTCTCAATAAACTCATTGATTGATGCGCTGTGTCGGAAGTGGCGGCGTCCTGCTGAAACCAAATATCGCCGAGATCATGAGCTGCAATTTCAGGCATCAAATAGTCGGTTATGATGGCACGATTGACGGTTACGTTAGCAACGGCATCATTTTTAAAGAAATATGGAACGATAATTCCACCGGTCCACAAACCACACCAAACCGTTGTTTTTTCTCGATGAAGTGGCAGTTCTTGACTCTCTTCAAGTTGCACTTCGTCCCAAATTTTGTTTGTTTACATACCCATTGAACCAGAAATGGGCCGATTATTCCTCACAGAACGAGAATTTTCGTAATAAAGTTGAACGATTTGTAAACGTTGTTTAGGCGTAAGTCTTTCCATTATGAAATGCCAAACAATACTAAACAAAAACAACATGACACCATGACACGTGATCTGTCGAAAAAAGGCTATTGGAAAAATTATCTCTACGTGAACCACCTATTATTATCAGGTCTCCAAAAAGACTTAAGCCTCAGTTAGCCGACTGTAACGGAATGTAGTGTAATGACGTAAAAATGTAAGTAAATTCTATTTCTTACAGATTCATACATTACGGTGTTGCGTTACTTTACATCTCCATAACCATTTGCATTACAATATCCATCAGGCTAACTGAGTCTTTAAGTTTAGAAATATTTGTAAATAATTTTGCCATATTTTACTGATCTGACGCTCTTTGTGGACAGCTTGGTTTTTAATTAAAAAATAGTTTTGATTAATATGACTTTTTATGAATTTCTTGTCGGTTTCCCTTTGAATTGTTTATTATTTGTGAAACTATACCACTGAATTCTTTATGAATAATTTTATTTTATAGGCGGCCGTAAGTTTACAGCTCACATAGGTTCATATCACTGGTCTTTTTGTGTTACCTGAAATGATAAGAGAGTGAGAAAGAGAAGAAAGGGGAAGGAGATGGATAGAGATAGATAGTAAGTATAAGTAGACAAGGGAGAGAGTGTCGGGTCCAATGGTTTGTAAAAAAAAGGTGGAGTAAAAACACTCAGAGTAACGACCAAGTAGTTTCAAAAGAAAGGATTGGAGTATCTAATCACGTAGCTAGTTACTTCTTCTAATGAAGGCATCAACACTCTACAATTTCAAATTTGATATTTTAGAAAGACTATTAAAGATGTTACGCAAAGAACTCATTGCTGTACATTGACACAGAAGATGAGAGAGGGGTTCCTCCTCCTCTTCTCCATTATTGCAACTTTTGCAAAAGTCATTGAAGAGTATCCATGGTTGCCAAATTTACAGTGTCCTGTGATCACTGACACCAAGTTACTTAATTGTGATCGCTGTAGTTTTCGGAAGTACTACGTACGTTCCCTAGGCCAAAGCCTAGGCCAAATCAATAACCCGTGAAAGTCTGTTATTTGAAATACATGATAGCCTATCAGCTAAACAACTGAAAAAGGCTTAAGTTACATTTTCCGTAGTTTTCTGTTAAAATACAGTGTCTCTGCAGCAGTCTGAAGTTTTAGGCAAAAATTATATTAAGGTTTTTTCGACTTCGTTGCTGTTATTTTGGTTTCTTTTTATTAGCAACCATATTTTCTCAGATTCAGCTTCAACATACACACGCACGTCGTATAACCATTGACATGCTAACATACAGCAACAGCCAACAGCACAGCAGTATTCCGTGTTGCAAGACAATTTTACTAGATGTGGCGCTAAGAATAAAACCTCTTTAGATGATTTGACTAAAGGCGACGATTTTACACCCTAATTAAGTGTTATCTAGGGACCTTCTCATTAAGTTAATTGCACGACATAAATGATGCTGATCAGACGTTCGGTCCTTCGTTTCTATTTGTCCGGACTTTGGAGTCTCATGCGATGTTGCTGTCTGGCTGGCTGATTGGGGTTGCCTCTTTGTCGGCATCATCGTTTTATGATCATGTTTGTTATTTTATTTTTCTTTTCATAACCATCATTTCAGTTGATCAGCGTGTGCGTTTGTGGGTGTCTTTTCATCGTGTGCATGCGTGAGAATCCACAAAAAGGTGTATTTAATAAATAAAAAAAAAATAACAAGATAAATAAAATTATTTCATTTAAAAAATTTGTTTATCGTTTTTAATGTTTTATGGCTGTTAAATATGAGTCACCCACCCAATACTAAAAACCTGTGTGGAGAGTGTTACAATTATTTCTTTTTATTTGTGTGCTTTAAATTAAATTTGTATGCAAGGCCACACTATTCCATACCACAGCACAACCATCCGGGCCGGACCGAACCAAAGTCACCAATAAACGATTTGTATTGTGCGACTCCAAGTGCTGTGGGCAACAAAAAAATTAAACAAGAACATAATTCACATTGACACACATTTGTACTCGTAAAGTTTTTTGATTTCACTATGTGAACTCAATTGTCATTGTCATCATCGGCAGTCAGTCAGTTAGTCAGTCATTCAGTATTTGTACAAAAAACCGCAATGTGGAGTAGGACAAGGCACTATTAAATCATACATTTTACTGATAAACAACAGCAACAATAGCTTCGAAAACATCAGTAACGACAATGAACACTTGAAAAAAAAGTTAAACATAAAAATAAACAGCAATTTGTTTTCTGGGAATCTTGATATTGTTTATCTAGAAAGTAAAAGTACTGTCAAGCTTTGATGTACAAAGTGCCTTTAAATCAATTACTTTCCATTTTAACTTAATTAAAGTCACATACGAATGTGAGCTGAATCCTTAATAATTAAATAAAGTATTTATTGTTCACATAAAATCTGTCACTTCGTTTTATTTTTTTTTTTTGTCAAGAAATTTAATCAGTTGAAATATTTTATATGATCGCGTGCTGAGCCATAGAAAATCAAATACAAAAAAATGTACAACAAAGTTCAAAGGAAAGTTAAAGCTGTAGTTTTTGACAACAACAATTATTAGCGGTTTGATATAAGTATGCAGTGCAGGTGTATTAAAATGTTATGCAAAAGTTAATGCGATCCATCGAAACAAAGACACGATTTTTTATAAAAAAAATTTAATTTGGGTTTATGCTTAATTAATAATAAATAGGAATCAATTTGTGGTTTAAAAGTAATTAATCGCTTCTTGGTTACAAACATATTAAGACATTTATTTAAACGGATTTTATGTGAACAATTCTTTAACTTAATTAAAAGCCCTGGAATGTATGTAAAGGTTAAATATAAATGTTCGCAACCACTTTATAAATTACTGCTTTTAATAATTAACATATACATACATATAATATTTAATATTTTTATCTTGGAAGTATCGGATTTTAAGACCTATTTTTACAGGCTGAAGGTATTTTGGAGATCTGTTCTGTAATCTATATATACAAAAAAAAATATATAAAAGAAATTCGGACGCTAAGGGGATAAAACGGGTAAAATGGCAACTGCATATATCGAAAAGGAGTGGACAGGTATCTGGTACTTTTTGAAAATTCGAAATTTTAAATGATCAAAATGGGTAAAAACGGTACCCGAGCAGCCTCTGTTCTTCAAAACACGGAAATAAAATTTAAAATACCTCTGTCTAATAATCAATGGAGAGCAGAAATCTTTTATGTCCTAAAAATTGTGTCCCATTTTGGTGCTTTTCTATCAAAACCTATTTTCTCGATAAAAATATCTAAAAATATTAGTGTCCAATTCCAGGACTTGCAAATAATAACATTAACAATTTTCTAAATTTGTTCTACCCAACGAACGAAACTGATGGCTAACGGGTGTCACAATGGGATAAAAATTACACTCGTAAAACCCTATGGTTGCCTTTGTAGCTGCTAAATAAATAAATATAAAACGAATTAGAATGCAATATTGGACTGTGGTAAATCTTAAATACCCTCCACCTAAACGTAATAAGAAATACAAAAGCTGCACTGGTTTTTTTTATTATTTTAATTATATTAGATATAATTTTAATGCCAAAGGATGGATCCTTTGACCATTATAGTTTTGATTCTGCTAATTTATGATAGTCCGTAAAGAACAAAAATCAAACAATGGTAGAATTTCACTGAAAGACATATAAATTTGTTTGTTCAACTATCAAATACAGCATTTCATTGTCAAAAAATAGATAAAATAGTTCAAGAGGAGATTTTTCACAACGTCACGGATGCGGTCTTCTTTAACCCTGCTACTACGTTTAGGGTCTTTTGATGACCCATGCGTATTTAACATTGCATAACTTGCAAAAAAAACGTGTTTGTCCGTCAGACCAACACACAATCACTCTAACGACGATATATTGCATTGATCACAAGCCTTAAAAATATTTTCGAAATGTACAAATTTAAATTTTCTCAATAAAAAAATGTCGGGTCAAAATATGACCAAAACATAACATGTGTATTTTTTTTCTAACATAGTAGCAGGGTTAATGTTTACTGGCGTTTTATCAAACATTAGTAGCTTTTTTGTCGATCGTGACTGTTTTACGGTGATATCGTTTCCTCTAGCGATTTAATGAAATGTTGCCTTATTTCCTATACGTTTCTGCCCATTGGTAAGTAAGATTACCAAATGGAAAAGTATCAATCTTTTAAGCTTTTAGTGAAACTAAATCAAATTGATTTTTATATGAGATAAAAGCACTGGATTATTGGTTAGAAACAAATAACTGTTAGCCAATTTCATTTCTTAGATTATTTTTATACAAGTTTCCAAACATGTCCATTTTTGGAGGTTAAAAGTAATGTAAAAAGTATAGTCGGTCAAGCCCGACCATTTAATACTCTACAGTGTAGAACAGTTTTTCAGAAATGAGCGCTATATGGAAGATATTACCTATTATGGACCGATCGATCATTCAAAAATTTAGTGTCATGATTTCTGTGAATATAAATATTATATGTGTTAAACTTTATCTCGCTATAAATAGTTTTAAAAGATTTATGGGGGTTAAAGTGAATTTTGGAAAGTGTCTTATAAGGGAGTTTTGACTAATTATGGACCGACCATTTCTAAATTAGATGTCATCATTTCTGTATATATGAAACTTATTTGTGTTTAATTTTATTTAGATACCAACATTTTTAAGAAATTTATGGTCGTTAAAGTGATTTTCGAAAGTGGGCCTTATATGGGAGCTACGACTAATTATGGACCGATCATCATAAAATTGTTCTATATTATTTGGATAGCGATATTTTTAAGGGAGTTATGCTCTTTAAATTGATTTTCGGGAATGGGCCTTATATGGGAGCTATGATAAATTATGGACCGATCTGCACAAAATTTGTAAATCTGATTTGGCTTCATTTACGACTCATTTGTTTGCATACTTGGATAATTCAAACATTTATGATGGGCCTTATATGGGAGCTATGATAAATTATGGACCGATCTGCACAAAATTTGTAGATCTGATTTGGCTTCATTTACGACTCATTTGTTTGCATACTTGGATAATTCAAACATTTATGATCGGTAAACCCCAATTTCGGAAGGACATTTGTATGAGGGCCAGGTGAAATAATGGACCGATTTCTACCAGTTTCATTCACATCCGCCCATGGGCCGAAACAATTTCACGAACCAGATTTGGTCAAAATATCTTAAAAATTGCGAGCTGTACTCTGCGCACAAGCTGTACATGGACAGCCAACCAGACGGACGGACGGACATCGTTACGTCGACTCAGGAAGCGATTATGAGTCGATCGGTATACTTTAAGGTGGGTGCTGGACCAATATTTCTGGGCGTTACAAACATCAGTACAAA
Organism: Bellardia pandia; assembly: GCA_916048285.2. Taxonomy (NCBI): domain Eukaryota; kingdom Metazoa; phylum Arthropoda; class Insecta; order Diptera; family Calliphoridae; genus Bellardia; species Bellardia pandia. The sequence continues at coordinate 63,103,618 of OU696531.1, read as the reverse complement.
TCCAATATACCCTCCCCATTATGGTGGTGTAGGGTAAAAAAGGTATGTATGACAAGTTCATTTGATTGTTTGCACTAAAAGGGAATTACCCAAAATTTGTGATATGAACATATTTCGCAAAAATTAAATTTAAACCAAAAAATTTTTAATCGTGTTAAATGGAACAAAATCGTGTAAAAAATGTAAAATTTGTTTATTTTCAAACCGTGAAAAATAAGACCGTGTAAAAACAGAATTACTTGTAATTAACTTTTAACCACTCAAAATTTAAATCATCATATGCCAATTGAAACTCAAGTACTAACTGGTAAAAAGGGACATTTTCAGTATTTTGGTAACTTTTTTTAAATGAATTTTGTTATCAATACTTCTTTTTGAATGTTTTCAATAAAATTTGTTTACGCCTCTACTGATACTCAAACATAGATTGTTAGTCTACAATTCAGTAGACCAAACTCTTGGGCAACCAGAATTTTAATGTCCAAGCTTTTAATGGTTTAGTGCTACGAATAATCTACATTCGATTGAGTCATACTCGGTTCCAATGATATTTAGAACATAACATCCATATCTATATATAAAATTAAATGTGGGTTTGTTTAGCGGTCTATAGGGCCTGATTCAGTAAAACTAAAAACACGTTTACCTAGAAAATGTTTATGAAAATCACTCACTTTTGTATATTTTTTGAATGATTATTGACTTTTCTAGGAAAACGTTCTATAAGTTTTACTGAATCAGGGTCTCTAGACGGCTAAAACCGATTTTCTTGAAATTTTACAGTGTATTCCTGTTTAGAAGAAAACATAGACCGCATTTTGTTTTAAAATTTCAAGTGGCGAGGTTCCACGTACGAAATAAGTATTAACAGTCATATATCTCAGAAACAGCTACAGCTAGAGTCAAATTTTGTGCGGACTATTTCATCCATGTCCATATGAACATTTGACGAAAACATCGGCAGACTAGAAATATTGGGCGTCGTATCCCCAACATAATATAAATGCTAAAAATCTGGGAAAATATAACATCTAGAGTATTTAAGTTTTATGAGATTAACTTTAGTGTTAATATGAATATTTAGGACGAAAATAGTCGGAACACCAATAGTGGGCGTGGCACCTCCCATATAAATTTAATTCGATTTTATGTAAATCTAAAACAGCTACACTTCTCAAAAATTGTAAGAGAAACTTTGAGAAAATTCAAACATAAGTTGTTGAGTTTGTAAAAATGGTACCACCTGTACGAAGTAAGTACTAAATTCGTATATCCCAAAAAATACAACAGCTCAATATTAGGGATGGACAAAAAACATCGATGTTTTAAAAACACTCGATGTATTGTGTCGAAACATCGATATAATCCGATGTTTTTTTTGCTCCTAAACAATCGGAAAACATCGATGTTTTCTTTCGATGCATCGAAATGACAAATTGTATACAGAACGTGTATATTGGTATATAAACGTGTATACATATCTAACATTTTAGACCTTCGATTCAAAAAAATACACTTTAATGATGCAATAGCCGTTGCCAATGCTGTATCAAAGATTAAGGAATTAATGAAAAATATTCTTTTGCAAAATGAAGATATTGAATCTGACTCAGAAAAATCCGAAAAGTGAGGATACTTTTTCATTATGGACTAGCCATTATAAACTGGTTCATAGAAATTGGAAAAGCAAGAAGACTGAAGATATATTGTCTGATGAACTTTAAGTTTAGTTGATGACTTCTGTTGGAAGACTGAACGAAAATCCGTTGGATATTTGGAAAGATTATAAAACACAGTTTCCCAAGCTTGACAAGATCGCTTTTAAATACCTTACAATGGTGGGAACATCGGTTCCGGTGGAAACTTCGGACTCAACAAAGAATCATATTGAGTGGTGAAACACTTGGTAAAGTTTTATTTCTAAACAGTATTGAAAAAATTTATTGGGAGATGTAAAATAATTTTAAAATTTTTCGAAAATATAATAATGATAAATAATTAAAAAAAAAACAATCGATGTATAAAAAACATGGAAAATGATTGAGTTTGGGACAATAGACGTGGAACCGCCTATACTAAAATTCGTCCATACAAATTAAACTAAAAAGCTATATCTTGGTAAACTGCTAAAAGGATAGAACATTTGTACTTGCGCCTTGAACAAAATCACAATCGAATGGTTTATCATCGAATTGTCTTTCTCAAGATAGAATAAAAACTAAGGTCGCGTTTTCACTATGTTTTCATGATTGATAACATATATGACGCCATATGACAACCCGTTTTCATACAATTGCCAACAATTTGGACAATTTGACAACAAAAATGACATAGTGAAAACCAAGCATAATCTATAAGAAAAAGTGTGCATAATAATTACAAAATAATATTTAGGTACTTTTTAACTCTTCAATTTTATTTCATTACGATTGGATAGCATAGCACACCTTGATTTAGCTAGTCTATTATAAATCTAATTGAACAAAAATATTTTATTTGATATGGAATTTCAAAATAATACTTATGTTAAGTATTTTCGAATAAAACAAATGGCGAATTTATGAAAAAGTTATATGTTATTATAGATCCCAATTAAGAATTATTTGACGGCACAAAATATAAGAGAACCAGCCCTTTAATTCAATATTTGGTCATTAGCGACAATTATTTATTATAAATATGTGACACTTCAAAAGTTATTTATTGAAACAGAATACTTCATTGGAGAAAATTCTAATCAAACATACAATATCTAAAATCAAAATAGAATTCAGAATAGTTCTCAGTAAATATAATCCCTTTTTAAGTAAATATTAAAACTTTGTATGAATTAATAAGTTTATAACAAAAGAAATAATATAACACATGCTTTCTCATCTACATGAACACAACATTTTATAATTTTCTTATTCCGATTAGGCAAAGACACTTTAAACATTCCATTTAATTTTAAATTTACATATCTATGGCACCGATATTAATCTTGACTTGAGTTTTTAAGCAAAATAAAATAACAGCAACGATGATAATAAATTACCTGAGCGATTCCTATTAATAACTTTAATTAACAAAAATAAACCCTTTTTTGTTAAACTCGACAACAGTAACAACAACACACAATTTATAAAAAGGAATCCTTTTAACAAACTTGTAAAACATCTGAAGGCATAAAATATGTTGCACACAAACCAACACTCACTCTGCCTCTTGCCACACCGCTGCCGAAAAGATAGAATACTGGGTTGAAAAGGAATCTGTATTTGACCAGACTTGGTAGACAAACAGCTATACAAAAAAAAAACACACGGACAGACAGACAGACAGACAGACATACATTGCAATTCATATAGTGTGGGAACTGAATTATTCAAATCAAACCGAACAAAAGAAAGAGAGTTTCATTTAAGCTCCTCTTGAAAGTCAGCCCAAGAACGAACAAATGAGTATTGAAACTATTTTATGAATACTCGTATTATGTAGATGGTTGGTTTTCTTAAAGGATTTAGTATATTGCAAATTTTGTATTTAACTTTTCGCTTTTTCGCTGTTTTTTTTTTAGCTTTTTGTTTAGATTACTCATATGCATATTTATTGCATTTTCTTCTTTGCGGTAACGCCCCCATATTCACAATGGAATTTCAATTTCATTAAAAGAATCCATAAAAAATCATTAAAAACCAAAACAGTTTTAAATGCACAAGACTAAAATATTTACGAGGTTGTCTTCTGTCTACAAAATGTGTTTAAACCACAAATATTGCAAAATCCCAAGAGATGTGTTTTAATCTTAAGTAAGTCCTTTGAATATTAAAGTTTGACTGGAAGCCTGCAAACAATTCGGTAGAATGAGATCTATGTGTAGGTCAGACAAGATTCCAGTTAAATGAATACTAGATCCATATTGTTGCATTCTTGTATCGAATAAAATCCCTCAGTCTGGTTACCGATACAACGATACTTCGCCTGTAATAGTTGAAAAAAGTACAAGTAAGCTTGCGTGCTTTTATTAAATATAATTCTCAGGCCAGCTCATTATTCCGTTCATTATCATAGTAGCCAGCATGCCGAAAAATCCGCGCCTCTCTTATCTTTATTATGACTCGAGAGAACAATCTCTGACATTTACTTTTGTCAATACGCCAAGCTCCAATATTTGATCACTCTTTTTTGCATTGCTACCGGTATGTCGCAAATTACGCGATAATATAAGACTACGACACCATACTTTTATATCTAGGAATGCTAATTTCGTACATTAACTAATTCACATTATCTGGCATCGGTTCTTACAGAATCATGAACATCAGTCTCTGTTAAGGAGCCATTCATATTTTGCCTATGGATATGTTTAAGGTTTTCAAGACTTATGTGATCTTCTGTTTTCATAAGATTTAACAATGTATATGGAAAACTAACTATATGAGAAATTCTCCCTAAAATGCTTTAATTTGTTGGATGAGCATCCTCTGAAAAATTTATACAATTTCGTGTAAGACTCAGTTCTAAAATTTTTAGCCGGATGTTGAACATTGCCAAAATTCCCAAATTGTTTTGGCTTAAATTTTGATTTATTAAAAGACTTTACCACAAATCAAATCGCTTCATATAATTGTAAGATTGTAATGCAAAATTATTCTGTCTGACAGTATAACTGAGTCAGATTTCAACTAAATAAATATGAGAAAAAGACCTTTGAGTTATTTATTAAATATTCATTCACATTTGCCTGTATGTGCACATTACTTCAATTGATTGCATCCGGAATTTCTATTTAAACTAAATTAGAATCAACATTATTTCTCGTAAATGTATTAGTAAGACATATTTGTATATAAATACTTACATATGTATGTGTCTACATACATACATCTGCATTTACACTGAATGTAAACATATGTATGCTCTTCCAAGTTTAATGAAAATAATTGCTTTTATTTTCTTTAGTTAACTAAACACAGACAACAAACATATTTTAATGAACAAAAAGCCCACTCATCCCACAATTTAATGTAACCGAGATCTTTATCACAACTGAGTAAGAAGTAAACAAGTTAAATTATCACAAGTTTTATGTTACACAACATCAACAACAACCTACTAATTGTAAGTGATAATCAAAGTCAAACGCTTTGTACCCGAACAATTTTAATCAAATAGTTTCTTTGTCCATCTACTAGCACGAACGCCATCTATTTATGACAAATACGTCATAGGAAATCCGTTACTATTCAGTGAGAGTAGATGTCTTTTTCACATTGATATTTCAATGGCAAACCAAAAAATGCAAAAGTTTAATATCTATGTATATAAGCATATACACTGAGAGAAAAATCGAATTTAACCCTTATGTGAGTGACAGGGTACCCGGGTAACTTTTTAAACTTTAATTGCGTTTTTTGTTTGGTTCCAAGTTTCTTGAGGGAGTGGAACCTCTTGAGAACTCTTAATATTGTGTTTAAGATATATTTGGATAAATATTAGCTTAGTTTCTTAACTTGAGATGGTGCTGTGGGTCAATTTACATTTTTCACCCTTAACGGAGTGACAGGATACCCGGGTACCTCAATGGCAATTTTTAACATAACATTTTTTTATTAGTATTATTTTGACTTATTTTAATGAAAATGAGTTTAAAATCATTTTGGTTTATTTATGTTGGAATATTTTCTTATTTTTGATATGAATGAAAATGAAAAATAAAAGACAGTGTCCGTTATTTTGTGTATTTCGTTTCGTATTTATTTAAGCAAAAGACTTGAGTAAAGTACAAACAAATTAGAAATAAGATACACTTTACTATATAAAAAATTAGAAAAAGAGATTACTGAGTTCATTGGAAACAGGTTGCACACAGAGAACGGTTAATTGAATGTTCGTTACAAATCGGAATACAACAACTTGCGCACGCTTTCCGAGTTTTTCTATTTGTTTTATTAGATTTGCACATAGAGCAGCTGCCGATAACTCTGATACGGCCACTTTCATCTCTATTTTCGGAAATTGAATTATCTTTTTGTCCACCAGGAATGAATGATGTTCCAAGAACTTGATGTATGGCAGACCGAGGTTGGTCATACGTTGTTCTCTATTTGCTTTACACAATTGAAAACTTAAATCCTTTAAAAATTGTCATCGCCGATCTGTTGATTTACGTTCTGGATTATATTCGGCATGTATAATATAAGCTGCCAAAGCAGCTACATCAATAGCATTAAAAAATAATCCTAGCGGCCATCGACTTGTTCGTCTTTTTGTTGTGTATTGACCTAAAAGCTTATCTATATCGAGCCATAACCGCCGAAAAAATGTATCCCACAAACTCAAAATTTTACAGGGGAAGGTTTTTTTTAAATAAAATCAGTTTGAATAAAGCCATTATTTTAAAATTTATAATGTAAATATTGTTTTGTGTAATACATTTAATTTTAATAATTTTAAATGATGTTGAACTTACGATTTCGATAAAAAACAACAATCGATTATGGTGTGGGATACATTATTTTGGCGGTAATGGCTCGATATTATCAACGCCTCCTTTAGTTTGGTTGTAATATGTGATAATTGTAGGTTTATCAGCTAATGTAATTTCCGTGTCAGGCTTTGTATGCATAAAAGAAAACATAACAACTGCTTTCTTTTTTTTTTTTTTTTTTTGAACATACGAACACAATGTCCCATCCTGGCTAAAAGCAAAGTTAGTGGAATACAATTGGTATTCTGGATAGGGATCAAGACGCCAACGCGTACCATCCTTTCAACAGAGTTCAGTTGTTTCTTCAAATTCTTCACACTCGTCAGAATTGTATGAATCCTCGTTAGCCTATATATATCCCATTTTTTTTGCATCGGATGCTTCTGATATTATCACTCTCACATTCGTTTAATATTTCATTTATATCGGTTGAGGTTAAACGAGCTTTTTTAGGACAAGAAGCCATTGTATAACACTTTACCTTCTCGCGCTTACCGATCTTATTCATGTATGCACTATGAATGGCAGTAGCAAGTAAATGAATTTTTCGATCAAGCACGTTAGACTTTGAAAAACTTATGTTTTACATTTCGTAGCATCAATCTTTTATATATATTGTACTATAATATGAAACTTTCGTATATATCGTATGTGGTACCCGGGTACCCTGTCACTCTGTTAAAGCTTTCTTTTTTGGCACTCACATAAGGGCTAATCGGATTAAAATTAAGCCGAAAATCTTATTTTTAGAACGATTATTCTTAGGTTGGTTTTAAGCTGCTTCGATCATAATTTAAGAATAAAAATCTTGTTTGAAGAATCATGCATTCTTAAAGTCAAATTAGTATGGGCTTATTTCAAATCTGACTCAGGCTTAGTTGAAGAATGTTTATTCTTATTTCAAGAACGTTGCCTATTAAGTTCATGCTTTTCGAAATTCGAATGTCTTTTACCCCATAAACCCAGCGAACAAAATAAAAGATTTTTTTTTACTATATATTATAATTTTATTAAAATATACTATAATTAAAATGAAGAAAATTCATATATTTTTGTGTAAATAATTCTATTTATATATACTTAAGTCTAATAAATCTTTTACCACTATTTATAATATGTACTTGTAAAGGAGGGCTAGTAAAGTTACATATATTTATAATATTTGCATTGTCTTGTTTTCGATATCGTGTAAAATTGATCGTAATTTTCTTCTTTGAAATTATGGCATTCGATGTCGAAGAAATTTAGCACATTTTATCATAATTTCGATATCGAAATCATTTATCGATACGATAGCTCATTTGATCACGAATGCGGTAATTTGGCCCCTGAACTTTGTTTTAAATCGATAAAAATTATGCTTTGCTTAGTAAAGTCACTGAAATATTTATTTGCAAACAATCTTTTCCATAAAACGACAGTTTTGTTGTCTTTTTTAACTAATAAACTACCAACAACTTTGAAGTATAAATTTATTTTAGGGATCAAATACTAAATATTTATGGTACTTCTTTAGTACATTTTACGAGTATATTACATAATTAAAATTAAAATTTTTATTAAAAAAGTATTTTTTTCTTTTTACATTAGAGAATAGCGTATATTTATACATATATACTCTTAAATATCTGTCGATGAGGCGTATTGCGTTAGTTTGCTGATACCTCTGCCTGAAAAATATTACATCACCATTAACTACAAGAGAACTCTCCCACACAATTTGGAACCATCAGTATAATTGCATATACTAGTCTCTGAATAACTCTCCAAGATAAAGGAACAAAATCCGCTAGTCACAGTGGTATAAGTTGTATTCCAAGTATCCTAACACCTCACTTCAATTGTTGATTTCATCTGCCGTGTGTTATAATGAAATGCTAATAACGAATTCGGAGATAACTAGATCACCACCATAGTGGGGAGAGTATATTAGTTTTGTGCTGATGTTTGCACCGATTTTCTTGAAAGAATCCAATTAATTATTTTTACTTTAGTTTCCTTAATCATTTACAGCCGTACTCATAAAAAAGTATTCATAGTAAAGTACGTTTGAAGTGTGCTTTTAGACAAAATTTCCATACAAAATTTTTTTGAAGTACATTTGAAGTCTACTTTAATATTTTCTCAATAAGACTGTTAGATATTATTTACATAATTTCTAGTTTAAACATTAAATTCGAAAATAAATTACAATTTGTTATTTTTTTAACATTTTTTGTTTTTATTGGTGCGGATCGGTCAATAATTGACCAAAGCTCATACTAAGGCCTACTGAACAATTAAAATTCAATACCAATAGCTTTAATATATACAGAAATCATGTTGCATCGGTCCATATTTATTCATAGCTCCCATATAAATATCCACTACAGAAAGCAAATTATAAGAAAGCTCTTGCTCATACTCGTATACATCCGGAAAGGAGAATATTTACAGATAGTTACATATTCTTACAAGATCAAAAGCGGACCCTGCACTAACAGTCGTTGTTATAAAACAACTTGTTTCTATTTACAACAACTCAGCAGAGACGACTTGCTAATATAGAACTTCGAATTGAAATAAAACACAAGAAAATCGTTTTAATGACCATCAATTTGGCTTTATTGGAAGGATAATTTTATGACTTTAATGTTTAAATATGATTTCAGGTATGTGGCCGCCGCGGCTGGCTCGAATAAAGCCAATTCTACAGGTCCAATTTTCAACCACTTTTTCGAGCATATGGGGCCGTATGTCGGCAATAACGCCACGAATGTTGGCTTCCAATTCCCCTAACGTTTCTGGTTTGTT